>JAESUZ010000067.1:1200000-1800000 GCA_017311185.1 Proteles cristata cristata | reverse complement strand
TGTGCCTGGGTACCAGTCATGCTTCTGAAGAGCTGCCTTGCCTTGGGATGTCACCTCACAACACTACATCTGGTTTTCTTTAGCTACAACATGAGATCATCTTTGCCATGTTATTTGGCTGGGCTGCTCCTATGAAGCAAGGTAATGAGTGGAAACTTCCATGTACATTAAAAAGTGGTAAGGTAAGCATGCCCTAACCTTGTGGCATAAGTCCTAGGGACCAGGTGCCTGAGCCCCCAGGTAAAATCCACCCTGATCTCAGAGTTCTTCGCTGCAGACCAAGCAAATTAGGGAGCAGTACTTCCTGTTATCTCAGCCCAGCCCATGCTAGTGAGAGAGTGAGGTTGGCTAAGAAATTTCTATCCCACTTACTTGGCAGTGTCACTAGCAAGCATCATTGTGGTGATGGTGAGGGCAGAATGGTGAGGGCAGAAGAGGCTACTGACTTAGGTGTAGTGTGGCTGGGCCAAGTCCTCCAATCCTGCCCCTCCCTCAAAGCCTGGCATAAAATCCATTTGCAGCTAATGCTCCACTGCCCCTTGAGGGCAGGGAAGCTGAACCTGAAATTCAAAGTCAACATGGGCATAGACTGCAGCCTAGAACCTTGATTCTTCTTACTCCTCTTCCTTCCCCTCTCCCCACATTCCTCCAAGGTCTGACATCTTTTCCCTTAGAACTTCATGCTTTAAAAAATTATTTATTTGTTTGTTTGTTTGTTTAAAATCCAAATTAGTTAACATACAGTGTAATAATGATATCAGCAGTAGAATTTAGTGATCCTTCACTTACGTATCACACCCAATGCTGATCCCAACAAGTGCACTCCTTAATACCCATCACCCATTTAGCTCATCCCCCTACCCAACACCCCTCCAGCAACCTTTAGTTTGTTCTATTTATTTAAGAGTCTCTTTTTATCTTGTTTTCCCTTCCATTCCATTATGTTCATCTGTTTCGTTCCTTAAATTCCACATATGAGTGAAATCACATGATGTTTATCTTTCTCTGACTGACTCATTGCACTTAGCATAACAAACTCTAGTTCCATCCATGATGTTGCAAATGGCAAGATTTCTTTTTTTTTGATCGAGTAATATTCCATTATGTGTATATAAATGTTATGTGTGTGTGTATCTATCTATCTATCTATCTATCTATCTATCTATCTATCTATCTATCTATCTATTATCTATCTAACCACCACATCTTCTTTATCCATTTGTCATTAGAGGGGCATTTGGAGTCTTTCTATAATTTGGCTATTATTGATAATGCTACTATAAACTTTGGGGAGCATATGCCTCTTTCAATCAGCATTTTTTATTCTTTTGTATAAATATCTAGTAGTGCAATTGCTGGGTTATAAGGTAGTTCTATTTTTAATTTTTTGAGGAGCCTCCATACTGTTTTCCAGAGTGGCTGCACCAGTTTGCATTCCCACCAGCTGTGCAACAGGGTTCCGCTCTCTCCATATTCTCATTAACATCTGTTGTTTCCTGAGTTGTTCATTTTAACCATTCTGACAAGTGGGAGGTGGTATCTCAGAGTGGTTTTGATTTGTGTTTCTCTGATGATGAATGATGTTGAGTGTCTTCTCATATGTCTGTCAGCCATCTGGATGTCGTCTTTTGAAAAGTGTCTGTTCATATTTTTTGCCCATTTCTTCACTGGATTATTTGTTTTTTGGGCATTGATTTTGATAAGTTCTTTATAGATTTTGGATACCAACCCTTTATCCAATATGTCATTTCCAAATATCTTCTCCCATTCCTTTGGTTGCCTTTTAATTTTGTTGATTGTGTCCTTCACTGTGTAGAAGCTTTTTATCTTGATGCTGTCCCAGTAGTTTATTTTTGCTTTCGTTTCCCTCACCGCTGGAGACATGTCTAGTAAGAATTTGCTGCAGCCAAGTTTAAAAAGGCTGTTGACTATTTTCTCCTCTAGGATTTTGATAGTTTCCTGTCTTACATTTACTTGTTTCATCCATTTGAGTTTATCTTTGTGTATGGTATAAGAAAGTGGTCCAGGTTTAGTCTTCTGCTTATTGCTGTCCAGTTTTCCTAGCACTATTTGCTTAAGATACTGTCTTTTTTCTATTGGACATTATTTCCTGCTTTGCCAAAGATGAGTTAGCCATATATTTGTGGGTCCATTTCTGGGTTCTGTATTCTATTCCATTGATCTATGTGTCTATTTTTGTGTCAGTACCATACTGTCTTGATGATTACAGCTTTGTAATATAGCTTAAAGTCCAGAATGGTGATACCTCCACTTTTGGTTTTCTTTTCTAACATCACTTTGCTATTCAGGGTATTTATTGGTTCCGTACAAAGTTTAGAATTATTTGTTCAAGCTCTGTTATGAATTCTGGTGTTATTTTGATAGGGATCACATTGAATATGTGGATTGTTTTGGGTACTATTGACATTTTAACAGTATTTGTTCTTCCAGTCCATGATTTTTCCATCTCTTTGTGTCTTCTTCAATTTCTTTCATAAGTTTTCTATAGTTTTCAGAAAATAGATCTTTTACCTCTTGGGTTGTTTATTCCTAGGTATTTTATGAGTTTTGATACAATTGTAAATGAGATTGATTCCTTGATTTCTCTTTCTTCTACTTCGTTATTGGTGTATAAAAATGCAAGATTTTATATCCTGTGACTTTGCTGAATTCAGGTATCAATTCTCAGAAGTTTTTTGGAGGAGTCTTTTGTGTTTTCCACGTGGAGTGTCATGTTGTCTGCAAAGAGTGAAAGGTAGACTTCTTCCAACTTGAATGCTTTTTATTCTTCTTGTTGTCTGATTGCTGAGGCTAGGACTTTCAACATTATGTTGAACAACAGTGGTGAGGGTGGACATCCCTGTCATGTTCTTGACCTTAGGGTGAAGAAAGCTCTCAGTTTTTCCCCATTGAGGACCATATTAGCTATGGGTCTTTCATATATAGTCTTTATGATCTTGAGGTATGTTCCTTCTATCCCTACTTTCTTGAGGTAGAACACTATGCTTGAAAGGAAAATGCCACCTTGTGAGTAATAGTCTGGCTGTTCTTCAGGAGACCATCTGTCATTGGCAACTGGCACTGTTTTACTCAAAATACAAACGAGTTGATTTTTGTGCACTCCTCACATATTATACAATTATTCCTCCCTCTCCCTCCTAAAGAAATGTAACTAAGTATCTTCTGGAAAGGACTTACCCTCTTCCTTCCCTTGTGGAAAAGTGGAGCACAGTACAGTCAGTGGATTAGAGGTGAATTTCCTTTGGGACTTATTGAGTTCCCCTCTCAGGGGAATAGGTAAGAAACACATTTAATATCAAAAGAAAATACTTTTTGTCTGTTTCTCTCTTTCTGTCTACATATGTATGTATGTGTGTGCATTCCCTCCCTTTTTTTCTTCTTATGGGAATTTGAAGGTTTTGCTTTCTCCAAGAATAAGCCCTTTGTAAATTTTCTCTTTTATGTGGCTTCAGTTAACTTTGAATAATATGCATTTCTTTCTATGTGGCTTTAGTTAACTTTGAATAATATGCATTTCCTTCTCTCTCGTCAACCACTGTCAGTTGCTGGATTAAATGCAGTATTTTAGTATCATTTATGAATACAGTTGACCCTTGAAACATGTAGGCATTGGCGCACTGAGCCCTAGACAACTGAAATTCTATGTATAATTTTTGACTTTCTCATAACTGCCAATAGCTTCCTACTGACCAGAAACCTTACCAATAACATGAACAGTTGATTAACACATTTTGTATGTTGTAGGCACTATAAACTATAGTCTTACAATAAAGTAAGCTAGAGAAAAGAAAATGTTATCAAGAAATCATAAAGAGGAGAAAATACATTTATAATACTGTGCTGTAAAAAATCCGAGTATAAGTGGACACATGCAAGTTCAAACTTGTCGTTCAAGGAGGAACAGTATTTTTCACTAAACGTCTAAGCTGTAGTTTTTATGTATTTACTTTAGATGTATGCAATGCCACTGTGAAAAAGACCACCTGGACTTTCTTTTGGCTTAAAAACCCAGAAGACTCACCCTGAAAGAGAGCTCCTGAGCTCAAAGCTAGAATCTTGGGCTGTCTTGTGTTACTACATGAATATGCTTTACCTGTAAACTCAAGTTTCAGGAGGGAAATGATGAAATCCAGATTTTTTCCTATTTTTGTTTAAATAAGCCTTAGTTGGGGTCCCTGGGTTGCTCTGTCAGTTAAGTATGTGAATCTTGATTTTTGGCTGAGGTCATGATCAAGCCATGAGGGTTGTGGGATCGAGCCCCACATCAGGCTTTGTGCTAATAACATGGAGCCTGCTTGGGATTCTCCCTTTCTGTCTCTGTCTCTCTCTGTCTCTCTGTCTCTTTCTCTCTCTCTCACCCTACTCCCAGCTCGCACATGTTCTCTATAAAAAATAAATGAGTAAACTTAAAAATATATATTAAATAAGCCTTAGTTAAGGAGCCAGCTAAGCATTTCATGATAGTGAAGTCCTGGGATTCCATAGTCATTTTGGAAACAGGCATGAAATCAGAGCCCAAATATTTTTTTTCAGTTTTATTGAGGTTTATAGTTGACATGTATCCCTATATAAGTTTAAGGTATCCAGCATGATGGTTTCATTTAGATATAGTGTGAAATGAAGACCACCACAGGTTCAGCTAACACCCACCATCTTATAGAGGTACACTACAAACAAAAGAAAGAAGAAAACAAATTCTCCCGTTTGAGAACTCTTACCATTTCCTTAATGACAGTGTTAGCTGCAGTCCCTCTAGGGTACCTCACATCCCTTTGTACTTATTTCTCTTCTTACTGGAAGTTGGCACCTTTTGACCTCCTTCTTACAATTCCCCCTCCAGTAGCCCTTCACTTCTGGTAGCCACAAATCTGATCTCTTTTTCTTTCTTTTAAAAAAATTTTTTTAACGTTTATTTATTTTTGAGAGACAGAGAGACAGCGCGTGAGTAGGGGAGGGGGAGAAAGAAAGGGGGACACAGAATCGGAAGCAGGCTCCAGGCTCTGAGCTGTCAGCACAGAGTCCGACCTGGGCCTCGAACTCACAAACCGCGAGATCATGACCTGAGCCGAAGTCGGCCACTTAACTGACTGAGCCACCTAGGCGTCCATCTGATTTCTTTTTCTATGAATCTGTTTTTGTTTCTTAAAAGATTTCGTGTGTAAGTGAAATTATTCCATGTTTGTCTTTCTCTGCCCAACTTATTTCACAGCATGCCTTCCATGTCCATCTATGTTGTCCCAAAGGGTAGGATTTCCTCATTTTAAAAAAATCACTGAAAAAAAATAAAAAATTACTGAATAATATTCCATTAGATAGATAGGTAGATAGATAGATAGACAGATAGATATAACAACTTCTTTATCCATCCATTGATAATCCATATTTGTTTCCACATCTAGACTATTATAAATAATGAATATAAGGGTGCAGGTATCTTTTCAAGTTAACATTTTCATTTTCTTGGATATATTCCCAGAAGAAGAATTGCTGGGTTTTGTTTTCATTGTTTTACTTGTAGTTTTATTTTTAATGTTTTAAGGATCCATTTTTTCCCCATAGTGGTTGTACCAATTTATAATCCCTCCAATAGTGACCAAAGGCTCCATTTTCTCCACATTCTCACCAACATTTTATATCTTTTGTCCTTTTGGTGATGGCCATTCTATCAAGCATGAGGTGATACCTTATTGTGGCTTTAATTTGCATCTACCTAATGAGTAGTGATGTTAAGCATCTTTCTGCATACCCGTTGGCTTTTCACATCTCTTCTTTGGAGAAATATCTATTCAGAGCCTTTGCCCATTTTTGCAATTGTGTTATTTGATCATTGTGGCACAATGCTGAACACATTCTTACCAAAGTCCAATGAAATCCAAGGAAATCATTCCAGAAACGAATTATGCTAGTCATCCAAAACACTTGTATATCAAAGCAAATTTCCCCATAAGGAATAATGGAAACCCAGATGATGTGTTCCACAGCCCCAAAATATTCTTATTAAAATGATGACGATACTGTAATATAATACAAAATAATAAAGGAAATACAAAGTATAAAGAAAAGTAAACAAGTTAACCTGCACGTACCTTTGAAAAGCTTCTTGGCTGGTGTGAGGGAGATGAGAGAGGAGAATTATTGTATAAGACGACTTTCACTATGACTAACAGAATCACTGCCATTTATTGACTCAATGGAATCTTTTTTGTGTCATGCAATTTTAACAAGGAATCTATCCAATGACACTTGCTTTTGCCTCCTTTTGAGGCTTTTGTGGAAATGTAACACTGCACTGTCGTTAAACAGATTCACCTCTTGCAGTGCCTTATTTGGGTGGTGCTTTTCTACAAAATTTTGCACCGTTTCCCACATTTTACACATCTCACTAATCTCTTCTGAAGTGAGAGATTCCTCTGCCTTTTTTCTCCTCCCCCACTGCAGATGAGATGCAGACGTAGACTTCTTGCAATATCTTGCAATTTCGGCCACTCACATTTCTCATTCGTACTTCTCAATGATTTCCTTCTTAATTTCTGTTGTGATCATCTCCTTCTTCTTATTGTCCTTGTTTTAAACTTTTTCTGCATAGGGGGCCATTGTATACACTCACATGGATATTGACTGTACAGTATTAACAAACTCTCATCATCTAGTGTATTTAATGTACCTGGCAATAAGGCAGCAGAGGAAGGGTCTATATCTGCAGGCAGCCTGACCTAGAATGAATCAAAGCATTCCGAAGCTTACTCTTGTGTGGAAAACCAAGGGACTGTCCATAGGTGCTTTCAAGTGACAAAAAAAATACCCTAGTGCCAGTTGTAGGCACCTTCCAACATACTGAAAAATCACTGATTCCTGCCAAAGACCGTGACCTGAGACCAAGCATCTGAGCATGGGAGGTGAGCACCCACAATCCTGCAGTGAGAGAAGAAAGAGAGAGAGAGAGGAACATTGGCTCGGTGGTAATCATGTGACATTTGGTATCACGTACTACCCATATTGCAAGACATCACTCGTTCATCAAGTTAGAATTTATTAGAAAGGTTTGCTCATCTTGTGGGACACTCGCAGGACAAGTTACTCACACTCCAAGGTTTTATTGTACTTCTAAAACTCGTGTATGGATATTTAAAATCATGCATAAATAATTTACAAATCCACAATGTAATGGACATCATCAAGTCTTACGAACTATGCAACAGAAAACCACACTACATATATCAAATCTTTTTAGATACAACAAGGTTTCTTTTGAAGGAAATAAGTGTATATATTCAAAGGGAGAAAGATTAAAAATGAGTGACCTTATCATTCAATTCGAGAAGGTAAAGAAAAAACCCATAAAGTTGAAGAAAGGTGGAGAAAGGAAATAATAAAGAAAAAAGCAGAAAATAAGTTTTTAAATCTCAGATGACACATAGCATCAATAAAATCAAAAGCTAGTTCTCTGAAAGAATCAATAAAATAGACATGCTTCTGGGAAGAAAATAAATGGGAGAAATGATATTAATTTATATGAAATGTATGGTTATAAAAGTTTTATATAACCTATATCCAACATATGTATTTATATCTCTAAGTATGTATTAAACATATATAAATTTATATAATCCTGAGACTAAAATCCTAAATTAAATATTTACCAACTGAGTTTTGGAATGGTGCCAATATGTTACAAATAAGTTGGCTCTCTTCCAGGAAACTGGCATGGTTTAACATTAGAGAAACCTGTTGAAGGTATTGCGTGACCAGACGAAAAACCATCCCGACATATCCATAGGACAAGAATGTGCTCATAGGACACACATCACTTTTGTCACATCTCAGCTGATAACTCACCTGTGTCCCACTCATTTCTAAATTTCTCTGTTGAGAAGATGTAGAAAAAAGGAATGGAATTCCTGGTATCCTTTGGAGATTAATTGACAAAGGGAGAATCTGTATTTTAGGACAATCTGTTGGAGGCTCTGCTGACAGGTCATTCTGTAGGGAGAGAGAGAAAGCCGAGAAGGTCCGGGTTCAAGGAGAATACTTATTGTAGCTTCCTGTATTGGGTTTTCGGAGATCTAAAGAATCTATGTCCCATGATGAGCCGGCCATTGTGCTGTAGGAATAAAAGGCAGTGTTGAGAGAATTTAGCATTCTGTCCATAGCATTTAGAACAATCCCGTGTCTCATTTGGTTGACAGTGAGGGCAACTGAGGCTCTCGTGTTACTAGAAGATCAGTGTCAAACAGAGCCTTCTCTTTGCATAAGTGTCTCACAGGTGCTGCAGACATCTGGGTAAAATAACCCCTCACTAATGTTAAAGAAAACAATCTTAGAAAACTAAGAATACTGGGAAGAATTTTCTCAACTTGATAAGGGTATCTACCAAAAATTTATAGTATACAATAATAAGAGAAAAGATTAAAAGAATGTGCATCTGAATAGAATTGTCTTTATTCACAGACAATACAATGGTCCACATAGAAAATCCAAAAGGATTATATATGAACAAGTAAGATTGTAGAATTGTGTTGGGTTTGGGGTGCCTCAGTGGCTCAGTCTGTTGAGCATCTGACTCTTGATTTTGGCTCAGGTTATGATCTCACAGTCGTGAGACTGAGCCATGCATTGGGCTTTGCACTGGCAGTGTGGAGCCTGCTTGGGATTCTCTCTCTCCCTCCCTCTGCCCCTCCCCCTCCCACATTCTTTCTCTTTCTCTCTCTCTCTCTCCCCTCTCTTCCTCTCTCTGCCCCTCCTCCGCTCACACCCTTTCTCCCTCTTCCTTAGAAAGAAAGAAAGAAAGAAAGAAAGAAAGAAACAAACAAACAAACAAACAAAGAAACAAACAAAGAAATAAAGGAAGGAAGAAAGAAAGGGTTTTATAAATCATGTTGGATTCAATATTGATATATAAAGATCAACTCTATTCCTATATGCCAGCAACCAATAATTAGAAAACATAATAAATCAAAAGAAAAACTCAGGCTATGAGGGTAAATCCAACAAAATGTGGAGAAGAAAAGAAAGCCATTGAAAAATAGAAAATTGTGCTTAAATATATGGAGAGCAATACCATACTCATAGGTTAGATAGTAGTCATGTTAATCTAAATAATTCATTTTCATTTTAGTAAAATACCAACAAATCTATGTATCTATCTACCTCTATTTTCTTTTTTCCTTCTCTTTGTTCCTCTCTCCTTCTTTTCTTCTTTCCTTTTTTCCTTCTTTGGTTTCATAGAATTTGGCCAATTCTTGAATTCCCGTGAAATGATAAAAGACCAAGAAAAGCCAGGATAATATCAAATTCCAATGTGCATTATAAAGCTTAGTAATTAAGATCTCATAGTATAGACACAGGTGAAATCACATGGAAAAAAGGCAAAATAAAGGACTCAGAAATAAATCTAGAAATATAACAGAGTAGGATCAGAAATATGTGATTGTGGACTAACTTTTAATGAGTGGGATAACTAACTGACAATACTGAAGAAGATAAAGTCTGATCCCTTTCTAACAAAAATAAATGTTCTGTGAGACATCAAAATGTGAAAAATAAAACTTTCAAAGTATAAGAAGAAAATATAAGTGAATGCTGTTATTTCACAGTAAAGATACCTTAATCAAGATGCAAAGATTTCAAAATTTGACCATATTGATATTTAAAATTTCTATAAAATAAAATTCACTATATTTGAATTAAAATATAAGTCTTGAGGGGCAGTTAAGCTTCTGACTTCGGCTCAAGTCATGATCTCGAGATTCATGAGGTTGAGTCCTACGTTGGGCTCTGTGCTGACAGCTCAGAGCCTGGAGCCTGCTTTGGATTCTGTATTTCCCTCTCTCTCTGTCCCTCCCCTGTTCATGCTCTCTCTCTCTCTCTCTCTCTCTCTCAAAATAAATAAACATTTAAAAAATAAGCTGGACTTTATATACATATATGTGTGTGTGTGTGTATATATATATATATATATATACATACATACATATATATATCTTGAGAGAGAATGCTTGCAATTCATGCAAATAAAATATTAATATAAAGATTAAATGAATGCAATTCATATAGCAGATGAGGTACTAACCAGATAAGAAAGACAGAAACTCCCATAGATAACAGGCATGACCAGGTAATTCACAAAAAAGGAAAACCAAATGTAGGCACCGAAAAATTATCTTTTAGTTTTGATAATAATTGATGAAACAGGTGGAACAGAGGGGAAAACGAGAGAGGGAAATGTTGATGGAAATGTTCTAGTACCCGCCATTATGAACTAGGTTAGTTAGGGGATGAAGCGAGACCAGCACTTCTGGTTAATGGTTAACTGAAAAAAACAAAAAAGAGTTTAAGGAGGTTAGTGGTGTGAATGACAGGTGACCTGGGAAGACACAAGTGGCACCTGTATTTGACCTGTAGTGAGAGACCGAAATCTTATGGTTGACAAATTTCATAGGTTTGAGGACTCAGATGATAACAAAGGTCAGAGTTTTTCCATCAAGGCCGTAAGCAGAGGTGCGTGAAGACCGTTGGACTCAAGAAGGTGAAAAGGCAGTGGAGGGAAATGCCCACCACCGAAGTTGCTAGAATGAGAGGTCAGGCATAAAGAAAGTAGTGTTTAAGAATGTACCACCTTATGTAACCCCAAACAGTCCTGTTGGACTAATAGATTAAAAATCAAAAATACTGGAGCATGTGGTGGCTCAGTCGGTTAAGCATTTGACTCTTGATTTTGGCTCAAGTTATGACCTCGCTATTTATGGGTTGGAGCCACTTGTGGAGTCTGACAGAAGGGAGCCTGCTTAGGATTCTGTTTCCCTGTCTCTCCGCCCCTCTCTGCTCACCTGCGTGTGCCCTCCTCTCTCTCAAAATAAATAAATAAACATTAAAAAATTAGAAAACATAAAAACAAAAAAATAACATGAATTAGTTATGGAAACCTACAGTGTAAAACTTTTGCAGATTTAACTAAAGTACTTTTTCCTTCATGTATTGACCTCCGAGTTAATATAACTAAGAAATCTAATTGGGGCAAATAATTGTTCTATTTGCCTCAAGAATTAAAAAAAAAAAAAGGAAAAATATCATCCTCTGTATTGGAATGTGATAGAATATTGGTAGAAATTACACAGCACTGCCCTAAGATGAGACGGTCTTCGCATATTTTTTGTGTCCTTGACCAACTGCTTGATTACTAATTGGCCTTGCACTGTTTTCCGGTTCTGTTGCTTCTGAAGAAAAATATCGCCAGGAAAAACACGACTTTTCTTCTCCTCTCAGATATCCTTGCTTGTGATAAGATTAAGTAGTTGCCCAAGTTTGGGTTTCCTTCCGTACAGGTTTGCATGCTTGTTCTCAGCTACTGAGGCTTAAAATCCATTCTAAATCATTCTCCGTGGCCCTATGAGCTCATGCGACCCAAATGCCGAGTAGAGGCTGTGATAACTGATGGGGCTTCTTGTTCTCCTCAAAGATTCACTGCCCGTCTTCCTCCACAAGCAACCGTATGTCACCTTACCTCGCTCCGCACGTCCCAACAACTGACAACAATGATATGCTTAGTGGACCTTTCAACGGAGCAGAGAGGCTTCTGAAAATACAGTTTATCACTGACAGTGGCAGTATTTAAAAGCCTTAAGTACCTCTCCTAGCAGTGGAGGTGAGAGCCCTTGACCCTGACTCTCATCCCTGCTCACCTCCAACAGGTGCTGTACCCATGGGCAGCTCACTTAGACTCCCCACGCCGGAGTTTCTTCATCTACAAAAGATGCTTTTTATTTTCACATATAAAGGATTCTTAAATGCATCCAATAGGGTAGGATGATTTGAACTGTATGGATGTATGTTTGAGAAATTAAGGAAATCAATACGAATTCAGTGCACACAAAAATACTCACAAGCTGCAAGAAACTCATTCCTTTTAAACCAATTGGTGTGTTACAGTGTTTTGTCTTTTCTTTAGCATTTCCAGTTTGTTCATTCTTTAATTATATAGGCTGGTGTTTTCAGCATTGGAGCAGTGGAGCCTGGCCGGGTGCGGCAGAGTTTCAAAAAAGGTACAGGGTTTTGAAATGTAACACAATTACCTGTAGGCTGACCACATCGCTGTGTGGTATGTTTAACATATTAGGGATATTTAATGAGGACACACTATTTTAACTTCCCTCGTTAACTTTAGATTAATTTCATATCATCCCCCAGCAATAACACATGTGATCATTTTCAAAGCAGAATTTAATGTCTAAATTAATGAGACAAAACGAACATGTTAACATAGAACTGCATTCATTACTCTAATTTAATCCGTAAGTGTCTAATTCTTATTATGATGGTTTTTTAAAGTTTATTCATTTTGAGAGAGAGAGGGAGAAAGAGAAGGAGAATGAGGTAAAGGTAGAGAGAAAAGGAGAAAGAGAATCCCAAGCAGGCTCTGCACTGACAGTGCAGATCCCTATGGGGGTTGGGGGGATGGGGAGGTTCGACTCACAAACTATGAGATCATGACCTGAGCTGAAACTAAGAGTTAGATGCTGCACCAACTGAGCCACCCAGGTGCCCCCATTATTATGATTTTTAAAGGAAAGCTTAGCCCTCTCTCTTTTTTTTTTAAATATTTTTATTTATTTCTAGGAGAGAGAGAGACAGCGTGAGCAAGGGAGGGTCAGAGAGAGAGGGAGATGCAGACTCTGAAACAGGCTCCAGGCTCTGAGCTGGCAGTCAGCACAGAGCCCGACGCGGGGCGAACCCACGAACCGCGAGATCATGACCTAAGCGAAAGTCGGTCGCTTAACCGACTAAGCCACCCAGGCGCCCCAGCCCTCTCTTTGAGAAAACCAAAAACACTAGGTTTACTGATAGTTTTATGTAGTATTATTTAAGCTCATTACAATAAACCCATTTCTCAAAGCAAGTGTGTGTGTGTGTGTGTGTGTGTGTGTGTGTGTGTGTGTGTGTGTGTTTAGTCCCAAAGAGCTATAGACATTTCAGGGATCATATAAACCAGGAGATTTGGGTTATATCCTTAGTTAGTTGATGACAGATTTCCAAACATGGGAATTCTCAATGGCCTTCCTTATCAGAAATATCAGTGCTCACTGCAGAAAGAATAAAATCCTTCCTTGGGTGCGCTTTTGATTAACAAATCAGGCAGGGAGAAGCATGGAGAAAACAGTTGCAATTTTCGAACTGCTTGTTTTCCTTTCCAGAATTTCACACTTGAGACAGGCTGCACTTTAAATTTTGAGATAGGAAAGAATGAGTTCTTCCTTCCTGCAAAAATATTATTTCCATTTATTTGGGTTTTTTTTTTCAATTTATAAGTGATTTAGATTGCTACGAGCGGAGTCCAAAATGTAGACTCGTTCATGACCTCAACACACACCAGTGCTTGAAGTGCATGACCTCACACGTCAGTGCTTGAAAGAATTAATTTTATATTAATGAGCCTCAGGACTCACACCTCTTCTCATCCTTCTTGAATATTATAAAAAATAAGTCAAGATACTTGTGGAATCTCCTTAGTATTTAGAAAAACATTCCAATGTATCTATAATCAGAATCCAACACTGAATTAAATAGCGAATGTTTAAAAAAATAGAAGAGACTAAGAAATCAAGTTGGTTTTCCAAGTTATTGTTTGAAATGTGACATTCTGAAATGGATAAAAATATTGTCTGAATTGTCTAGTTAGGCCCTTAAGGTCAAAATATAATAACAATATTTAAGAAAAACAAAGGAAGGAAAAATTCCAATGGTGATCAGAACACACCCTGAGCAAGGACATATACTTTGTACCCCCATAGTGCCTTAATTCTTCTCACCCCCAAGGAAGTTTGTTGTATGAATGAGTCCTCACCTGCTATTTCATTATGCATGTTAATGTGCATCCAAAGGTGAGGAATTGGGGCACCTGGGTGGCTCAGCTGGTTAAAGGTCCAACTTTGGCTCAGGTCATGATCTCACGTTTAGTGATTTGGGCCTCTCGTCGGGCTCTATGCTGACAGCTCCGAGCCTGGAGCCTGTTTCAGATTCTGTGTCTCCCCCTCCCTCTGCCCCCACCCTGCTTGCACTCTGTCTCCCCAAAATAAATAAATATTAAAACAAATTCAAAGGTGAGGAATAAAAGGGTGGGGGAGAGAATCTCATTTTCCTGGAGAATTCTCTTGCAATCACTTCACATACAAAAGACACACAAAACACTAGTTGGAAGTTTTTGCAGATGGGACATAGGAAGTTCTTTCCTCTTCTAGAACTCTGTATCTTCAGTTCAGAGCTCCTCTGCTTTCATTCAGGTTGCGTATTGAATACTAGTGTAAGAAGGTGATTAGACAAAGTATTGATTCAATAGCTAAAAGGCCTTTGAGTCATTATCATATTAATGCAAAGGTCCAGGAACATGGAAGAGGAAAGGGCCATGTGGATAGATGTTAGCAAAAGATGCTTCCACTGTAATCTAAGCATACCTTTCAAACTGTTTATTCACACCAGAGAATTTTGGGCAGTTTCTGTCTCCTGAGAATGTGGTTTCTTTTCTGCTGAACAACACACAGTAAAGCCTGCTTGTATACATTGGTTACCCTGGGGAGGTGTTCTCCCATGTAAGCCAAACATATCGCTATGAATCCAGGGTAAAATATTGAGGTGATCATGCCCCTCTGCTTTTAGAATCGAACTTTTGATGTTCAAGAACTCTCTGTGAGTCTAGGCTTCAGTGGTATAGTCACGCTCCTAGGGATCACAAACAGTAAGTGTATATCGCGAGCATTTTTCACAAATGTGATTAATTTTGAAACTTGTACGTTTATTTTTGCCAGCGAATTTTGACTCATCTAGTTCTTGGCATTCACCTCCAGGATTTTGGCAGATAATGTTATTTTCTATCAAAAGGAGAGAGATTTCCTTTTTTTGGCCATGCATATTTTGAAAATCAGAGACCCTATTGTTTACCACCTAATGTAAAGACTCATTTTCCCTATTAGGATTTCCATCAAATGGGGTCACTGGATGCCATTGGACTCTATGGTAACCCCATGGACTTTTTAGTGAAACGACCTAAAATCTGGCTCCTGACATGTTTTCATTTTTATAAGTTGTTTCTTTTGTCTGGCTTCTTTGAAATTTGTCATGATGCACATATTTGTGCTATCATACCATCTTATATTAAAAAAACACAAAGACTGGAAGTCATGCTTTTAATCGATAATTGTCCAAATTGTCCTAACTGTCGTTATGTGCCCAGTGATATGGTGCAGAATGGATTTTGACTTACCCAAAAGAGGGGGTTAGTTTTTGCTCGCAAAATATAAGTCCCAAGTCAGGTAGCTTGAGAATTGGGTGGCTCCGTGATGTCATTAGATACTCAACCCCTTTCTAGTTCTTGGCTCCACCACCTATAGGGTGAGAACCATAGTCTCGTGTCTGAAGAATGATACCGAGGTTAGGTTTCTCCTGCTTCAATCAAGAGGAAGGGAATAGGAAAAGAGGAAAGAGTGGTTTACGGCCACTAATCTGCTTACTGAGTAGCAACACCTTCCTTCCCCTAGTGGCTTGCAATCATATCTCTTTAGCCAGAACTGTGTCCTTTTGACAACCCCCAACTTACAAAGGAGGCCAGAGAATGTAAACATTTAGTCGGGCATATTCTGCCCTAAGCAACATCAGGGACTCCCAGGAGAATTATATACGGCAACTAGCAGTCTTTGACACACCCAGAAACACTGAATTAATTTAGAACTAGCAATCGATAGAGTAGATCGGTGGATGCATCTTCATATTCATACACCTTTTATCTTTTGGAATAAAGATCATGATGGCAACTGTCTTGCTGTCATAGACTATTCTTGCTGACTAAGAAATTCAGTGTCAAATGGGAAAGTTAGCCAACAACCCATCTAGCCACTTACCCTCGTCTGGACGGTTGGTGCAATACTGCACTTCTCCCTGTATGTGCCCTTGATGTCAAGGCAAACAACTGTAATGCGACTGACCACTGTAGGTTGCGCAGACCAAAATCTCTGACAGCTTCAGATATTAAGAAATTAAACTGCCTGAGTTTGTGGCACGGTTGGGTTTCCATTTGTTTTGGTTTGGGGTGGGGGAGGTAAACTTCTTGGAATTATTATTTCCATTAGAATGTTAAAGGTGTACTTTCTGAGGAAGCATCAGGATGTTTCCAGGAAGTAAACATACCTTTTTTTTCTTGTGTTCCCACTGGATTATCGGTTCCTGGTGAGATTGGCGTGAAGGAGGGACAAACCTCTACCTTCTCTCATGTATATTTGCCTATAACTGGATCAGCAAGCACTCAAAAAAAGATTTCCTTGAAGTTATAATTCCACTAAAAGTCACATCACTCTTGTCAATTATATCTCAATATTTCTTTGACTTCACTAGAAAAAAATTATAGTTTCCCTTAGAGGAGCCAATCTCCAATTATAAATTTACCTAATTGTCCAGGACTACCAAAAGCTTTCGAGACACGTTATATCCAGTGCATACATAAAAAGTTTACGTGATTTTTTTCAAATTCATGAGTTCAGTATTCGCACATGTTAATTTAGGCCTGTTTAATCAAGTTGTTTTAGAAAATATTAATTTTATTGTATGCATCATAAAATGCTTCATATCTTCTCCATCCTAATGAATATAAGCTTATTTATACTCAAAATGAAAAACAAATTTCCATGTGGGAGATAATACAGTTTTAGAATTAGTTGTTTCCAGGGGAAACCACCCAGTTGTGTGGCTCAGGCGAGCGGCTCATTCTCTCTGCCTCGATTTCCTTATCTGTCTTGCCTCCTTCACAGGGTGGGGTGAGACAGAACTGAGATGTAGCACACTCAGCAGAAGGACCGGTCCCCAAAAAAGCACCTGATGGCTGTCAACTCCCTTACTCATCCTACATAGACCTTCATAATTCATCCCATATTTCTGGCCCCACCTATACCTCCTTCCTCACTCAACTCTCCCCTTAAACTCAACCAGCTTCCCCATGCCTCGCTGGCATGCCATGTTCATTGTCACTGCTACTCCCCAAGTCTTTAATGCTGGTGGTCCTCTCTCTGTAGGTAGAATGGATTCATCTCTCAGGACCCTTGCAAGCCTCTCTCTGTGCCACACATGCCCATTTTACCTTTCTCTGAACTCTGATAATGCAAATGCCTTTACCACTCATTTTGACGCTTAAATATGTTCATGGGGTACACAGTGCTCTGAGCCCAGCAAATGTTATCTGATGCCATCCGGAGAGGACAAAACTTTGCACAACACAATCCCTTTCTGCATCGCCTGCTATAAACATGTGAATAATGATTTTGTCAAATAATGATTGATCCCTGTGATTTTTTCAAAGCTTAGAAGTAAATAGTCATCCTGTGATGAAAAGAAGAGGAACCTAGTAGGACCAATTCTGACATAGGGGGAGGGTGCCCCCCCCCACATCACCAAGCAATTCTTGGACACCTGCAGTGTGTTAGAGAATTCAGCTAAACTCTGACACTATCCATTCAGAGAGAGTATCTGATTCCACTGGTTAAGGGTTGTGTCGCGAAAGACCATTCCCAAACCCCCACTTTGGATGCCTATCTCAAGCCCCAGAATTTGTGCTCCCGATTCTACCGGCTACAGATTGGGGGTTCCAATGACCTCCTCTTTAGGTACTTTTAATGTGCTAGAGTGGCTCACAGAACTCAGGGAGATGCTTAAGGTCACCAGTGTATTTCAAGATAGGGCCAAGGATACAAATCGATGGCCTGAGGAAGGGATACGTAGGGGGAGGTTTGGGGCAAAGCCACAAAGCTTCCATGCTCTCTCCAGGACTGCCATTCTTCCTGCATCATCACTGAATTCACCAGCTCTGAAGCTCTGGGAGCCCGGTCCTTCTAGGTTTTTACGGAGTCTTCCTTACATAGTCATGATTGACTAAGTGATTGTCCCTTGGCTGATTCAACCTCCAGTCACTCTCCCCTCCCCGGAGGTCTGGGGACTTCTTCCTCCTCCTCCTCCTCCTCCTCCTCCTCCTCCTCCTCCTCCTCCTCCTCCTCCTCCTCCTCTTCTTCTTCTTCTTCTTCTTCTTCTTCTTCTTCTTCTTCTTCTTCTTCTTCTTCTTCTTCTTCTTCTTCTTCTCTTAAATATAGTTTATTGTCCAGTTGGTTTCCAGTGCTCATCCCAACAAGTGTCTTCCTCCATACCCATCACCTACTTTCCCCTCTCCCCCGACCCCACCATCAGCCCTCAGTTTGTTCTCAGTATTTAAGAGTCTCTTGTGCTTTGTCTCCCTCCCTCTCCTTAAGTATTTTCCCCTCCCCCCACCCATGGTCCTCTGTTAAGTTTCTCCTGTTCCACATATGAGTGAAAACATATGGTATCTGTCCTTTTCTGCCTGACTTATTTCGCTCAGCATAACACCCTCAAGGTCCATCCATGTTGCTACACAAGGCCAGATTTCATTGTTTCTCATTGCCATGTAGTATTCCATCATATAGATAAACCACATCTTGACCCATTTGTCCATTGATGGACACTTAGGCTCTTTCCATGTTTTGGCTAGTGTTGAGAGTGCTGCTATGAACATTGGGGTACATGTGCTCCTATGCCTCAGCACTCCTGTATCCCTCAGGTAAATTCCTAGCAGTGCTATTGTTGGGTCATAGGGGAGTTCTATTGTTAATTTTTTGAGGAACCTCCATACCTCTCCAGAGCGGCTGCACCAGTTTACATTCCCACCAACAGTGTAGGAGGGGACTTCTAATCAGACTGTTGGATGATCCTCCTGGGAACAAACCCCAGCTCTTGAGAAGGGTCCAGAAGCCATCTCATTAGCATAACAAAAGACAACTTCATTGCCTTCCTCACAGGCAAGTCCAAGGTTCTAGGAGTTGTGAGTGAGGAACCAATGAAGATTGAATACATATAAAGTATATATTTTTGGTAATCTGAATAACCAAATATATAGTTTTTATAACTCACAATATCACAAGCCAAGCACTCCAATTGTCACTGTGTCAGAATGAGTGAGAATCTGATGCATAGAAAATTAACAATTTGAAAAATCACCCAGGGAATTCCAGCTTCTGGTTCCACACATAGGGAGTTTGGAAGCCACCACTCTGTCCCAGGAAAAAGTTGAACAAACTGAAAAATAAATAATATTTCTTAAACCTGTGAGAGAAGTGAGGTCACAGGGCAAAAGGCTGCCCCCAAATATTAGAGAGACCAACTAATCTCAAAAAACAAAGATTTGCACCTCATTGGAGCAGAAACTCAGGAGCCGAAATCTCCACAGGACATGGAGCAGAGTGAGCAGGAAAAGCTAAAATGTACATGAGGACTTACCAGAGGCTCATATTGGACAAGTCTGAGAGTGGAAAACTCCAAGGGGCGTTTAGTTGCGAGGGTGGAAGGGGTGGGACAGGAGGGAGAAATTTCGTGCATTTTGCCTCCAGGAGCTTGACCAGGTTCTCACAGTAGGAATGAGAAAGAAAAAAAAATTTCATTTTTCTGTCAGGGAAGAGAAGAACCATTTTTGAAATACACCAGAGCATTCTGTTGTCCCTAACAAGATCAGCTCTAAGGAGAAGGTATTTAACCAGTTCCTGCGTGTTGGTGTTTCATCAGAGCCTGACTGACCTGGTGGAAAGGAAATGATGGATTCCAGCCAGCTCTGCCATCCTTACCACCCACGAGGAGTAGGGCATGACTGAGAAATACCTGTGACATGTACCCAATTAAAAAATGTGCCAAAGACCTTAACAGACACATCATGAAAGAAGATATACAGATGGCCAATAAGCATATGAAAATATGCTCCACATCATATTCCATTTCATCAGGGAAATGCACACTGAAATAACTATGAGATCCCATTCTACATCTGTGCGAATGGCCCACATCCCAAACCACAAGTGCTGGTGAGGACACAGAGCACCAGCAACTCCCATTCATTGCTGGCGGGAATGCAAAATGATACAGCCACTTAGGAAGACAACTTGGTGGTTTCTTAACAAAACTGAACACTTTTACTTTATTTTATTTTAGTTTTTTATTTTGTTTTGTTTTGTTTACTTTGTTTTGTTTTGTTTTTTCTTTTCTTTTCCTTTATTTTATGAGAGACAACATGAGTTGAGGAGAGGGGAAAAGGGAGAGACAGAGAAAATTTTAAGCAGACTTCATGCTCAGGGTGGAACCCAATACAGGCCTTGATCCCACAATCCTAAGACCATGACCTGAGCCAACTCAAGAGTCTGAGGCTCAACTGACTGAGCTACCCAGGTGCCCTGAGACTGAACACATTCTTACATATCATAGGATCCGGAAGTTGTGCTGCCTGATACTTAACCAACGGAGTTGAAACTTCTATACACACAAAGCTCTACACAGAGATGTTTATAACAGCTTTATTTGTGATTCCCAAAACGTGGAAGCAACTAAGATATCCTTCAGTGGGGGGGTTCGTAAACAAACCGTGGCACATCCAAAGAAATTATTATTCAACACTAAAAAGAAATGAACTATCAAACCATGAAAAGGCATGGAGGAAACGTAAATGTGTGTTAGTTAATGAAAGCCTTATGACTAATCTGAAAGGCGACACCCAGTATGATTCCAACCATTTGACATTCTCAAAAAAGCAAAAGTATAGAAGTAGTGAAATGTGGTTGCCAGGCACTAGAGGGGAGAAAGGGATGAATAGGTGGAGACAGAGGATTTTTGAGGCGTGAAGCTCCCCTGTGTGATACTATAATGTTGGCTACATGTCATTAGACATTTGTCTGAACTCATAGAATATAAAACACCAAGACCCTAATGTAAACTATGAAATTTGGGTGATAAATATGTTTGAGAAGGGTTCATCAACTGCAAAATATACCATCTAGTGGGAGATGTTGACAGTGGGGGAGGCTAGGGATATTTGGGGAGTGAGGGGTATATGAGAAACCTCTGTACTTTCTCTCAAGATTCCCGTGAACCTGTAACTACTCTAAAAAAATAAATAAATAAAGTCTTTAAAAAGTGACCTGTATTTGGCAGGTTTCCTTTTAAAAATATTCATTTAAACATGTTAGCTTTTTAAGGAGAAATTGAAAAATCTGACTGAAGCAGTATAAGAAAGCCTGGCATTCCATCTCTCCCCAAGTTTGTGTGATGTGCGGTTTTAACTCAAGCAGATGAAAAAGCATAATCAAGAGATGTAGAAGGGCACCGGCGTGGCTCTGTCAGGTAAGCATCCAACTCTTGATCTCAGTTTAGGTTCTGATCTCAAGGTCAGGAGTCCAGGCCCCCCATCGGGCTCTGTGCTGGGTGTGGAGTCCATTTAAAAAAAAAAAAAAAAAAAAGCGATGTGGAGAAAAATCTGTGGTCAGAGGAACATTTGGAATGACTTCTCAGACATTTGGGTCTGTAGCAAAACCCAGAATTGTCTAAGAAAATTTATTTTGCAACATTCTGCCAAGTCCCAAATGCCAGAGAATCTTGGCAGACTCCTTGGTAATTCAGTGTATCTTCTCCGAATCATTTTCCAGAGACTGGGCTTTGTGATGTTACACGTAACAGGGTTGAGAGGAAGCAAAGCTGTTCAGATATCATCCTATTTTAGAAACAATGCCAACAACCAAATATGCTTTGCGTTCTAGTATGGAAAGATTCTTGCTAATATTGCCTTTCTATTCTGTTTGGGTTCTTTGTCATTTTACAGTTGCCTTTCGAAAGCACAGTGCTATGCATGAAGCTTCTTTTCTATTACATGGCTTACGTTTGGAGAGAGAAATTAAGATACATGAGATACTTTCCATATTGCATATTAAATTGTTACAAGTAAATCAATATATGTAACATATCACTGACAGATCAGAGCTTTTGGATACTACGGTGCATTTACTCTTCTGTGATATATATTTTTAAACTTTATTTATTTTGAAAGAGAGAGTGAGGGAGGGGCAAAGAGAGAGAAAGAGAGAATCCCAAGTAGGCTCCATGCCATCAGAGCAGAGCCGGACAAGGAGCTTCATCCCATGAACCTTGAGATCTTGACCTGAGCTGAGATCAAGAGTCGAACACTCAACCCAATGAGCCATCCAGGTGTCCCTATTTTATTTTTTACGGAAATTGAAAGGGAGATAATTTCTCTAGTCAATGTAGTAGATCTTCATGCAGATTTTCATGATTTCATAGGTAGGGGGTTAAAAATCTAAATGATGTAGTAAGCTTCAATTTTTGTATTGAAATCAAATCTTTAAAAATATAACTTTGTATTTTTAGAGTTAACTTGGAAATTAAAGTCACACTCTTATAAACTTGGATCCTAATATACTTTTTTTCCTGAATAAAAAATATAGTATGGCCTTCTCAGGATAGTGGCCTAATCCCCCGACCAGTAGCAATATTCGTGCAAAACCGCAAATACATACTTTTCCCCAGGACTGACTTTCAGATAAAGGAATCTGGTCTCTTTGAGAATAATTGATTCCCTTTTGAGCATTTTGAGAAGAATCCAGAAGTGGCAGGAATATCTTATTATTGCTAACAAGCAAAGATACTTTAACAAAATGTCTAGGGTAATGTGGAAAGGACAAAATGCCCCCTGAAACCTGCTGTTTGTGGTCAAGATGTAAATATTTGAGTGACATCATTACTATCATTAATTATAACCAGTTGCATCTGTGTCTAGGAGATGCCATAGGTTCGTAATGTTATTCAAAGAGAGAAGAGTGAAGAGTAAAGTATACAAGAGCGACTTTTACTATAATCGAAGGAAATATCATAGGACATATTTACTCTAAAGAGCTTTAATTGGATATTGGTGCATTAAGGATTCAATTTTTTATCAGATAGATATCTGTTTATAAAGTACTGACATGTAGTTTTCTTTGAAGAGATGGAAGGACATTGGAAAGTTACAGTGGCTGAGTAGTTCTAGAAAAAGATGGGGTTTTCCTAAGAATAAAAAGAACAAGTGACACTTCATGTCACACTGCAACAGGGTGGAAGAGGTCCCACTGTGAGTGGTGAGCTGATGGATTAGCCACTTGTCCAAATAAAAGAACCATACAAATAAATCTCTGTAAAGATGCTCTCTCCTTCTCTCTTATCTCCTGGGAGATAAGATCTCAGAATAACTTTACTAATTATAACAGAATAACAATTAGCCATACATAGATTTGTAGAATCGTTAACAGATCAGGTCACTATAAGATATTGATGTGGCCATGGATGGCAAAATCTGAAAGCACATCATTTTGATAAAGGTTGCATTTAACAGAAACTAAAACCTGTGGGAAAGCTTTAAAAGTTCCGTGGCTGTAACGACTTAATCTATGCAATGAAGCTCCAGCTTGAAGACCCGAAAAACAAGGCAGAGAACTTGCAACTTGGTTAAGATTGCTGAAAGCTGAGGAAGGTACAGAAACATTTGGAATTTGGGAAAACGGGCAAACAGGACTGCTTGTGTCTGGGGGAATTATGACCCATATGTAACAGCTGACCCCCTTCTAGGCTGGCTGCCTATACCCGGTCCAGAAAGGAAAAAGGGAAAGGGCAAAGAGTTTTACAATTACAGGTCCTGAAGGCGTGTGTCATTTCCACCTCTGTAGGCAGTGGCTCGATGTCTTGGAGACTCTTGTCCTCCTTGATGAAATGGGTCTGTTTATACATTTTACAGGATTACTGTAAGATGAGAAGAGAACAGACGTGGAGCTGCCTGATGTTCTAGAAGTGGAGGGAGGGTCTAGACAGAATCCCGGGGCCCTGTCATGGTGTGGTTTCAGAGACGACAATGAGGGTCCACACCGACCTTTCTGTCTTCTGTCTTTCCGATGGTCCTACGTCCTTTCTATCGTTCCCGCCCCTGCCACCCAGCACCCCCATAGTTGCCATTTCTGGCTTCTCTCTCCCCACCCGTGTTTTTTTTATTAGAAAGCCAGGAATATTGCAGTAACAACACTGCCACTAATAATAATTCCCATTTGTTTACTGAAGGACCTTTCTAGGCCAGGGAGGGTGCTACTTGCCTTGCGTACATTATTTCATTTCGTTGCCGTAACCCTCACAAGGTAACTGTAATTATCCCCATTTTACGGATGAAACAAGCCAGAAGAGGAAGCTTCAGACAAGCTCCAGAGTGTCACAAGGCTGCATAGTAACCAAGCTGGGTTCCCAATGCCGGTCTGACTCCGAAGCATTTGGATTTTTGCCTCTACGCTCCTTGCGACCATGGTGTGCGGAACATGATAACGCGGTGTTTTTCGAACTTTAGATCAAAGCCACTGTACTGGGATGAAATCATAAACATGTTAGAGCACATAATATACAGTCTTATTCTGTAAAAACATTTGTTTATGGGGTGTGGGCATGTGTGAATAGGACCACAATTTAAAATGGATTCTCATTGTTGTCATAGGAAACAATGTTTGGAAGTCTCCGCCATCGTGTTTTCCAGCATTATCCATCCGTCCCCCAGGAAGGATTTATACAACCAGAGGGTTGTAACACAATCCAATGTCTTATGGGAAGAAAATATCAGAATCTTGATTTTTTCCCTCTTTGTCTTTAGTGTAAATGATAAGAAATGTTTAGCATTTGTGTTTCATAAAATATTCAGGGTTAGAAGAAATCAGATGTTTTATGACATACTTTTAATAAATGAACTTTCACAAAATGGACAGGTACCTAAAAGGAATCCTCCAAAGAGTCCATGGACCAAAGAAACAGTGGGAATGTCAAGCACAATGAGAAATTCTCCTTTACCTGGTGGTTTGTGGACATGATATAGGTAAGACCAAATGGAAATTTGACAGGAAGTCGTGCCAAAAAGCAAAAAAACAAACCCAAAAAAACCCTGCAACCAAAAAAAAAAAAAAAAACCACCCTGAAAGCCCAAAAAACAAAAACCAAACTACATTATCAGAAAGACTGTTCAGAATGCGGATTTGCACTCACTATCCTTAATGATAAGAAAATTTCTTGAAGAATGTACGGTGTCCTCAGACACTAGTAGAAAGTAGTATGACGTCATGCCATCAAAATGGCAAGTTGTTCAGAAACCGAACAAATAGGTAATGAGAGACAAATACCTGCGCATTTTGACCAAGTTCAAATTAGTTCACACACAATCCCTATTTTATACAATTTAGCCAAACTTTACGGTAAAGGTTTCAAGGTTTGAGATATGACTAATTGAGGACAAAGACCCACATGCTGTTGGAGAAGCATTCTTCTTCCTATCACAGTGATAAAAGTGTCTGGGTCACACCTGGATAACCAATACAAAGGCAAAGTAAAGCATGTTCCTCGTTGAGTAAATAAATACTCGTATTGTTGGGGTAGACAAAGAAAATACTCCCTAAACTTGAAAAAGCAAGCATTAGAATGAATTACGCAGGTCTGGACAAATGCTAACTATAGTTAGTTGGAAGTGTACAAAGGTTTCTGATATGTTATAGCTGTGTTATTTAATAGCCTACGAATCAATTATAAAATGCAAGAAAACCCACTTTTTGTGGGGATCACTAATGGGAAGAGGTGCCAGAGAAAATATAAGAAGTGAATGATCCTTTTAATAAAAAATTGTATGTTATGGAGAAGATGTAGAAGCATAACCACTAATGAAGCAATGGCTTTGAGTGGAATAAAAAAAAAAAGATACAGGAGAAAGTTACAGAGCTAAAACCTCTCACAATATTTATTCACTGAATTATTCATAGGCAAGTTATTGTAGCAAAGAAATTATAACCAGGAATGCACAAAGTTCCAGAGGCCAACATCTGTATCTATAGAGTTAAATTTTAAAATAAGGCCTTTAAAACATGATGAGATGTTGGTAATATTCTGTAACAAAGTAGAGAATGATCATTAAGTGTTTTAAATACACTATTCTTTATCATTTCATGGCAAAGTCGTTATAAAGAGTTGCTGAACTTAAAATGTTACTTTTCAAACATAGAAAATGGCATTCCAAATTTGTTGACATCTTCTATAATTTGCTGATTAGTATTGTTACAAAGCACCAATTTCTTAAAATATTAAATGCATTCAATCACTGTCTAAAGAATAGAGTGATTTTTTATTTTTTATTTTTTTGATTTTTGATTTTTGATTTTTTAATGTTTTTTTTTTTTAATTTCTAGGAGAGAGAGAGAGACAGTATGAGCAGGGGAGGGTCAGAGAGAGAGGGAGTCACAGACTGAAACAGGCTCCAGGTTCTGAGCTGGCAGTTAGCACAGAGCCCGACGCGGGGCTCGAACCCACTAACCGCGAGATCATGACCTGAGCGAAAGTCGGACGCTTAACCGACTAAGCCACCCGGGCGCCCCTAGAGTGATTTTTTAAGTGCATAATATTTTACTACTTTTCAAAAGAAACCCATACCACAGCAAGAAAATTTTCAAAGTGATTCTCTGGAAATATTTCCTCTATTATCATATAAGTTGCTGAAAACAATGTTTGTGCTACTCATAAAAATATTTGTGACTATAGACTTAAAAAATCAGGAACAGTTTTCTTGCCTCTATAAAAACTTCAAACAAAAAATTGCAGTGGATAGTCATTTGTTAAAATGTAAATTGAACACCTTCCCTGTTAGTTTTCGAGAACCAGTGATTGACACAATTACCAGCTGAATTTCAACAAAAAACCTTTGCAGTAGGTGAATAGCATTGAAAACTCAGTCTCAAAATCCAGTTAGTACAGACAATGATGCACTTGATCCCTGTGGATTTATGTATAATTTTGTGAAGTGTCTTTCCCAGCTATGATCGCCATCAAACCCGAGTATCAAAATAAATCCAAATGAAAACCAGCAATTCAAAAAGATGCAAAAATAGGTAAAGAACTACATGTTCAAATAGTCCCAAAATGTTAGTCTTAATAACACAGAGCCCATTTCTCCTGCACTGTCCCAGAACGGGAGTCTAGGGTCATCGGGTGCCTTTCCTCCCAGACTTCTTCCATTGCTTAGCTCCCCTTCCCCCATGACCTTGCATCTATGTATCCGGTTAGTGGAAACGAAATAGGAAAACCTTGTATCTTACAAGCTTTACCCCAGAGGTGGCACATGCATTGAAGGAAAAGTTGTAGAACAGGATACTCAGGCTTCGTCAAGCGTCATACCACAATGTATGCATTAACTGCTTGCTTTACAGTGGACTGGTCTGATAAAACTCTATGTTAATCAAGTGATCAAGCTTGATATGTCCAATCATATCCTGATATGATACCAATCATAGGACAAATGACGTACATGACTCTTTGTCGAAAATTCTAACCTGAATCTAATCATTGGGGGCAGGCTGGTGGGGAAGGGGGATAGGAATCAGATAAATCCAGATTGTCGGACAGACTGTGAAGCTGGACTCCAAAAATCACCAAAGACACAAAATGGTGGAAAGGACCATTTTAGATTAAACAAGACAAAAGCAACCAAATGGTCTCTGACTGGATACTGGATTTTTTAAAAATTTCTTTTCAAAGCTTATTTATTTGAGAAAGAGAGAGAGTGAGAGCAAGGGAGGGGCAGAGAGAGAGGGAGAGAGAGAATCCCAAGCTCCTCATTATCAGCACAGAGCCGGATGCAGGGCTCGAACTCATAAAACATGAGATCATGACCTGAGTTGTAATCAAGAGTCAGGTACTTAATGACTTAACCCAAGTGCCCCACCCCCATTACAAAAAATTTTTTGATACTGGATTTTTCCAAAACAAAGACTTATAAAGGATATTTTGGGATAACTGTGAAATTTTATGTATGCACTGCAAATTAGATAATATTGTACCAATGTCAAATATCTTGAGTATGAAAATGATATTGTGCTTTTGTAAGAAAATGTTAGGAGATATCTCAATACTTAGATATTTAGAGGTAAAGTGTCATGATGTTTACCATTTATATTTAAACTGTTAGCAAAAGACTATGTATTAATTTGTATGGATATATGTAGATATGCATGTGTGTGTGTGTGTGTGTGTGTGTGTGTGTGTGTGTACTTATCCATCTAGAAAAGAAGTTAAAGCACATGTTATAAAATGTTATAATTAGTGAATCTTCATAAAAAATGCACAGGTATTCTCTGTAGTAGCACTACTACTCTACCAGTCTTTCCATTTGCTACAGATCTGAGAATTTTCAAAGTAAAATGTGAGGGAAAAGTCTATGTCACTTGATACGTTTACATAATGGTTAATTTCATTATTGCCATTGGCTTTTATAAAATGCAAAATCATACTTGCATTTACATCTAAACCTTCTGTTTACAAATATAAATGAACTTAAAGGCCTTAGGCAAAGAAGCTGTCATATTAGAGACAGAGGAAGAAAAAGAAAGATAAATTTAGTTAAACCAGTATCCTCCAAATAGATATAAAAATATAGGAAAGTGAGCAAAGTGTAACTAATATAAAATAATATTTGTAGGGGGTTTCTAATCTGACTGTCAGCAGATTACCTGTGATTTAAAAATAACTTTGCATTTTTTGACTGATAGTTAAAGGAAGCTGCCCAAAGGCAAGCAGGGTGTACCACACGAAGCCAGACTACCTAAGAAAATCTAGGCACATGTAATCCAGTGTTTATTTTTAAAAAGCATTTGTTGGGGCACCTGGGTGGCTCAGTCAGTTAAGCGTCTGACTTTGGCTCAGGTCATGATCTCACAGCTGGGGAGTTTGAGCCCCTCATCGGGCTCTGTGCTGACAGCTCAGAGACTGGAGCGTGCTTCCAATTCTGTGTGTGTGTGTGTGTGTGTGTGTGTGTGTGTGTGTGTGTGTGTCTGCCTCTCCACCTCTCACGTTGTCTCTCTCTCTCTCTCTCTCTCAAAAATAAACATTAAAAAAATTTTTAGGGACACCTGGGTGGCTCAGTTGGTTAAGCGCCGACTTCGGCTCAGGTCATGATCTCACGGTTCATGGGTTCGAGCCCGACGTCTGGCTCTGTGCTGACAGCCAGCCCAGAGCCTGGAGCCTGTTTCAGATTCTGTGTCTCCCTCTCTCTCTGACCCTCCCTTGCTCACGCTGTCTCTCTCTCTCAGAAATAAATTTTAAAAATTAAAAAAAAATTCGGAATAGCCGAGGGGGTTGTCTGGGAAGCTGTGTCTAAGGCAACTTCAGCGGGGCACGGACTGGGATTTGGAGATTGGAACTGGCCTGGGTTGAAGAGTGCAACCAACTTCGGCTGCGTCCCCGGAACGGGGAGTTGACACGCCAAAAAAAAAGCGAGCTGCAGCGCGGGGTTCAAGAAGGGACTGGAGCACCGTCACTCTCCTCCCCACAATCGCCAAGGCAGAACCCCCGCCTGAGGCATCGGATCACGCCACGCCCATCCCTGCCTGAGAGGTGCCCTCCTCCCTTTTTTCCTTTTTTTTTCTTCTTTTTTTTTCCCCTTTCTTTTCTCTTTTTTTCTTCTTCTTTCTCTTTTCTCGCTTTTTTCCCCAAAACACTGACCTGATTAACTCTGGTTGCCAGTTTGCTTAAACAATCACAAGTCCATTCTGTAAATGTAAATTCTACACCTACCGACTTTTTCAGCTATTTCTCTCAGGAATAATTAGACTATATAGTTTCTCTGGATAATTCCATCATCCTTCTCTCACCTATCCAACCATATTCTACCCTTTACCTCTTTGAAAAAAGTTTCTTATCCCTTCTGCCTGTTCATTCTATTTCCAAATCTGCCTTGTCTCACCCTGCCTTCTCTCTTTTTCTCTATGCTCTTCAACCAGCGCTGCATACACACGGCTATTTAACTGTAGCTGGGAAATCCAGGTATATGCTTTAAACCGTTCTTTGTCCATCGGTTTTCTTCTTTTTCCTTTTCTTTTCCCCTTTTTGACCCTTTTATGTATTTTATGCTCCCTATTCGCCCTCCCTCCTCCGTCTTTTCTATTAACTTTTTCGTTTTCCCTCTCACTTTGCATGTTAGTTGAATCAGCCTGTGCGTTTGTGTGCTCCTGCTCCCTGTGTGTTTGTCTGTCTGTTTTCTTTTCCAGGGCTACCTCAAGAAACAAGCTAGAGTACACAAGGTGAAGAGTCCCAAATATCACTATGAATAGGAAAATAAAACAACTAAGGTCCCAACAAGAGTGACCGAGGGATACCATTCAAAAAACAATCTCTGAAAGGATAGGCCCTGGAAAGTCAAAGAGTTTCTTGGATATAGCAGTGCTCATAGAAACAGAGAGCATAACAGGTCTTTAAAACCAACAAGAGCCGGAAAGCTAACTAAAATGACGAAACGAAAGAGCTCTCCTCCAAAGAAACTCCAAGAAGAAATGACAGCTAATGAACTGCTCAAAACAGATATCAGCAGCATAAGTGAACAAGATTTTAGAATAATAATGGTAAAATTAATAGCAGGGCTTGAAAAAACATAGGGGACATCAAAGAAACTATGGCTACAGACAGAATGGAAAATAAAAATAGGCATGAAGAATTAAAAAATGCGATAAATGAGATACATAATAAATTAGAGGCCTCCAATGCACGGATTGAAGAGGCAGAAAGGAGAATAAGTGATTTAGAAGACACCATTCTAGAAAAACAAGAAGCTGACAAAAAAGAGACAAACTGATCCAGGAACAGGAAAGAAGAATTCGAGAGCTCAGCGACACAGTCAAACGCAACAATATCCGTATCATAGGAATCCCAGAAGAGGAAGAGAGAGGGAAAGGTGCTGAAGGAGTCCTGGAACAAATTATAGCAGAGAACTTCCCCGACTTGGGGAAGGAAGTCAATGTGGAAATACAAGAGGCTCAGAGGACTCCTCTCAGACGTAACTTGAATCGATCTTCTGCACGACATATCATCGTAAAAATGGCAAAATACAAAGACAAAGAGAGAATTTTGAAAGCAGCTAGGGAGAAAAGGGCCCTCACATACAAAGGGAAACCCATGAAAGTGGTGACAGACCTATCTACTGAAACGTGGCAGGCCAGAAAGGAATGGCAGGAGATCTTCCATGTGATGAACAGTAAAAATATGTAGCCAAGAATCCTCTATCCAACAAGCCTGTCATTCAAAATAGAAGGAGAGATAAAAACCTTTCCAAACAAACAGAAATTGAAAGATTTGTCACCACGAAGCCAACCCTACAAGAAATCCTGAGGGGGATGCTCTGAAGGAAAGGTTGCAAGGAACACAGATTCCAGAGACACCACCACAAACATGAACCCTACAAAAGATACAAAGACTCTAAACCCACATATTTCAATAATAACACTGAATGTAAATGGCCTGAATGCTCCAATCAAAAGACATAGGGTAGCAGAATGGATAAAAGAAACAAAATCCATCTATATGCTGTCTACAAGAAACTCATTTTAGACGGGAAGATACCTTCAGATTAAAAGTAAGGGGATGGAGAAATATATATGATGCTACAGGAAATCAAAAAAAGCCGGAGTAGCGATACTTATATCAGACAAACTGGACTTCAAATTAAAGACAATCACAAGAGATGAAGAAGGGCACTACATAATAATTACAGGGTCCATCCATCACGAAGAACTAACAATCATAAATGTCTATGCACCGAATATAGGAGCACCTAAATATCTAAAACAATCACAAACAGAAACAAGCTTATAGACAAGAATGTGCTAATAGCAGGAGACTTTAATACTCTGCTTACAGCAATGGATAGGTCAACCAGACAGAAAATCACTAAAGAAATAATGGACTTGAAAGACACATTGGACCAGATGGATCTGACAGATATATTTAGAACTTTACATCCTGAGGCCAGGAATTTACTTTCTTCTCAAGTGCACATGGCACATTCTCCAAGATAGATCACATACTGGGACATAAAGCAGCCCTCAATAAATATAAAAGAATAGAGATCATACCATGCACACTGTCAGATCTCAATGCTTTGAAACTTGAAATCAATTACAGGAAGAAGTCTGGAAAACCTTCAAAAACATGGAGGTTAAAGAACACCCTTCTAAAGAATGAATGGGCCAATCAGGCAATTAGAGATGAAATTAAAAAATATATGGAAACAAATGAAAATGAAAACACAACAATTCAAAATCTATGGGATGCGGCAAAGGCAGTCCTAAGAGGAAAGTACATTGCTCTCCAGGCCTATTTCAAGAGATTAGAAAAAGCGCAAGTCCAAAATCTAACAGCTCACCTAAAGGAACTAGAGGCAGAGCAACAAGAATGCCCTAAACCCAGTAGAAGAGAAATAGTAAAAATTAGAGCAGAAATAAACAACATAGAGACCAAAGAAACAATTGAACAGATCCATGAAACCAAGAGTTGGTTTTTTGAAAAAGTAAACAAAATTGACAAACCTCTAGCCAGACTTATCCAAAAGAAAAGAGAGAGCACACAAATAGACAAAATTATGAATGAAAATGGACTTATTACAACCAACCCCTCAGAAATATAAGCAATTATCAGGGAATACTATGAAAAATTATATGCCAACAAATTGGACAACTTAGAAGAAATGGACAAATTCCTAAACACACACTCACTACCAAAATTCACACGGAAGAAATAGAAAACCTGAACAGACCCATAACGAGTGAAGAAATCGAATCAGTGATCAAAAATCTCCCAACAAATAAGAGCCCTGGACCTGATGGCTTCCCTGGGGAATTCTACCAGACATTTAAACAGAATTAATCCCAATTCTTCTCAAGCTATTCCAAAAATAGAAATCGAAGGAAAACTCCCGGACTCATTTTATGAAGCCAGCATCACTCTGATTCCCAAGCCAGACAGAGATCCAGCAAAAAAAAGAGAACTACAGGCCAATATCCTTGATGAATACGGATGCAAAAATTCTCAACAAGATCCTTGCAAATCGAATCCAGCAGCATATAAAAAGAATCATCCACCATGATCAAGTGGGATTCATTCCTGGGTTACAGGGCTGGTTCAACATTCGCAAATCAATCAATGTGATCCATCATATCAATAAAAGAAAAGATAAAAACCATATGATCCTGTCAATAGATGCAGAAAAAGCATTTGACAAAATACAGCATCCCTTCTTAATAAAGACTCTCGAGAAAGTTGGGATAGAAGGAACCTACTTAAACATCATCAAAGCCATCTATGAGAAGCCTTCAGCTAACATCATCCTCAACGGGAAAAACTCAGAGCTTTCCCCCTGAGATCAGGAACACGACAGGGATGCCCACTCTCACCACTGCTGTTTAACATAGTGCTGGAAGTCCTAGCATCAGCCATCAGACAACAAAAGGAAATCAAAGGCATCAGAATTGGCAAAGAGGAAGTCAAACTTTCACTCTTCGCAGATGACATGATACTCTACATAGAAAACCCGACAGACTCCACCAGAAGCCTACTAGAACTGATCCAAGAATTCAGCCAAGTTGCAGGGTACAAAATCAACGTACAGAAATCGGTTGCATTTTTATACACCAACAATGAAGCAACAGAAAGAGAAATCAAGAAACGGATCCCATTCACAATTGCACAAAAAACCATAAAATACCTCGGAATAAACCTAACCAAGGATACAAGAGATCTGTATGATGAAAACTATAGAAAACTTATGAAGGAAATTGAAGAAGACACAAAGAAATGGAAAAGCATTCCATGCTCATGGATAGGAAGAATAAATATAGTTAAGATGTCATTACTACCCAAAGCACTCTACACATTCAATGCAATTCCAGTCAAAATTGCACCAGCATACTTCTCAAAACTAGAACAAACTATCAAAAATTTGTATGGAACCACAAAAGACCCCGAATAGCCAAAGTAATCCTGAAAAATAAAACCAAAACGGGAGGCATCACCATCCCAGACTTTAGCCTCTACTACAAAGCTGTCATCATCAAGACAGTATGGTATTGGCACAAAAACAGACACATAGACCAATGGAACAGAATTGAGAACTCAGAAGTGGACCCAAAAGTATACAGCCAACTAATCTTTGACAAAGCAGGAAAGAATATCCGATGGAAAAAAGACAGCCTTTTTAACAGATGGTGTTGGGAGAACTGGACAGCAACATGCAGAAGAATGAAATTAGATCATTTTCTCACACCATGCACAAAAATAAACTCAAAATGGATCAAGGACCTGAACGTGAGACAGGAAACTATCAACACCCTAGAGGAGAAAGCAGGAAACAACCTCCTTGACCTCCACCGCAGCAACTTCTTACTTGACACATCCCCAAAAGCAAGGGAATCAAGAGCAAAAATAAACTGTTGGGACCTCATCAAGATTAAAAGCTTCTGCACAGCCAAGGAAACAACCCAGAAAATTAATAGGCAACCAACGGAATGGGAAAAGATAGTTGCAAATGACATATCAGATAAAGGGTTGATATCCAGAATCTACAAGGAACTCACCAAACTCCACGCCCAAAAAGCAAACAACCCAGTGAAGAAATGGGCAGAAGATATGAACAGACACTTCTCCAAAGAGGACATCCAGATGGCCAACAGACACATGAAACGATGCTCAGCATCCCTCCTCATCAGGGAAATACAAATCAAAACCACACTGAGATACCACCTCACGCCAGTCAGAGTGGCTAAAATGAGCCAATCAGAGAACTCTAGATGCTGGCGAGGATGTGGAGAAACGGGCACCCTCCTACACTGTTGGTGGGAATGTAAACTGGTACAGCCCCTCTGGAAAACAGTGTGGAGGTTCCTAAGGAAACTAACAATAGAACTCCCCTATGACCCAGCAATAGCACTGCTAGGAATTTACCCAAAGGATACAGAAATGCTGATGTATAGGAGCACATGTTCCCCAATGTTCACAGCAGCACTCTCCACAATAGCTAAAACCTGGAAAGAGCCTAAGTGTCCATCAACAAATGAATGGATCAAGAAGATGTGGTTTATCTATACCATGGAATACTACATGGCAATGAGAAACAATGAAATCTGGCCATGTGTAGCCACATGGATGGACCTTGAGGGTGTTATGCTGAGCGAAATAAGTCAGGCAGAGAAAGACAAATATCATATGTGTGCACGTATAGGAGGATTAGGAGGAGCTTAACAGAGGACCAAGGGGGAGAAGAAGGGCAGAAATGGTGGGGGAAAGGGGAGAGGCAAACCATGAGAGACTCTTGAATGCTGACAAAAACTGAGGACTGGTGGATGTGGGGGGGAGGAGGGGTGGACATGGAGGAGGGCACTTGTGGGGATGAGCACTGGGTGTTATGTGGAAACTAATTTGACAATAAACTATTTGTAAAAAAAAAAAAAATTAAAAAAAATTTTAAGTTATTTTAATCACAAAAAATAATAGTAAATAAATCATCCAATTTTTATTTTATTTCATTTTATTTTTATGACATTAAAAATGAGTTTGCATATATGTCTTCTTTTTCTTGTAGCTTTGGCTCAAAGTCAAGGACATGATGGAAGAGCAAGCCTTTCTAGACCCCATGTGGGTAGGTGGGAAAATGTGGCAGGTGCTTCCCCAGCCAAGTGTCTCCCTCACTTCTTTCTCCTGTCAGGTACCCCACTGGCTAAGAAAGCCAGCCTTGCAGAAGGTTCTCGAAAACACTTGATTTCAAGCATTCACAGTCCCATCTCGAGTTTGGAGATTAAGGATTTCAATTTTATTTCTGTTTACTATTTTAGACCAATAGCATTTCTTACTAAACACAATGAATACCTCTGTAAGTTTTTTTTTCCACTACAAATGGCTGTCATTTAATGATCATTTTAAAAATCCAACGCCAAAAAGCAGATAAAAAAGAAAAAGAAGGGTTTAGAACAACCTGAGGAAATTTTGACCAAATCATGTGCGGCACTGTAGATGAGACCATCGGTGTCCACACTGGGGTGTACACTGTTGACACAAAGAAGGGGTCCCTGTGGCCCGTGGAGGCTATTTCTGTCTGTCTGTTTGGGAGAATGTTGATCAATTAATAGTGCTCAGAGCTGGCTGGTCAACCTGCTTCAGAGCCAGGATATTGGTTACACTGCATAGGGAGGAGCTTCATTCCATTCGATTCTACAATGAGTCTATGTGAGCCTCGTTAAAATATTTCAGACACTCACCTAAGGACCATGTGCTGTCTAACTATACCTTGTCGTCTAGAAAACACCCTACATGCTAATTACTGTCCTGCATGAAAAATGTTAATGCTTCGTGGTGGGAAAGGTGGAGCCCTTTCCCAGACCGCATTAATTGGAGGTGATAGTGATTACCTCTCTAACCCTCCATACTACCTACTTCTCATTTGGAAAAAAGTAGAAATTCTTGGGGCGCCTGGGTGGCTCAGTTAGTTAAGTGTCAGACTTTGGCTCAGGTCATGATCTCACAGTCTGTGGGTTCGATCCCACAGATCCCCTGTGTTAACAGCTCAGAGCCTGGAGCCTGCTTCAGATTCTCTGTCTCCCTCTCTCTCTGCTCCTCCCCCACTAGCTCTCTGTCTCTGTCTCTCAAAATAAAGACATAAAAATTAAAAAAAGAAAGAAAGAAAGAAAGAAAGTAGAAATTCTTCACGGTGAATTTTCTTCTTTATACTCCTAAAGTTCTAGAGCAGGCAATGAATCTACAACTCACCAAACTGAAGGGGCATGTCATGTTTTAAACAGAATTCCTGTGCTAGAATATTATATTCTATGTTGGGTCTTTAGAAGCATTGGAAAATGACAGTACATAAAGCCAGAGAAGAACTCTTGATGGGGTAACTCAGTCTATACATCCCCACAATGAAGATATCTATTGGGGGTTTGGGAGAAAGCAAACATGAGGGGCTCATTGTTACATTTCAAGAAGAATACACTGAACAAAATATTTTCCAATATTAATTCTGGGTTCAGAAAGTAATATGTATCTGTTACTAAGGCTTCTTTCTCAATGTTTGCATTAATAATAGCATTAAAGTTGTTTCCCACTTAATTTTTTCACAAAGTTCTTTTTTGACAATGTGCTTTACTTGGCCAGAGTCCATACGGAGGTGTAATCTGCATCTGGAACTGATAGAGGCATCTTCCATTTGAGGAACAGGGTCATTCTTCCACATCCTTATAAAATAACAGTTCAGTATTTCAGTATCAGCATAAGGGCGTATTTGGAAAAGAAACTCCAGAAGACAATATTATAAATGCGTACAATATTATAAATGAATATAAATATTCATATGTCCTAGCCCACTTAGCATGCAATTTCTTTAACAAAAGCAATTAAAAATAATTTACTTAAAACAATAGTTTAATAACTGAAGAAAGGTGATTTTTAAAAACAAAAAGTCTTCAAAAATATCTTGTTGGTAATATTTAAGTGAAGATTTTTTTTTTAATTGGTAGGGTTTTCCTTTTTTCATTTCTTTGCTGATGGTTCCTGGATATTGATGTTTGGACTGACATTGCAAGAAAGTGTATGCTGCTTTATTAAAGCTCAGATCTTAAAAAAAATCACAAAATGTGTAAAGTACTTATGAAGGCACGGCAATTTCTCTTTTAATAATTAAATCACCAGCTTAAAATAGCAGAGACACTACCTTCACAAGGCAATAAACAATTCACAAAGCAAATAGGTCTGCCGATATAAAGGTAAAGCTAGGAATCCTTTAAAAACATATATAAGGAAAAGAAAAGTTAAATAAAACGATATAGAGACAACTAGTCATATTAAAAAGAAACCCTAAGAAAAAATGTGCAGCTAACACTAAAGTAATACTACAAAAATTTATCTTCTCAATTTTTTAGATTAATTTGCTTCTGGTCTAATAGAATGGCTCTCAACTGTTTCTTGTTTTTGTCTTTTTTTCAACTACGGACTATTTAATTGGGAACACCTGTATCATAGTTCCCACTTTTTGAGGGAACTATGAGGGCAAATAATTGGTATGAGAGAACAAAGAATTTCTTCAGGAATTATTTATGTATATGCTTTGACAGTAGGGAGAAGTCACTTGAGCTACAGATTATATGTATTTAAGGCTAATTATTGGAAAATCATAGGTTAAAACATTGTTGATGGAAGTCAACTTTGCTTCTATTGGTGAATTTTAAAAAGAACAGTCATCTAGATTGACTAAATTAAAATGACTGACTATATCCTTAAAAAATAAAACCTTGACCAACAGAAGACAATTTTGACAATGGCTAAACTATCCTCCACAAATCTGTTGGGAATCTACTATCTTTACTTGTTCTGATAGACCATCTACAGTTCAGTAAATGTCATTGTGTGTTTCCACCCAAACTAGTACTTCGATTTATGAATAAGTACATTTAAGATGTACCTTAGATATGGTCAATGAGTGTGTTCAGTATAACAACATGCAGAAGGAGGGGAAAATGAGAACAACATTTTCATTCTATTGCTTTAGTTTGGGTCCTCTAAGAAGCAGACCCCAAATGGGGCTAGCAGTGCAAGAGAATTTTTTAAAATATTTATTTATTTTTGAGAGAGTGAGTGGAGGAGGGGCAGAGAGAAAGGGAGACAGAGAATCCCAAGCAGGCTCTGCACTGTCAGCATAGAGCCCTTCACAGGGCCCAAACTCATGAACCTTGAGATCATGACCTGAGCCAAAATCAAGAGTCAGATGCTTAGCCAACTGAGCCATCCAGGTGGCCCAGAGCAAGAGAATTTTTAAGGGAGGAACAGGAGAAAGTGAGGAAAGCCTTCAGACTGCATTGCAGGGAAGAGGTAGGGAGGAAGCATTGCACCCAAAGAGACTTGAATGGCAGCAGAATCCTAAGAGATTGGACCATGCCAATACTGACCCCTCAAGCTAGTTGCTTCTGGACATCTTCCCACACCTCAGCATGGTGGAACGACGTGGCTCCTGCACCATGCCCAGTCATAGCCAGAGCATCTAGCAGAAGTGTGGCTTCAGAGCTCACTGGTGGGTCCAGCAGCGGGGGCCATCAGGCACCTGTGTCCCCTGTAGCAGGAGTCCTGAGTGTTGCATTTTCATGCCCACCCAAGTTTAAACCTTGCCCCACACAGATCAGTTTCTCCATGTAAGCTTGGGGCTAACTTCTCCATGGTTCTCTGGGGGAGGAACTACAGCTCCCATTGCTACTGTTGGCCAGGGGATACACCTAGTTCTCCTCCTTGCCATCCCAATGAACCATCTTGAGTTTTTCTCACCTTCCACCATTGCCTGGACAGGTCTTGGTGGCTTTCCTGGTGATGTCACCAAAAGCTTCCTTCTTCAAGGTTCTGAGCCCTTGGCATCATACACTTTTCAGGCCAAAGTTATTGCCTGTGTTCGTTCATAGTTACCATGGAGCCATCCAAGGGCACTCAAGTGCATGGCCTACTTCCATGTGCAACAGCAGCCTTCCTCCTCCTGCAGATCAAGGTCAATAACTCCTACCACAATGATGACCCCATTTTTTCCCTATTGGACCCTGGGCACCAGGAGTTCAAAGATCCTTGGCATCAACCATACGTGCCATTCAATAGAGCCGTGCTGTGCCCACTTGTAAGAGTATGCGCCTCTGGGGACCAGAGTTGTTGAAATGGGAAGTACAACAACCCCCAGCGGGCCATTAGGAGAGATGGTGAGTACACCTCCATATTCCTCCTACTGGGAAACAAATATATAGAAGCTTCTGATTTCATGCATATATCCCACTGCGAAGAATGTTGCCTCAGGCTTTCAAAGCGTTGCCTTGGAGCTGGCATTTAGCTGTCTTCTAGAAGACTGCTCCAGTTCTCCGTGAAGCTCGCTGCTTCCAGGCCGTGCAGTGTGTGATATGACGCTGTGAAGCAGGTGCCTTCGTGAATGCTGTGCCTAGTGGGCATCTGCCTAGTGTCAGCACCAGACAGGGGTGTGACTGAAGATTAACACCAGGCCACCCGAACCTGTTACCTAAATAGGTCTCTGGTTGAGGATAAATTGCTGCCCTTCCAGAGCAGGACAAGTGGTTTGTTCAGGTGGGAATTATTTCATATTTATTTCATTAATTCATATTAGGGACTTGGCTTTGGTCTCTGTTGCTCACAATTGGACATTTAGAGGCAGCAATAACTAGTTCAGCCTTGGTAAGTGGGAGTCCATGTCTTTGGGTCCATAACCAGCCTCCATCTCTGCCAACATGTAAGCCACCCTCCTTATGTGTTCATTGTGCTACTTACGTTGATTCCAAGGGACCCATGACAAAATCTGGCTGCAGCCATGTAACCGTATCATTTTGTCTACTTAGTTGTTCAAGGACTCTTCTCTGGTGGCTGTTTTCTGCGGGGTGTTAAAATGTGATATAAAATCTCTACTCTCTGTGCTCCCTCTTGTATGTCTGTCTGTGTGTCTCTATCCTCAGACCTGCCATTCCCTTTCCTTCCCCTTATAGGCCAGGCCACTGGCCACCTCCTAGTTGCCTGGATATGTTTTTACCCTGGACATCTTCTCCTTCCACTCAAGGTGATGACCAGAGTACACTTTGCACCTCTGTCAGTTCATTATTTCCCTCTCCACTTTCTTTCAAGGCTCCTGTCTGTGGTAGTGATGAAGTCACCACCAGTTTAAGCTTGTCTCCTCATGCATAAGGGACCTATCCATAAGCCAAGCTTCGCCATTTCTTCTTCTGCATTTGTCATGTGGGAACCTGCACTTGTCCATGGCCATCAGTGTGAGCTGGGGGAGGGCACTGATAAACCCATGGTGGGTAACATGGGCATCTGGGCTACCTGCTCAAGAAGCTTATGCATGTTCTATCATCATGCTCAAGGTCAATCCCGGATGAACAGGATCCATATCCTCCCCGAGCTTCTTATTTCTTCTCTGTCATCGGACAGAGTACCCAAGGCATCTTCCCTTTGCTTGACAATGGACATCACCTTTGCCAGGCTTCTAAAGGCCACTCCAGCAGTGATTTTGTTCATTTCCTTGGTCCTTGCCAGGGTGTAAACTCTCATGTCCCAAGAAAATGTCTCCATACCAATAAATTCTTGCTTATCTAGTTCCAGCTTCTTTTATCAAAATTCTCAGAAATTCATATGTCAATGATCAAGGAAATCTACTCACCTAAGATCATTCGTGCTATGGTCTGTGTGACCCTGGATAGAATGTCTCATTGAAAATCACAATGAGAGAAAAGAAAATGACCCTTAAATGTGCTCCATTACTAGGAAATATGGATCATTAAATAAAGCATAAAGTGTGAGCATGTGTTGTTCATTTAGAACTTCATAGGCAAGTTAGGGGCATGTGAGATTCCTGCAAGGGATTGATTATCTCAAGGCTCAGATACCATTATTCTAGGAGAGAAATGAGGAACCCCAGCATCTTGTCCCAGGACTGTCACTGAGATTGGGCCCCAGTGTAATCCTACTAAGCATGAGTTTTAGGTGATTAGCTCTCTTCAAGACAATATAGGTTCTCAACATTTACTCAACCAAGGTACTCCCCACACAACCACACCTTTGGATCTGCATATGCTTTTACCAGGGAAGGATTAGAAAAATTCCGATAACAAGATAGACATGGTTTTCCATGTATTCTTGGAAATCTTGCCGACGTAGATTGTATACAATTAAGTTGAGACAGTGGGTAAGCATGTCCCGTTCTCATCTTATTTACTAATTTTTTTGACCACTCCCAGTACATCTCCTGTTAGTTTGTCTGCCACAAAGCATGCACAAAGGCAGGATTAAAGCAAGAAATCTATTGAAAGAAGGAGCAGGAAAAAGTGGGATTGTTTTGTGGGATTTGCCCACACTTCAGGTTTGACACCCGTAGAAAGAGAAAGGGAAGGAAGGGGATTGGCTAGGAAACATCTTGGACTGCAGTGTGGTTCCCAGAAATTTTTGGCCAGACTGATAGGGAGCTCATTAGACCCCCAGTTGCCCCTTTGAGGAGGTTCTAAGGAACATAGGGACAGATTTCAGCGGGGCAGCAGCAAGGCCATCAGGCAACCATGGAGCTTTTAGAGGATATGGATTCTGCAGGATACATTTTCATGGTTGTCACATCAACTATCAAAATAAGAATTTATGAGAACCGTTATTTTAAGTGGAACAAAACTGTATTTGTATCCTTGCTCTTTAACCTTGGTCTAATCCTTGGGGCGCCTGGGTGGCTCAGTTGGTTAAGCGTCCAACTTAGGCTTAGGTCACGATCTCATGGTTAACGAGTTTGCACCCCATATCCGACTCTGTGCTATCAGCTCAGAGCCTGGAGCCTGCATTGGATTCTATGTCTCTCTCTCTCTCTCTCTCTCTGCCCCTCCCCTGCTCATGCTGGGTCTCTCTCTTTCTTTCCCACTCCCTCTCTTTCTCTCTTTTTCTCTCTCTCAGAAATAAATAAAAACATTAAAAAATGTTTTTAAATAAAATAAAAAACCCTGGATTAGTTCTTGAGCTTCTCTAACTCTCAATTTTTTCCAGCTGTAAACATGAAGGTCATAGTTACTATTTCACAGCGTCATAGGAAGTATAAGATAGAAGCTCTTAAGATGGAACCTGGTTTGTAAATGTAAGTTCCTCTGAGCATATGAATACGAGAGACCTTTGCATTGTCTGACTATTTTCTTTTGCTGTCGAGTGTGCAAAATTTGGTCAGCCATTAAAAAAAGAACACAGAAAGCCTTTTCTTATAATATGTATGAAGAATATACATAGACTCACTTAATATTGGTTAGAACAGTATGGAAGGTATTACTGATGCCATAGGAATGAAGACAATGTTTGCTGGTTAAACATCAGTTTAGTATCTGAAACTTAACAGCAAAAAAAATTAACTATGATAACTTATGAGAAGAAATGGGGTATGTTATATTTTCTGGCACTTCTTACTAATGAACTCTTTTAAAAATTTCAACCCACCTCTCCTAACTCCCAAAATAATGTGCAATCGAAACATCGACTTTGCTATAGCAATTAATTCTGGTTTATCAGTTAATTTCAGATATTAAAGGGTTTCATACTTCTTACTGTGAATTTAATACTAGATTTTGGATTTACTTATTATCTTTGGCCTGATTTTTTTGCATTACTGTTAACAAAAATTCTAATATTTACTTGAAAATGTTTCATTTAAGTTAGGTTAGCCATTCTAAGAGTATTCAGATTTAAAAATCTTATATTACCAGCAATTATAGGATGGAAATCAATCCCTGCATACGGAGAAGTTTAAAAAACTAAGAAGGTAAGCATGATGTATAAAATATCACTTTAATAACAATTGTGTAATGGAAAATATGATGAGAATTCACTCAAAACAATGACTGATAGTGTCCACTGGTGTCTAGTGGCTAGGAATGATTAGACCTAAATCTGAGGTTTATGATTGGCTTCTTCTGTATTATGTCATATGGGGGGGGGGAATGAATAGAATTCACATAGGCTAGATTTTTTTCTAAGTCAAGCTTAATATAGACTGATTAAAAACAACAACAATAAGTTGTTTTGTATTGGTTTAATAAATGGAAAGAATAACTTTGGCCTAAGCAATGAACAGCAATCCTGCAGAGAGCAATCAGACCATGGCCAAAGACTTCCCTCTCCCCATTCTACATTTCCTTTCTACACACTCTGTGACTAGCAAATTTTCTACTGCGTACATACAGCAGATTGAATAGGTGGAGAGAACTTGGATTTAGATGCCAAATCTGTCATTGTCCCTCTGGTCCTTGGCACTCCCCAAATGGTGTAGTGGTTGGCATTACAGTGTTGAACTTCCTGCTTCTCCCTTCCACCTGCTCCGTTTTGTGTCACCCACACATTCATCCATGTGTCCACAGCAGAATCAACCCAGGATGAAGAGATTGAGTCTCCATGTCATTTTACAATTACTGCAGAAGAAGTGTATGTAACGTGATCAGGTTTTTCACAGTATTTGTGGAGCCCTTGAATCAGATTCCACTAATCCTGGAATTGTCACTAAACATCCCACATCTCTCTGTTTTAAAATTCATCTATTTTACTACGTTTGTTATTCTGCATATGTCCCAAATTAGAGAATGCTGTGCTACATTCTTCACCAAATCCAACTTTCTGCTCCTTCGGTGTCTCCGCACTGGAGCAAATTGTTGGACCGAAGAGAGTCACAGGGTGCTGAGATACTGATCTCTTCGGTTTCTAGGAAGCATGGGGTGGAAGTCTTTAGGCTGGTGCTTTCTAGGTTTGAGCAGCGTTGTGCTATTGTTCCAATATGCTGCACAAATTCTGACATGATCTCTGTGAGAAAGGCGTGGGACAGCCTGGTCCTAGACTTGTCCTAGACCCTTCTTCTCTGCCTCCCCAGGATGTGGTCCCATCACCTTGTCCCTCTTTTCGTCTCAGATTTTTAGTGTCTGCACCATGTCCCTTGTCTCCAGTCACAGCACAACCAGGATTTCCCAATCTAGGAACCCAGTGCTAAAACGGACACATACAGACATTGCTACCTCTTCTTAGTGGCCTAAATTACTAATAACAACAAATAAAAAACCTCCCTATTCAACTGAAATGGAAGATCTTTGTAAGTTCAAACCATAACAGTTAAGCAAGGAAGACCATAAGCAGGAAGGGAGGTCTGCAGAGGTAGAGACAGAAGATGTCTGAGCCTGGGGAGTTCAGACAAAATGCCCAGAGCCCAATTCTCCACTCAGTTTTCCAAAGTGAGTATCATATTTTCAGAGAAATAGCTGAAACAAAATACATTGGTTGTCCAAAGAAGTGAGAACTTGGCACACAAACTAGCTGTGGGGTCTTTCCAAGACTCATTTTGACAAGCAGGATTGAAGAAGAAATGAGGCAGACACCATGTTTGCAGGAAGCAGTGTGTTGCTGGGGTGAGAGAGGAGCATCTCTGTGTGAGGAATAGCTATGGGGCTCCTGGTCTCTGTGGCTGGAACACCTCACCCACTCACACAAGTCTGTGTCATATGGAACTATGTTGTATACCAGAGAGATTTCCTAAGAGCCTTCAACTTGAAAGCCTTGAAAGCCCTGGCCCCTTCCTCATTGGAACTGCCCATTACCACTGGTCCAAGAAAAATTTTCTTCTTAGAAACTCTACTTTGAATAGAAAGCACCAATAGATTCTTTAAAAAAATTTTTTTTAATGTTTATTTATTTTTGAAGGAGATAGAGAGAACAGAAGCAAGGGGAGGGGCAGAGATAGAGGGAGACACAATCTGAAGCAGGCTCCAGGCTCTGAGCTGTCAGCACAGAGCCCAACCTGGGGCTCAAACCCATGACCCGTGAGATCATGATATGAGCCAAAGTCAGGTGCTCAACTGACTGAGCCACCCAGGCGCCCTAGATTCTTTTTTTAAAAGGAAAAGAGAAAAGGGATAGAGAAAACAAACTGAAGATGAAGAACACTTAGAAAAATGTTCGAGAACAAAGAAAGTTTCACCCCAAATGGATTTTATGAATTCAAAAACTTGATGAAGCAAATGGCAATAAAATGGAATGGAATCCAAAACAAAGATGTGGTACAGTGCATGAAATGGCTTGGAGAAGAGGAGAACTGATCAGGAACCCACTGGCCCCTGAGCCACATTGCCACCTAAAACTAAGTAACCACCCTAAGCGTAGAGCTATTGTTTCCGGGTCCAAACCCAGACCTACGCTGTGCAGAATAAATACCCCGTGTCCTTCTTCACGACATCCGTGGTAACTGGTTATGAGACACTGGGCTGCTGCAGAAATCCATGAGCACCACCACTTGCCAACGGAAACAACGGAAGTGAAATTTCCATCTCACCTCTGCCTCCCGGCGGACCCGAGAGGGCACCTGCTTTGTCAAATCTAAATGACATCTGGAGCGGTAACCACATAAAAGTCTGAAAAATGGAGACTTCAGCTTTTCAGTCCACTGCAACGCAGGGAAACAGCTAGAAGGAAAGTAGGTAGGATCAACTGGCTACATCCGTCAGAAAATTACATGAAGAGAATACTAATGCAATCACGTAATCAATGACATTGGGATGGTGTAAAAAGGAAAGGGGGCTGATATCATGTAAACGTTAATGACTTCGTCTCTGCTCATATTAGGGGATAGATACCTAACATGGTGTCCTTTCACATCATGAGCCACATAGAAAATGATGTTTACATACCAAATGCAGTATAGAGGTGAAACCCTGCGTCCACCCTGTGATTGATGACGCACCTAGAAGCCACCATACAACACGCTGTGCAATACTCACTGAGAAGCTCTGCTCCAAAGGATAAGAGAATTAAGTGTAAAATGCACTTTGTGAGTTTTTATCAAAATTATAGATTAAAATACTCTGGATATTTATTCTACACACATACCTTCACATGTGTAAAAGGATATGTTTGTACAGATATTCATGGAAGCATTATTTGCAATGTCAAAAGCTTGGAACCAATTTTACTTAGATAGGGGACCAGTAAAGTAAATTGTAATGCATCCATAATATAGATAAGAATGTGCAGTAGTTAAAAGTATGAAACATTCCTAGCTATCAATACAGAATGGTCCCTGAGACACACACTAAGTAAAAGCAACAAAATGAAATGAATTTGTGGTAAGAGAGGATACACCAGTGCACCTATGTGTCTGTGTGTGCTTGGGGTCCGTTCTAGCAATCCTATGTCTTCCTCTCCAGGTGTGGTCTCCACCCTTCTCTGCCCTTCTGTGTGTTCTGGAAAGTTGACCTGTACGGGCTGTGTCAGTGTGCTCATCTGAACTCTGGGTTCCTCTTGGCCTCCACAGAGAGGAAACATTGAGAAGAGATTAGGGGAAGGAAGGGCAGGGAACCCGTGGTCTGTATTACCCCCTCCAACGTGGCTCCCTCTCTGAGGATCACAATGGATTGGTTGTGGAGATTCATGACTACTTATTTAGTTCTCAGACTTAAGTCAATTTTTGGATTGGAGGCCCAACTGAGATAGGACTCTGTATCTGGTGATTCTTCTCAGAAACCTTCTCTGGAGGGTCGTTGGCCATTTATCAGGGTGACTGCCCTAAGAGAAAGGAAATGCATAGATTTTCTAAGGGTTATTATTACTGGGTTTAAATTGTTGCTAATACCCGGAAACTGGAAATACCCCTGTTGTACACTGGTAAGTGTGGGAGCTTATGGAAGTCACATGATGGACTGTTGGCTTGAGTTCATCCCAGAGGGAGTCCTGTAGGAGTGTGGACCCATCCTGTGGATCCTCCCCAACCCCCAAATATATAATGGGAATAGATATGGTTAGCATCAAAATAGTAAACCAAAGGCAATACCACATTCCTAAGGAAACCACAGAATTTTTGCTACCATCAACAAATTGAGAACCGCAGGAGTAGTTATTCCTACCATATTTTCATTTAATTTACCTTCTTAGACAATATAAAACCAGATGGATCGTGGGGAAAGATTCTGTATTGCTGCAAACCTTGTCAGGTGATGATGCAATCGCATCTGGGATTCCAGATGTTATTTCTTTATTGCAGAAATAAACATAGCCCCTGATACCTATTTACTGTCAACACTGTATTTTCCCCACTGGTAGCAGTAGATAATCAGAATGTGGCAAAGATAAAAGGAAGACCTTCATCAGCAACTCTGTTCTTTGTTGTCATATTGCCTAAGGTTGTGCTGGCCAATTTGGTAGCCACGAGCCCCATGTAGCTATTGACCAGTAATAACGTAGTTGGTACAATTACAGATGTGCTGTGACAATTAAATACAGACCAGAATTTCAAGACTGAGTATGAAAAAAAAATTAAATGTTCTATTAATATTTTTTATACTGGTCACATATTGAAATAACATGTGTATGCATTGGGTTAAATAAAATATTAAACTAATGTCATGCTTATGTTTATTCTTTAATGGGGGTACTATAAAATATTAAGTGGCAAATGTAGCCTGTGTTTACTGTTCATTTTGTATGTCTAAGGGACAAAGTTGGTTTAGAGAAAATGAGATTGTGTTGATAACCAGCAGAACATCATAAATACTCATTACGTTGATGAAATTAAAATAACCAGACCCAGTAAGAAAGGAGTAAGACATCTCTTTGATGCCTTTATAAGTTTTAGGTAAGCCAAGGGGTAAATGATTCAGGGACCTGCCACTCCAGTGAAGATTCTGAGGTTCCAGAGTCTTTGTGAGATCCTCTCCTAAAGTGACAGATACATTAGTACATCTTGCCTTGCACGCCATGTATAAAGAAATATGATGGTGGGTCGCCCTTTTTGGATTTTAGAGGCAACACTTCCTGTATTTGGGCATGCTACTTTGACCTACTTATCTCTGGTAACCAATAAGACTGATAATCTTGAGTGAGGCCAATGGGAAAACCAAGCAAGCAAGCAAAAATGAACATTTAAAAATGCCTCCTGGGCCCTATGTTCCAATAAGCCCCATGATCTGAAAGAGTCTGTTGCAAGACTCAGAAGGGAAACCAGTGCAAGTCTCTTGGGGTTTTGAATAAAGTCACTCTCTTTTGAACTGAGAATTATTCTGAGAATTATTCTCCTTCAAGAATCTCATAGATAACTACTGTCGCTGGTAGACAATGCATGCTGAATCGTGCTATATGAAAGAACTAACTGTCATAAAATGGGCATTATAGAATCTATGTACTCATAAAAATGGACATACTCCAAACATTCCATTATAAAACAACACAGGGAAATAGTGCTGGTGAGTAACTCAGACTCCCAGGACACTTGTTCCTAATCATCTGCCATTTCCCCTCTCAGCCCGATTCCCTGGCCTCACGGGATTTCCCGATGACCAATTAACTGAAGAGGAGAAAGTACAGGCCTGTTATACTTCTGTGTCTGCTGCACTTCTGCTCCGCTCTGGGGTGGCCCTGAAGGTAGCCACGGAGAGCAACCTTCTGGGTGGCTACAACCTCAAACTGAAACTGCCGTGTGAAGTTTCACACAGTGGCATATCATAGTCAATGAGGTTTATCTGAGGCACTCTGATTGCTCTTTGAAAGTGTTGCATGAAATAAGAGATGGCTCTGCATACAAATCTACACTGACTCGTGAGCATTGGTTAGTGGGCTGGCATGTTGGACATGGACTAAAGGAAAAAACAGGACTGGATAGTTGTTGAAAAGGTGGTCTGAAGGAGGGGTACACAGATGAAACTTTGCGAGTGGTCCTGGGATGTGGAAATATTCCAATGGCAGATTAGTATACACTACAGCTTCCCTGACAAACCCTCTAGCCAGTAGGCCTATGTGCACAGTGGGCCTGATGGCAAGGATGGAGGACATGGATAGGCTTAACAAAATGGACTTGGTCTTCACCAAAATTATCCGGCCGTTGTGACGGTTGAACACACAGTTTGTAAACAAGAACGGCCAACACTGAGACTCAGTGCATGATCGTCCTTTGTAGAGTCTTCTGGATGGTTGACTATATCTAACCTGTTCCTTCAACCAATGATTACCTTCAAAGGCTTCGGGGCAGCTATGGACATGGGCATAATGGCTACGTTTATGTTACCTATGTCTTCTATCTTCTCCTTATCCCACTAACTTACATGAAATACATTAGTGATGGCCGATGTTTTAAGTTTTAGGGAGAAATATGATCAAATTGATATCACTCTGCGATGACAGCGTAGCTCTGTCCCTGAAGCGTGTCTCCTGTGTAGAGTCAACCTCAAACTTTTCACTGGACAGAAAAGTAACTGTGGTGGCTCTTTAGCCTTTAACAGAGGGTTGACGATGCAAGATGCCTGCCATTTGTACCTTCAGATTCACCTTCCACCTCTCCATATTACTCTCTACCTGTAAATCTGGCCTGTACAAACCACATCGATGAATTCTCTCACCTTCTTCAATTGGGTTTAGTTGATGTGGAGCACTAGAAGAATGCATTTTCTTTTAAGTAGGCTTCACATTCAGCATGGAGCCCAATTTGGAGCTTGAACTCATTGCCCTGAGATCAAGACCTGAGCTGAGATCCAAAGCTGGACACCTAATCAACTGAGCCACCAAGGCGCTCTTAGAAGAAGGCATTGTTAAAGACTTTTTTGAGGTGAGGAAACTGCATCCTCTTTACTTTATCCATTCATCTATGGAGAATCTTTTCATGTGTCTCCAAGCCATTTGGATGTCTTCTTTGGACAAATATCTGTTCATGTCTTCTGCCTATTTTTAATTGGATTATTTGTATCTTATTATTATTATTATTATTATTTTGGCCTTGAGTTATATGGATGGAGTTTACCTGTTAGCAGGCGAGACACAAAATAAACAAACAAGTGTATAAAATAGCATCAAGTAGTGCAATGGAGAAAAATAAACAGTTAGATGAGGACTTATCAGGAGGCCTATTGCAGACAGGTTAATCAGACAAGACCATGCTGAGGGGATTTGGTTTGAATATGGGTGCTGTTAAAATGAAAGGAGGTTCCAGAGAAGATCTGGGGAAGAATATCCAGGCAGAGGAAAGTACACTTGGGGTATTGCCAGATGGTGGAAAAGAAAATGGAATGACGTAAGAGGTACGTTTTGAGAAGTAGATGAAACCATCTATTATGCGGAGCTTTGGAAAGCATCACATAAAATTTGGAGTGTGACAGGAAGTCAGTAGGTGGTGAGTGAACTAGGGAGTGGTGTGATCTAATTTATATGTAAAAAGATTACCCTGGCTGCTGCCTAAAGAATTGATGGGAAGGGCCACAAGAGAAGGGCCATAAAATTTGCTACTGTAATCCTCTTGCTGTGAGCTGGTGTCTGCTTAGAACAGTATAGAAACAGGTAAAGTGTTTGAATTGGAGGAAATGCTTTAAAAGTAGGGTTGATAGGCAGGCAGGCTATGCTTTCAGAATGGATATGGGCTTGGATGCAAAGAATTTGATCACTAGGGTATGACCTCGACAGCTAGGTCCACAGCATTACCATTAATTAAAACAGAGAAGATGAGAAGGGGGTTTGTGTGTGAGAGGAAATTAAGAATTCTGTTTTGGACCAGTTAAGTTTGAGATTGCCATTTTTCAAGTAGAGAATGTTGGAAAGACAGTTGAGGATAATATTCAACTTTGATGCTCAAGGGAAAGTCAGGATAAAGGTATAAATTTGAAGTACATTAGTGTATAGATAAATTTTTTTAAAAAATATTTTTATTTATTTCTAGGAGAGAGAGAGACAGCGTGAGTAGGGGAGGGTCAGAGAGAGAGGGAGTCACAGACTGAAACAGGCTCCAGGCTCTGAGCTGACAGTCAGCACAGAGCCCGACGCAGGGCTCGAACCCACGAACCGTGAGATCATGACCTAAGCGAAAGTCGGACGCTTAACCCACTAAGCCACCCAGGCGCCCCAGTGTATAGATAAATTTTAAAACCATATACTGGCTGAAGAGACCTAGGAAATTTGTACAAATAGAAACAGGAAATAGCTGACATTTGAGATATGAGTCATGCCAATATTTAGACTTTAGGAAGATGGAGAGGTGTCAATAAAGAAAAGAAGTGATGTGCAATGAATTCAGGAGGAAGTAGCATGGAATCCTGAAATCCAAGTGAAAAAATTGTCTTTAGTTAGAGGGAATGATCAACTGTGCCAAATAGTCATGAAAAATGGAGTCTGGCAATTAGCCATACAATTTGGCATGATGGAGATCATTGTTGACCTTGACAAGAAATTACAATATAGTGGTGATACCAAAAGTCTAAGTCAGAGTGAAGTAGGAAACAAACAAACAGGAAGTAAAAGGTACCACATCTGGTAAGAAAAATTCTTTGAGGAATTTTTATTTTAAAGGGAGTTGAACAGGGCCCCTGGGTGACTCAGTCAGTTAAGCATCCAACTCTTGGTTTTGGCTCAGGTCATCATCTCTCCATTTCCTGAGTTCAAGCTCCTTATGGAGCTCTGCACTGGCAGCATGGAGCCTGCTTAGGATTCTCTCTCTCCCTCTTTCTCTACACCTCGCCCATTCACACTGTCTCTGTCTCTCTCAAAATAAATAAACTTTTAAAGAATAATAAAAATAAAGGGGGTGGAGAAATGAGTAGTAACTGGCAGAATCTAAGGGTTCTAGAAATAATTTTTTAAGGGGGACTATTAAACATGTTTGAAAATTAAAATAGAAGGCAGATCAAAAGTGGTTAGACATATTTTATGTGGTAGTAATGAAGTTCAGATTGGAAAGAGAAGGAGGTAACACCAGGAAGTGGGGTTCTGGTTAAATAAGAAGACTTTCGAGCAGGGAAAACAGCGAAAGCTGGAGAGACAAACTAAGTTGATCAGAATTATCTGTGCAAAGTCATCTGCATAACATTGTCCTGCATTCAGACGACAATGAATCCAAACAATGAACCTGGATTGGCTGGAATCCCGGTTCTGGTACCATGAAAGTCTCATTCCTCCCACCGCCTCTGCAGATTCAGTGCAGAAAGCAGTGACTTTGTCCCTTCAGGCTGCGGGCTTCTCCGAGGGCCATGCAGTTAACAGGAGGGCCCTTCACTTTGTGTATGCTGCCCTTGTTCCTTCCCCGCTAGACCGGATATGGATTTACTAACTTTCCATGCCATCCACGTGTAGAAGCCACAGAAAAGAGGCTTCATATGAAGCAGACTTTGTGGAAGTTCGGCAGATGAGAAAGGAGTTCACATCAGAGGACACATCCTCCATATTACTGAAGGTTTAACTAGTTGAATTTCCTTTTCTCCCACCATCCTGAGGACTTGTCTGCCACTCCCAGATCACTTTTATGAGCATTTTCTTAAACAAAGACAACTCCGTCCTTTCTAAAAGTTCTGGCTTCAGTAATTCTGGTCATCCTCCCACTGGGATGCCTGACAGAGGGATACTCAAGTTCACCTTGGAGGTGAAACGGTTTTGGAGTGGGGTTCTTAACGTGCACCTGGGAGCTATTAGTAACTGTGATGTATTGAAGATTTGTGAAGTTAGAATATTGGTGGTGTGTCCATAGGAGTGTTCAAATTAATCAGTCTGGACCATCAAGTGGGGAAGAAGAGACAAACAGCAGAAAGGGTCAAAGTGTCCAAAAACCTGCAGCCTATGTGATAGCAATGAGTTGTCAGTTATAAGCTGAATTGTGTCTCCTCCAAGTGCCTATGTTGAAGCCCTGACCCCCTGGCACCTCAGAATGTGACTGTTTTTCAAGATAGAGCCTTTAATGAGGCAATTAAGTTAAAATGAAGCCAGTTAGAGTGGACCTTAATCCAATAAGCAAACCGGTTTTTCAACTTGCTGTGTTCATGACACACCTTCCAATATGGGAATTCATGGTGGCAGTACTGAAGGATGTGAAAAGCAAACACTAGTTTCAGGAAAGAAATTCAAGAAAATGGAAAATAATTATTTTTACAGTTATTGCACTATTCACTTTGTGTTCCAAACCCCACGTGGCTCGGTGTTAATAGAACCTGCTGACAGTCCTGGCTTGGTCCCATTTTAGATATGGTCAGAGGCTTTTCTTATACATCTCACAATTGGCAACCAGCTTTACTCTACTTTACATCATATCCCATGATCCCTCAGCTTTCCATCTCTGCCTGACAAAAGTCACTTGAAATGTGCCGTCATTTTTAGAAAAACAAATTGTATGCATTGGTAAACACTTGAAGGCACATCTGTGAGGGTTTTAGGGCCCATCAGTATGCTCCAGCATACTGATTATAAACCATCACTAATATATATACACTAATTATAAACCATCACTGTTGAAATGTGAGACCAAATGAATGTACTCCTCCACAGGGCTGTAGTTGAAATCTTCACTTAAAGGGACCCCTGCAGGTAGAGAGAAAGATGTGATGCTGCTGACTACCTTGCTGTTTCTGTATTGATTTTTCTACAAATTCTGACAATAACCCCACCCACAAGCTGTTGTATTTGCATAGCAGAATTTTACTTTACACTTGAGTACCCTTGTGTTGTTTTCGTGATTTTCTCCTGATTAGTTGATCACCTTTACAACGTGCACGGTTGACCTGACTTCATGGTGAAGTTAGTGACAGATCAACTGGAAAGGAGGTGAAGCTCTTTGGATGGGTCAATAAAGAGATACTATTGTTCAGTAATAGTCAAGGTGAGCTGTCTTTGGTAAACAGCTGTACAAGGGAGCCACTGGATTGAAAACAGCTTTTTCCCAATGTTTTAGTGTGTGTGTGTGTGTGTGTGTGTGTGTGTGTGTGTGTGTGTAGAATAGTTTTTTTTTTTTTAAATGCTTTGGGTAACATCGTTTCATATACTTAAAATTTTTACTCTTTAAAAAATTAACCACTATAATAAGATATGCTTGAAGAGCTTGCATAACTATTTTTTATAGATACCCCCAAATTATATATTATTCAGGACTGACATTGTTATTTCAGATGATATATTATTTAAAGAAAAAAGATCTACAGGAACTTTCTTACTTACTCTAAGCAAACTTTTGGGGGCCTCCTGAGACAGAGAATGAGTTATCCAGCACTGGTTCCTCTTACAGTATTACTGGGTGTATCCAATTTGTCTAATGTGCCTGTATATATTCAGTTATACTATAGGTCAGTACAGTTTTTGCTAAAATCAGTCATGTCAAAACATGCTATCTTTTACATTTACTTCATCAGTTGTCTGGTTGGTTGAAATAGGTGTATTCAGTCTTTTGTAGACATTGAGCTTATGGCTCCTTGAATTTATTTCTACTTTTTCCAGTACAAAATGCCACTGAATATAACACCCTAACTATAATGGCTTTCTGCATCATCATTTTTCCAGGAATTCTTGTCCATCTCACTGAATGTGAGGACAGGACCAAAATACAAAATCTGTCTCATTGATAACTGTACCCACTACGGCTAGCCACGGAACATAATAGAGGCAATTATCTGCTAGTATCTGATATTAGAAAAATTTGACAAATCGAAAAATACCAAACATCAATGTAAGTAAACATGTATATTTTTTTACTCATGTGTAATGATATATCCACATGCCTTCCCTCTGCTCCAAGCTGCTCTTTTCTATATTCTTGGTATTATTCTTAAAAAAAAAAAGTTTATTTATTTTTAGAGAATGAGAGCATGAACAGCGGTGGGGCAGAGAGAGAGAATCCCAAGCAAGCTCCATGCTGTCAGCACAGAGATGGGCATGGGGCTCGAACCCACGAACTGCAAGATCATGACCTGAGCAGAAACCAAGGGTCAGATGCTTAAACACATGAGCCACCCAGGCACCCAGCACATAATTTTAATTCCTAAACACTCTCTATTTGGTGTTGCTTTTACAAACAGAGTTACTCCAAATATACTTTCAAACCAATTTTTAGGATATATTCAATAATTATAAATTTGCACGTATTTATCAAACAAGACTTGTTCTAATAATTAACAACTTGCCTTTTATTCATTTGTTTCCTCTTTGAAGATTTTGGGGAGGTATAGGAAGCTGTACTCACCTGAAACTAACCAACTGATGGAATGCTACTCAGAGACAAGCACAGGGCATTAGATCAATCACTGGTTCCCTGCTATCTCTTACCTGATTCCCTTGATAACCAACTAGTAACTCTGCCTTTCTTGTTCAGAGATGTCCTCTTTACTGTGTTCATCATTAGAGATACCATTTACTTCTCATGGTAACTTCTTCATGCTTCTTGATTACTGTGTCTCTACTCTTTTGAAGACACTAGAAGCTCATGATAATATCTTACATCTGCATGAGTCTGCCCTTCATATCATCAAAGCTGGTTGTATCTCCCTTGTGCCTGCTCCACACCAGCAGGTAAACATTGTCATTCCCAGAAAATCCCATCCTAATTTCAAGTTTCTCAAGCCCATGGTTACCAGAGAGTTGATGATGCTTTTGTGGTCTGTATTCAGGCATTTTTGAAAATGTAAAATTAACCAGTTGGCTATACATCACACTTTGGTCACGCTCTAAAATGTGTGGCAGCTTATGTGTTCTTGATTCTTTATTGACTTCAATGATGACAACAATAAAGTATAATGAAGCCTGGGTAAAATAGGATACACACATTTTGATTTTTTACATCTTGTTTTTTTTGATGTCAGACCTTATCAATGGTGACACATTGCATAAAGTAGACTTTGGAAAGAATCAGGAAAAAGCATGAAGGCAAACAGGTTGGACCATCATAAAGCTATATCATTTCAAAAGTGAAGAAATGGTTTCTATGTGTCACTATATGGTCTTTCCTTTAAAATATTTGCTAACCAAGAAGCTCATTCCTTTAATACCAGCAATTCTCTCAGCGAAAACAACTTTTTATTCACCCACATAAAATACTAGGTTTTTGGAAACAACGGGAGGAAAACCCAAAGTCCCAACAGTAGTTTCAAAGGCATCAATTGTAGTGTTCCCTCAAATTACCTTGTCAAGCTCTTAGACTGATCAGCCTTTGAAATAACAGAAGTTAAACACTTAGTACAGTTTGAGGTGGAAACAAAACCACAATTCTTTACTTCTATGTGTTTGGTGAATGTGTATAGTATTCTCTTGCAAAACACAAGTCAAATGCTTATAATAAAAGATTGTGTTTGTCTCATATAGAGCAGCAAACTAATGATTAGCAGTCCCCGAGATTGGTCAGGCTACTGGAGCTATCATTTGAACAGCCAAGGACACCCTTCCCAGAAAGTCTGGAGTCTAATTCTTCTTGCCTTCTGGGGAGGGAGGATGTGCCAGGCGAAGGTGTCAGAAGATTTGTTTCCCAGCTTTATTGCTTAGCACGTATGTGAGCTTGGGCAAGTCATTTAACCCCATCAAATGTGATATTCTTTACCTGTGACCTATTGTATGTTACCTTACAGGCTTATGTATGTTACTGCAAATAAATCAGTATGACTAGATCATGGGGCAGTTTGGGGACACTGGAGAGCAAGGAAGCCAGAACAGAAGGCAGGGTTCAGTTGTTGAAAGGCACACAAAGCCACGGTAGGGACCTAGGGTTGTATTCTGTGAGATTTGTATTGGTTTTCATACCTAATTCTCTTTTTTCTAAAATTCAAATTAGTTAACATACAGTGTAGTCCTGGCTTCAGGAAAAGAACCTAGCGATTCATGTCTTACATATAACACCCAGTGCTCATCTCAACAAGTGTCCACTCTAACACCCATCACCCACCTAGCCCATACCCCCACATAATAGCCCTCCAGCAGCCCTCAGTTTGTTCTCTGTATTTAAGAGTCTCTTGGGGCACCTGGGTGGCTTAGCTGGCTAAGGGACTGACTTCGGCTCAGGTCATGATCTCACAGTTCATGAGTTCGAGCCCTGCATCGGGCTCTGTGCTGACAGGTCAGAACCTAGAACCTGCTTCGGATTCTGTGTCTCCTTCTCTCTCACCCCTCCCCAGCTCGTCTCTGTCTTTCTCTCTCTCAGAAATAAATAAACATTAAGAAAAATTAAGAGTCTCTTATGGTTTGCTTCCCTCTCCGTTTTTACCTTATTTCCCTTCCCTTCCCTTATGTTCATCTGTTGTGTTTCTCAAATTCCACAAATGAGTGAAATCATATGATACTTGTCTTCCTCTGACTGACTTATTTTGCTTAGCATAATACTCTCCAGTTACAATCACAGTGTGGCCAATGGCAAGATTTCATTCTTTTTCATTGCCAAGTAGTATTCCTTTGATTATATACCACTTCTTTTTTATCCATTCATCAGTCGATGGACATTTGGGCTTTTTCCACAATTCTTAATTAATCCTTTGATGTGTTTATTATCTCCCCAAGCAAACAGCAACGTTAGGTGTCCTGAAGGAAAGTCACCTGCTTTACTTAAAAGGACCTGTTTGTTAGACCCTTTCGTGAAGGCACTGCTTCATAACCTTGCAAACAAGGAAATAAATCACAAGGGAGCAAAAAAAATTAAACAAGTGTAGTGAAGAGGCGCCCGGGTGGCTCAGTCAGTTAAGTGTCTGACTTTGGCTCAGGTCATGATCTCACGGTTTGTGAGTTCGAGCCCTGCATCGGACTCTGTGCTGACAGCTCAGAGCCTGGAGCTGCTTTGGATTCTGTGTCTCTCTCTTTTTACCACCGCCCCCCCTCCCAAAACTGGTACTCTGTGTCTCCTTCAAATATAAATCAACGTTAAAATTTTTTATAAAGAAATGTAATAAAAAATAAAAATGTAACACCGATCTGAGTAATGTACAAAGCACATGTGATCAAATTCATCACAAGTATCACAGGAAGTCCAAAATTTACATTTTGCAATCTAGATCTTCACTTTACAATAAAATAATCACATGTGACTATTAACCACTTAAATGTAGTTGGTTAATGTCAACCTGTGCTATAACTGTAAAATCACAGCTTTCAAACACTTAGAAAGAAAAAAATGTAAAACCGCTCATTAATATGCTTATACTAACTACAAGTTGAATGGTAATATTTTAGAATAGTGTTAAATAAAATGTATTGTTACAATGAATTTCACCTTCTTTTACCTTTGTAATGAAGAGACTGGAAAATTATAAAACTACGTATATGACTCACATTCCATTTCAAGCATTCCAGAAAGCATTGTTCCAGATCATTCTGGAGCAATACTAGAAACAGAGCATCTCAGCACCATCATTTTCTCTTTATGTATTTTCTAAGGAATGAAACATCTTGAAAACAGATGTTTCGTTTATCTTTATACTTCTTGGAACAAATGAGTATATATTATTTTTAATTTTTTAAAATTTTTTAAAAAATTTATTTCTAGGAGAGAGAGAGAGAGAGACAGCATGAGCAGGGGAGGGTCAGAGAGAGAGGGAGCCACAGACTCTGAAACAGGCTCCAGGCTCTGAGCTGGCAGTCAGCACAGAGCCCGACGCGGGGCTCGAACCCACGAACTGCGAGATCATGACCTGAGGGAAAGTCAGACGCTTAACCAACTAAGCCACCCAGGCACCCCAGCAAATGCGTATATATTGATGGCCATGTGCTTTTAAAAAAAATTAGAAAGTTGGGAAATCACCGTGGAAACTCATGATGTGCTTGCCAAACTTGAGCCCTGAGGTGACCTTCGTAGTTTGCTGTGATCAGAGTCTTTGTAAAATGGTGTCAGTCCCAAAAGTCTCTCTTCCGAGAGGACCAGGGATGTGTAACAGCCGTGCAAATAGATGGAAATAAAGCAGCTATGGCTATAAATAAGATGGGCCTCTACATCTACCTCTGACCTCTACATCAGAATAGGCAATCATCCATTGCCGTCAAGTAAAAATTAAATCGTTTTCTTTTTTTTTTTATTTTTTTTTAATGTTTTATTTATTTCTAGGAGAGAGAGAGAGACAGCGTGAGCAGGGGAGGGTCAGAGAGAGAGGGAGGCACAGACTGAAACAGGCTCCAGGCTCTGAGCTGGCAGTCAGCACAGAGCCCGACGCGGGGCTCAAACCCACGAACCACAAGATCTTGACCTGAGCGAAAGTCGGACGCTTAACCAACTAAGCCACCCGGGCGCCCCAAAAATAAATCGTTTTCATTCTCTTGTTTATGTTTGTGTTTTGCCTCCACTTCTGTATTTTTTTTTGCCCGATCCTTTCCAGTGATAAAGCTCTTTGCATGATCTGACTTGCTCTTTTACAGTTGTGCTAATGACACGCACAAGGTGGTTAATTTTAAAATTATTTTTGCTAAGTGTCAGCATTGAAGGCTTTAAAAAATTTTTTTTAACGTTTATTTATTTTTGAGAGACAGAGACAGAGCATGAGTGGGGGAGGGACAGGGAGAGACGGAGACACAGAATCTGAAGCAGGTTCCAGGGTCTGAGCTGTCAGCACAGAGCCGGACGTGGGGCTTGAACCCACAAACCGTGAGATCATAACCTGAGCTGAAGTCAGATGCATAACCAGCTGAGCCACCCAGGCGCCCCGCAGAATTGAAGGTTTTCTATGTGATGGGAAAACATACCACTTGTGCATTATTAGATGATCTGTTAATTGTAAAATTATTCCTGGCTGGAAGAGAGCAAGACAGGCTTTTGTGTGAAAATCAAGCTGAGCACTGCCCCAGTTCAATGCATTTTTACTTACTGGTGGGCATGCAACTGATTATGACCATAATTCCAAGTTGGGTCCTATATGTTCCAGACTTAGAATCCCAGAGAGGTAATACACTGAGACTCCGGAAATGCCTTTGGGCAAAAATGTCTATCACATTGGGTGACATGCGAAAAATGAAATGAGTCATCTAAGTGTGTGAGGATGCCGAAGCTAATCCTCTGATCACATCAAAATCGCTGTGCAAGTACTGCAGTCGTAAGCAGATTAGACTCTGATCCATTTGTTCTGGCAATAAAGAAAAGGAGCAAGGGGGAAAAAACCACCCCTTGAAGGTTTACAAGCTCGTATCTGAGAATATCTTGTTGTTTTTCTGTGTAAGAATAGAAAGGAAACCTCTTTAACAGTTGTTAAGTGTTGACACTGGTAGGGATAATGAAACAAACAGTGAGCATTAATCTTCAGGCCCACCTGCCAATTTCAGCTTCATCTTCCCATGAAAGATGCACCTGTTAGGCCAGTTGGTCCATTTAAAAGTGGTTTTAAAGACCACACTCCCTGGCTGGCAAATCTCAATGGCAGGCACATACTCAGGGCTGGAACTTTGTAATTAACTGCTGGCACAGGACCCTCCGTGCAAGCCAGTGATGATTCAAAGCCATGAAAGAAAGAGAGAGAGAGAGAGCCACCGGAGTAATAATAATAATTCAACACCGAAGGTTTTCACAGCTGGCGTGTCAGTTTGGCATGGCTGTTCCCCTGAGCTGTTAAGGATGTCAGATTTTCTCATGACAAACACAGAGGGGTGGGGCTCACTGCACGGAGTGTTCAGGTCTGAAGAACTTCATGATCATCAGTCTGGGTTCTGTGCGTGCCCTATCGGAGCTATCAGTTAATTGTCCTGAAAGCCCTTTGCAATGAGTATAGTCAGAGCCAGAATTTCCACACACGGTCTTTAATTTGATGGAATGTCAAGTGTGTTCAATACCAGCCTAATAATACCAGGCATAAAATAATGCACATTTATGCTTTAAGTATTTAGGTACGTGATCATCCTTCAGACTCAACTAAAGTTTGTTTTCTCCAGGATTTTTCTCACAAGGGGCCCTTGTCTTCAAAGTGCCATTATCAATATTGTCATTTTCTATAAAAATACAGTTTTTAGTTGCCTTTAATATTTGGATATATACTTGCTGACTTGATGTTCCTCTGAAATGAAAAAGAGAAAGAAAATAGTAAGAGGGGCGCCTGGGTGGCTCAGTGGTTAGGCTTCCGGTTGTGGCTCAGGTCCTGAATTCCTGATCCGTGGGTTCGAGCCCTGCATGGGGTTCTCTCTGTGCTGACAGCTCAGAGCCTGGAGCCTACTTTGGATTCTGTGTCTCCCTCTCTCTCTGCCCCTTCCCTGCTCACACTCTGTCTCTCTCTCTCTCTCAAAAATAAATAAACATTAACAACAACAACAACAACAAAAAACCCAGTAAGATAATCTAGATAGGATCTGGACCACATGGGAGGGAGGCTATGCTGAGGTTCTGTGACGAAATTTCCTCACTCGATTTAGTGTTTATCTCTCCTCTCAATAGAGCCACAGCAAGGATGAGACAAGAACACCTTAACCAAAGGTTAATATCATTGTGCCCACAAAGAGGGCGTTATTAAGCCATGGAGTCAGGATGCCAACTGTGCCCTGGCCCAGTACTGACTTGCAGCCCGTCTGGGGAGCTCATCCTCATGGTTTGTGTTGCCCACAGTGGCGTTCCAGACCAGAGGACGTGTTCAGGGTTGCTTCCGGCTTCATCATTTCATTGCCTCCAAAATAGAATCCGCCCATCGGGGAGAACATGAAGTTATGAAAAGCAAAGGAACGAGCACAGAATGATAATAAAGCCACAGGGTTCTTGCCAGAGGCAGACCAATGCTTCAAGGCTTACCGTTGGCACACTCGTAAAGGTAATTTATATCTCAGCCATTTAGCAACTCCTACATTGTCTTTTCCAGCCATGTTCTTTTTGAGGATGAAATTTGTGTCATTGAAACAGTGGGCATTTGACCACAGCCCTGATATGAGTGCTGGATCTTTATCTTAAGGCACTTTCACCCTGTATCTGCATGGGCTTGGGCTCACAGCATATGGATGATGACAATGGATGTGTGACAGAGGGCGTTGAAAATGAAACTGGGACGCTTGGTCAGGAGCCTCAGAATTCCCATCTGTGTGGCTCCTGTGAGGGGGAGGCAGGCTTTGTGATTTCAGCCTGGATCTGAGATCCATCCTCACAAGCTGTGGGCAAGACGCTTAACCTGCTGGGGCATCTGTCTTCAACATCTGTGAATTAGAATTGTAATAATGCTTATGTCAGATGATCATGGGAGCCAAGAGGTATAAACATGCCATGTAAACAGGCAAATACTCTTCAAATATTAGCTACCACCAATTTCTATTATCTCAAATTCAGGAATCGTGGGACCAATTAATGGGAAGGGCTATTATCTGGTCAACCTCAAAGTTGGAACCAGAGCATGTGTGCGCAGAACTCAGTACCTCTTGATACAGACTCACAAAGTTGATTGTTAAGGACATCTTCAGGTTTCTGGTATAGGATACTAAAGAAAATATTATTTCTCGACCATGTGATTCTCTTCAAGAAAAGCTCTTTCTTGGGGACACTTAAATGTCTTAAAGGGACAAGGGGTTCGGTCACCGAAATGGAGGCAGTTCGCTCTTGCCTCAATAGGGATTTCAATATTATAGAAGGAGTCTTCATTGGTTTCCAGCGTATTCAAAATTTATCTTTGGTTTCCAATACGAGAATGTGTAATGTCTGTAATGTCTGTTTTCATTGTAGAAATCATTTGAAACATAACCTATGTGTTCTTTGAAAATTGTCCCAGTTGCCTACTTGACTAAGGTCATAGGTTTATATGACGGCATGTTAGGTGGTTTGTTAGTAGGTCTGCATTTCAGTGTATACAACTCAGAGTCTGGGACGCTGGAGGGTCTTAGAAAAGTTACTGAACAGCCGCCTCACATTCACAGGTATATTGAACCTCCAGGTTGGACTTTTTTCTTTACTCAGCAGAGTTTTTGAGCTTCACCTCTGTTGAAATTACTTGAACTTCAATCACAATACTGTATCTGAACTTCATTTACATTTTATAGATACACTACATTTTACTTATACATTCGTCAGTTGGTTGATACTCGTTCTGATTTATTTATATAAAAGATTTCATGTGGACAGGTGTTTCCAGTTCTCTTGGGTATATAGCTATGACTTGGCACAGGGTAACAAGTCAAAGGGTAACTATATCGAGCCTTCTGAGGAATGGCCAGACTGTTTTCCACAGTGTCCGCATCAATTCACATATTCTACAAGTGGGCAACAGTTCCAATTTCTCCGCATCTTCACCATACTTATTATCTTTTTTTATTTTGCCCACCCGAGCCAGTATAAAGTGGTACCTCACTGTAATTTTGAGTTACAATGATGGCTAAAGATGTTGAATATCTTTTTACGTGCATATTGGCCATTTGTATATTTTCTTCAGAGAAATGTCTATTCAACTCCTTTGTCCATTTTTATTTGGACTTTCTTTATTGACTTGTAAGACTTTTCTGTATATTCTGAATATAAGTCCCTTCTCAGATACATGATCTGCAAATATTTCCTCCTATTCTATAGGTCACCATTTCACATTCAAATGGTTTCATTTATAGCATAAAATCTTTTAATTTTGATGATACTGACTTTATTAATTTTTGCTTTTGTATCTTATGCTTCTGGTTTGTATACAGTAAATAATTATTTAAAAGACAGGAGATTTACATCTTTGTTTTCTTTTTAGAGCTTTTATGGGTTTAGTTCTTACATTTAGGTCTTTTATCTAGTTCAATTAATTTGTATATATGGTGTGAGGTAGAGGTCCGGCCTTATTATTTTGCATTTTGACGTCCCATTGTCCCAGCCCATTTGTTGAAAAGACATTTCTCATTGAATTGTCTTGCCCTGTCAATTATCGAATGATTGTAAATGTGAAGATATATTCCCAGACTCATAATTCTATTCCATCGATTCTTATGTCTATCCTTATTCTGGTTTCACACTGTTTTGATTGCTGCAACTTTGTGGTGAGTTTTGAATTTGGGAAGTATGAGTCCTCTATCTTTGCTATTCTTCAAGATATATTTGGCTATTCTGGGTCCTTTGAATTTGTATAGGAATTTTAAGATCAGCTTGTCACTTTCTGCAAACCAGCTGGGATTTTGATAGAGATTGTGTTAAATTTTTAAATCACTTTGGGGAGTATTGCCATCTTAACAATATTAAGTTTTCTGATTCATGAACATGGCTGTCCTTCCATTTACCCAAACTTGCTTTAATCTTTTCAACAATATTTTGTACTTTTCAAAGTATAAGTTTTACACTTCCTTTGTTAGATTTATTCCTATTTAATAATTTTTATACAACAGCAAATATAACTTTTTTTTAATGTTTTATTCATTTCTAGGAGAGAGAGAGAGAGACAACATGAGCAGGGGAGGGTCAGAAAGAGAGGGAGTCACAGACTCTGAAACAAGCTCCAGGTTCTAAGCTGGCAGTCAGCACAGGGCCCGATGTGGGGCTCGAACCCACGAACCGCGAGATCTGACCTAAGCGAAAGTCAGACGCTTAACCGACTAAGCCACCCAGGCACCCCAACTGTTTTCTTAATTTGATTTTTGGATTGTTCATTATAGGTGGATGTAAATGCAATTAATTTTTTATATTGATCTTGAATCTTGCAACCTTGATGAACTTATTTATTTGTTCTGATAGCTTTTTATCAAGATGAAATTCACATAAGATATTTAAAGTGTACAATTCAATGCATGAGAATGTGTAAGGATATATGTCTATTCTACTTATCCCAGGACTATTTACTATTCTGGTTACTAAAGTCTTGCAGTACATTTTTAAATCAGGAAATGTGAGTTCTTCAACTGTTCTTTTTAAGACTGTATTGACTATTTAGCTCCCTTACAATTCCATATGAATTTGAGGACTAGTTTTTCCATTTATGAAAAAAAAAAAGTCATTGGAATTTTGATAGAGATGACACTGAATCTGTAGATTTCTTTGGCAAGTATTACTGTTTTCATAATATTAAGTATTCCAGTCCATGAAAACAGAAAGTTTTTCCATTTATTTAGATCTTTTAAATTTTCTTTTGGAAAGGCTTTATAGTTTTCTGTGTGCAAATCTTTCACCTCATTGGCTTTGTTTATTCCTAAGTAGTTTACTCTTTTTCATGCTCTTGTAAATGGAATTATTTTCTTAATTTCCTTTTTGGATTGTTCATGCTTAGTATACAGTAATGTAAATGATTTTTTGTGTGTTGATTTTATATCCTGCTACTTTACTGAATTCACTTATTAGTTTGAGTAGTGTTTTTGGTTGTTTTGTTTGTTTGTTTGTTTTGGCATGGATTGGGATTTTTACATAAAGGTACATATCATCTGTGAATAAAAATAGTTTAATTTTTCCTTTCCAATTTGGATGGCTTTTATGTCTATGACCTCTAGTACAACGTGAATAGCACTGATAAAAGTAGGTATCCTTAGAGCACCTGGGTGGCTCAGTTGGTTAAGTGTCCAACCCCTGATTTCAGCTCAGGTCGTGATCTCATGGCTCATGGGATGGAGCCCCACATCGGGCTCTGTGCTGACAATGTTGAACCTGCTTGAGATTCTCTCTCTTCCTCTCTTTGACTCTCCCCTGCTCTCTCTCTCTCTCAAAATAAATAAACATATTTTTTTTTTTAAAAAATGTAGGTGTCCTTGTCTTATTACTGATTTTAGTGTGAAAGCTTTCAGTCTTTTACCATTGAGCATTATCTTGGCTGTTGGCTATTCATAAATGCCCTTTATTATGTTAAGGAAATTTGCTCTATTCCTAGTTTCCTGAGGGTTTTTTTTTTTTATGAAAGGGTACTGGATTTTATCAAATGCTTTGGCTCCATCAAATTAAATGATCTTTTTTTTCTTCATTCTGTTAATTATGTGGTATATTATATAGATTATATGTTGAATCACCCTTGAATTTCTGGAGAAAATCCCACTTGGTCATGTTGTATAATCATTTTACTATGATATTGGATTCTGCTTATAGCATTTTTTGAGGATTTTTGAATCTCATAAGGCATATTGATCTATAATTTTCTTGTGTTGTCTTTGACTTTGGTATGAGGGTAATACTGCCTTGTAGTATGAGTTAGAAACTGTTCCCTCCTCTTTTAGTTTTGTTTATTTGTTGGTTTTTGGAAAATTTTAAGAAAGATTGGTGGGTTGGTGTTACTTCTTCTTTAAATGGTTGATAGAATTTACCAATAAAGCCATTTGGTCTGGGACATTTTTTCATTGCAAGATTTTTGATTGGTGATCCAATCTCTGTTTTGTAGTTATTTGCTTAGTAGTTACTGTGGGGATTACAACCAACATCCTAATTTCTAGCAATTTAGTTTGAGTTGATATCAGTTTAACTTCAGCAGCATACAAGAACTCTGCTTCTAAGTAGTTCCATCCTCTGTGCTGTTATTATGTTGTTATTGTCACAAATTACATTTTTTTTAAATGTTTTATTTATTTCTAGGAGAGAGAGAGAGAGAGAGAGGCAGCGTGAGCAGGGGAGGGCCAGAGAGAGAGGGAGTCACAGACTGAAACAGGCTCCAGGTCCGAGCTGGCAGTCAGCACAGAGCCCGACGCGGGGCTCGAACCCACGAACCGCGAGATCATGACCTAAGCGAAAGTTGGACGCTTAACCGACTAAGCCACCCAGGCGCCCCACAAATTACATTTTAATACATTGTGTATAAAGCAGGGACAGAGTGTGACAAAGACAGGTAAAAATGCCGCAAATATTAAAATGCCTTACTGCTTCCTTACTGCTCTAAATGATCTTTTTCTTGATTTATCATTTGCTGGGTTTCTGCGAACTTCTGACAAAGTTATGACAAAGTTGAATCAGACCATTTTTGCTTGATTTTTTGGTGTTTCTGTGAAGCGACAGGTCCTTTGTGCTTTCTAGTCTGCCATTTCCCTGACACTTCTCCTTTAACCGAATAGTTCTTTAACTTGGATTCCCTTTAGTTCTACCTCTACATTCTTGTCCTATGCAAACAGGGGTTTTACTACTCCCTTTCCAATTTCCATGACACTAATTTCTTTTTCTTTGTCAAGTAGCACTGACTAAACCCTCAGCACAAAATTGACGAGAAATAATGAGAACAGATATCCTTATTTTGTTCCTGATCTTAAAGGAAAGCTTTGGGTCTCACTACTAGTTATGGTGCTTGCTATAGGTTTTTCATAAATATCTTTTATCAGGTTGAGGAAGTTCCCTTTTATTTATTCGTAGTTTGTTGAGTTGTTTGTGTTTTTTTTTTTTTATGAAAAAAGGGTGTTGCATTTTGTCAAATGCCTTTTTTACGTATACTGAGTTGATAATATGGCTTCCCCCCCTCATTTTTTTTCTATTGAAATGGTGCATTTCATTAAGGGACTTTCAAATATTAAACCAAATGTGCATTCCTGTGATAAATCCCACTTGGTCGTGGCATACACGTCTATTTATATATTACCAGGTTTGGTTAGACAGTATTCTGTTGATAATTTTACATCTTTAATAATAAAGAAAATTCTGTAGTTTCATTTTCTTGAGGTATCTGTCTCATTTTATTATCAGGGTACTACTGGCCTTCTAGAATGAGTTGGGAAGTAATTCCTTCTCTTTTAATTTTTTGGAAAAGTTTGTGAAATATAGATGTTAATTCTTTAAATATTTAATATGATTAATTAGTAAGGCCATCTGGACCTGGGATTTTCTTTGTGGGTAGTTTTAAACAATCTATTGTAATTCAATCTTTACTTATTAAATATCTGTTTAGATTTTCTATTTCTTGTTGGGTCTTGATATTGTAATTCAATCTTTACTTATTAAATATCTGTTTAGATTTTCTATTTCTTGTTGGGTCTTGATAGTTTGTGTCTTTCTAGGAATTCATCAGTTTCATTAAAACTATCCAGTTTGTTGGCAAATAGTTGTTCACAATAATCTCTCATAATCCTTTTTGTTTCTGTAAAATCATCTCTTTCTTATGCCTGGTTTTAGTAATTTGAATGTTCTATCATTGCGGTAATTGTTGTTGTTGCTTGGTATATCTCAAACTTTTTTGTGTGGTTGATCTCAAGCTACTGAAACAAAAACTACAGGTCAGATGGCTAGAACAGCAAAAATTCATTTTCTAAGAGTTCTAGAGACTAGGAAGTCCAAGCCCAAGGTGCTGGCTGATTCCGTTCTGGTAAAACTCTCTTCCTGGTTTGTGGATGGTCACCTTCTTGCTGTGTGCTCACATGGGTTTTCCTCACTGCACACATGCAGAGAGAGAGAAGGAACTCTCTAAAGTCTCTTCTTACAAGGACATGAATCCTACTGGATCAAGGCCTCACTATTATGACCTCACTTAACTTTAATTATTTCCTAAAAGCCCCATTTTCCAAATATAACTACACTGATGATTAGTGCTTCAAAATATGAATTTTAATATTCAGTATGAAACATCCCCCTCAACCCTCCAAAAGTCCTTCTCACATGCAAAATACATCCATCCCACTCCAACAGCCCCCAAATCTTAATTCATTCCAGTACCAACTCTTAAAGTCTCATCTTCACATCATCTAATTCAGATATGGGTGAAATTCTGGGTATGGTCCATCCCGAGGCAGAATTCTTCTCCAGCTGTGAAACCATGAAACCAGACAAGGTATGTGTTTCCAAAATGTAATGGTGGATGGGCACACTGTAGACTTTCTCTTTCCAAAAGGGAGAAACAGGAAGGAGGAAAAGGGTAAGCTTTGTTATCCCTTTGATGACAAGCAAGCAAATCCGAAACCTAGCTAGGCAAATTTCATTAGATTTTAAGGCTTGAAAATAATCCTCTTTGGTTCAATGGTCTGCCTTCCAGGTTCCCAAGTGTGGCAGCGTCACCAACAAGATTCAGAGTAGTGCCTTGACCTTTCTGGTCTTCAGGGTGGCCATGCCCCTTTGGGCTCACATAACTTTCTGTGAGGATCCTGCTCTTAGGCCCTTGGCAAGCATACACGTTCTACCTCAAACCAGAGAGGTGGCCGTACTCTTCAAAATGGAGGAGGAACCAGTCCTGCCTTCTAGGTTTGTGGTAGAAGTGGAAGTTTCGATGACCCCTGAATCATTGTAAGAATGGGGCCTGAATTCATAGGATTTGTGTCCTTAAATAAGAGACACCAGAGAACTTTTTCTCTGTCCATGTGCAGAAACCAAGGAAAAGCTATTTAAAGACAAAGCAAGAAGATAAACTGTCCATAAGATAGAAAGGGGGCTCTAACCAGAAGCTTAGTTGGCTGGACCCTTGATCTTGGACGTTTAGCCTTCCCAAGGACGAGAAATACATGTCCATTGTTTAAGCCAGTCATTTCACCTCTCCAAAACTTTATGAATCTTGGTTATCTTTTACAAGAATCTACTTTTGTTTATGTTACCTTTTCTGGATTGTTCTGACTCACTTGCCTTTACATTCCTTTATTTCACCAACAGTTTTCAGGTGCTAGCTGCTCTGCTAAGATTCTAGGACTATAGATGAAGAAGTCATTTTTCTTGCACTCATGGAGTTACAATGTCTTCTACATTCGTCTGAAACTTTAGCGTGAGTACATCTCTTCCTGTAAAGCTATTCAGAAATGAAGATCACTAAATCACACATAAAGAAATTATGTTTTTTTTTGTTTCTGTTTTTTTTTTTTTGTTTGTTTCTTTGTTTTTGCTGTAGGTTGTTACCTAGCTCAGGTACTAACGCAACCTAATGATCATTAGGTGTTTACGATGCACTCGTTTATGAACCATACATAACTCTAGTGGGTGAATCAGACATGAGAAGACAGACTGAGGATACAGTGAGGAGAAGCTCCAAGAGAAGTATGCAGGGGCAGTTGGGAGTTACAGAAAACAGAACAATAAGGTTTACAGGTAAAGTCAAGGGTGAACAAGGAAAACCATCAGAAGGAAATGACAAAGTGAGCTAAATTTTAAAAACCTAAGTCTTAACCAGTTAAGAAGATTGGAGAAGGGAAGTTTATCCCAGCTGGGGAGGAAGCCAGAATAAGCAAATACATGAAGTGGGAAATTGCCTCATGCATGCAGAGAACCATACGCAGTCTGATGTGGGTGGAGAGTAAGGTGCCATCTCTGTATGAATGGCTTGCTTAGTTATGCCTTTTTCCCCCCCTCAGACATCACTTTTTAAAATGTTGATCTGGGTTTCGTTGGGTTATCGTTCTTTGAAGAAAAACTATGGATTTAGGTTTTAAGTTCTCTTTGATTAGGTTACAATACCATCATCGAGGCATGGTCATTCTGGTACAGTGTACTTACCAAGAGACCCAACTGGTTCATTAGATCAGTAGACTCGGCACATCAGTGAATTCATTTTCAAGGTATATGAGCAGCTAGGTGGTGGTGGTTATATTAAACGTGACATCTATTCCATTCAGTTAATTAATGGCAAAAGCAAACACAGCTGCTTTGAGATGAGGGACAATATATTTTCCGTCCTCTTAACCAGAAGAATATTATACGTACATGTGGATGATAAGTCAGAAGTAGTAGAATTGACAACCTATATAAAACCAAAACTAAAAATAAAATAGAGAGTCCATAATTCTTGATGTGTGCATTGGAAACTGAAAATAATTTTCAGAATTGTAAAATATTTCTCTATAAATACTTGTATTCTATACATTTATATTTATAGTAGAAACATTTTTAAACCAGATCAACTTGCTTTGTCACTCATTTTCTTGACATTCACTTAAAATTATCCTGCTACTCCAGTCATAGAGCTTTCTTCTCTGAAATTTTTGGTAGACCTGTAGAATTAATGTGGAAGAAAGCCAGAATTATTAATTCAATGAAATTTCCTACGGTACCCAGCTCTCCAAGGAGGTTTAAAATTCTTCTCTTCATTGGCTATGAAGGTTGTTCTTAAGAGGAAAAGATGGGCCAGGGGGAAAGTTATTAGGGAAAAAATGGTATTGCAAAGCCAAGTTAAGCCCAGAGCAAGATGTTCTTATCCCTTTGAGCTGTGCCATGACCTGTCCATTAAACAAGATTTTATTCCTGGAATCTCAGTGGTAGATAAAGTCCCTAGATGCCTCATCAACCAGATCGTTTCTTTCTTCATTTGTCTCTGGCTTTAATCTTAAAATAATGTGATGTTTTGAGTATCATGAAACTATTGGTACTTAGGGTAGCATTTAACCAGAGTAACTACTTATAAAAATGATTCTCTGGGCACCTGGGTGGCTCAGTCAGTTAAGCACCTGGTTTTGGCTATGATTTCACAGTTCGTGGGTTCGAGCCCCGCGTCGGGCTCTGTGCTGACAGCTCAGAGCCTGGAGCCTGCTTTGGATTCTGTGTCTTCCTCTCTCTCTGCCTCTCCCCTGCTTGCCCTCTCTCCCTCTCTCTATGTCTCAATATAAATAAATAAACTTATAAAAATTTCCTTTAAAAAATTATTCTCTTCCATCTGGCCTGCTCAGGTAGTTCTTGAACATAGAGCAAATCAAGGGAGCCTTTCCAGAAGTTCTTCCCAAATGCAGATGGATACTCAGTGCCCGAGGGTGCCGTTCTTACAGCCAGCCACTTGTCCTCATCACATGGGGACCCACATTTGAGACCCAATACTGAAAGGTCAAGTCGTGCTTTTGGACGATGATATTTAAAATGACATAAAACAGGCAGCTGTCACTGGATGAGCTTTTATTAGGAATGTACCTGCTACTACCTTCAGTACTTTTTCTTAAACTTGAAATGTAAAATCTATACTTGTGAGGCGTTAGGCTTTTCTAGATCTCTGTTTCCTTAATGATAACATGAGTGAGTTGGACAAATGGTGTCTACTTTTCTTTTCAGTTCTAAAGGTCTATAATTTATCTTATGACATCCAAAAACTGCCCTAGTGAAGATAAAAATTATTTATATTGCATGACTTATAGATCATCTATTGATATAATCTGTCGTGCTGGTAGACACTGTGTCATTCCCAACACAACACAATGCCAACAGCTGAAATGGAGTGCACCACGGAGCAAGTTTTAATTTGCTAAGTACATTTTCATTAAAATAAAAAAAGTGATCCCTAAGAAATTGCCTTAATTATTTCTCTCTAAAAGCCTTGAATAATGCTCTATTAATCTGCTTCTAATTTTAGATTACTTAAAATGGACCACTTAATAAATACTTATCACCTGAACACAAATGATGTAGATATGTCCAAGTGAGTTATAGGAGACCAAAGTCAGGACAGGTGGCCAGTTGACAGAGTTATGGGATCATGGGCAATTTTCTAACTTTTACAGATTTCATATTTCTCATCCCTTTATAAGTGGGCTTCAATATAAAATATTCTATACATGCTTCTCAAATTCCCAATGTTGTGAGACCTTCGTTTGAATGGACATACTGTATTCTCTAATGGAATCATTTTGCTCTTTCAAAGTTTCTCAGTGACTGAAAGGAGCAGAAAGGTCAGAACAAACAGCTTACAGTTAGGACAGGAGGGGAAAAAACCCACTCAGTGCTTCTACCAGAAGTAGAATTGTTATTTTAGTGAAATAAATATTCATCTTAATAAAATTAAGTTTTATTGAGAACTTAAATGCAGTTGGGGATCTGGACTTCACATTCCCTTTAAGTTATGTGTGTAGAGCCTGAGGTCTCAGATGGTGTGAATAATTACAAAATAAATGTGAATGTTTGAACACTTCCTGTGTACTCAACCTCTTGTCAGCACTTTGCTGGTCCTCCTTGCAAACACACCATGAGGTAGACATTATCTCTTTCTTATCTGTGGGGTAACTGAGGTGGAGAGATGTTCCTTACTTCCACAGGGTCAGGTTTTATTGACGATCCTTGTTCTACTCAAAAGGACCATTATTCCTTTACCTTCTTTAACTATATGCGATTCCATCATGGCAGCCCATGGAAAATTCCACATGTGTCACCCCTGGTAGCTGTCCACACATGCACGCACACCCCTGACACCCTCACACACAGGGAGGGGCCCTCCTGGAGGTGTCCCAATCAGATACACAGCTGGAAACTTGGACAACGACATCTTTTCAACCTAGGTAATTTCCATGTACAACATTGGCATGGATATGAGTGCTTTAAGCTTAAGTAAGATTCATTCTCAAAGTTATAGACAAAGAATTTTATGTGTCTTCAAATTGTATGGTAAAATTGATCATGATGGGAAGGTCCTGGATTCACCATAGCTCAGTCTCTCACTGACAGAGGAAAGAAACTAGGTCAAGAGGTCACACGAGGGGCATCTGGGTGGCTCAGTTGGTTAAGCATCTGACTTCAGCTCAGGTCATGATCTCACGGTTTGTGGGTTCGAGCCCCACGTTGGGCTCTGTGCTGACAGCCAGCTCAGAGCCTGGAGACTGTTTCAGATTCTGTGTCTCCCTCTATCTCTGACCCTCCTCTGCTCACGCTCTCTCTCTCTCTCTCTCTCTCAGAAATAAATAAAACACTAAACATTTTTTTTTAAAAAGAGGTCACACGAGATTCAGTGTAGGTATCAATTAACAGTGTGTTTACTTTATGATAATCCTGCATTCTGCTTCAGAGACAGAAGCCGTGTTCTAATGGACAAACCCCCAGGATCAGACATCAGAATCTTCAACTCCCACTGAGAGAAGGCTGTTCAGCAAGAGAAAAAGTGAGTGATACTTTTGCAGATTTCCTGACGTTTTCTTATATTCCCTTCCTTTGGATTGGGGGAGGGGTGTAGCGTGAACACAAAAATGTATTATTTTATGGAACTTATTTCCTCTAGGAATCAGATCATTTTTCTGCTATTGAAAATTTTCCACTTCCATATTCTGCCTCTTCCAACTTGCTCTCACTATGCTCCCCACAAACCTCTATTTTCTTAGCCTAAGGCATCATTCTTTCTCTCATTCTACCACTTTTTTTTTGCCTTCCCCAGATATTTCTCTCATCCTCTTCCTTGCCCTCCCTGCTCACTTACCCAAGGCCGGTCACTGCAGCTCTGTGTCTTGGCTGGGGGCAGTAGCAGCTGTTAGGAACACAGACTACACAAAGAGGTGCCCCAGTTCAATCCTACTTCTGCCACCAAAACATTCTCTGCCACTTTTTTTTTTAACTTATAAAACAAACATGAAAAACCTCCTAGATCTTTTGTACCAACTCCTAGAGCTTTGGGAAAGATAGAACTTATAAAACACCCAGGACCTATAAAACATCCAGCATTGCCCAGAATTTAGTTGGCTGATTATCATTATCACTTCCCTCAGCCACATCCATACTCAGTGTAAGAGACAGATGCAACCTTGAACAGTAACGCAGAATCATATAAGTTTGGTGGCTCAGTGTTCTCATTCAAAAACTAAAGCTGAGAATTACTATCTACATCAGGAGCTATTTTAAGGGCTTGAGCTGTAACAACTTACGTTTCCCTCGCTTCTGATGGTAGATGAATTCTTCAAAAATGTTGCTATATTCTTTAGGAAATAGTTCAGTGCTCCATTAATTCAAATAGAACTCCACTGGACTGAGACCATGCTCCTTCCAAAGGTAAGTGTCTGCCTCTCTGATTCCTTAGAGAGTATTTGGAAAGTGACCTTGGGCTCTTTAGACACGTGCAAGTCCCAGAAGGACACTTCTTGAGCTAAGTAGTCACCTTTCCCTAAGGGTCACAGATACTCCTAAATTCAGAAAGGAATTTATCTCTTGAAGATAATACATTGCATATGAGAGAGATAGTTTGCACATCTGAGCACCGTTCCTTTCCTGATGTTATAACTGGTTAGAATTAGGTGACATTAAGGGCAGCTAGGGAACACACAGTGAATGACAGACAGACCAACTCATGCCAACTTAGCAGATGAAACTGTGTGGGACACAAGTTATTTTCTCCTCCTTTTCCTATCTTGACAGACACCTTTGTCCCTTTCCTCAGAAGGACCTCAGTATATTCCAGGAGCCCCAGCCCCTAATCGACCATAGACAGATAATAAATGCGTCTACCCCAAACCTTATGAGGTCAATTCTAAGGACAGCTACAGAACCCAATGGGCACGGTCAGGATAAGGAGTCAGGATAGAAGAGTTTTGACATTCCATGGCTTTCTTCTTTCCTTCCTTCCTTTGTTCCTTCCTCTCTCTCTCTTCCATTCTTTCAGTGTTTATGTGTGTGTACATGGTTAGCTTTGAATTTCTTTAGGCTCTTTGGCTGATATGAAATGAATGCCAGTGTAAGGTGTAAGGCTGTTGACCTTTGGCATCTTACCTTTAGAGGCATTAGGATCTCCGGTGGCTGCAGGACCTATGGATGTGTTTCCAAATCCCTGTTCCATCAGACATGGTGGCCTGGTGGGTGGTTGCTAGATGAAAGACATGACTGGGATCTGAAAACAGGTTTTAGTTCAAAGCCTGTTGTACTTCAGAGATAAGGAGCCCAGAAAAATCTTATCTTCCAAGCCCATAAACTTTAAGATTTTTTAAATGTATATTTATTTGGGGGAGTGAGGGGCAGTGAGAGAGCGGGGACAGAGGATTTGAAGTGGGCTCTGTGCTGACAGCAGAGAACGCAATGCAGGGCTTGAATTCATGAACGGTGAGATCGTGATCTGAGCCGAAGTTGGAGGCTTAACCAATTGAGCCACCCAGGTGCCCCACTCCATAATCTTTAAGTGCCACTGGATGGGTGTACATCGCAGTCTCCTTCTGCTGAACTGGAGCATCCTCACACTTCAGTGGCCCTTCCACAAAAATGGGGTGCCTCTGGAAGGTAGAGCTGCCCTCCCGAGTTGGGACAGGGATGTACCCCAGGACTCCCTAAAGCTCAGGACCAGTAGGCTGGGAGCAGGGGACACACTGCCCAACCACACACTCTTCCTTCTCAGTCATCACGGACACTTGCAAAGAACCATTGCTCCTAAAGAATCCTGACTTATGTCGTCACATTTCTATTTGACAGAAATACAACTACTTGTATTGAGTTCTTCCTTTGTGCCAGGTGTCCGTTGAGCAGTTTGTATGTCTTAAGCATTTAATCTATAAAACAATGACATAATTCAAGCACTCTTAATATTCTTTTTTTGTAACAAGGGAACTCGGCTATGGTTAAGTTAAATAACTTACTCTAGGTGGTAAAGAATGGATAGAAGGTGAAAAAACTCAAATTCAAACTTCAGTCCTAACCCTAACCCTAACCCGCTGTCTCCAGAAACCTCACTCTTAACCACTATGCTCTACTGAACAGTTACCTGCTCATTAACATTATTTGGGGACTAGTGAGAGTTTTCAATATAAAATCAAATGTGCAGGAATTACTAGATAATGAAAAATCAGATAATTTCAGTAAATACATTAATCCAGGGAATGACCAAATATGGTTTTGAGCTAGTGAGATGAAGACAGTATCCAAAAGGCATAATTGTCTCATTTATGCCTAAATTCTACATCATTTTCAAGGAGAAAGATGCTCTAAAGGATTAGAAGAAAAAGCATTTGTGAGAGTAACAAAGATGGGATTTTAATTTTGAAAGTTGCATTGACCATCTTAAAAAAATATTATTTTTCCTTTTAAGGCTTTATCTTGCCTCAAAGATGCTAGCAAATAGCCACCATATTTTACCCCTGAAATAAAGCGCTGTCAAAATATTACATTAGTTACATAACAACCCAACTACCGAGGACACAAATATCAGGTCCGTTGAACCCCAAAGACAAGCAAGGAGCAAAGGAAATGGAAAACATCAACATTCAAAATGATTTTCCATGAACTGAAAGCTCATTTAGAAAATGATAGATTCCTTCCCCTTGTGAGCTGAACACCAGCTGTAGGTCAATGGATATTAAATTTAACATTCAGTTTTATATTCAAACATAGTAACAATGGAAATCACATCCAGTTTCCACAAGAGGCCAGATAAATAAGGCAAAGAGATAATAGAGGTGTGCGTTTCTGGGATTATGACCATCCCCAGGATTTTGCCCCAACAACGTGTAGAGCAAGCCCCAAGGTGTCACATACATACTTAATACCTACTTGTTGACTGAAGGAAGAAAGAAGTCATCACAACTGATCTGCATGTTCGAGCAGGTTCAGGGATAGACTTCGAGATATTAGTGATCCATACCATAGAATTTTAGGGAAGCTGCGTCTTTGAAAAGCATAGGGAGAGGGTAATGTGCTTTTTATGTGTCTGCATTTTTTCCCCTCAACTGACAGAGACATAAATTGCTTCGACTCATTAAAGAATCTAAACAAGTTAAAAATCACTCCTTGATAAAAAAAAAAAAATACTCCTCTCCAAAGTGAGTTTTGTTCAGGAATGGTGATTGGACTCTAAATTTACATCGATGTAAATTGACCAGATTACTTAAGATGACAAAATTTCCACTGGAAATGGGGAAAGGGAATGTAACACAGCAAGTTGTAGCTTTTTTTTTAGCGTTTATTCATTCGTAATAGTAAAGGGTCACAGTGGTACGTGTGATTGCAGTGCTAATTCCATTCTACCAGCATTACTCTCTGTTCTTTCTTCCACATGGATGGAATAATAAACTTTGCTTTGTCTCTAATGTTGGGCTGATTGCTTCATAGAAATAAGTGATAGGAATATAACATCATATCACTCTCTTGCCTAAATCCTTTCTTCAGATTCCTTTGTCTTTAGAAAAAAACTTTAGATTCATGGTAATGACTTCTGAGACCCTCCAGGCATACCCTCCTGACTAATTGTGCTACATTATTTCCTATCAATTTCCTCCTCAATCACTAAGCTTTGGTCAAGATTGGTTTGCACATAATATTTGGTTCTTTTTCTTTTCACTTGTCACGATTTCTAATCATATATCTATTTGCATGTTCTTTCGTTCAGTGTCTTTTCTTCCAGTTCATCAGGGATATGAGCTTTGAGAGTGTGACCTTTATTTTTTAAATTTTTTTTAATGTTTATTTATTTTTGAGAGAGAGACACACACAGAGTGTGAGCAAGGAAGGGGCAGAGAGAGAGGGAGACACAGAATATGAAGCAGGCTCCAGGCCCTGGGCTGACAGCAAAGAGCCCGATGTGGGGCTTGAACTCATGAGCTGTGAGATCATGACTTTAGCGGAAGCTGGACGCTTCACCAACTGAGCCACCTAGGCACCCCTAGAGGGTGTTCTTTAAGTAAAGGTGGGACTGACCCCTGACTTCAAGGACACTTGCAATGCAGTGGGGACACAAAACTATAAACAAGAGCCAGAGAAGTATATAAAAGGAGATATATCAATTGTATGACACTCTCTGACTACACTGTGAACATGATGGCAGTTAGGGACAATGAGTGATATGAACTAAAGTTTTTGAAACAGGTTTTGAATGGAATGAAGCCTGAATGGATATAACCGAACTGGTGGGGAGAGGTGGTTCCGTGGGGAGGATGCTCGAGGTAAGGATGAGAATTACTGTGAGATTGCCCCACAGGGGTCAGGGGAGGAAGAACTGACTAAAGCAGAGAAACAGTGTTTGACTTGATTGACCTTTTGTTCCCAGAGCATTTATGGTAGATGTTGCTCCTGAGCCCTCACCTTTGCCCAGAATACAGACCACAGCACAGATCTGATGGAGTTTAAGCTGTACACAATTCCCAGAACTCCATTAACTCCCTCTCTGAGGATTTGGATAGATTTGGCAGAAAAGTTTGCAAAGGAGTTCAACACAGTGCTCATATTCACCTTACCTCTTCCTCTTCTCTCCCCACACCCGGCCCCCTCAAAACAGAAACTCCATTATCTTAAATTCATGAGGCAGTCAATGAGGTACAGTTGGCTTCACTAATGATGCACAAATTCACACATTACAGAAAAAAATAATGGGACTTGAAGATACGGATTGTTGAGACATCCCCCAGAGTTTGTTTTCATTCTTTATCAAGTCCATTGGCTTCATTCTTCTTGTCCCACATTCCTTTCCAATGGCTGAAGTTAATATGCCTAACTCCTGGACTCAATTTTTTGCATCCATAGGACAGTTTAATGTCTATGTGCACATTTTGAGAAACAGCTACAGTGGGAGTTAGCAATTTAGGTCTTAGGATTAAATATTATCTGATTTCTTCATTTATCTATTCAAAAATAAATACTCCTTGATATTCCTTGATGCTGAATTCTACTATATGATAAACACCTTAGTGGAAATCAATTTTTCAGAACTGTTTTATGATAGCTGAGCACTTGGTTCATGTGAGGAAAATGGAGGAAACCTTACTGAGTCCAGAAAGGAAGAAAAACATAGGGTTCTCATGTGAACACTGTGTACACTTAGTGCACCACAGAGGCAGCCATTTTAAATGGGATTTTCTGTAAAAAGAGCATCTGGAAGGCAGTGTTTGGAGCAATGGACGTGAGGTAGGCTGGCACCCAATGGCTTGCTCTTCCAGACTTTGTATTCCAGACAGACAGGGGTGCCGCTTCGAGACATGACAGCCTTGACAGCAAGTGGCACCTTCTAGGATCTTTTCACACATGCCGTGTTGATAAGCATGGCTCCCCAGCCCCATTCTCTACCTCTGAAACCATTAATTTCTAAGGTCTTGGAGCTGAGCTCCACAAGACATACAGCCTGAATAAACTCTTCATACTAGTTGGTGTGGTGTCAGGATGCTATCTTCTGAGGGACAACTGTCCAGATTCTGTCAGCATACACCAAAGGCACCACACTGGCTTGCGGGGTTCCTTCCTGTGTGCCACGCTCCCAGGGAGCCCAGGGATGAAGAAGGAGCAGACAGAGCCCCCTTCCACGGCCAGAAACCCTTACACCTCTGACTCTGAGCACAGGGTTCCTGTGCAAACCATGTCTGGGGGAAGGAATCTCCCTAGAGAAACAGAGAATTTGTTTGGTCTATTGTTCAAAGTGGCTGGTTTTAAAATTAACCAATCTGCTTTACACGAACAAACAGTTTACGACTCCAGAGTCACGCTGGTACTTTTATGATTTCATATGCTATTTTTTTTTCTTAAAGCTTTACATTTTGTGAGTTCTCTCAAAGTTCAAGTTGTTGCTCATTATTTTGGAAAAGGGAAAAAATTCTTATATTGTATTCAGAGGCCTTTTAATAAATGTAACCATTACAAAGGATTGTCACTTGGGCTCTCCTGAACTGGAGTGTCGTATAGAAAGTTGGTCTGTGGCCATGAAATAATATAGTGTTTCCTTTTTCTTTCGGTTATGCCTTTAGGTAAACAAATACACCCTCTTTTTCTCCTTATTATGCATTTTCTCCCCTCAAGCCTAAAATGTCTTGAGTCATCACAAGGTGTTTCTCCTGAGTTATTTTCATGTATGTCATATCTACTTGAGAATTACCAAAATAGTCATTCTAGAACATAGTTGTTTATTTATCACACACACACACCCCACATCCCAAATAGCTGATGATCTTTCAAAAAAACAAACTCTAGGACAACATCAATAGAAAATGCAACAAATAACCTCACATATAAATTAAAACCATTGATCACTCTTTCTTATGTCTTAACAAAAAAAGATGAAATGTATTCTCCCCCCCCATTAAAAAAAATAATGGCCCAGAAACATTTATTTTTCTTTGCTCTTCAAATTTGTCTTTTAGGAGTTGAGAGCAGATTAAATCTTTTATCACTATATTTAGACGTCAACCAGGCAGGTCGGTGCTATGGCAACCACTGCATGAAGAAATGTTAGCAAGGGAGGCGCAGGCGTGCTCCGAGGAGGTGCTTACTTAGAGCCACTCGACTGAGATGAAAGGTACTGTCTGGCCAAGACTATGTGCCCTGCTGCTCTTGGACCCCTGCAACAGGGGAAGGTGGGCCATCTGAGCACAGCCGTCCCTCTGGACTGCCCAAGTTCAAGAAATGGCTGAAGGATGGATGCAAATGAGCCTCTGTGCCTTAGTCTCCCCCCCTGAATCTAGGCTCCTCTCATCACCAATGACTCTGTCTTGTCCTTAAAATTCCTGCTCACCTTGAGTCCCAAGATTATTCTAGATGCTCACTTTGTACCCAGATACCAACAAAATAAGCTCATTCCCATGGATTTGTGGTTTTCCTGCATGCCTGTCCGAGGGTCAGAATGCCCACAGGCCACGGGGGCTTATCCAGAGCTTGTCTTTTGCCAAATACTGTTTTAGGCACGAGACACAAAGAAGTGATGGGACAGGCAGGTCTTCTTGGAGCTCATGTTCACTGGGAGAGAGATGGATGATGCAATACAACAGTAAGTAAGCATAACACATGTAGAGTAGACACTTAAAATGTCATAAGTGGAAGTGATGTGAGAACTACTAAGTGAGACAGTTCTCGTACAACGGGGCTGGGCTGTTGGGTGGAGAACCCGGAGAAAGCTGCTCTGAAAGACTGACACTTGAATTCAAACTTGAATGATGGGAAACATAGCCACCCAAGACCCAGAGCATGGGCTTCCTGGGCAGACAGTGGGGCAAAGGCTCTTGGGAAAGAACAGCCCTGCTGTATTCCAGGAACAAACAGAAGTCCAGTGTGGTGGGAAAGCAGCAAGTGCCAGGCAAGTACCAAACGGCACCCAACGCTCTTCAGAACCACTCCCGTCCGCAAGCACCCCTCAGAGAGGTGTGGGAGTCCCCTGGAAAGGGTGTCCCCTGATATCTAAAAGCAGAGAGAGTGTCTACCTCAGTCACAGTGATGATATATGCCAATGCCAGAGTGACGATAGCATAGCCCTCTGTTCATGTGCTCCTTGTGTGGCAGTCTTCTTTCACTAGGACGCAGCTGGAGCATTTGGTAACCACACCTGGGGACACGCTGAAGAGGCAGCAGGCTTGGCTGAAAGGTGTCCTTCCCTCTCAGTAATCCTTAGCTCCTAGCACCTCCATTTCCTCTTCCTCTGAAGTGAATTCTTTCTTTCTTTTCCAAGGAGGCTCTCTAGTTTCTCATGTGATAGTACCCCTATCAGTTTTCTAAGGGTACAGCAAGGCCTACATTTGAGCAGTTAGGGTTCAGCTTGGGTCAGGTGGGTTCTTTATTTAAGAGTGCTTACTTACCTGTGACTCTGTCTTGAACACCTCTTCCTCAGCACTATTGAGAAACGTACATTGTATAGGTGATGTGGACACCAGTGGACTGAGCCACAAAGTTCCATGATGCTTCTTGGAAAGGGATGTAGAGTCAGTGGTTTTCCTTGCCTGGGTGTGAGGGCTTTTCTCTTCTTGTTTCATTGCAACAGGATTTATAGTGATCTGGGCAGCTCTGCATTTCCACTGTCTCTAGCTGAACAGGCTTAAGAAAAATAAAGGAGTCTTAGAAAAGGCAAAGGACTATGGGAGATAGTACCTTAGATTAGCCATGCTGCTATATGGAGACATGGGCATGGAGATATGCCCTAGCGAGGGATATGAATTAGACACCAAAGAATTTATTTTCTTTAAAAAGAAGATAAGGCATGTAGGACATATAAGGAACTATGGTTGTGCAAATATGTTTTTCAGGTTAAAATATAATTTGTTCTGTTTCTGAACTTGCTATTCAGAAGGAGGAAATGAGTCTTCCTCTTTGAGATACTGACCCTTCGACTAGTGAGAACATTTATTATTTCTCACATTTAATAGAACTGTGGAGAGAGTCAGGACATTTTGGCAACTGACTCAAGAAATATGAGAAACCTACCAAGCAGAAAACACAATACGAAGGCTTTGTAGTGGCTGAGCCCAAGCAAGGGCAAAGTACCATTGCTGGCTTATTCACTTAATGCACATGTATTGATTACTTCCGATGACTGGTGTTCAGTTCATAGCTGTGTTAATCACACTTTCTCCCAGGGGTTCTTGTGAGAAATAAATGAGATAAAGTTCCTTAACAATACTTGTTAACTGGTAGTGAATTGGTAAATAATTATTTTTTGGTCCCTTTTCCAACCTTTTTCAAGATAACGTGCTTGATGTGGACAGCTCTTAAAACAAAAACAAAACAACAACAACAACAACAACAACAACAACAGAAACAAAACCTGAAACAAACAAGCAAACAAAAAACTCACTTCCAACACCCATCTATTCTTTTTTTCTATGAGTTTTACATCTGGAACTCTTATCACAGCAATGGTATATTAGTCTGTGGAGGCCACTGTGACAAATGACTACACACTAGGTGGCTTAAACCACAGAAATGGGTTGTCTCATGCTTGTACAACTAGGTGTCCCAGAGCAAATGATCAGCAGACTTGGTCTATTTTAAGAATTATGGGGGAGTGGTCTGTTCCAGACCTCTCTTCTTGGTGTGTGGAAAGCTATCTTCAGGTTAACATGGCACCCTCCCTCCATATGTCCAAATTGCCCCTTCTTACAAGGACACCAGTTATACTGGACCAGAGCACACCCCACTGATCTCATCCTAGCTTGAGTCATGATATCTGCAGCAATGCTATTTCCAAATAAGCTCACATCCTGAGGTCCTGGGGTTAGGATTTAAACATATGAAGTGAGAGGAGCAGGGAAGAGGGACCATTCAACTCACAACAAGTGGTATTGTTTTCCTCTGAGTATCTGAACACACCCTCCTCTGCTCTCTCTTTTGCTCTCTTTACTCTCCTAAAATCTCTCTACTGAAATCTCTTGCATCCTTCAAGTCTAATTCAATGCTCACCTCTTCCATGTAGCTCTGATTTCTCTAGCTAGAGTGGAATTAAGTTTTTTGAATCCTGTATGTAGTTACTTTATTTTTAAAATATTTTTGGGGTGTCTGGGTGGCTCAGTCAGTTAAGTGTCCGACTGCTCAAGTTATGATATCATGGTTTGTGAGTTTGAGCCCTTCTTAGGGCTCTGTACTGACAGCTCAGAGCCTGGAGCCTGCTTCGGATTCTGTGTGTGTGTCTCTCTCTCTGCTCCACCCTGGCTCATACTCTCTGTCTCTGTCTCTCTCTCTCAAAAATAAACATTAAAATGGGGCGCCTGGGTGGCTTCGTCAGTTGGGCATCCGGCTTTCACTTAGGTCATGATCTCGTGGTTTATGGGTTCGAGCCCCGCGTCGGGCTCTGTGCTGACTGCCAGCTTGGAGCCTGGAGCCTGTTTCAGTCTGTGACTCCCTCTCTCTCTGACCCTCCCCTGCTCACGCTGTCTCTCTCTCTCTCCTAGAAATAAATAAAACCATTAAAAAAAATAAATAAACATCAAACTATATTAAAATAGTTTTATTTATTCAAGTACTTATTTTCTATTTCATTAACATATAGTACTATTCAATCAATCAATACTTTGAATGAAAGAAGGTATTTGTGAAGATTTCTTCTTCCCCGGAAGGCTATAAACTCTCAAAATAAGGGATCATGTTTATACTTATTTTTATACTAAATATTTTTTATTAAGTTTATTTATTTAGAAAGATTGAGCACAAGCAGGGGAGGGAAAGATAGAGAGGGAGAGAGAGAATCCCAAGCAGGCCCTGTGCTGTCAATGCAGAGCAGATGTGGGATTTGAGAACCCTGAGGTCATGACCTGAACTGAAATCAAGAGACCATGACCTGAGCTGAAAACAAGAGTCGGAGGCTTAACCAACTAAGTCACCCAGGTGCCCCATAATAAATATTTTGTTTTTAATTTTTTAATGTTTATTTATTTTTGACAGAGAGAGAGAGAGAAGGGGAGGGGCAGAGAGAGAGAGGGAGACACAGAATCCAAAGCAGGCTCCAGGCTCCGAGCTGTCAGCACAGAGCCCGATGTAGGACTTATCTCACCAACTGGGAGATCATGAGCTGAGCCAAAGTTGGAGGCTAAGCCGACTGAGTCACTCAGGTGCCCCTATAATAAATGTTTTTTTTTTTTTTAACACAGATCCTTGTATATAGGGTGGATGTATGGAGAAAATGTGCAAGCAGGAAAAGAGACAGACGATTTGGGAAAAGAATGCCGATGGATGACATTTCCCTGGTAGACTGTTCACAGTCCAGAGGCTAGTTCTTTGCCTTGTTAGCTTTGAAAACTGATTCCAACAGCAAACGGAGAGTGGTCTTGTCTTTAGGATAAACACATGCAAGAGGTCGATGGACAAAATCAGAACATCGATTTATGAATTCACAGTGAGAAATGAACTGTCATAAACACTGCAGGGCAATGTCTCTTGGTTAGTTCTATGTGGGAAGTCAGATACAATCAGAAGTTTGCTGGATGAGCATGGGGTCAGATCAAGGGAAAATCAATAAGTGATTTGAATACTTAATGGCATCCGACTAAGATGGTCTGATGTATTTATCCCCACAGTTGTGATTATCTTGCCTGGGACGTACCAGCCTCGAGCCTATAGGCTCCGCACACAGGTGCTACCAGTGTCTGTGTAAAACTAAGTATCCTGTTTTATAATCTTAATGGATCATATCTTACTTTTATATCCAAACCAATACTTTATGGCTCCCCTATGGTGGCACTATAGAAGAATGCAGTTATTTCTCAAATATTTCTGAGAATTTTTGTCCCAGTTATCATTTACTATCTGTCATTCCAGAGTCTTGCTCTTCAAACCCCCTCCGCGCCCACTTCTTGCTGACTTACTACAATCTCTATGCTGTTTTATCACTCACTCATATTACTGAGTCCCAACACCTGTATATTATCTTCTTTTTCGTTCCCCAAAGAAGTAGAACGCTGAACTGCCCTGGTTAACTAATTTTCTGGAAATATGTGTCAAAAGGGAATTTCAAAACATGAAAGGGGTAAAAAAGCTAACCAGACTGACCAGCTAGCACTTCTCCCAAATATTACTGGCCGTGGTCCATCACAGACGGTTCCTTAGTGGTAATTTCTGCACTGCCATGTTGTTGCAAAAACTAGCTTACTCTAGTAAGGGGTCTTAGGGCACCTGGGTGGCTCAGTTGGTTAAGTGTCTGACTTCTGCTAAGGTCTTGATCTCACAGTTTATAGGTTCGAGCCCCCATTGGGCTGTCTGCTGTCAGCAGGGAGCCTGTGTCAGATCCTATGTCTCCCTCTCTCTCTCCCCCTCCCTCGCGTATGTGCATGTTCTCTCTCTCTTTCTCAAAAATAAATAAACGTTAAAAAAGAGATCTCTATCTCTATCTTCTCTCATTGCTCCTAAACTTCCAAACTACCTTCTCCAGTGTACATGTAAAACTAACAAAATCTCTTATTTGAAAAAAATCCATGTACAATTATGTATCCTAGTTTTGCACTTAGCTTTGTTCTAAAAATTATTCATATTGTTGCATAATCTGAATGGTTGTTTTACTTTATTTTTTTAATGTTTGTTTTTGGGAGAGAGAGACAGACAGAAGGCAGAGCGTGAGTGGGGGAGGGGCAGAGAGAGAGAAGGAGACACAGAATCTGAAGCAGGCTCTAGGCTCTCCTGCTGTTTAGATACAAGAGAAGCACCATTTATTCTAATAATAAAAGATGGCATATAGAAGTTTTAATAAAATGACTGCTGAAGCATTCTCATTAAAACTAATAAAAATTGGGGTGCCTGGGTGGCTCAGTCAGTTGAGCATCTGACTTTGGCTCAGGTCATGATCTCACAATCCATGGGTTCAAGATCAGTGTCAAGCTCTCTGCTGACAGCCCAGAGCCTGGAGCTGCTTCAGATTCTGTGTCTCCCTCTCTCTGCCTCTCCTGCGCTCATGCTCTGTCTCTCTCTTTCAAAAGTAAATAAACATTAAAAGAAAAAAAGTAGGACATTTGTTGAAATGAGTACTGGGTGTTATATGTAGGGGATGAATCACTGGATTCTACTCTTGAAATCATTATTGCACCACATGTTAACTAACTTGGATGTAAATTTTAAAAAATAAGGAAAGAAAGAAAAAGAAAGAAAGAAAGAAATGTCAAGAGGGTATTTTAGTTTTACTATTAAATCTAATCAAATCAATTTGTAGGTGAGAAGATTTGGCCCGATGTGACTAGCCTAGATTACAGGTCAGGCAGGGCTTCCCCAGACCTAGACTCCATTTTCTCTCCAGAATAGCAAATGGCCTTCAAAGCCACAAATCAACACAAAGGGCCAATATGCTGTCATACCCTGATTCTCATTTCATCTACCTTATATTTACCTAGCAAACTTCTTATAATTTGTTTTTTGAGAGAGAGAGAGAGAGAATACACATGGGGAAAGAGGGAGAGAAAGAATCTCAAGCAGGATCCATGCCCAGCATGGAACCTGATCTCAAGAACTGTGAGATCATGACCTGAGGTGAAATCAAGAAGCAGATGCTCAACCAACTAAGTCAACCAGCTGAAGCACCAAGACACCCTAGAATTATTCTTTTTTTTTTTTTTATAGATAATGTGTGGCTTGTGCATTAAATTGAGCTGTTTGACAGAGCTTAGTGTTTCCATATTTGGTATTTTGATTATGAGTACTTCTGTCAGGAGGTGTTGTGAATTAGTGGCAAGCAATCTGCCTTGAAGTCACCCCGACAGGAAGCCCTGGACCCAGTGGGATAATTATGAGCTCTGGAGTTGGAGTAGCCCTTAAAGTTTTGACTTGGTAGTCCTGTGACATTGGGAAAGGCATCTAACCCTTTCACCGCCTCACTTACTTGTCTGTCACATGAGAAATCACACCTAACTTACAGGGTCATGTAAGGACTGAATGTAGTGCACTAGAAAACAGTATGGCGGTACATTGGTTTTCCACTGTGGAAAACAGTATGGAGATGCCTCAAAAAATTAAAAATAGAACTACATATGATCTAATAATCCCAGTACTGGGTATTTATGCAAAGAAAACAAAAACACTAATTCAAAAAGATGTATGGACTCATTTGTTTATTGCAGCATGAATTACAATAATCAAGATATGGAAGCAACCCAAGTGCCCATAGATAGATGAATGGATAAAGAAGACACAGCATATACATGTATATGTACACACACACACACACACTGGAATATTACTCGGCCCTAAAAAAGAATGACATTTTGCTATTTGTGACAACAGGTTAGACCTAGAGGATAGAAATGCTAAGTAAAATAAGTCAGTCGGAGAAAGACAAATACCACATGATTTCATTCATATGTGGAATTTAAGGGGAAAAAACCCAAACGAACAAGAATAAAAGAGATGATGGAAAAAAAATACTGTCAAACACGGAGAACAAAGTGGTGGTTAGAAGAAGGAAGGTGAATGGGGGGGATGGGTCAACAGAGGGACTGAGAGCACATTTACCTTGATGAGCACTGAGAAATGCACACATTGTTGAACCACGATGGCACATCCGAAACTAATATATCACTGTATATTAATGATTCTTGGATTAAAAAATAAAAATAAAAATAAATGTAGCCTCTTCCACAGTAGTAGATACTTAATAACGAGAAAGACGTAGAGTAGTTTCTCTGTTTTATGTGCCACTTATCAGATTTGTGAGTCTGGGCAAATCATTTAAGTCTTGGAGTCTGTGTGTGCCGACCGGCCAAACGGAGAAAATCAAATCCACCTGACGGGAAGGCTGGGAGAATCCAACGGTAAAAACAGGTAGAGAGAGCGGCATTCAATACCTACAAATTTGTTCATTCTTCTCTCCCTCCTTCTCCTGACAATAATTTGTCCTGGTTAATCTGAGCCTGTGAGCTGTTTAGAATAAAATATGGGGTAGAACTTGATAGCAAGGATTTTCGTATCTCAGTGGCAGGAGACCCATCACCTGCCCGGACACTGGAAAAGAGCGAGCAGCGAATGCATCGAGTCGTGGTTTTCTTCGTTTGGCAAACACCCCCTCCAGGGGATTTCTGCTGAGAGGCTCTTGCCTTTAGAACAAGTTTCTTGCATCGTGGAAACCTCAGCTCTGCGCAGAGCTGGTCAAGCACACCCCTCTTGGAAAGGCTTACAGATCCGGGAGAACACAGAACGGTTTTAACCCAAGCTGCCGGGCTTATCTCACAAAGAGAGGAGGCTGGAACTTACGACTCAGCTTTAGCCAGGAGCCGCCTGTGTCTTCGAGAATGAAAGGTTCTTCATGTGCCAGGTTGCGCGCACGTTGAGGATTTCATCGTTGCTAACCGGGATCCAATCTCAGGCAGGTGGACGCGTGCACAGAGGAAGCAGGTGCCTTTATGCCTTTGCAAACGTTGGATGGGTCAAGGGGGCAAAGCCCTGACCAGCATTTGTAACAGCGAACTGTGAGAGAGGCCTCTGTGAACGCAAAGGCACTGTGGCTTCTGGCTTAGACCTGCTCCGAAGAAAATGCACCGGTTACCCTAAAAATCACAAATGGTGTGTTTTTCCTTTTTTTTTTTTTTTTTAAAAAAGAAATTCCTGGGGTACCTGGGTGGCTCAATCGGTTAAGCGTCCTACTGTGGCTCAGCTCATGATCTCACGGCTCGTGGGTTGCAGACCCGCGTCGGGCTCTGTGCTGACGGCTCAGAGCCTGGAGCCTGCTTCAGGTTCTGTGTCTCCCTCTCTCTCTCTGCCCATCCTCCACTCAGGCTCTGTCTCTCTCAAAAATAAATAAACGTTAAAAAATTATTTTTAAAAAGTAATTCCTATCATAATTATCAGTTTGTTAACAATCGTCTGGAATTGTTTTGGAAAAGAAGTGATCTAGCCAAGCGTTTTTGTTGCTGTTACAGAACGTCATAACCGTTTCCATTTTCTAGCTATCAGAAGAGTTTGGACTGGACTCAGCATAACAGGGAAAGCTGGAGTCAGCAGAACTTGATCTTTATTTCCAATTTTGGAGCTTACTCATTGAAGGAACTTGGGGGAAAAAATATAATGCGCTCACCCCGACTACAACGAAACTTAGATTCTCTAAGCTGTGGCCACCGAGAGGGATGTGAGGGTAATTAGATGATGCATGCATGTAAAGCTTATCACAAGACCGAGCATCATGCACAGAACAGACCATTCCTGCATCTTGTCTTGCTTAATTAGGAAATGCAATTGGAAATTGGAGTCTGGGAATTCATCAGATCCATTGAACACTGTTCTCAAAAGAGTCCCAGTGTGATCCAACTGTAAACAATAATAGACTTACCTCTTATAGATGCTATGATTTATTTATATTGTAAGGCAAAAAAAACATTTTGATACTTACTCTACATTATATCCATCGGGCAATAATGCGGTCTGCTGGTGTCAATATGCTCATTGTTATCTAATTTTTAATTTTCTGGCCTTGATTTTATTACTTTTTTTTCAAGGAAGTGAATCATTGTCATCTGCTTAGAGCAAATTAAGTTATTAACAAAGTGTTGTTAAAAATCTTCAGTGAGTCTTAACAGTTGAACAAGAAATTCTTAAGAACAATGGATATTATAAATACCATTTATAATACCAAACATTTTGTGAACTATGAAATGCTTGGTATTAGAAATGTGAAGGGCTTTTGCTGACTCAATCACGAAAGCAAAAGAGGAAAAGTTGCATTTTATTGTACACAGTTGTATCTCATTATGATTTAAGTAATTGGCTTGGTCTTAGAAATATCTGATTAATTCAGACACATCCAAACCAGTGAGAGCAATAATTATGTAAATGAAGCATGAATAATTAAAAATGAAAAATGGGGAGCATCTAGATCTAAAGCTTTTCAAAATATTGTGTGTGTTCTAGACACAGCGCATTATGCAGAGCAGCGTCTAGGAGAGTAAAGTTAAGTAGAAAATCACATTGTAGACTCCTCAGTTTAATCTTAATCTAAATGGTACTCAACTGCCTCACCACAAATGAATACATATGCTCATTATAATCTAGATACTATTCTGCCAAAACATTAATTTGGATTTTAATCTCCTTTTCAATTGGAAATCCAGGAAGGCAGAAATGTAAATGCCTTGTCCCAGGTACAGGAAATCAGGTGAGGCACACACCACCACCACCAATATTGGGCCAGGTAGTTTGAAACTAGTCATATGTTGGCTGATAATACCTATGTGAAAATTGCCTTTTCCAAGGAAGCCTTTTTAAGTTCTCCTGTGCTATTTAAAATGGAGATATGTTTAGCGCCTGTCATCCAGTCAAAATACACATTTTCATTTCTTGTAATTTCTTTTCGTCCCTTAAGTTACCGTCTGGTATAAGTTTAGGCCCAAAAGAAACATAAAAGTTTTCAAAAATAGCTCATTTTCGCTAAATTCCTGCCTTTCTGCTCTAAGGTAGAAGTAATATAAACACTGGAAAGTATACTTTGTTGGCTGCTATGGTGTCCAGATAAAGCCTTGATTGAAATAAAATGAAATGTATTTCCTTTTCCTGATTTACTTTTTGGTCTTCACAGGTTCTATAATGGAAACAATTTTATCTTGCATTTATTATATCCTTCTTCACAGAATTTGGTCCGAAAGTATATGGAAAATATGCCTAAAGGTTCAAGAAGAACCAGCAGAAGAATGTGAAAAGTTTGCACTAAATGTATCTTATTTGGGGCAATGTCTGCTTTCAGGGAGACATTTTCTATATTCCTCCCACCGAGTACAACCAAAAAAAAAAAAAAAAACCTGTGTAGAAATTATACATATAACAAACATAAGAAGATTTTGGAAGGTGGAGAGAAGGTAGACTGACTGGAGACATCAGGACCTGAGGAACAACATGAAGATGAATTCTCTGGCTTTTCGTTTGCCTCACATGTCCCAGACAGACTACTGGAGAAGGTAGCAACCTAAAAATGCCAATGGACACAGACTAAAAATAAAAAGAAATAAAATAAGAATCCTGTTTTCTTCAGTCACATGACCAGGAAAAAGGCAGAGTTGAAAGACAGAAAATCTTCTAGGCAATAACCACTTTACTCTAGCCAATACAAGGGGAAAAAATGTGTTGCTTCCTTATCCTTCCTACCAAAGATTGAATAGAAAGCCTAGATATTCACCCTCTCCAGACTATAGAAAGATACCTCAATCCTCTCCATGAGTGTGATATCAAAGAATGGGTAGGAAGTCAAAACTTTCATCTGCTGGGTGGTCATGAGACTCCCTTCTTCACGAGGGGTCAGCGAAGACCATATTAGGATCCTGAACTTCCATCTTATCTGGTAGCATTGAGTTGTTCTTCCATTTCCTCCCTGCAGTGATATGAGAGGGGGATTAGTGGAGAGTTGGGACTTTCACCAGAAATGAAGCACAGGGTAGGTTCTACACCAAAAGTATAATAAGAGTGTATGATGCACAATTCTACACACATTAATTTGACAACATAGATGCAATGGACTGATTCCACAAAAAACATGTACTACAACTCACCTAAGACGAACTAGGTAATTTGAATAGCTTTGCCACCATTAAGGAGATTGCATGTGTAATTAAAAACATTCCGAAACAACACATCTCCAGGCCAGATAATTTCACCAGAGAATCGATTTAAAGAATTAAGAAAGATTTAAAGAATTAGCTCCAGTGCTACACAATATCTTCCAGAAAATAGAAATCAAATTTGCCAATTCATGTTACAAAGCTTGCGTTTAGTGTTGTCCTGATACTGAAATCAAAGACAATATGAAAGAAAAATAAAGGCCAGTGGAACTCATGAACATAGACACAAACATCTCTAATAAAACATTAGTAAACATAATTTAGCAGTTTGTAGAAAATTTTATATTTTAATGAATGGCATTTATTTGAAGAATGTAAGGCTGGTTTAGTCCTTAAAGATTAATAATGCAGTCTACCATTTTAACATAAAAAAATTGCACGACTAGATCAATTGATTCAGGAAAATCATTTGACAAAATGTAACACCCATTCATGATTAAAATATCAGAAAACCAGGAACAAATGGGAAGTTCTTCTCTGACAAATAAACATCCAAATAAAGGAAACCTGCAACTAACATGATATTTAATGATGCAAAATTAAATACTTTTTCCCTAAATAGGGAGAAACAAGTAACAAGCAAGGATGACGACCAGTGTCATCACTATTATTATTTTTAAAAAGTTCTTATATTTATATTTATTTTTGAGAGAGAGAGCAAGAGAGAGTGTGAGTAGGGAAGGGGCAGAGAGAAAGGGAGACAGAATCCAAAGCAGGCTTGGGGCTCTGAGCTTGACTCAGGGCTCAAAATGACAGACCACGAGATCATGACCTGAGCTGAAGTTGGATGCTTAACTGACTGAGCCACCCAGGTGCCCCAATGTCATCACTATTATTGAATGTAGTATTAGAAATGCTAGCCTCTTCAATAAGGCAAGAGAAAGAAATAAAGGCATACAACTTAGAAAGAAAGGGAGGGAACTTTCCCTATTCACAGATGGCATGATCATATATGTAAAATTTCCCAAGAAATCTACCAAAAGAAAGAAAAAACTTTTAGAATTAATAACTGAACTGAGCAAGGTCACAGAATTCAAGATCTACACAAAAATATCAATTGCATGTCTACATACTAACAGTGGATATGTGGACATTGGAATGTAAAAATACGGTACCACTGGGGCACCTGGGTAATTCAGTCAGCTGGGCATCTGACTCTTGATTTCAGCTCAGGCATGGTCCCAGAGTTGTGGGACCAAGCTCCATGTTGGGTTTTGTGCTGAACATGAAACCTGCTTAAGATTCTCTCTCTCTCTCTCTCTCTCTCTGTGCCCCTCTTCTTGTTCCCACTCCCCTCTCTCTCTCTCTCTAAAAAAAATTACAATACCACTTATAATCACCCCCAATAGTGGAAAACTCTACTTAATATAGGTATCAATATGGGTATCAATTCTCTCTAATTTGATATACTGGCTTAATGCCATTCCTATTGAATTCATAGCCAGTATTTTTATATAGAAAAGATTATTTCAAAATAATATATGGAAAGGCAAAGAACTAGAATAACGAGAAGCAATTTTGAAAAAGAATAACCTGTGAGCAGTCAGTCTACCCAATTTTAAGATTTATCATATGGTTTCAGAAATCAAGACAGAGTGGTGATGAAGTGATAGATACCTTGGTCAATGGAACAGATTGTAGAATCCAGAGATAGTCCCCCACACATCTGCCCAACTGATTTTTAACAAGAATGCAAAAGTGATTCAATGGAGGAAGGAAAGCCCTTTCAAATGACATTGGAATATTTGACATCCATGAGCAAAAAACAAACAAACAAAAAAAAACTCATAAACTTCAGGGGCACTTGAGTAGCTCCGTTGGTTGAGTGCCCAGCTTTGGCTCAGGTCATAATCTCCCGGTTCAGGAGTTCGAACCCCACACTGGGGTCACTGCTGTCAGCATGTCAGCGTAGAGGCCACTTTAGATTCTCAGTTCCCCTCTCTCTGCCCCCGACCCCCGCTTGCACTCTCCCCAAAATAAATACGTTTTTAAAAAACCATAAACTTCAACCTGTATCTAATGCCTTATACCCAAAATAACTCAACATGGACCATGTATTTAAATGTAAAATATAAAACTACAATATTTTTAGAAGCAAACGTAGAAGAAAAACTTCAGGATCTAGGGTTTCACTAAGAGTTCTCAGACATGAAAAACATAATTCATAAAGAAAAATAAATGATAAACTTGGCTTCATCAATTCAAAACTTCTGTTCTGCAAAAGACCCTGTTAAGATGATGAAAAGATAACCTACAGATTGTGAAAGAAATATTTGCAAGCCACATGTCTGTTATAAAAATCAAATCTAGACTATATAAAGAACTCTCAAAATGCAACCGTAAAAAACAAAGACTAAACAAATCCAATTAAAAAAATGGGCAAACAACATGAAGAGATGCTTCGCTGAACAAGATATATGGAGAGAAAGTAAAGGCATAAAAGATGTTCAAATTACTAGTCATTAAGACCACAATGAGACAAGGGAGACTGGGTGGCTCAGTTGGTTAAGTGTCTGACTTAGGCTGAGGTCATGATCTTGCAGTTCAGGAGTTCGAGCCCTGTGTCGAGCTCTGTGCTAACAGCTCAGAGTCTTGAGCCTGCTTTGGATTCTGTGTCTCCCTCTCTCTCTATCCCTCTCCTGCTCATGCTCTTTCTCTCTCTCTCAAAAATAAATATTTAATTTTAAAAAAAGAGACATGTGATTCCATTTGTGTAATATTGTCACAATGACAACATATGGAGATGGAGAAAAAATTAATGGCAGGGAGGAGAGCATGGCTACAAAAGGGAACCATGTGAGAGGACTTAGCCAGAAAGAGCTAGTTGCATATCCTGCTGAGGTATGGTTACACAAGTCTACACACGCAACCATCCACATACACTGCTGCAGCGTCAGTTTTCTAGTTTTGATTTTGTGCTCTGTGTAACAGGTAACCAACCAGTGCAGAAGGCTGGGTGCTATCTTTGCAATTTCCCATGAACCTGCAGTTACTTCGAAACAAGAACTTTTTTTTTTTTTAATCCTAATTTGTCTCTGATGGTGTGTGGACCTCACTGTCTGCATGATACCTGTGTGTCAGAATCAAGGAACCCTTTAAAGTGGATGCGATTTTTTTTTATTGAGAGACTTGTCCATCAGGTGATAATTTGGGTCACTGCCTTCTAGGTTCTGATCTCTTTGACTCAGGAATGATCAAAGAAGTCCTACCTGAAGCTGAAAAGTTTGGGAAGCAGCATCTGCCTAATTTTAAAATGCAGAATAAAGCAACAATGGATACTTTTCCTTGTTCTATAAATAAGACACTTCCTCTTTCTTTAATGGAGACAGATGGGTTGAGTCCCTGCTGAGTGCCCATTAAGGGAAACGCTGTCTGGTTCATATATATCTAGTTGCGTAGAATATGGTAAATGATTCTGAAGCTAATGTCTATCATCTAAGACCTTTTTTTACAGTAGTACATGTTTGGTATGGTGAAAAATTCCTGAAAGCCATTTATTAATCCTAGATTTAATTATAATTAAACTGGAATTCATTTAGTTTTTGTTTCAGGATAAAGATGTCTAGAGCAAGTTGATTTTTTACACGCTTTGAGCTTTTCATAGAATGCATAGCTACGCGTAATTTGGCAAGCCACTCTAGCTGCACATCTTTCAATATCCATTGGCGTTACTTTCCTGTGCGGGGGTGACCCAAATCATAGAACTAAAAAAGACCTTCCACGTCGTCTGGTCTAGAGGGCTCAGACTGGCAGCGGGCAAGGATTCTGTCTTGGAGCAGGACTATTATTTAATGGGATTTCAATATGTTTGGATTAGGCCTAAGATATCCCCAATTGGCCACAGCCCAACCAGGCTCTTTGGGTCGCCTCCAGGACTTTCCGACTGTGCATTCCTTACTTGGAATTTGGGTGGGAAACTCCTCTTCCTTGTTTAGTGACCCCGTGGATGAAAAAAGCAGAGGTGGTGGGACTCAGTGATCTTATCAAGGTCACAAGGCTACTTCCTTGCAAAGTTGGGTCTATGTCCGGGTCTCAGTCTTCTCCCCGATTTACTCTACTGTCTTATACACCCAGTGTCTTACACACTGTTTTATACATGCAGGCATTAAAAAACAATAATAATAAAATAAAATAAAATAAGTCCTCGGGGAGGGGGGGGTTTCCAGAAACCCCACACGTACAGAATTCCCCTGTGTGCTCAAAAATGCTCACAGGAGCAGCTCAGAGGGAGATCCAGGCCGAGCTCAGCGTGATCTCTTACTGCTTCATGTAGACCAGACTCCACGGCAAGAAACAGCCTGCTTCTCTGTGCCAGTTGCCTCCCGCTTCACCCCCAGTCCAAATTGATTTTGTGCTTCCTGTTTTCCTGTGCTTGACAAAGAAAGCAAAAGTAACATGCTGTCAATGGCTAGTTGCCAAAAAGGCAGAGTGGCCTTTAAAAAAACATCCCTTGCTTCAAATTTCCAACCGCAGTTCAAAGTCGCCTTCCAAGTAGACACTGCATTATGCTAAGCATATGCTAAATCGTTAAGGTCTTCCTATTTGTCTATTGATTGTTTAAGTAGAATGTTATGACAGGGAAGTTTTGGTGCTGGAAGTATCGATCGCCTTCAGCGCGTTCTTAAGCTGGCAGCTCGAGTGTATACATTACACTAACTCTGATAAATTGCACATCATAAGCTGTTTCATCTCGACCTTTGATGTTGCACTAAAGCCATCTTTTGGGGACTTCAACATTCTAGAAACATTGAGAAAATAGGGAATGTATAAAAACAATATTAATAATCATTTATCATTTATTGAGTGGCTTCTCTAAACCACGAACCATGGTAGGCATTTGACCTGCATCAATTCTAATATACCATTGTGACTTTTAAGGAGTACCATCTTCTTTGTACATTTGGTGGAATTGAGACTCAGAAAAGTGAAGCCTGCTAAACTCTCCTGGCTGCCAAGACCTATGATCAGGATCTAAACCTAGATCTATATGAGTTGAAGCCCATGCTCTCCTAAGATTGTCTGCACGTTGCCTAAAGAATAATTCCAATTTACTTGATCTCATTTTGGCCTTGAGCCCTGGAGTTTCAGACAAATAGTTAGACGCTTGGGGTTTCAAACTTTTAGTAAAGTCAGGTCTCCTATTGGTGACCAGGTGGAGGGCATTGCGGTGGAACGAGCACAGCGCAGCAGAGGCCCTCTGTGAAGTAGGAGCATCCACAATTAGATACACACCTGGTATACCCAGAACCCAGTGCACACTTACTGGTGGTCAGGGCACACCTACTGCCCATGTGGTGACCGTCTCCAAGAAAGCTGGCAGAGGTGAGGTTTGAGGGGGAAGAGGGAAGTAGGATTTAGAAGGGGTACTTTGACCCCAAGTGGAGTGAATAGAATTTTCCAAAACAAGGATGTTTTGTTAAAAGGCTAACTAAGTTATGGAAAGGTTTTCAAGTGGAGATCCATAGAGATGTCTTAGCACACAGAAGGCTGGAGAGGAGGCACAAGTCAAAGAGGAGGGAGAATGGAAATGGCAGCAGTCGGGGATCCTAAGGCTTGAAGCAGAGCAGGGCTGGGCACCCTTTACACAGAGGAGATAATGTATAAGCTTTGTCCTTCACGGAGAGTACTCCATGGGGGACGAAACTTCTGAAACCAGAATTAAATTGGCTTGGAATATTTGGAAAGTAATCACAGATCATATAAAAATCAATTCACAGTTGTCTATTTTAACCTCAGAATTTGGGAAAGATTCTTTTCTTGACTCCATAGTTCTCTCCCTCTTCTCTTTCTTTCTCTGCCATAGAAAATAGGACCCTTTGACCCTACCATTCTTCCCATGAACTTCCTTCCAAATGTTACCTTCTCAGCAGAGCACAGCCTGCTATATCCGTTTGCTAATTCTCCATTCACGCATTACATGGATTAGCTTTCCGCCAAACAAAAGGGCAGCCATTATATTTCACAAAGTAGTTAATAACAACACTCTGTCAACGGGGACTAATAATTTTCTTGCTGCCTTTCTAGAACACTATGCTTTGAGCCTCGAAAATCCTCTCTCATTTTCATGGTTTTTTTTCCCCTCTTCAATACCTTTTTCTTATCCAGGTCTTCATTCATTAATCCTTCTTATGCCTGGCTCATTCTCTCTGAATATAAGACCGCTTCGTTTCCTGCTTCTACTGCAACTGTTCTTTTACTAAGCTTTGGGCTCTGTTCAAAGTCCTTCAGAATATGGTTTCCTCTTCGTTCCTGTTTTCCCTTGTAACATTATTTACCTAAAGCATTTAGAAATGAAATGGCAAGATGTTTTTATCCCCAGAATAGACTCTCATCAGCTCTTTTCCCTGGAGAACAATGTGCCATCAAAAACTAGATAGGAAAGTGCAGCATGGTTTTTATTTCAGTCCAAGAAACATTTGTTGCATGCCGCCCACTTACTAAGTCATGTGCGGGATACATAGACTCTCACGATACAAATAAACGGTCAGTGCCAGAAGCCTCCTGTCCAGCACCTTTAGGGTCACGCTCCATAGCCTTTCTCCTGGCTCCTGTCCCAGGAAAATAGACTTCCCCCTCTTGTCTTAAAAAACAAACAAACAAACAAACACACAGACACACACACCCTGGGCCACCCCCACCCACAGCTACAACTGATGCTCTCTACTTTCAGAGGCAACCTTAACCTTTACAAAACAACACATTCCGTTTCTTACCTCCCTCCTTCCGCTCCTATCCGGTGTCCTAATCCTTTCTGCTCCTACTTTTAAATATATATAAAACCTACCATTAAAAAGCCAATATTTCACGCTGTACCTGCACCTGTCTGCTTATAAGTCTGTCTTCCTTCCCAGGCTGAGCCCCATGAGGACAAGGGGCATGTTTTATTTCTGAGGTTAAATCATGTGAAATTGCTGTTTAAATTGCCACTAACCATTTTAACTTAAAAAACAGAAATTCCGGTTCAACCTACTACTCCGTATCCTTAGCACCAAATACAGTGTGAAACTCAAAGTTTAGGTTCAATAAATACTCAGTAAGTATGAATTCATATATTACATTTCCACACCCTATGGACTTATTAAGTGTTGTCAAATATTTTAACTGATATTCATATTTTGGCATTTATCTCCTTTTAAATGATTTGTCCTCTAGAGCTTCAAGCATCAGACTATATTTTATTGGAAGATAATGTTATCTATATATTTATGGAATCTAAATCTTATATGTTCAAACACAGATATCAAAAGTGTATATGAAGCCATACTTAGATCTCTGAAGTAAGCCATATTTAATTTGTTTTAAAAAATTTTTAAATATTTATTTATTTTTGAAGAAGAGAGACAGAGCAAGAGTGGGGAAGGGGCAGAGAGAGAGACACACACACAGCATCTGAAGCAGACTTCAGACTCTGAGCTGTCAGCACATAGCCCCACGTGGGGCTCGAACTCATGAGCCATGAGATCATGACCTGAGCCCAAGTCGGATGATTAACCGACCGAGGCCACCAGGCATCCAAGCCACATTTAATTTGTAACTGTTATCATATTATAATCATTAAAGTTGTAAAAATTTGAAAAAATCATTTTATTACTATGCAACAATTGTTTCCATTTATATTTAGGTATGTTACTTTAGAATGAAAAGATGATGCTTTTGTTATGCTTTTTGATGCCTCCTTTTAAAAGCAAATTTCTAAGTTATATTTAGAACAGTAACTTGGACGTTTTTTTTTCCTTATCGGTGGCAGTGTTTAAGTGCCAGTTGACCCTGATCTCTAGCCATTTCCTGATTTGGGGACTTGAGTTCACCTTAAAATTTTCATCTTCAGAACCAATAGAGACTTTCTCTCTAATCAGAAGCATGTCCTAAAAAAAAAGAGGCAGAAAAGCATTCCATCCTTCATTCTCCCTAGGAGATGTGTTTCTTGTTTTCTTTGTCTTTGAATTATTAATGTCCCATTCTCTTTTCAGTGGCTTGATCTTGATCCTGGATGTGTTTGTTGTTGTTATTGTTGTTTAGGGTTTTTTGTTTTTGCTTTGCTTTTTTTTTCCTTCAGTAAAGCTGGCATCATATTTCTTCATTATCAGCAAATCAAATGCATCCTTTAAATAAGCTAAAAGAGTTGAAAGAAAAAAGATCCAACACAGATCTCAGGAGACACGGGCAGCTTTTATGTCAGGAAGGAAAATTATCACTCAGGCATGGACGCCAAAGTATTCTCCTGAGATTTCACTTCTGCTCATCCCAGAATGCCAGGGAAGTGTGACGGGGGCAAATTTGACTATGTGCATCCCCATGGGGGAGGGGCACACATGGATAGATCTGTTTGTCCATCTTTTGTGAAAGGCCGTGAGAAGCAGTGTCCAGCAGTCCCAGCAAAAGAATTCAAATAAGAGAAAAGGAAAATAATCTTTAGTCATAAACGGTGTCATATGTACCTGTACCTACCCACTATGTACAATGTAGGGTACATTGAGGTAACTCAGGTAAGGATCGAAGTTCTGCTTTGGCAAGAAAAGTCCAAAGAAAGATGCTACAATTAAGAAAAAAAATTGTCATTGTGCAAATTTCCCATTCATAAAAGGCACAGTTATTCTCTGAGATTTTTCCAAGTGAAGGAAGAACACAACTTTCTCAAAGGTAAAGTGTGTGTGTGTAAAACTGTATACTAGAGAAGATGAAGAGTTTGAAGCCCAATGAGTGGATTAGAGTTGAACACAATGACTCTGGGCAAATGGTGTGGGTGTTGGACTACAGCTTCCTCAAGTGGAAGTGGAAATAAGAATTCCTGCTTCTCAGGGTTACTGTGAGCATTGAAAGCATTGGACATTTGGAAATGTTCTGGAAATGTAAAATGTGGAATGGGTGTTAACTATCCTAACTTGCGCTTCCTGGGGAAGGAGTTTGCATCCTGTGCATAGTCTCCTAGCCCTTAGAACTTTATACCTCTGCCTTTTATCTTCTTGCTGGACCTGGAAAGAAGATGAGGTGAAGCTAATAGCCTGGGGGCTGGAGAGTCAGAAAGACTTTCGTTTGAATCCTGGTTCTATTACAGTTAATCCTTGGAAAGTTACTCAGTGGTAGGACACGAGGCAGCATATGTAAGTAAGTGACAAGGTTCTGTAACCTTGAATTTCATCTCTATCACTTAGTAGTCTTGGAAGTCTTAGGCAAGTTGTCCAATCTCAATAGCTATCTCTGTCAAATGGAGATAATTATACATATTTCTCATAGTATTGAAAGTGGTAATACTAATGATGGATAATATTTTTAGTTTGTGTTTTGAGGGTGTGAAATAATCAGATATGGACGAGCAGACCCCTGAGTCACACTGAGGTGGCCTGAGAACGCTGTGTGTCGGCTACAGCCAGCATTCAGAGAAGGAACTTGGGGAAGCTCTTCAAGTCAACGCTACTTTGCTTCCTTTCCTTTCTTTGGCCACAAATTAGGTATTACGACACTACATCTGAAGAAAACTCAGAAGAGAGCTCATTTATGCTTGTGAAGTGAATAAATCAGTCTGATCCTCAAAACTCACCAGACAATCTGGTGTGTAGGGAGCTTGGGAGAAGGCCGTTTAGCAAATATGCAGACTTCTAATCTCCCCCATATGTGAGAAAAGCAAGCTGTCACAGAAAGGGGCAAATGTGTCCACAAGGCTCACCGGACTAATTCCCACGCTACATGGGCTGCCTACAAAATGGGCACAAAAAAAGAGTAAGGCTTTTAAAGATACTCTTCCCTAGACCCCTAAATATGGATTGTTTTCAACGACCCCTCTGGCTACATTCATAGAACACACAGGCTAGACACAGGCAGAGGTTCCAGGATGGTAAACCCTGTGTATTCTTCTACAGCCCCCAAGAAGAGGGTGGGAGATGCCATTTTATTCACGTGAAATGGGATAGAAAGTCAGTTACCATCATGAAGTTCCACAGAGCCTCGTTTACCTTACACAAGAAGGAGAGATGCCCCAGACCTCCAGCCCAGGCAAGAGTTGTCTAGGGACAGGCAGCAATGCCCAGCTCTGATCAGGCAGGATAGTGTAGCCCAAGATAAAACCCACAAACCATTCTATAGAAAAATGGAACTGGAACAACAATCCATCCTGTCTATAGATTTACTTCTGTTTTTCCATTCTCTTTGTGACAAAACCCAAGAGATGTGTTGGATACCTCGCTACAACTCATTATGACCAGAAGTCTATGCCACTAAAGTAGCTCTCTCTCTCTCTTTCTCTCTCTCTCTACCTTTAACACAAAGAGCCAGCAATCTCCCAATGCATGTGGCTGAACCAATTTCTCTCCTTATAGTAATATTATTGTTTATTATAATAATAATAATAATAGTAAAATAAGTAGTTATTATTCCATAGAGGATATGATAGGTAGTAGTTCTTCTAGATAGTAGCTCATGTACTTCTCACAGCAATCCCAGGGAATAAATGTTCTCCATTATAAGGGAGAAACATTTGGCTAACCACCCTAAATAAGGAATTCTTAGTTAGATGTGTGTAGTCACCACATATTTTGAAGGTGGTGGCTTCATTAAATTCTCCAGGCAAAGAAAAATCTAACACTATGTGAAGCTTGGGTTCCAAATCCTGTTATGATCTTTCACTGAAGTGAATACAGCAGGACCAAGATGAACATTTAATCTTTCTTATTTTGAATTCCTTTCCCCTGATTTTACCCTTGTTCTCATTTGATCATGGAAAAGTAAAGTCACCTGTTCTCAAGGGTGAAGAGACCACAGATGAATCTAGATAATTGGTTACACTATAAGATATGAAAATATTTCAAAATGGAAATATGGAGTCTAAACAAGATGAACTAAGAAATAGTTAATCCAGGGGCACTTGGGTGGCTCAGTCAGTTGAGTGTGTGACTTCGGCTCCGGTCATGATCTCATGATCCGTGGGTTCGAGCCCTGCATCAGGCTCTGTGCTGACAGCTTGGAGCCTGGAACCTGCTTCTGATTCTGTGTCTCCATCTCTCTCTGCCTCTCCCCTGTTTGTGTTCTGTCTCTCTCTGCCTCTCAAAAATAAATAAAAACATAAAAAAAAGAAATAGATAATCCAATGTCAGCAATCCCACACAAAGTCATGAACTGTGTTCTCTGTCCTGAAGTGCCACCTCTAGCATCTCTAACCAACATTCACTGGCAGAAATCTATCTCAGCAATTTTTCACAGACATGAGATGGAGGAGGTTCACCCATGGAAGATCCAAATGATGTCAATGTACCCCCACCAAACAAAAGATGATCATCAAATGATCAGTAAAGTCTTCTTTGCATCCTTTGGAGGCCAGTTTTCTGAACTTTCCTTTGCCTGTCTGCATTCATGTTTTACCATTTGACATTGCCCCAACTCTTAAAGGTGTGCTTCTGGCTAGGATTTGTAACAAAGATAATAAGACTTTATTCCCTCAGTAGCAACAAGAAGCACCCAGATAAAATTATAAGCATGATTTTTACAGGGCTAATAAGAAATGGTGTATAAAAGTGAGCCCTGATATGCTGAATTACAGAAAGAAATACGCTTTTATTTGCTTAGCCCCATACAATGGCAGCTTCCATAAATGAGGCCAGATACCTAATATTGATGTGGTCAGGTAGAATTGGTTAGCTCTACATAGAGAAGTGTTTCAGAAATGAGGAAAAATGAGCTGAACCTTAGATTACAATAGAGGCTGGCAGTGCTAATAGCAACTATGTATGGAGACGGATGTGAACTGGACTTAATGTGGTGATCATTTCACAATATATACAAATGTAGAATCAGATGTTGTACACCTGAAACTCATATAATGTTGGATATCAATTATATCTCTATTAAAAAACCCCGATAAGGGGTCAAGTTGAAAACAATGAAAAAAAAAGAAAATTTCTAATCTTTGATAAAAATTATAAACCCACAGAACCAAGAAAATAAAAATTACAACAGAGACAGACAGACAGAAAGAACCTATGCAGTTTGCTCAAATACAAAGATAATTTTAAAAAACACTTTAAAGTGGTAAGAGGAAATGACACGTTCATAGAAATAACGATAGGACTTATAGCTGATTTCTAATCAGAAACAATGTAAATCAGGTGATAATGGAATGGTATCTTTAAAATGTTAAAGGAAAAAGTAATTAACAACCAAGAATTTTGTTCTATTATTCAGGGAGAATATTCTTCTAGCATTAAGGTAGCAATAATGACATTTTCAAATAAATGAAAGGTGTGAGAATTTGTCATCAGCACACTTGTACTTTAATATTTCAGATGGAGGGGTACCTGGGTGACTCAGTTGGTTGAGTCCAAAATATACATTTTCTTCAAGGGCACATGGACCAGTCACCAAGATATGCCATACTTTGGGCCATTGAAAGCCTCAATAAATCTAAAAAGAATGAAACAATATGCATTAGAAACCATTAACAATAAGAGGTTTTAAAATTGCCCATGGAATTAGATATTAAGCAATGCCCTCTGAGGAAGAAATCACAGGGAAATCAGAAAACACTTTGACTTTTAATATTAAAAAAATCAAAATTTATATACTACAGGAACATCAGTGTTTAGAAAAAATATATATAGTCTTAATATGTTTATATTAGAAAAGAAGAAACTTTTAATGTCAATGACCGGCATTTCCATGTTAAGAGACTAGGAAATTTAGAGCAAATGAAACCCAAAGTTAGCAGAAGAAAGGAAATGATAAAAATGAAAGCAATAATCAATGACATTAAGAAACCATATAGTAAATCAATACAGGCATTATGGGTTTCCTGAAAACATTATTAAAATTGATAGATCTCTAGCAATGCTATTCAAGAAAAAAAGCCAATTACCGATATTAAGAATGAGATAGAAGACATAGCCATTGATCGATTGTTAAAAGGAAAATAATTGTAAATACCTTTATGTCACTAAATTTTATGGATTACATAGGATAGACAAATTCCTTGAGAGACAAAATTATCAAAACTGACATACAAAGAAATAGAAAATGTGAGTTTCTCTCCAACTACTAAATAAACTTAATTCATAATTAGAAACCTTTCCATTAAAAAAACTCCAAGCCTAAATAGCTACCTTGAATAATAGAAATTTTAGACAAAATCTCTTAGAAAACAGAGAGGTTATTACTTCCTAATTGATTCAATGATTTTGCCAAAACCCTAAAACAAAAACCTGACAAAGAACATTATAGAAGTGAAACTAAAGACAAACATTCATAATGAGCCTAGGTATATAGAACTTTTAATACATATTAGCTAATTAAATCTTGCGATATATAAAAAGGATAATACATCATATGTAAATGGGCTTTACCAAGGAACACAAGGTAGGCTTAACAGTCACATCCGTATTATTCACTACCTTAACATTTTCTACAGAAGATAAATTACATAATCATCTAAAGAGAAAAAAACATTTGATAGATTGAAAGTTCCATTCATCATACAAGTTTTCAATAAACTATAAATAAAATAGACTTCATCATTTTGATGATGAGCATAATAAAAGCCTAGAGCTAATATTATATCTAATGATAAAAACTGTATTTCCTCCCCTGTATTAGTGAGGGCTCCACAATAGCCATCTCTATCTCTATTATCTACACACACATATATACACATATGAGTTTTATATTTTTATCACCCTTTCATCACACCTTAATAAAAAGTATATACATATATATGAATTGATTTATGCAATTATGGAGGTCAAATCCTAAGATGTGTAGTGTGCAAGCTAGAGACCCAAAAGACTGGATGGTGAAATTCCAGTCCTAGTCCAGAAGTGAGAAAAGTCAATGTCTCAGCTCAAAAGCAGTCAGGCAGATGAAATTCCTCCTTATTCACAGAAGGGCCAACTTTATTTTTCTTCTCAGGCCTTCAACTGATTGGATGAGATCCATCAACATGGTGGAGAGCACTATGCTTTACTCAGTCTACGGATTCAAGTGTTAATCTCAAGAAACACCCTGACTGGTCGAGGTAACAAATAAAATTAACCATCACATCTAATTTCAGGAACAAGTCAAAGATATTCCTCTTTCACCACTTGTATTCAACATGTAGTAGAGTTCCTAGTCTGTCCAATTAGATAAGAAAAAGAAACACATTGGGCCACCTAGGTGGCTCAGTCGGCTGAGCATTGGACTTGGGCTCAGGTGGTGATCTCACGGTTCGTGGGTTCAAGCCCCGTGTCGGGCTCGTTGTTGTCAGAACAGAACCTCCTTTGGATCTTCTGTACCCCTTTCTCTGCCCCTCTCTGATGTGTGCTCTCTCAAAAAAGAAATACAAACATTTAAAAAAAGAAAAAGAAATAAATGGCAGAAAGACTGAACTGGAAAGAAAAAGGAAAATTGCCTCTACTGGGGGTGTAATTGTGTATATAGGAAACTCAAAGAAAGATTCCAGAAAATAAAAACTTATTAAATTTAATAGGTGAATTTATTGAGGTCATAAGATATAAAATTAATATGCAAAACTCATTTTATTTCAATACACCAGTGGGAGACAATGAACAAATGAAATTCAAATAAAACCATTTATGACACCTCAGGGAATTTAAAAGAAGAAAACATCAGATATCTGTAAACTTCACACTGAAAATTACAAAACACTCTGAGAGAAAGTAAAGAAAATACAGGTAAAGGAAAGATACTATATATTCATTGATTGGAAGTTTCAATATTATTAAGACATCAATTTTCCCCAAACAGACCTGTAGTTTCAATGTAATTTCAATCAAAATAGAAACTGGCCCTTCCTCCATAGAAACTGATAAACTGGTTATGAAATATATATGGAAAAGCAAAAGAACAGGAAAAGCCAATATAAGATGGAAAAAGAATAGTTAGAGGACCAGTAATACTTGATTTGAAGATTTGCCATAAAGCTACAGTAAACCATAGGCTGTGTAGTTGGTAAAACATTAGGCAAATACGTGGAACAGAATAGATTCTATAAATAGTGTCACTTTTGGTTAGTTTATTTCCGTGAAAGCATCAAAGCAATGCAATAGGGAGAGGGATATCTTTTCAAAAAATTAGAACTACTGGTTAACTACATGGAAAAAATAGTGAACTTTGACACTTTCACCACACCTTAATTAAAAAAAATTATTCAATAAAGAAACATAAACCTAAATATAAAATCAAAAAGTATGGAGATTCTAGAAGTAAATATAGGATGACATATTCGTGACTGTCAGGTAGGTATGGATTTCTTAGAACACTGAAAACAAACCAGAAAAATGTACAAAGAAATTGATAAATTAGACTGTATCAAAGTTAAGACTTTTGTTTTTCAAAAGATACTATTAAAAAAATCAAAAGGCAGATAGATGCCAGGCTGGAGAACATATTTGCAATTATTATTTTTGACAAAGGATAGATATCCACAATATATTTAAAAAGTAGAAAAGAAAAATAAAGTAGAAGTAAAAATTAACCTAGAAGTAAAAAACAGCAGTGTATCTAAGTTAAGAAGTACAAGAAAAGAAACTCCATTAAAAAATGGCAGAGGACTAAAATAGAGATCTCTAAATGGCCAATAAGCACATCAAAATGTATTCACTATCATTAGCCATCAAGGAAGGGCAGATTAAAACCACAAGGAGATGCCACGCCTTCCCACCAGAATGACTAATTAAAAAGGCTAAAATCACTAAATGTGGTCATTGGAACTCATATATTGCCGGTGTGAGTGTCCAGTGGTGTGATCATTTTGGAAAGCAATTTGCCAGATTCTTGCAAATTTAAACACAGAACTTTCCTATGACAAAGTGAAACCATGTGCCTGTCTTTTCAAGAAGAGACTTGGGTAGTGATGCCCAGAGAGGCTTTACCCACAATTTCCTGAAACTGAAAATAACATAAATGTCGATCAACAGGAGAAGGGAGAAACATATCACATCATTTTCATTCAATGGAAGACTCCTAGATACTAGAAAGAACCAACGGCAGCTGCATGCACGCACCCCAAAACGTTGTGCTGTGCAGATCAAGAGATCATGCTGCAAGACTGCGTCCAAGTAAAGGTTAAAGAACATGTGAAACTTATTTATAGTGATAGAAACAACAACAGCGGGGGGCGCCTGGGTGGCTTAGTCGGTTAAGCGTCCGACTTTCGCTTAGGTCATGATCTCGCGGTTCGTGGGTTCGAGCCCCGCGTCGGGCTCTGTGCTGACTGCCAGCTCAGAGCCTGGAGCCTGTTTCAGTCTGTCACTCCTCTCTCTCTCTGACCCTCCCCTGCTCACGCTGTCTCTCTCTCTCTCTCTCCTAGAAATAAATAAAACCTTAAAAAAAAATTTAAAAAAAGAAACAACAACAGCGGTAGCTTCTTGTTGGAGAGATGTTTAATGGAAAGGAGGACAAGGGAACCTTCTATATTGATAGTTAAAACGTAAAACATAGTGTTTTCCTTCCTATGTAGGAAATAATCCAGCCTTCCCTTCTATGTGTTTCTGTCCTATGTGTCTCCTTTACGATTCAGAAAACACTTCTGGTCATGAGACATGCGAAGGATTTCCCCTTGCATGAAGCAATTGTCTGCCACACCAGTTGGGACTTCTACAACTTAATTCATCCTGAACCATCTACCTGGAGGTAGTATAGATCTCAGTGGTTAAGGGCTCAGTCCCACCCCCACCCCTACACATCTCAGATAAAGCCTGTGCTTGTGACCAAGTGGGTACAGATCAGAGTTTCCAATGACTGACTCACTCTTTGGGTTCAATTAATTTGCTAGAGTGGCTCACAGAGCTCAGGGAAACACATTTACCAGTTTATTTAAGGATGTAATAGGGGACACAGGTGAAGAGCCAGATGAAGAGACACGTAGGAAGAGGTCTGAAAGCACCTGCCCCCGGAGAGTTGGGGTGCGTCACCCTCCAGCGCAAATGTGTTCACTCACCCAGAAGCTCTCCAAACCCCATAGCGTCGAAATTTCTATACAGGCTTCCTCACCCAGTCATGCAAAATTGTCAACTTCATTCCCACTCGTGCTCCCCTCTCTTGTGGACTGGGGGCAAAAATACCAAGCTTCTAATCGTGCCATGATCTCTCTGGTGGCCAGCCCACACCCAGGAGCCATTCAGGAGTCCTCCTGAGAGTCCTGAGAGTCACCTTATCAGGAGCGAAAGATGTTTCCAGTGCTCTCACCACTTAGGAATTTCCAAGGGTCTTAGGAACCCTCTGCCAGAAACAGGGGCAGAGACAAGTATGTATACTTTCTATTATCTCGTCATGGTCTCTATATCCCGTCAGAGTGTGGATCACACAGGTGCAAATCTTCATCAGAACTCGTGGAAGTGGAAAATTAAGATCTATGCATTTCACCGTGCAGTAAATCATACCAAAAGTAGAAAAAAAGAAATACTTAGATCACATAGTAGGCCAGAAATCCACCCTCATCTCTATTATCTTGGGTTATGCTCAACTGCATCAACCAACAAAGTTCGGATGGAATTGAGGAATGCAGAGTGGATTTTAACCATGTCCATAAGACAGAATAACCGCAGTCTAAGTTGCTTACATTTTTCATCATCCAATAACATTTTCATCAGACTGAATCAACTCATCCTTTGACTCCCTCTGATGATTTTGGTGAAGTGGAAGTTACAAGACGTACGCAAAGATTTTCCTCTCTCATATGTTCCTTTTCCTCAGCCCTGGCCAATGGATCCCATTCTAAGCTCTGGTGCGATCCCAGGTCTCTGACTCAGTGGCTGAAGTTTGGGGTCAACTTCAGCTCAAATTTATCCAGTTCCCTTCGTACCTTCAGAGGTAGGATAAGCCAATGATCACACAGTTACATCCCCATCGTTCAAGTTTCAGGAGCTCAGTGAACACTGCTGTGGATGGCAGCCACCACGCCACATCTACAAGATGTCAGAAGTCCAAATCCCAGAGCCTGATGGGACCTCCACAGTAGCCGACATCCAATGTGCTTAAAAGAACCTTGCATAGTAGTGTCTCCCCAGAAGAGGGCTATTCCCGGAAGCCAAACCACGCTGCCTTCTAGAGCTTTGTGGCACGGTTAGCTGTACAGGAGAACGGGGGCAGTGTTACTAGGAGGAGGTGCGGAGCGAAAAAGCAGGGAGAAAAAGAGAAAGGCGTTTTCCTTTTTGTTTATCTCAGTTACCCAGACTCTCTCACCAGTGAATTTAAAATGCATTGGGAGAGGCTTCCCATAAATAGGTTAGCTGCAAAAATATTCCCACAATGGTGCAGACTGCCTCATCTGAGGAGAGCGGCTTCAGAAACACTGTTTTTCTGACAAACTGTAGAAATTTTAAACGCAGGCAATGCTCACCCTTAGGTCTTCCCCAAGGCCTTCTTTTTCTCCTTAGCATCCTTCATAAATATTTAAAGAGCACTTTTTTAACCTCTTTCTTTAGCTTCTGCATTCCTGATACCTTAATCCGGAGGTGAAGAAGACCTCAGATCTAGGACACTCCTCCTTTCTGTGAGCAGTGGTAGCAGAGAGCTCTCCAAAACATGCCATGCATGGCCCTGCATTTCCTGGGAAAGGAGAGAAAAGGCAAAGACATTCACCAGTGTCCAAAAGGCCCAGTTGGAGCCTCTCCTCAGGATCTCCTATTCTTTGTTTTTTTAAATGTTTATTTAATTTTGAGAGAGAAAGAGAGTGAGTGAACAGGGTAGGAGCAGAGAGAGAGAGAGAGAGAGATCGAATCTCAAGCAGGTGCTGCACTGTCGGCACAGAGACTGATGTGGGGCTCGAACCTACAAACCGTGAAATCAGGACCTGAGCTGAAATCAAGAGTCCGGCACTTAGTGGACTGAGCCACCCAGGCCCTCCAGGATCTCCTAATTTGAGGCAAGCCTGCCTGGCCCCGAGGGGCCCCTCTGTCTCCTGCAACTAGACAGGATATGCTGATTGTGGGGTCCACCAGGCTGCAACTTGAGGTGCCTACAGCAAGGCTGCCTTAGCCAACCTGTGAACAAGCCTCTCCCCTAAAGCTTTCTTCTCCTGCATAAAACTGTGCCAATTAGTTGTGCAGCTGCCTTTGCAGCTTGGGGGTCCCAAGGAACCCACCCTCCATTGAACACGCTGAACTTCGATTTGCTGAGCAATGCTAGATCTGTCATTCTAAAGAAAAGGGATTTAGGAAGAAGGCAGTATCCCAAATCCTGGCCTGGCTAACAGAACCACAGTGCAATACATTCATAGGGAAAATTAACACAACAGGGCAGTGAAGGCAAACGTGTAAGCTGTATTATTAAACCACAGCTGCAGCCTCAGATTTCCACCTGGACGCTTACCCTTGTGAGCCTGGTGACATCTAACTAGATCAGGGAGAGCAAATTCATGGCCAGTGTGCTCTGCTGTCCCATGAGACCCCCACTGCCAAGGCAGATAATCCATCATGGCCTCAGAATCCTTCTCCGTGTAACAACATGGCACAGGAGAGGAAAGCTGTTTACACTCTTGCACTGGATTAAAAGTACATCTAAGAAGCCTGTTCCTTAGGCTCTTTTTCCCAGTCTTTGTTCCTCCTTGTCCTAAGGTGGGGAAGAGTGGTAATGAAAGAGATCTCTTCTTACCAAATGAGAGGCAGGCTAAACCCCTTTATAATCCTAGGAGAGAATTATTAATGTTTTTTTTAAAAATTAGAGAGACCAAAGTCTTGGGACCCACCAAGAAGGTTTTCAAGTAGAAATGAGACTTTTTTGTGTTTTATCTCAAACCTTGGCCTCATAGGTCCTGACCCATATCGGACCTCTGACAAGGGATCGTGGTGGAAGAGGGGCGGGGGCCCAATCTTCCACTCGTGTGGGAATGTGAAACTAATATATTTGCACTGTCATCACTGTGTTAAAAGTGATTGTTGTCATCTTCAGTTTATAGATTAGGAAACTGAGGCTGGGGAAACACACTTACCATCTTGCGGTCACAGAGCCAATGAGAGTTGGAGCTTAAGTGGAAAGTGCCCGTGACAGCAGTCCCTTGCGTTCCCTCATTCCTAGATAATCCCCGTTCTCCAGAGGCCTAGGACTCAACAGGGTGTATGGATCCCAGTGGGGCTGCACTTAATAACAGATCAAGATGGTATGACTTATGGGCACTGGGGAAGCCTACCTCCTCACCACCCCGCCGAATCCCAAGAACCAGGTACTTGGGGCTCTATGATAAAAGATTCACTGTTTTGGAAAAATCGTGACTTACAGTAGACATTTTTGTTTTAATCAAAACACTCCGGAAAGAAACGAGCATCCTCTATCATTCGTGTCTGAGCACTGTACCTGTTTGGCACGGGTCACAAGGGACCCAGCTTTAAGAGAGCACAAGCTACCTACCGGAGAAGGAAGGAGATTGCCTCCTGTAGAAGGGAGTTAGGCAGGAAAAGCTTGTCTCTCACAGCCTTGTACAGACAGCCTGCCCTTCACCCAGGTATCAGCATAGGGCAAAGGTGACTCATGGGTTCTACTAAGTCAACAAGACGAGGTTTTTTTTTTTTTTTTTTTTAAATTTTTTATTTATTTCCAGGAGAGAGAGACAGCGTGAACAGGGGAGGGTCAGAGAGAGAGGGAGTCACAGGTTGAAGCAGGCTCCAGGCTCTGAGCTGGCAGTCAGCACAGAGCCCGACGCAGGGCTCGAACCCACGCACCGCGAGATCATGACCTAAGTGAAAGTCGGACGCTTAACCGACTAAGCCACCCAGGCGCCCCAAGACGAGGTTTAAGCTCTCTTCCCCATGGTAGGGCAGTGGTTAGTCCTAGAAACACAGGGGGCTTTCAGTAGGCGCATTTTCTGGCATATTATGTGAGTTTAACCTGTTTTTCTGATGCTTTGTAGCTAAAGTGTTAACAAATCTTATGTTTATATTGATTTATTTGTCAGAAAGTTCATTATGAACCCTGAAATGCCCAAAATGCAAGAAAAAAAATCTCAGTTTCCTCCATTATTGATAAAATTGTGGAGCTGACTCTGGTACTGAAACCATTCTTAGCTCCCACGAGGCAAAAGACCTGGACCCAGTGTGACCGAGTATGAAATTAAAATGTATACAGGTGGTGCTAAAGGTTCAGGAAGTGGTGACTATCTGGGAAAGAGAGTGCATTTGAACCTCTGCACATCCCAGCCTCAGGACCATTCAGACCCTGCAAAAGACCAAAGATGAATGTTGGTTATGTTTGTTGTGTTAATAAGTTAGCATTAGGCACACAGACATCATCATTCTCTTCATTTTAGGATTTAAAGAAAATCTTTGTATTACTGGGTATTTATGTCGGCTACTTTTTTTCCCCTTTTTTAAAAAACAGGATATTGGGTAATAGCTACCTGAGTCTAGGGAAAAGAGCAGGTAGGGTCAAAGGACAAGGTTGTGACTGGCAAGTTAGGTATTGTGTTCATGGCGAGGATTCACTCTGGTCCTTCCCAGTTAATTGTTCATATCTTTTAACATCTGCTATAGGGACACAAGTCCCGTTTGGTCCTTCATTCCCATGCTGTTGCTGTGATAGTCACCCAGGTCTGTGAGAAGTTTCTGGGGCTATCTTCTCCGTCCCTCCCCCCCACACACACATCATATTGCTAATCAGTTCCCAAATCCTTCAAGATCTTCTTCCCCAACAAGCAATGTTGACCTTGACAACCACATAGATTGTGAAAAAGGAAGGCTAGTGCAGGGCTTCTGCTAAAGGTACGTTCAAGTGTCAAAACTCCAGTGGACAAACCACTGGAGAAAGAGGCCGGGAAGGAACATAGGGAATATTGTGAGGATTAGATGGAGGCCAGGAAAGACCAAGAGAGTGACCCTTTGCCTGACTTCCTCCAGAATGCATTGTATTAATTATTATTATTAGGGCAGCCTATGGAATCCTGCTTCCTTTTTCTTGTCAATATGTTTATAGTACTCTAGAAGAAAGATCTTAATTTGAAATTCATTGCCATCTTTTACTATCCGATTGTGAGAAGTCATCTCAAATTTCCATGAAAAGGGGGATGAGTTTAAGCAGCCTGTCCAAATGGAAAGCACTTATTCCATTGTATCCTTTCTGATCACATGTCTTCCTGTGTTCCCAGGACATTAATACAAGGTAAAATATCTGAGTATGTTGGATATTTTCTTAAACTGCACTTCCAACTACGTGACTTTCTGGCACACAAGCCTTCAAACTCAAATCCAAATCCCTTTATAGAGGGCTCAGCCTTCCCTTTGACTTTTTCTTTTATATCCAGACTGGGTGATTTTATTGTTTCCCAAGTTTATTCTTCTCCCCCATGCTATCCCCCATATGCCTCTGACAAAATCCTAATTCTTTGTTTTAAATTTTTTGAGGTTTTATTTATTTTTGAGAGAAAGAGAGTGACAGAGCATGAATAGGGAGGGGCAGAGAGAGAGGGAGACACAGAATCTGAAACAGGCTCCAGGCTCTGGGCTGTCAGCACAGAGCCTGACACGGGGCTTGAACTCATGAACTGTGAGATCATGATCTGAGCTGAAGCTGGACGCTTAACCGACTGAGTCCCCCAGGCATCCCAAAATCCTGCTAATTCTTTAAGGTCCAACTCCAAGACGCTTGGTGATTCCTTCTCCTGGATGTAAACTCCTCCTCTTTCTGCCCCCTTAGAACACATCCAGGGGTCTGTGTGTGTGTGCATCCTTAATCTACTCCTCCTCACCGCCTTCTATTATACAGTATTCGTGCACAGGCTATGCCCATGTCTGAGTGTAAATACCTTCCGGGGAGAAAGGCGAGTGTCTTCATTGCCCAATGCCCTCCGTACACCCTAATACTTGCAGGCTGTACAACTCCAGTGATCCGAAGGCCTGTTTGTTTACCTCATTTGTCAAACCATGACTGGGTGGGGTCTCCATCCCTCTACACACCCCCTTGGAAGTTAAGATGTGTCCGTTGATAACTTGGAAAGTGCATTCCTCATGTTTAAAGAAGAGAATATTCACTCTGAAACAAGACACGGAACATCCTGGCATCTATTTGGTGCAGTCACAAACCTGAACCAGTCAAGACCTCAACTTTTAATGCTCTGACTTTGATTTAAAAAAAAATTCTAGGTTTATTAATTTTGACAGATATGGAGACAGCGTGAGTGTGGGAGGGGGAGAGAAGGAGACTGAGACTCCCAATCAGTGTCAGAGCAGTGTCAACTATGGGGCTCAAACTCATGAAATCATGTGATCGTGACCTGAGCTGAGAGAAACCAAGAGTGGGGCACTTAACGGACTGAGTCACCCAAGCACCCCCTGACTTCTCTATATTTTAATACCCTCACCTTTTCCCCTTTTGAAGGCTGAGATAGTCCACATTAAAACAAAAAAAAAAATCTGGGACAACTAGAGAGAACTGAGTTTGGGCATAACTGAAAAGGACTTGGTAAGCTCTCCTTAAGGAAAATGGAGCTGAACTGGAGCTCCCGCAGCTATCTATCAGTGTCTTTTATATTCAAAGATACTGCCGCTGACTCTGTTGCTAAATATGTGCACGAGGAAAGCTGAAAAGACCAATGTGAGCAGCTGTCCTTTCTACAGTACATTTGAATTACGGCTGTTCTTTCCTTAGCAGCTGTAAATGCTGTTTGCTGAGCATGTTGCTATTTTTGATACTGCTTTCTTCAAAAGAGAAGACAAAGAAAAGAAAGAAAGGAAAAGTCACACCATCCTGGTCAGTCTCATGTCCAGCTGTTCTGTGTCCATCTTCCTAACTCTTACGGTTTCTGTGCCCCATTTTTGGTTCACCTTATGGTGATGCCTATTTACTGAATCCACAGTTGAACATTAGCCTCACATCTGGAGCCTCAGAGAAGTTGCAAATCATGTTTCAGTAGAGCCGGTTCATGAGGTGCTTTCCAGGACTTCAGGGTTTTTTTGCTTGTTTGTTTGCATCTAGCGATTTATTAATGGGTATTGGTTCCCCAGTGGCCCTGGTTAAGCCACTCAGAAAGAGGCATATGAGATTTGAGGGGAATCCAAGTCCCCACACCATATGGCTTTAAATCCCCTTGTCCGATTGGCATTTAAACCTCCAGTACCTTGACACCTCACTTAACCCGTCAAACCCTCCACGGGCATGGCCATCACCTTGATTGGTATCCTAAGATCTGCTTAGCGGATACGTTGCCCAGCCCGTCCCCTAGGGCAGAGTGTGATGACGGTTTCTGGATGTTAACTGGTGAGGAAAAAATCTCTGGGTTTATGTAGATGAATATGTAACATCTAATCCCCATGGGCTTTCTCTCCCTCATTATGACGGACCAGTGGAACACAAGGTCTTGCATAATCTCTAGGCTCTAGACATTTATGCCTCTGGCTTACGTTCACTGACATTAAAGACCCCACACTCCTACCACCCAGGTTCTCCTGTGTGACTAGAATACTCTGTTCATTTGAGCCCACTGCCCCTTAGCCAGGCAGCTCAAGTCTTCCCTGCTGTGACCTCCTCTGCACGCAGCTTCCATGATCATTCTATCCACTGGGGATGTCCTGGGAGAAAACAAAGATGATCTGGTATTTCCCTCTATACAGCACTCATTGGAAACCATTCTAAAATATTCATATTCTGCTTACAAGCTGTGATCCTCCACAGTCAACCCTAATCCCCCTCCTCGTGGCGAGAGGCACTGTGGCCTCAGGGTCACTGTCGTGGTGCTAGAACTTTGTGACCTAGGCTCATTGTTATGCTCTGTACCTTGGAGCATGTGACCCTTGAAAGGTGTTTTCTCCTCCAGTTAAGTTATCTGTGCAATAAGAATATGATAACATTTACATCATATGGTTCCTATGGGAAATGAGTGATTTACTCTATATGCAATTTATACAAATAAATACAAACTAACCAAGCTCTGGAAATTTCTCATTCACATACACAGTTTTGTGTACAATTTATAAAAATCTATAGAACCTACCAAGTCCATTGTTTTCAGGGTGTTTTAACTGGTCAGGACTTTGCCAGAACTGATGAGTTGACAGCTGATTTGCTTTATTTAGCATTTTATTACCCACCCTCCCCTTTTCTGGTTGTGATTTCAAAGAAATCCTTATCTTTCTTCAGCAGCTTAAAGGTCATGGGAAAATATGTAGAATATGTAGACATCCTTTTCTACTCATGATTTTAAAATATTAGAGCAGACTGTCTAACTTTGGAAACCAGTATCTGTATATATAATAGTGTTTACTAAAATATTAGCATATAGAAAGCCATACATTTCAATCAAATTTCACTGAGAGTTTATAAATGCACTTAAATATGCTTGAGTCTACTGTTTTCTTCATGTGTTTTGTCATAAGTCACATCAATGAATTAGGTTTCAGCATTTCTCCTTGGAAGGCTGGTAGAAGAGTATATTTCTCACATTTTATGAACACAAATCAACTAGCCTGTCATGATCACTTAGGCCAAGAAAACAACCACTCATGTTTATTAAATGCCAGAGCCAGGCTGAAACCTTTATGAAGAATGAGCTGATTCTGTACAAGTGAGAGGAATAAAAAGTACCGTTCTTTGGGATTACGATTAGTACTCATATTAGTAGAAAGTTAGTTTAGTGAAACTGTGTAAAGTGACCTAACAGCAATCTTATAATTTTGTCAATGAAATAAGTGAATGTCAAAGAGGGTGAACATCACAGAGCCTGGTACCTTTTGACCAAATTCACTGTCCTTCCCACTATACCTGCCTCAGTCAGCAAAGGAGCCCCTGAGAACAGAAAATACAGTTAGTGCAAAGCATTCAGAAAGGAAATCTGGAATTGTTATGTGCTCACCAAAATCCCAAATGTGTTCGATGAGTTAATGTGGTCCCAAGCCCAAAGGTGATGCAGAGAGCTCCCTTCTTTAAGTCAGATCGTCTCCAAAATCTCTGTTTTCTCAGAAAAAGTCAAATCTCCCATGACTTGCTGTCTCACCTGGCCAGAGCATCAAGATCGACATCATTAGGCTTTAACAGCATTCCTTAACAGCATTTCACAGTGGGAGAAGAAGAAAAAATTAAAGTGTAGAAATTGGTCTTGTGTTGCCTCATGTTGTTAATTTGATGTGATTCTCTAAGCTGCTGTTTGGACTGCACTTTAAATGATATCAAAACTCACCTTCAGAGTTTTGAGATTTGTCCTCATAAACCCCACCATCAACACTAAATAACTTAAATTTTTTTTGTTTAAATGTTTATTTATTTTTGAGACAGAGAGACAGGGCATGAGTGGGGGAGGAGCAGAGAGAGAGGGAGACACAGAATCCGAGCTCTCAGCACAGAGCCCAACGCAGGGCTTGAACTTACAAGCTGTGAGACCATGACCTGAGCTGAAGTCAGACGCTTAACCAACAGAGCCACCTAGGCTCCCCACTAAATAACTTTCTAACATGATCTGTAAGCTTTATGTTAGGACTTTTGGGGGGGGAGTATGGGGTAATAATAAATACCTCTCAAGCAGGATTTCTCTCCAAGCCTCAGGCTACTGGTAAGAATAAATACTCAGAGACTCTTTATCTATATCTGAATGTTTAGCATATTAAAATATTTTATCACTTGAGTATTTTTCTCTTATAGCTTATGGCTGGTTTGTTTGTTCGTTGTTTTTTAGGTAGCAATTGCAGAAGTCCAGGGAGAAAACACAGTCCCTTCTGTACAATAGGTCTGTACACAAATTTGTGTTTTGTCTTAGAATGGAAACATCTTATAATTGTATATTCTTTTTTGATTAAGTTTTTAATTTTAATTCCAGCATAATTAGCATTATATTAGTAATATTAGTTTCAGGGGTACAATATAGTGATTCAACAATTCAACACATCACAACAAGTGCCCTCCTTAATCTCCATCAACTATTTCAATGATCCCTCCCTTTCCCGACCTCCCCTCTGGCAACCATCAGTTTGTTCTCTATAGTTAAGAGTCTGTTTGGCGTCTCTCTCTCTCTCTCTCTCTCCCTTTTACTTCTTTGTTTTGTTTCTTAAATTCCACATGTGAATGACGTCATATGATATTTGTCTTTCTCTGACTTACTTTGCTTAGCATTATACTCTCTAGCTCCATCCATGCCCTTGCGAATGTCAATATTTCCTTCTTTTGATGGCTGAATAAATATTCCAGTGTGTGTGTGTGTGTGTGTGTGTGTGTGTGTGTGTATACCACATCTTTATCCACTCACCTGTTGATGGACACTTGGTCTGCTTTGATAATTTGTATATTCTTTCTTAATCTATTGATATATTCCATCTTTACCTCTAGACTTTCTAACTTTCTTCACTCTGTTAAGTTACCCAGGTCAAGATTCTTCTGACTGCAAGAGATAGACCCTCAATGAAAATTAACAGAACCCTAGAAAATGAAATTTGTTGGTTTGGGTTCTTCAGAAGCCTAGAGGTAGATTTGGCCTCAGGCAAGACTGACTCTAGAAACACAAATGATATCGTCAGCTTTGCTCTCTTTCTGTCTCTTTCCTCTTTCCCATAATTTCTTCTGATTCTCTCTTACAGAAGACATGCTTGCTCCATTTTGGCAGGGGGAAAGGCAAGCCAACCTTAGATTTACAACTCTTCAACATCGCTCAGTATCTTTTATATAAAGAGACTTCATCTCTCCCCAGTCCAAACTTTCTAGGAAATGGACTCTGATTGGTCAGGCCCCCAATCATGGGTTAGTAAGTGTTGCCAAGGGGAGAGGTTCCTGGTACAGATCGAGCCTGGGTCATGTGGGCACACCGCAGGTGGAGGTTGAGATTGGGTTGCTGTAAGTGATAGCTCCATTAGGACCTTGAGAAATGGGAAGAAATTCTGCAAACAGAAAGAGATGCTATAATCAAAAGAAAAGGTATTGGAAAATGTGCTAAAGAGACCAAAACTGACAGTTACCATAGTTTGGCACACTTGACTTCAGCTTTCTCAGCAGGTATAACTTAACGACAAGACACGTGGTTCCAAGAGACAGGATGTGGGGCCAGTACTAATGATTCCCCCCTCCCTGTCTGAGGACACACCACCACTTCTTCAGAACAGAGATGTTCTTTAGTCATTGTCCTTTATGTGAAACTCCCACTCTCCTTTCTGCATGAATAAGGGTGGGTGCAGCTTTGCTGCCAAAGGACAGAAGTAGATCTCAGAAGTGCAGCTGGGAGAAAATGGAATCGCTGTTAGGGAACAGGTTCCATAGTTATTAGAACACTGGCTTTGTGTCAGGTTCAAATCTCAGATTGACAACACATTGGCTTTGTGACCCAACATTTCTGAGACTCGCTTCTACATTATTGGGTTCTCATGAAGATTTATTAAAATAATATACATAAAATATAGGGCAGAACATGTGGTGACAAGCTCTTCAAAAGCAGTATCCACTATTATTATCCAGTATATTATGATTATTATTACTATCGTTTTATTATTATTATTATTATTATTACTTCTTATGCTTCTCAAACTGGAAACAAAGGGCAAAAATTTGGGATGGTGGAACCCATTAAGGGCCTGATGGGATAATGAAACACACATTGTTATGTAAGTGCACAAACTCTCTCACACAAGAACCCTGTAGTCTCACCTTAGTCTTCAAAGCTCCCACTGAGTTAGATGTCATTAATATCCAGTTTTCAGAGGAGGAAGATGAAGCTTGGTGGGATTGTGATTTTATTGGGTCACAAAACTGGTGAAGTCACAGAGACAGGATTCAAACATAGGTTTTCTGTTCTCTCTTAATTAGACCACACGGTAGAGAACTATTTTTCTGAGAGCCCAGCATGTGCCAGAGAATGGCCCTGCTAATCAGATGGCATGATGGGTATGGACAGTGGCCTGAGAACACCCGAGAATTCTCGTTTTTGCCTGAGATCATCTCCGAAGGCGATAATAGCTGGCAAGCTGTGACTCGCTTGAGAGAAAGGAGGTAAGAAAAGTTCAGAAGGAGAGAAGCAGAATGAAAGAAAGAAGAATAGGCTGGAGATGGGGATAAGGAAAATCAAGCTGCATGATTACGACTTGCAGGAAATCAATGTTATTTTTTTAAATTTCTTGCCCTTTTTGGTAAAAGAAACCAATGTATCCTTGCCCAAAGGCAATGCTTATTAGACAGTTTAAGAAAGGGGAAAAAGAAATAATAATATCCATTTTAAGAATAAATTGAATTAACTTTTCTCCTTGACCTTGAAGACTTTTAACCTTTGCGAAGTGATGCCCTAAGGGATTTCTGTAAATGCAAACTCATTTTTGCTCATTGAATTTGTTATTTATTTTATTCCCCTTCCCGTTCAAAATCCCTAAATTTTAACTTACACATCCTATTACTCAAAATATCACCCTGTAAAAACACTTTATCCAATAGCGACACAGGGATTTAATTTTTAACTATTATTATAAACCCAATTTTCAACTTGCAGTTTTCTCAGCTATTCTCACATTCTTTTAGGGACAAGTTTTGGAAGTCTCTGGAAGAGAGCAGCAAATAGATATACAGCAAGCCTACAATCCACACTGGAGCTTTGAAAAATGTCAAAGAGGGCAGCCATGAGATGAAATCACAAACCTGTCCTCTGGGCCCTTTAACTGTATTTATTTAAGTTTTACCTTTTGATTCTCTTCCATTGTCTTTCCTGCATACACAAACAAAAGCCAGAATATAAATATATGAACAAAAGAAATGTTATGTAGACTTCAGTTATTTACTGCACCCAAAAATATTGTGCTCCGAAGAGGCAAACGTGGTTGATATATATGATCTCCAATGTGAGAACTTCACTCTTATCTGGAAGGGAGACTGGATACACAGTTTTAAAACATATATAAACATAAAAGTGAATGTCTGATTTTGTTGTCGGGGTAATACTGACCCCAAAGAGATTGTTCTTTCTATTTTTTGGAAGAGTTTGAGAAACATTCTTTAAGTGTTTGATAGAATTCATCTATAAAGCCATCAAGCTCTGGGCACTTTTTTTCGTTTTTAACATTTTTGGATTACTGATTCAATCTGTTGACTTTTTATAAACTTATTTAGATATTTTATTTCTTTTTGAGTCAGCTTTGGTAGCTTGTGTCTTTCTAGAAATTTTCCATTTCATCTCTTTCCCATCCACAGAAGAAAAAGAGCTGAAGAAACTGGAAATCAACTACTTTTATTTGATCCACCAGAGACCTGAGGTCATGGGGCTCCCTGCTACCCCGTGCCCCTGGGGACAGACTAGCAATGTGGAGATGTACAATTTAGTGGAGCAGAAACCTCCAGGAACCAATAAGTGCCAGAGTAGGAAATCTAAGCTCTAACTGAGAGGTTGCTGAGGGCTGTGAGTGAGGGTTGAGAATTCTGGGAAGCCCTAGTCATAAGGGACCCCCCCTCATACTTTTGAGTTTTATCTCCGGGAGCCCTACCAGCATATCACAGTCAAGATTGGAGGAAAAACTCCCCAGTGCTCCTGGCAAGTAGAGGAATAAAGGAAATGTGAAATATGCCAGAACCTTCTATACTTGAAAAAAAAGCCTGTCCTCAGGACAAACCTTCTCCAGAGTCTAAACCATTGGGGTTTTATCAGAGTGTAACTCCCCACAAAATGGGAAACACCCAACTCCAGTCCCATCTTGACTTGTTTCTTTGTGCAAGGGGGGAGGGCGGGAACAAAACAAACCAGAGAAACATGTGTGAAGATCGTACCAGAGGGACACAAGGTCACAAAAAGACTGAGACCAAATCTTAGGACAATAGAAATGGAAAAATGCTGAAAGAGATATGGTTCCATAAAAATCTCTTTTGTTTCAAGAATCCAAACTCCACTCAAGTCTGCTCAATTAAAACAAGAAAGCCTCCTTTTGAAAGAAGCAAACAGGTCTTACCCATTCCCAGAGTCAGAGGGAAAAGCTAAAACAGACTCTGAGGGCCCAGGAAGACTCCATCAGACCCCACATGGCCTCTCATCTCTCTCTCCTCTCTGACTCCAGCCCCCCCACCCCCATCCCGTCCCATCCTCATCATCCTCTGGCTGTGAGGCCAAAATGCTAAGAGCCCTCTGGCCTCAAGTCACTGAAGCAAGGGAATGTTCCTTCCCAGATACCACAGTTTACTGCTTCCACATTCAGGCTTTTGTTCAGTGTCACTCATCATAGATACCTTTCTTAAAGCCTTCTATAAAGTAACACTCACCCTGTTCCTTGTTCCTCGCTGCCTCACCCTGCTTTATCTTTGTTCATAGCACTTACCAGCACCTCAGCTTGTATATGCCTTCATATTCGTTTATTTGCTCTTTCCCCTCTAGACTTGTCCATGGTAGGCTCTTGGTACATATTTGTAGAATAATTGGATAAAGAAAATGGATGAGTGAAGAACAGATACCAAGTTGGCTTCAAGGACCAGCTTCTCTACCTCTCCTATCTCTTGGTTTCTCAGCTTCTCTTAATGTGTTTGCTTCATTCTCTTTGTTCTGCCAATCAGCTTCTGACTCTCTGGCCCCTTATTACATTGGGGACACATGACCTAGTCACAGACACCCTGCCCTGTTCTGCTGATACCTTTACTCAGGTGTTTGCGTCCAACCTTTATTGACTTTCCTTTCTGTCTCTTAGTTCAGCAACAATATTTTTCCAGCAGAATTGCTTAGTTTGTCTTGTTTTTCTATTTTTGGGTTGGGTTGGGTTGGTTTGGGTTGGTTTTTTTGGCAAGTGGTGGTGAGAATGGAGAAAGGGGAGTTAAGCAGATAGTATGCTGCTATCTACCCTTTGTACATTAACATTCTTCTAAGGAGGGGTTTAGGAAGTGGAAAGCAAGCACTTGAACTATGTATTTTCAAGGTAAGGCTTCAGGGGGAAAACAACAAAGAAAAGAATAATATATATTTCCTGCACCCCTGTTGATTATCAAATGCTTTGATTGACACAGGGAATGCACATCATTCAACCTTTTCCAAGCTAGATAAGCTTTTTTTTTTTTTTCTTTTCACAGAAAGATTAACCAATCATCATGGAACATTAGACTAGAATAGGTGGAATGGAGATGCAAACCCCAAATGATTGACTCCAAAAAATCAATGTTCGTTCCCTTCTTACATTTTACCTTTGGGTGGGGTCTACTTTATTGTGGAAAAGGGTATAAGGAAGGGCTTTAGAAAGGAAGGAGATTTTGCAAGGAGGTAGGCTTGTCATTGCCAGATATGAGAGAAGGGCATTGGTGATGGAGAACAGAGGAGCAAGGTGGACTCCCGAAAAGGAGCAGCTTGGTTCACCTGCAACACAGAGGGCAGGGAGGGAGAAATAGTCATTCGGGATCCAGTCAGGTGAGGCTAAAGACTTTGGATATAATCCACCTTGAACAAAGGGTGGTTATGCATTTCTAAGAAACAGAACAGTTCAAATGTTGTAGCGTATCTTTTAGAAAGTGAGATTTTCTATTAGTATAGCTCTCAAAGTAGGTAGGCTCTATTAGTTTTCCTGAGCTGCTATAACAAAATACCACAGACTGATGACTTCAACAAGAGAAATTTATTTTTCACAGTTCTGGAGGCTGGGAAGTCCAAGATCAAAGTGCCAGGCGGTTCAGTTTCTGGTGAGGGCTCTTTGGGCTTGTAGACAGCTGCCTTCTCGCTGTGCCTTTCATGGCTTTTCCTTAGTGCATGTGCATGAGAAAGAGAGAGAAGGAAGGGAGGGTAAAGAAAAGGGCTGGGAGGGAGAGGGAATGAATACTTTCTGGAATCTCTTTTTATAAGGATACTAATCCCATCAAATCAGGACCCCACTCTCGTGACCATCCCTAACTACCTCCAAGACTATCTCCAAATATCATCTCACTGAGGGCTTGGCATTCAGCCCAATGCATTTTGAGGGAACACATGTAGTCCATAACCTTGGCCAATCCAAATAATATATACAATTAATATATAAGATAGTTTTAGCCTTCCTGATGAGTATCTGTTTCCTGCATGCATCAAAGTGCCCTTTAGTGGGACCTGGAACCAGAAGAGGCAGTCTTGGGAATTGACACTAAGAATCCAACACTGAATTCTTTTCAGTGTTGATCAGTTTAAACTTTTCTGGTAGTGCTTCCTGCCCTCACACAATGTGAGCCACCACTCCAATCTGAAATGTTCCTCTTCAGCTGCCCTTGCCTCCAAATTCTTGCTGATCACCTCTTCTGACTGTCATCCAAGAGGTTTACGATCCAGGAAGGACGCCTATAGCCCAAGAACTCTCTCATTTATAGGAAACATAAAGCAGAGATTCTTGTCCTCACATATCCCAATAAACCATCTAAAAAAAGAATGAAATAATAAATGTCTCCCCCAGGCTCTTTGCTCTGCTTTATCTTCCACTTTACTCCTCAATCATCTCATCCTAGCACAACCGGCTCAAAATCAGAAAATAATCTGGGTTTGAATGAAATACAGGAGGAAAAGGAGGAGAATGGGCATTTTCCAAACAACCCTGCACTAGATATATTGCCAGATGCTTTATGTGCATTTCATTTAAGGGCCAGACACCCCTACAGACAGTGTATTGATATCCTTCCCATATAGACAGAAAAGCTGAGGCTCAGAAGGATTTAATTGTGGAACTCATTCACTGGCCAGTCAAGGAGCCAGCCAAGAAGCAAGGGTCTCATGGGTTGGCATTGACATTACATGTCCTGCTGCCCATAAAACTGTAATATTGACATCTGCAGGATTTTAGTCACTTGAAACAGGGTGAAGTCTCTTAGCAAGCTTTAGCAAAGCTTTAAATCCCTCCTGGGTCAGAAGACCAAAACCCCTCCTTCGTAGATTTCCCTCATCTAGAGGGGAAACAGGAACGTGGGGCTTTACCAGGTCCACTACTCATCACTCATTATCACTGAGGCGTACTTAATGCTCATGAGCATATTTTGGCCCCTCCAGGGATCCTAAGGTTCTCCAACCAGGGGCCACGTGCTCTTTCTCTGACATAAGGCTTCTGCGTGTTCTTTTGCATTCTGCTGCCATGCAGTTCAAGCCTTTCTCTGTTTCCTGAACCACATGTTCAAAGGAAGGTACACATTGTCCCTGGAATTTAAACAGCAATGTCCATAGCCTTCAATCAATACGTCCCATTCTCTTCCAAAACGACACCAACTAATACCTTCAAGGAGCCAGATATTTATTTCTGCTGTAGAATTTTACCCCAGACATAGAATATTTGTAAAAAATAAAATAAAGCTCTTCACATATTCAGCTCTTTTTCTTGGACTGTCTCACAACACCGAATAAAACTGGGAGCAAAAAGTGGGTTTTCAACAGGCATCTATTTCATGCATGGTCTGGATGAAGTCTTCAACAGCAACTGGTTATTTTTTTCCAGTGTGATGAAAAATAGCAATTTCATTCATCTTCAGAGCATGGGTAGGTTGATTGGGCTTCAGATAAAGTGGGGATTAGTCCTTACAATTAGTGTGCGTGTTTGCTAAACTGCCTAGTGGATTTAGGTTGGGCTCTACGTGAGGCAAGCATGTTTTCTCTCTCCCCCACGTGGGTGATTGACGGAGTGTGATGGTAATGAGCTCCTTGTTAGGAAGCTTTGCCAATGAGTCCACTGTTGTGTTTCCCCAGCATTTATTCTCCATGTACTTCTCTTTTTTTCCCCAAGTAAATGCTAATTTTATTCCCCAGATTTCCTCACATGGAACAATGAGGGTCCTCTATTTCAAAACAATACGTGAATAACATTTAAGTTTAAATCTCTTTAATATGTCATCCATTCACGTGCAATATGAAGTACTTTGTTAGGAGACGTGTAAATAAAGACTTGTGATGTGAGTTTGTGGTCTGTGTGTATTTTTGATACACCTGAGTTAGCTCCTATTCAATTATTTGAACTAAGACCCTGTCCTTCCACCCAACAGCTCATAGTCCAGGTGACTTTTAATAAGATGATGTGAGATGGTCATGATCAGATGTCTCTGTTTTTTTTTCTCCAGGAAATCTTTCACTTGATCTGTATGGAGAAACAAAACAATGCATTAAATGAATAGTGTTGATAGCTGAACTGGACACTGATTGGCAAGGCCTTTTTTTCTTCTCTTTCTGGAAATTCCTAGCTGTTCCTTTGGGTGGGATTGCCTTCATGCCTCACTGAAGGAGTGAGCCTTGACTTAGCCCCATGGCTGTGTTCCATCCCCCTGGGATGTGTTATGGATGAATATGTGTTAATGACATGAAGACCACTGGATGAAGAGCTCTCTTGAAGCTGGGTCTGCTATGGTTTAGTTACATTAGCCAATAGATGAACCAGTTTGCTCAAATCAGCTGGCATCATGCTTTCTGTTTCTGGAAGCTGAAGCATGCTAATGGATGAAAACTTCTAGTTACCTATGAAATATTGTACATCTACTTCATTTTAGTGATAATTTCCCCAAGTTTCCTTTCTCTTTCTCCTTGGATATTTCTAGATCATAAAGGCCTTAACTCTTTATTCAAATTTTCAAAAATAATTTAACCAAGATACTCCATGGAGCTCCTCACTTGCCTCCTAAAGGAGTTTGAGAGTCAATCGTTCAAGAAGTACCAATGGAACACGTACTATGTGACAGCTGTTGTCTCTTCAAAGAGTGCTTCCATTTTTACGCTTTTCCTATGTGATGTCCACATATTTATTGTGAATAAACTATGTACCATATGCAGTCAAATATGTGACCTACTGATTTAGTCTAAACTCCTCATCTTAAAATTGAACCTAAAAGAAGTTAAATGGTTTGTCCAAGATCTCATGGCAAATTTCACTCTTAGAAGGAAATTGCTCATTTCTTAATCCACCACCCAGTGGTCTTTCATTACACTGTGCTGTCTCCTCACATTGATTAGCATTACCTTTGCTAAAAATTATGATATTATTTTATTCCAGGCCTTAATTGCCCAGATCACTTTGGCCTGCAAAAACCGAATCAGAAAGCTAGCAAGAACTGACTTCCTTATGAAATTTCTAGCACTTCCTATTTTCAGACAGGCTAGAAATACCCTGTGAACAGCCTTTCTTATAAGATTTGGCATCTGCTATGATCAGAAATAAGAAGTATAGAGGTTGGAGAAAATTAACTAAAAAAGTGAACCTGAAAAGTCTTAGTTCTACATACACATGGGAACTTTTTTTTTTTTAACTTATTTCTGAGAGAGAGAGAGAGAGAGAGCAGGGGCGGGTCAGAGAGAGAGGGAGACAGAATCTGAAGCAGGCTCTGGGCTCTGAGCTAGCTGTCAGCACAGAGCCCAACGCGGGGCTCAAACCCACAAACCATGAGATGGTGGCCTGAGCTGAAGTTGGACGCCCAACCGACTGGGTCACCCAGGTGTCCCCACATGGGAGCTTTCAAATGTCAGATCAGACCCTGATGTTGCCAGAGCTCTCTTGATGTCTCATTATAGAGCAAATGTGTGTCCTGACTTGTCTTGTGTTCACAGCAGTTATTTGCTTAACACAAAGGTTGTATGCTATAAGGCACTAATTTTAGAATTGAAATAAAAACTTTTTGTTTTCAAAAATCAGATTCAGTAGTGATTATTGACTGACCATGTTCCCTAGGCTCTACCATATTTCTCAACAGAAAACCATACAGTCCTCTCAGAAGTTTATCTTTATTTCCCTGTATCCCAAAAAGTAATGATTCCAGTGATTCCTGAGAGAATCCAAGTAGGCAAATAAGGACATCATATTAATTCTTCAGAAATATAATTTCCTTATGTACTGTTACAGTAGCGCCTGGAACAGATTTTAACTCCAATCCTGTGAGTATAGTCTGGTTATTTGGTATCAATATTCATCATCCTAAACCACTTCATTGCGACTAGCTATGTGCTCTGTTTCATTACCATGTCTTTCCATTAATTGTGTACCATATTAATCCTCTTCAATACTGTAGTTGATTTTCATGCATAAATGTGCCAAAATTATTCTAGTTGTTTTCTACTGAGGATAAAGAATGCTTTCTTTTGGTGGCCAAATTACTTCTGGAGGCAGGGAACTAGCCTTTCCCGTACCTGTCTGTCTGATCAGGGTGTTCATCCAATGTGGATTGACACCATGTGGAATGTATTTTGACCATTAAACTCATTCAAATACCTTGTTTTTATTTCGATCAAGCAGTGATGGTGGCAACTTGATCTAAAATCTAAATTTTGATCTAAAATCTCTAATTTTAGAGGTTGTGCTTGGGAATTATAGTTCTAGGCTTCTCAAGAGGAGAGTAATTCCCAAGTTGCTGTGTAAATGGAGCAGTGAGCAGAACAATCGAATGAATAAACTAGAAAAGATTTATTTGGAAAGGGAACAGAAGGCCCAAATTGAAGAATGGGGGTATCCAATTTTAACAACAAAAAAGGGCATTTCTCTTTCTGCTTTCTAAAATGTCTAACACTTCAGGGACACCTGGATGGCACAGTCAGTTAAGCATACAACTCTCGATTTTTGGCTCAGGTCATGATCTCATGGTTGGTGAGATGGAGCCCTCTGTAGGGCTCTGCGCTGACAGTGTGGACCCTGCTTGGGATTCTCTCTTACCTTCTTTCTTGGCCCCTCCCCTGCTCATTATTCTTTCTCTCTCTCTCTCAAAATAAATAAATATTTAAAAATGTCTAAAACTTCATACAGATATTTAAGACAGGAGATCCTGGATAGGTAGGTAGACAGGTACATAGTCACATATGTGTACACATATCTAACTGAGGTTTTTTAGTAAATAAATCACTCTGAAAAATCCATGGACACCAAGAAACAACTAGGATATTTTAAAATTCATTGGGGTAAAAAGATCTACAGAGGAATAAGAAAGCATTTTTATACTGACACATATTTATTGAGTTAACTCTGATGACCCTGTTCCTATATACTTTGGCTATCATTATTCTAGAAGAAAGTTGTTACCTCTGTTGCCTGTAACATTTAGAAGATGGGTAGGATGCCACAGGTATTGAGTTTTGTTCAACTGAGGGCCTTCTAACAATACACACTTGAATACATCCACTTTGGATATATTATAGTTGTTACTGTTATAATAAAAAATGAACCCTACTCAAGGTTTCTTAGTAGGGAAATTTTGTCAATAATTTGTTCGATGGTATGGGTGCCTCCAATGGTTTTTACAGTGTGCTTTCGGCACAAGCTTAGTGAGTGACTTGAGTTTTTTTGTTTTTCAAAATCTCAAAATATAAGTCCATTTTACTCATGGTTTCATTTGACTTATTTACTTGTTTGGCAAACACAACCATAGCCAAATCCTATTTTCAGAGTTCACATGTCCTTTCTCTGGTGGCCAAGAGCAGGAAATTCTGCCCTGATTCCCTGGAGTACTATGATTTGTGGTTAGCTTCATGGTAGTTGAGACAGTATTCCTTTTTTTCACACTCCTTGTCTCTTACAGACCTTTATTCCTATGTTTCTTACACACTAGAAACATTAACATCCCCAAAGATGACTTCAAGAACACTTTGGGATAAGCAGGTAGTTCCAGAGCTTCAGCTGGAAGCTGATTATTAATATGGTCATTTTCAGGGTTCAAGGGCAGCACAAGATTCAGGAATCTAGAGCTTATCTTCTATTCCCTCTGCCAATCCTATAACCATGGCGGTAACAATTCTTGACTTCCCTCACTCCCACCCTGGCCAGATCCTCTTCCTACCTGTGAAGAATTTCTGGTACCTTATTCTCATCATCTATGGGGAAAAAAAAAAAGCTGTAGACTCCCCATTTCTTGATTCACAGTAGTTATTTGACTCCCCCCACCCCCAACCCAAGGAAACCTAATCCTACCTTGTGAAAAACAAACTCCAACTGACCTCCATTCCCTCAGATACCATGACATCGGGGCCTCAACCAGAAGCAGAACCTGTGTGAATAAAGCACATGTCAATTTTGTGTAGAACTTGCCTATTTCAAAACCACACCCTGCGTCAAATTCATGAAGTGACACTAGATCAGTAATTAAGTCCAGGAACTTTCTGAAGTCTTGGGAAGGCTTCAATATTCATTGTGTGTCTCTTGCATGGTTAAGTGAACCAAATGTCCCATCCAAATCTCCCTCCTGAGAACTATTTCACAGGAGACTACAATTCTCTTTGTTCTTGTTCCTACATGAAGCAGACAGTTAGACGTCATGTTTATAAATTTAGAAAATAAAAACTGCATTGGAATAGACAAATGAGTTTGCTAGGCTTTTTATGCTATTTAATTTAATTATTCACACCAATCTTCTGTACATTTTGAATATGTTTCGGCAACTCCTTAAGATATACCCATTGTCCAAAATAACATCTGTATATTGTGGTGGATGTTTTACTAACTAAGGTCTGTTGATCATCACCTTAAAACAATTTGTCATGATTCAATGTAATTCAATTGAATTCAAATTCTTCTAAGTTTATGTAAAAGATGATCACATCTTTATTCTTCCTGACAAGTGGTTTATTATGTTTCTAGAATTTATCTATAACATACACTAGAGCATTATGGAAGCTGCAGAGCCATTAAAACATTAAATACCTATTATAATTCTGAAAGAGCGTTGGGTGTTTTTGTTTATTTGGGGGTTTGGGTATTTTTTTAATGTAGTATAAGCTTGAGTATGAGAGAAAAGAGAATTATTCCAGTATTTCCTATTTTAATTTTTGTATGTAGTCCTATCTTTTTAGCAGAATAATTAAGAACATTTTACATCTACATATAATTTATGAAGAAGTTATATTGAAATGTAAAGCCACTGGGTTTATCAATGACTTCCAGTTTTATTAGACAAACAATAAGGAGCTCCTAATTCCACTGCCTTCCACACCTTCCTATTTTCTGAGGCATGCACGAATCACCTCAGTTTGCTGCCATACTTTTTTTCAGTGATCTTTAAAACTTAATTAGGCAAAAGGAAACCAACAGCCTCTGAAACGGGGCCCAGTGCCCTTTCAGACTTCAAAGGGAGCTCCCAATGCCAGAAGTGACTCGGGAGAGGAGAGGAGGTGTGATTGTGGGGTCTCTGGGCACCTTACAATCTGCCTTCTATGTTCTCTTTGAATGACGGAAGCTCAGGGACCCAATCCGGAGGACAATTAAAGGTAATCATGAAACAGAATTTTTGTGTATCAATACCAGAAACATACGTATTACGAAGATGAAGAGTTTACTAGACCCAGTTTTCACTGGTCATCTTGACTTTATTCCATTTAGTTTCATGGTTTTGAAAATTCTCTTAAATGTCCCTATATGCTTATTTTCTTGTGGAATTTAATTGCATATAGTTAAGTAAACATGGCATACAATTCATGCCTCTTTACTCTTTGAAATTCTGCTAGCTCTGCATGGAATGTGCTTCCCCACTCTGCTGGCTTGATGAATTCCTAGTAATTCTTTAGGAGCCCTCATCAAACATCATCTCTGCAAAACCATCCCTAATTCCAGAGGGTTGATTATATACTGCAGTGAATCTTTATTCTATCTAATATGTATCACTGATAAACTTTTCATCCTCTGTTTCTGGTATTTCTGTGCGTTTGCCCTGCTGGATTAAAAGCTTTTTGAGGGGCGCCTGGGTGGCTTAGTCGGTTAACCGTCCGACTTTCGCTCAGGTCATGATCTCGCGGTTCGTGTGTTCGAGCCCTGCGTCGGGCTCTGTGCTGACTGCCAGCTCAGAGCCTGGAGCCTGTTTCAGTCTGTGACTCCCTCTCTCTCTGACCCTCCCCTGCTCACGGTGTCTCTCTCTCCTACAAATAAATAAAACATTAAAAAAAATTAAAAAAAAAATAAAAGCTTTTTGAAGGAATGATTCATATATCCTCCACTTTTTATCCTTACCTACAGGGGCCAGGTTTAGTGCATGTGTGTGTGTGTATCAAGTTACTGCCCATTATTGTTTCCAATTTTTATAGCAATTTCATAGCCATCACACAATGAGGCTGTAACATCTCTAATTTGTTTTCAGGTGAGGAAACTGAGCTCAGAGAATGTTGTTCACAGAAGCAACGTTCCTAAGGGAAAGCACCCAGAATTTCTGTCCAGAATGAGTCATGGCCAGCTGGACCGTAAAGTCTGGGCTCACTTAAGGCATGGCTGTGCTCATTTCTGGCAGACTTCTATACAGATCACATTTGCAGATAATCGGAAAGTATGCATTCAATGTTTGTCGAATGAATGAAGTCACTGATTTTAAAAATTCAGACCACTCTCGGGGTGCCTGGGTGGCTCAGTTGGTTGGGCGTCCAGTCGGTTCAGCTCAGGTTATGATCTCATGGTTTGTGGGTTCAAGCCCCACGTTGGGCTCTGTGCTGACAACTAGCTCAGAGCCCGGAGCCTGCTTCAGATTCTGTGTCTCCTTCTCTCTCTGACCCTCCCCTGCTCATGCTGTCTATCTCTCTCTCAAAAATAAATTAAAAAATTAAAAAAAAATTCAGACCACTCTTGGTGGTGATTTGCACGATATGCGCGATGATCAGCTCCTGGTCTACAGAACAGATGCCTGTTTCTAGAAAGAATAGATCCCAGAAGACAAAGCTACTGCATCGTTTCTGGTTCCCCAGAAAACTCCCCTCAAGTAGGTGTTGCATGAATATGAAGCCTAAGGATGCGCAAAACACCGAGGCCACCTCCTTCCTGGTTACAAAAATGGATGGAGTAAACCCCACAAGGTCGGAGGACATGGTTCAAGTTAACCAGATAACAAGTGGCAGAGAAGGGGCTAGCATTTAATTTTTCTGTATTTCCTTCTTTATTACATACCTGGATGTTGCTTTGTTGTACATCATTGTGACTTCACCTTTGTATGTTCTGGCTTTGTATGACTCTTAGATTCTGAGTACGGGGGACTCAAGGGATGAGATAACTAGGGTTAACCTCCCTCACACTTTGTTTCCAAAGGGTGAAATAAGCCCAGACCCACTGGAAACATTTCTGCTCTGGGCGTTGATGACAAGAACTCCCGAGAAGAATATGGGATGACATGTCCAAAGCAGAGTTGGAAGGAAAAGGTATACTTGTGATTTCTCAAGCTGCCAGTTGTTGGGTGTGGGTTTGTTGGGTCAATGAGAGGCCATTGCAGGAAAGGCAAAGAAAGAGTCAATTGAGTCTAGGAAAGGATGAGGAAGTATTGTGGGTGAAAGTGTCTCTGGCACATAAGCCTTGGCCAAACTACCTACTTGGCTGAGGCTGGAGACCATTAAAATCTGGTCCCCCTGGTGCTGGCTAGAAAAAATCACATCACAGAAATCTCCCGCATTTCTGTAATCCAGACCTTCTATCCACCTCTTTCTCCATTAACCACAGTCCCCAAATACCACAGGGACCAAAAGTGGGATCCTAGTCTGTATGACATTGAGAATCCAGCTTTATTGGCTCCGAGGGCAGGGCTACTTGGTCTCACTAGACTATTAAACTTCTGGGTTTTCCAAGCCATGCAGAAGTGGGACTCAAAAAAGCAGAAAGAATTTTAAGGAGATTGATTTTGTTGAATTTGAATTCAATTGATCTGTATTTTAGTTTAATCATGAATCAGAATTAGATTCAACTTCGTGACTTATTTCAAAGTCAGTATTCTTTTTAAAAGCCATTGATGTTACGTCTTCATTAAAATTCCAGTTTTGTATTTATATTAAAAATACTCTCTTGGTGAACCTAGATACTTAGCTATAGAGAAAAAAACATGGTTACCAGGGGTGAGAGGAGTGGGGGAATGAGTGACGGGGATTAAGGAGGGCACTCGTGATGAGCACGAGGTGATGTACAGAATTGTTGACTCACTAAATCGTACACTTGAAACTATTACACTCTACGTTAATTAACTAGAATTTAAATAAAAACTTAAAAACTACTCTTATTTATTCTAACAACATTAACTTCTGACTTCTTAGTTTTTTACTTTAGTAACTTTCCTACAAAGGAAATTATCATTGGGGTTCAGAGATAATTTGACTTGGCACCCAGGACGATTAGAAGACAACATTGCAAGACGGAGTGTTATTCCCATTGAGCCAGGTCCACACAGCAGTGCACGTAACTTCGCTGGATTACCTGAAGGTGCAAAAAGAAAAGAAAACAGAAGCCAAAGAAAGAGGGAGAGGAGAGGGGGGAGGAAAAGATATACTAAATACGTACAAGTGAAGTCTGTAAATGTGCTATAGGACCCCAATACCCCCTCTTCAGTTGATCCTCAAAGTCCATCTTACATGTTACTTTTTTATACAAAAGTACTTCCAATAAAGATAAGATTTCTCACCATTCTATTAAACATAGGTAGCAATTACTTCATGTAAAAACATTTTTCCAACCTTAAAGGACCTGCAAAAGAGATCAGAAGAGCTTGTTACTAGGTAAAATCAGGAAAGTGCATCTCATAATATGGTTGGCACTGAAAGTGTATGTTGCATATAGAAACTTATGCAATAAGGACGTCGCTTTCTCTCCAGTGTGTTTTATGGCTCTGATTTGTGTACAGTGATGTGCACTGTGGCCACTGACCTTCGTGCACCTGCACACACATACTTGCACTCCTCCTATTAAAATAATAGTTTTCTCCTCATCTTTAACGTGCTCCTGCCTTCTTTTGTTCCAACTTCCCTTTTCTTTTCCTCTGCAAACATGCAAAAACCTTTTTGGCCAAATGTGCATCACACTGTGTGGACCAGTAAGTGCAAGAGTCTAAAAGAAATTAAGTTCAGGTTCTGACACGTGGAATGAGGGGGGCAGAAACAAATTTACGGTGACTCCAAAAGGCAGGTAGTTAATATAATTCTATTATTATGACCTCATCCCTGCACGTTTTTGGCAGACTTGTGTATTACCTTCGTAGGGCTGCCGGAACAGTTTGCCACCAAGTGGGCAGATTAAAATAACAGAAATTGATTCTTATGGTTGTGAAGGACAGAAGTCTGAGATCAAGGGGTTAGCAGGGCTATGTCCCCTCACACATCTCTGCAGGAGCATCTTTTCTTGCTTCCAGCTTCTGGTGGCTCCTGGCGACCTTTGGCTTGTGGCCCCATCACTCCAACGTCTGTCTTCCCATGTTGCCTTTTCCTTTGTGTTTCTGTGTGCCCCTTCTGTCTCGTATAAGGAAAGAAGGGCACTCTCACTGGGAAAAAACAAATTGTATACATTATGTTAACACTTCAATACAAAATATGAAAATAGATACTCATTTAAAATTATGTTTTTCTGAGAGCATTAGGGTGGCTCTGTGGATTAAGCCCCTGACTCCTGACTTTGGCTCAGGTCATGATGTCACCATTCATGAGATTGAGCCCAGTGTTGGGCTCTACGCTAACAGCATGGAACCTGCTTGGGATTCTCTCTCTCTCTCTCTCTCTCTCTGCCCCTCCCCTGTGCTCGCTTTCAAAATTTAAAAAAATACATATGTTTTTCTATATCATTTACTTTTGTTACAGTCATGCTATTATTTAAACAATAGAACTAGTTAACAGTATTTTTAAAGTTTTTTTTAATGTTTATTTATTTTTGAGAGAGAGAGAGAGAGAGAGAGAGAGAGTCCGAATGGGGGAGGGGCAGAGAGAAAGGGAGACACGGAATCCAAAGCAGGCTCCAGGTTCTGAGCTGTCGCACAGAGCCTGGCGCAGGCTTGAATTCATGAATCACAAGATCATGACCTGAGCCGAAGTTGGGCACTCCACCGACTGAGCCACCCAGGCGCCCCAAAGAGTAGTATTTAATAGTAGGACTAATTAAATGATATGTGTGAGGAAATATAACAATATTTTTCATATTTCTGTTCTTATTCACAAAAAATTATTTTAAACCTTGGGTATTTAAATTTCATAATTCATATTGTATGTTTTTAATATAAAGAAATGTAAGACTTTAAAGCAAGGAAATTGTAAGGGACAATAAGACAATTAAACAGTTCTTATTTCTATATATTTAGAAATAAAAATGAAATGTTTCTTTGGGCTCCATAGTTACACTAGGATATTTTCTCTCTTTCTTTTGTAATAATACTTCTCTGAACTACCTGTAGCTTTTAAGACCCCCTTCTTTTCTTTTATGTAATGGTAAAACTAAAGAGGATCAAACATAATATTCACTTTGATATGTATCTGTGCACTTATCAAGCCCAGATTAGACTGACTTCTGGTGTCAGTCCAGTGTAATGACATCAAGCTAAAAACGTGTTCGTGTATGGGATACTGTTAAATATTACATACTAGAAATGGCAGGTTTTTTGACTTGTAGGAATTTGTTCTCAGCTCCCCCAGGATGCGTATTCACTTGGTACTGGAGGCTTGTCTTGGTGGAGCAGTTGTTGATGGCCAATAAGGCCTTCTACATCTGTATATTCATCGTATAGACTCTTCATGACTCCCATGGCCGCCATTTTTAACTTTCCAAAGCACATTAGATGTCATCGTACATTAAATCTTTCATTCTCAAGGCACCTGGGTGGCTCAGTCTGTTAAGCATCTGATTTTTTATTTTGGCTCAGGTCATGATCTCACAGCTCTGTGAGTTCCAACCCCATGTTGAGCTCTATGCTGACAGTGCAGAGTTTGCTTGGGATTCTGTCTCCCTGTCTCTCTGCTCCTCTTGCCCCCAAAATAAGTAAATAAACATTAATAAAAAAGAAAACTTCCTCAGGGAAAAAAATTTCCAAGTAGAAAAGTAAGGCTAACTCATGAAATTGAAGTAGGATTCCAAATAAGTTAAAATTTTTAGTAAAGAAATGAGAGATTCCTATTTAATTCAGGTGGTTTCCTGGTGAAATTTTTTGTTTGTTTTTGTTTATTTATCTGAGTTCTTACGTAGTCTCATTTTCAAACTGAGGGCCTTGTTTTCCTATATGAGGTTTTGTCACAGCTCACACATGATATTGAATAATGTGGGCACAGTTAGTGAATCCTTTATGGCCTCTTCAAAGATCAAGAAATTTTATTATTTTATTATTTTAATTTTTTTATTGAGACATAATTGACATACATCATACTAGTTTTAGATGTGCGACATACTTACTTGACATAATTGTCACATTAATTTTAGTTACTGGGGCACCTGGATGGTTCAGTCGGTTAAGCATCCAACTTCGGCTCAGGTCATGATCTCACAGTTCGTGGGTTTGAGCCCCACGTCGGGCTCTGTGCTGACAGCTAGCTCCGAGCCTGGAACCTGTCTTCGGATTCTGTATCTCCCTCTCTCTCTGACCCTCCCCTGCTCATGCTGTCTCTATCTCTCTCTCAGAAATAAATTAAAAAAAATAATTTTAGTTACCATCTGTCACCATACAAAGTTAGTACCATATTATCAACTACATTCCCCATGCAATACATTATATCTCCATGCCTTATTTATTTTATAAGTGGAAGTTTGTACTTCTTGATCCACTCCACCAATTCCCCACCCTCAAACCCTGTCACCTGTGGTAACCACCAATCTAGTCTCTGTGTGTATAGTCTGGTTTTGTTTTTGTTTTTGTTTTTAAGGTTCCATATATAAATGAAATCTTACAGTATTTGTCTTTTCTGACTTAGCATAATTCCCTTAAGGTCCATCCATGTTGTTACAAATGTCTAGATTTATTTCTTTTTTTATGGCTGATGTGTGTGTGTGTGTGTATATGTGTACCTTTTCTTTATCCATTCATCTATTGATGGAAACTTAAGTTGCCTCCATGTCCCCTACTTTTATGGTCTATTAATATTTGCCTTACATATTTTGGTGGTACTATGTTAGGTGCATATATTTATATATGTTACTTGTTTTTGCTGGACTGCCCCCTTTGTCATTATATAGTGCCCCCTCCTTGTCTCTTATTACAGTCTTTTAAGTCTATTTTGTCTGGTATGAATATAGCTACTCCAGCTCTCTTTTCGTTTCCATTCATCAAATATATTTTTGTATCTCTTCACTTTGAATCTGTGTGTCCTTACTTCCAAGGGAGCCTCTTCTAGGCAGTATGTAGCTGTGTCTTGTTTAAAAAAAAAAATTTTTTTTTTTATCCATTCAGCCTACCTTTGTGTTTTGATTGGAAAATTTAGTCCATTTACATTTAAAGTGATGACTTGATAGGTATGTACTTATTGCCATTTTGTGAATCCTCCTTTTGACTCAGAACCTGGAGTCTGCTTCAGATTCTGTGTCTCCCTTTCTCTCTACCTCTCCCCCACTGGGACTCTGTCTCTCTCTCTCAAAAATAAGTAAATAGTAAAAAAATCTTAAAAATACTGTTGTGCTAGGATTATGGTTTGGCTGTGCACGGCTAGTTCTATTGTTTTGTTTAAATTTGTTTCTCTCTTTTTGTAGTTCCTCTTTTTTCCATTATTCTATTTCTCTCTTTCCATGTGCTTGGCGACTTTTCTTAGTGTTGTGTTAGATTCCTTTCTCATTTTCATTTGTATGTTTACTAAAAGTTTCTGCTTTGTGCTTATCATGAGGTTCACATATATCATCTTATGTATATAGCAGTCTATTTTAAGTTGATAGCAACTTAAATTTGAACACATTCCAAAACTTTACTTTTTTACTCCCTTCACCATGTTTTTTTATGTCACATTTTACATTTTTTTAATTTAATGTATTCCTTAACCATTGTAGTTTTTGTTAATTTTACTATTTTGTCTTTTGACCTTTATACTTTATGCTTTTTTTTTTAATGTTTTATTTATTTTTTAGGAGAGAGAGAGAGACAGCGTGAGCAGGGGAGGGTCAGAGAGGGAGTCACAGACTGAAACAGGCTCCAGGCTCTGAGCTGGCAGTCAGCACAGAGCCTGATGCGGGGCTCGAACCCACGAACCGCGAGATCATGACCTAAGCGAAAGTCGGACGCTTAACCGACTAAGCCACCCAGGCGCCCCTATACTTTATGCTTTTTAAGTGATTAATCCACTTCCTTTAGTGTATATTTACCTTTACCAGAGAGATTTTTACCTTCTTATGCTTTCTTCTATTAATCAGTGCTATTTCTATGCAGCTTAAAAAAATTCTCTTTAGGGGCGCCTCGGTGGCTCAGTTGGTTAAGCGTCCAACTTCGGCTCAGGTCATGATCTCACAGTTCGTGTGTTCGAGCCCTGCATCAGGTTCTGTGCTGCCAGCTCAGAGCCTGGAGCCTGCTTCAGATTCTGTGTCTCCCTCTCTCTCTCTCTGCTCCTCCCCCATTCATGCTCTGTCTCTCTCTGTCTCAAAAATAAGTAAAAAACTATAAAAACATTTTATTTAATGTTTCTTGTAGGGAAAGTTTAGTGGTAATGAACTCCTTTAGCTTTTGCTTATTTGGAAAACTCTACATCTCTCTTTCAATGTTGAATGATGATTTTGCCAGATAGAGTGTTCTTGGTTTGAAGGGTTTTTCCCCTTTCACTTTGCCTATGTAATACATTCCCTTGGCTAATTCATCAAGACACCTGTCTCAGCAGTGTTCAGTTACTTCAGGAATACAAGGCTAACTTTATTTTTTTTTCCAAATGAAGCTTTTTGGCCAACAGAAATACAAGAAGAGAGTAAAAGTATGGATAATCACCCTGTCTTAGTTTACTCAGGCTGCGCTAACAAAACATCACAGACCAGTGGTAACAAATATTCAGTCCAGTCCACACCCCAAGTAGAATCCTCAATTTGGTGAGTGTTAAATGACTGATTTTCCTGGCTGACCATAGGGGACAGCTGGGTCTTCTTTAATTCACCTCTATCTTTCAAGGTCAAATACATTGAATAAAAATATTTAATATTGACTCTGTTTTACTACCTACCTCTCTTCTGAGTCCATATAGTCCCTCTCTAAAGTTGGATTATACATTAAAAATAGAAATAAGGGTATCTGGGTGGCTCAGTTGGTTAAACGTTTGACTGGATCTCTGCTCAGGTCATGATCTCACAATCTGTGAGACAGAGCTCTGTGTCAGGCTCTGTGCAGACAGTGCAGACCCCGCTTGGGATTCTCTCTCTCTCAAAATAAATAAATAAATATTTTTAAAAAATAGAAACATACTAACAAAGGCCCTAACAAAATCTGCTTTCCACCTTCACCTGATATGAACTTTTGACAAAGGTTAATATTAATGTATATTCTGATACAGTTTCTGCATTGGAATCTATAGGACAAGCTCAGTATCTTCTGGAAGTGTGTGGGCTCTTTGCAGAATGGGGAGGCCATCCTATGCCCCGTGCTAGCCGCCATAGAGCAAGGTAGAACCTTGAGTTAGAAATCAGAATTTTGTGTAAGGGCTTTAAGTAGACAGGCAAAGGAGCCAGACCTCTTTCTCTTGGCCTAGATGGAGGGACTAACTGTGTAAGTAAGGTGAAGAGAGGTCTATTCAAGATGAGGTTGCCCAAGCTGGAGGTGAAGGGTCTCATGAACAAAGATTTGGAGTGAAGATTTAAAGAAAATGAAACAAACCTTACGGATACTTGGAGAAAAGGATCCCAGAAAGACTGAACAGTACATGCAAAGAATCTGTGCAGTAGCTTTCCAGGTGTATTTGAGGCTCATAAAGAGAACTGTGTAGATGGAGTGGAGGGAGGGAATGGATGAATGGGGTCAGAAGGACCCTGGTGGCCCAGGAGTCAGATTATGCATGGATTTACATGCCAGTGTGAAAACGTTTCTTTTTACACGGTGAAAGACAAGAAGATGTTGGACAAATACAAGTTAGGGCTGCCTTCCTGGGTGTGTGACCAGTGCAGGTACACAGGGCTCCATGCTTCAGAGGGCCTCGCACCTTAACGCACTGCATTTGCCGTCTTTTGCTCTTTGAATCTGTGTTTTGTAAGTGAATTCTGATCTAATAATGAAGCCTGTGCCACAGACTTGGAGCCTCAGCTCACAAGTGGCCTCCCTCCCTCTCTAGTATGGATTCTTTGCTACCCACTCACCATCTCCTGGAGCTCTAGCCTTTCCTCACCCCCCACTCCACACTCTCACCTCTGTCCCATTCCCGTGGTTATCCTCCATCTTCGGGGAGCCCTGGGTACAGAAGTGGGGAGTGTTGGGGTCACGTGTATGCTCCATGGTATTTCAGAGGGAGGCAAGGTGGTAGCCTTCCCCTTCTCGGGCTGGCAGCTCCAGGAGCATTTGGAGGGGTCCCCTGTCCACTGAGGACCCAGACACTGGGTGTGTCCCAGTGCAAAGGTTGCAATCTCTTCAGGATTGTTTGGCCAGTATGAGTTGAGGCAGAGGTTCATGGGAAGGGAGCCTGGCTTCCTTGCCCTGGCCAGGGTCCTGCATTACCATTCTGTATGGGACTCTGCAACTTATGTAGCCGAGACTGATGTGAATCCATGACGAGCGTCACCTGGCTATCTGAAGGATCACTCTGCCTGCCATGTTGCCTGTAGGGAAGCAAGGGAGGGAGGCAGGAAGACCAGGAGGGAGGCAGGAATCCAGGGGGGAGATAATCGGGAATCAAATCAAAGTGGCATCAGGGAAGATGGTAAGAAGTGGTCAAATAAAAATAGACTTTGAATGTAGAGCCAGAAGTATTTTCTGGCAGATTAGATATAGGGTCCAAGAGAAAGAAGTGGCCAAGAATGACTCTACAATTCTTTGGTTTGAGAAACAAAAGGAAAGAGTTTCCATTAACTGAAATGAGGAAGAACAGATTTTGAGGGGTGTGGGAGGACTTGAAGTGCAATTTCAGACTATTTAAATTTGAGATGTCCATTAGGCATCTGAGCGCAGACGTCGAGAAAGTTGTTTGATGTATTCTGGGGTTTAGGGCATAGCCAGCCTGGAGAAATAAATAGGGGAATCATCACCATATAGATGGTATTTTAAAACATAAGATTTCGTGAAATTATCGAGGGAGCAAGAGTATACAGAGAAAGATTTGAGGACTGAGCCTATTTAAAGATAGAGGAAATGAGAAAGAATTAGCAAAGGACCCAGAATTAGCAGAGAGGCAGGCTTGGAGAAGGAAAAAAACCAAGAGTCTGTGGTACAGTGAAAGCCAAGTGAAGAATGTATTTCAGTGAGCAGGGAGGTCAATGCCTCCGAAGGGCCTGAGTAAGAGGAGAAATGGGATATTTAGGAAAAGTAGAGATAGACGGTGTGCACTGGGTGAGAACAGTTTTTCTGGAGGCTGCTCCGGGTTTATCTGAGTGTGTGCAAGAGGTTAGGAGGAGAGGAGGAGCTGAAGAAAGCCAGCTTAGGTAACTCTAGAAGAACTTTGTGTGGAAGCTTCTAGGGAGACTTAATGATGGCTAAAAGGGCATTGGAATTAAAAAATGTTTTGGGGTGTATGTGTGTGTGTTTGTTTTTGCTTTCTTTTTAAACTAGTGGATAAATAAAAGCATGTTTGTATGCCAACTGGAATGATCCAACAGAGAGAAAATCAACGATTATTGAAGTTAGCCTTGAATTGTGCTCCTGAGAAGTGAGAAGGAGTGGGAGCTGGTGAGCAAGTGGGTTTCCTTGTACGGGCAGGAGGCTGAGTATGTTGGTACACATACTGGTAGGCGGGAAGGGAGGTACCGAGAGCTTTGTGGGTTCTGTTCTGATGGCTTCGTTTTTCTCAGCTAAATGGGAGGAGATGCCTAAAATTTGAGAAGGGAAAATAGAAAAAAAAAATGATGATTTCGAAGAGTAGAAAAGGGACAAGTAAAGGCACAATGTGATGCTGAGCCTAGAGTCCCCTGCAGGCTTTTTGTGGTGGGTGGAAAAGGAGCTCAGACAGCCTGGTTGCACCTTTCCTCTGCCCACAGCTGGTTGGAGGGACTCAGGCTCCCAGTTAGTGGAAAGCAGGGTTTAAACAGGCTTGGTGTTTGGTTGAGTCAGAGAGACAACGGAGATGATGTGTTTGAGGCAGGACTGATGGTGGCTGACCATGAAGTTCAGCTCTTAAGGAAGAAAGTACAACTGCGGGCAAGATCAGGTTAAAAGTCATGAAAATGAAGTAGAAAGGAATCCCAGGGTGCTTGAGGGAGTGAATTAAGTATGCAGGAGGGATTAACCACAGTGGGATGCTTGCATGGTTTAGATTACAATGGAGGTGAACTTCTGAGATAAAGTGGAAGATCAGATCATTGAAGGAGAGATTATAGTACATTGAGCCCAGGAACCTGCATTAAAAACCAACTGATTCAAGATGCAGTCAGTCCAAGGTTGGTATTTTGAGGAAATCTAATTTTAGGGAGAGTTGACAAGCTGAACATTATGTTTGAGAGTTAAACCAGGAATCATGAGGGAGTGGAAGGGGCGTCTAGGTGGCTCAGTCGGTTGAGTGTCCGCTTCTGCTCAGGTCATGATCTTGTGGTTTGTGAGTCTGAGCCCCCTGTCGGGCTCTGTGCTGACAGCTCAGAGCCTGGAGCCTGTTTCAGATTCTGTGTCTCCCTTTCTCTCTGCCCTCCCTCGCTCACGCTCTCCCTCTCACAAATAAGTCAACATTAAAAGAAAAAAAAACAAGAAAAAAAAAACCATGAGGGGGTGGAAGAAACATGAAGAATATTAACAGAATTGTGTATTTAGTGCTTGAACGTGCTGGACATTGGACACGGTGTTAGTTTACGTGTATCATTTAATTTATTCCCGGCAACAACGCTGGATATTAGAGACTATGATCATCCCTATTTTACTAATGATAAACACGAGAGCCAGCGAGGTTAAATAACAGGCCCAAGGGCGTCTCTGTCTGAGTCTAAGCTCTGAGTGCTTAACCATTATGTCCATCAGCCTTGACAAGTGCAATGATTATGATAGAGCAGGTGATATTAAAATCCGCATCCTGAGTTGTGAATAACAGACTTACAGGATTAGAGACCCTTGAGAACAATATTGTATACAAAGCCCAGTAATATGCATTATCTCATCTAATCCTCCTATGAATCCTATGTATTAAGCAATTTGCCCAGATCCTGGGGCCAGTAAGCAGCAGAACCAGGATGGGAATGCTCATCAACTTGCTCTCCTTCCACTAATTTCTCGTCTCATTTCCAGAGATGGTCCAGACAGAAACTTTTAAAAAGGGTCTAGACAGTTCTGAGTAAATGTGTTATTAAGGAAACCATTACTAGTTATTTCTTTCTTAGAACCAAACTGGGTAAGTCTCATAATTCCGATGTTTCCATGGGAACATAGTTAGCACAGAACGTAGCATTCTTCCTGTTATGGAATGTTCTTTCTATAAATGCATGCATTCATTCAACTGTAATTTACCGAGCAAATAGTCTGTGCAGGTGCTGTGCTAGGTGCGTACGATACAACTGAATAAGAGAGATCCCTGCTCTAAAAGAACCTTCAGTCGCTCCAGGCCTTGAGAAGCTCAGAAACTCTGCAAGGCCTTTCCACATCTGGTACAATTTTAAGGCAGTGCGTTTGACCTAGAATACACTCCATCCCTTAGGATCTGTCACCTAAGAGATCGCACCCTTCCCCAGTGAGACCAGCCTTGGTGCCATGGAGATGGAATCTTAGATTTGGACCCTGGGGAAATCGCAACAGAGTGTTGTTTTAGAAAGGATTTTCTTACTCCAACAGGATCCAAGTTTAAAGCTAGATTTAAAAATACGCCCTTTGCTTGGCATTCTAACTGCCTCGGTGATACTGCATTGACCTTTATTCACCACTTGGCCATGACTTTTGCTAGACATCACGGATTTGTACATGCCAGGTAATGCTTATGGGCTCTGTGGCCCAACACCCGCCTGCCACCGGATCAGGAACCGCCAAGTAAGGCAGCGCCCAGGACCCCAGTCTGTAAGAATAAAGGAGGCCGCCTGCCTCTAGGCGCGGGGCGAGTGGTCCACCTTGGTGCTCGAACAGCAGATGAGCTGCAGCACCAGATGCCCGGTGTGGCTATTTCTGCCCGCCGAGAATTTTCCCCCTGCACTTCTCCTTCATGATGCTACTAATTAAGAATGGCACACACACGCTAGTTCAAACAGAGCCTCCTGTCTACGACGGGGAAGGAGAGGAGGGTGTTATGTTTTGCCTCCAGATTTAGAAGACCACAACTGGTGTCTTAATGGCAGTGTAACACGTGTTGCCTCACTTCCCTCTGGTCTTAAAACACGTGAGTCACAGTGTAATTAAAGAATTACACCCTCTGTCACTTACACTGCAAAAGTTAAGTGAGGCAAAGCAGACTAAGTTTTCTTGTGTTTTGTTTTTTTTTTTAAAGAGGATCCTACATGCGTTGGGTTTTTAAAGGTTTTTTTTCAAGCCCCCAACTATCCTACATGCTCTTCATTTCTCATCTGGTGAACCAGTCACATCACAGATTGAATTCATTCGAGTCATTTCTGGAGCTGTGGGACCACACCTCAAGTCCGTAACTCCTATAGCTTTAAGAGAAGGGGATTCTAGTTTTGGAGTAGGGGAGGTGGCGCCAGCTCGCGGCTCCGCCACTCCCTACCTGCGGGCGGGTACCCCGTTTCCCCGGGGTGGCCGGCCCCGCCCCGCTTCCCCGCGGCGCCGGGAGCCGCCGCCAGGGGTGCTGCGCTTCCCTCCCGAGGGGGAGAGGGCGGAGGGCGGCCGCCAGGGGTGCTGCGCTTCCCTCCCGAGGGGGAGAGGGCGGAGGGCGGCCACTCCCCGCGCTCAGCTGCTGCCCGGCGGCGGGGAGCGCGTGGGGCGTGCCGGCCGGGCGGCGTGGGCTTGGGTGGCGGAGGGTGCCCGGGCCGCTTCCTCGCCTCCCGGCTGGGGTGCACGGGCGCAGCCGGGCGCGCGTCCCCTCCCCCGAGGGCGCGGGCTGGGGCTCCCCGCGGACCCGCCCCCTCGCCGCCGCGCTCCGGGGCCGCGGCTCCACGCCCGGCTCCGCGCCTCTGCGGGCTCTGCGCGCCCTCTCCCTTCTCGGCTCTCCCGAGGCCGGGCACGCCCACCGCCGCGGCGAGCATTCCGGGCCCCCGTGTCCGAGTTACACCCCGTCTCCCAAACGGCCGCCAGTCCCAGCTGCACACCCGGGGCTGGTCCAGGTACCCGCAGCTCCGAGCGCAGTACAAAAACGCCTGCGCCCCCCGAGGCCTCGCCGCCGCCACACCCGCCCGTGCCCCCTCTTCTTCGACCTCCGCGAGGGCCGGACGCCGAGACCCCTCCTCTCGGCGCCCTCCTGCCCCTCCCCCGGTGTCGTTCAAATCCACCCAGCGTGCCCCGAAATCCCGTGAGCTGGGGCCCCTCGACCGTCCCTCTTCGACCTCTCCGCCGCCGCTCCCGGCCCCCGCTGCCTGCCGGCCGCCCGCCCCCCACCCCGCAGGCGCGAGTCTGGGTCCCGGCCCCTCCTCCGGGGCCCTCCTCCTCCCTCGCCCCTCCCGAGCCGGGGTGGGAGCGGCGGCAGCTGGAAGAGAAGGGATGAGGTCATCCTCTCCCTCGGAGTCAGCTGGTGGAGGAGAGGAAGCGGGAGGAGGGAGCGCGCGCGAGGGGAGGAGAGGAATGTGCAGGTCCGAGGAGCGCCGCGGCGGCCGCTGCTGCTCCTGCTGCTGGCGGCGGCGGCGGCTCGGGCGGCAGCCGCGGGGCCGGGACGGCGAGCGGCGCGGGCGGCTGCGAGGGGCGCGCGCGGGGCGCCGCCCGCCGCTTGGCTCCGCGCAGGCAGCCAGGCGGCGCTCCTGCCGGCCCCGGGCGCGCCGCTAGCCCGGCCCAGCGCCCAGCCCGGCGGGCGGCGGGCGGCGGCGGGCGAGCCGGCGCAGGAGCGGGAGGAGGGGGAGCCGCGCCGCCGGGGAGGGAAGCCGGGGCGAGGCGAGGAGGTGGCGGGAGGAGGAGACAGCGGGGAAAGGTGTCAGATAAAGGAGGGCTCTCCTCCGGTTTGGAGGCATCATGGCCGCTAAGTCAGACGGGAGGCTGAAAATGAAGAAGAGCAGCGACGTGGCGTTCACCCCGCTGCAGAACTCGGACCACTCGGGCTCGGTGCAGGGACTGGCCCCGGGCTTGCCGTCGGGGTCGGGAGCCGAGGACGAGGAGGCGGCCGGGGGCGGCTGCTGCCCGGACGGCGGCGGCTGTTCGCACTGCTGCTGCTGCTGCGCCGGGAGCGGCGGCTCGGGCGGCGGCTCCGGGGGCTCGGGCGGCCCGGGCGGCGGCGGCGGCGGCGCGGGCTCGGCGGCGCTGTGCCTGCGCCTGGGCAGGGAGCAGCGGCGCTACTCGCTGTGGGACTGCCTCTGGATCCTGGCGGCCGTGGCCGTGTACTTCGCGGACGTGGGCACGGACATCTGGCTCGCCGTGGACTACTACTTGCGCGGCCAGCGCTGGTGGTTCGGGCTCACGCTCTTCTTCGTGGTGCTCGGCTCGCTCTCGGTGCAGGTGTTCAGCTTCCGCTGGTTCGCGCACGATTTCAGCACCGAGGACAGCGCCGCGGCGGCGGCCGGCTGCCCGCAGCCCGGAGCCGACTGCAAGCCGGTGGCCGGCGGCGGGCCCGCAGCCGCGGAAGGCGAGGCTCGCCCCTCCACGCCGCAAAGGCAAGCCTCCAACGCCAGCAAGGGCAACGTCCCCGCCGCCAGCAGCGGCGGCATCAGCAGCGGGGCCGCCCGCGCCAGCGGCACGCACAGGTCTGCGTCCTGCTCCTTCTGCGTCTGGCTCCTGCAGTCACTCATCCACATCTTGCAGCTTGGGCAAATCTGGAGGTACCGTATCAGGGCCGGGCAAGGGGGAGGTTTGCTACTGCTACTACATCCCCACTGCTCTGCTTTCGCTCGAAAATTCCTTAGGGCTGCTGTGGTAGTAAACCTAGTCACACTCTTTCCGTTTTTTTTTTTTTTCCTTTTCTTAAACTGGGTTTTGCATTTGTAAGATTTGTGACCACAGCCGAAGGTGGGAGGGACGTGAAGAAACAAGGGACAGGCAGCAAAGTGGTTTTGATCAACCCATCCCCTCTGTGTTCCCCACTCTGTTTCACTAGCTTCTCTGTGTTTATACGCCGTTCCCTGCGCATATTTAGTGATGCTGTTTCGGCGGATAGGAGAGGACTCTGTCACATCTTCTAAAAATCCTTCTTTATTATGTTGAATTTGTGGTGTATCTTGTAATTTGGATGGCTTCTTTTGTTCCCTGTTCGTAATTCTAGTGACATGGGAATTCTTACTGCTCGGAAGTATCCACATTTGAATTCTCACTCTTCGACAAGTACCGTGCTCCAAGTGAAAAGCTCAGTGGGGAGACAGCTATAATATATAACCTACAACCTGTGTCTATACCTATCTCCAAAGATGAGTTGGTACACTTTTGTGATGTCTTTTCTGGTTATCATGCAATCCTCCCACATTCTGATTTCTCACATAACTAAGAAACCTTAGAAAAGGGGCGGCGCGTCTTGTAAACTTTAATCGGACTTGGCATCTTGGCTGCCTGCTGCTTGTCATCCGATCTACCAAGTCGTTTTGCACAGATATCACTCCACATAGACCCTGGAATACAAAGCTAAACTCTCTGGGCAGAGCGAGCCGTCCTCCGAGCAGTCACTGCCTCAATTGAGGAATATAATGAAACTCAGAAATATGTTCCTTCAACTTATATGTGTTTTTAATAGCTTTTTGAAGCAATATTTAACATCTACAAAAATTCTTTGTATTGAAGCACTTAGATGCTAACATTCCGGAGCTTTTTTTTTTTTTTTTGGTTACATGGAATGAATAAATAGGCAGTGTAAGTAAAATGAGGAAACATCCTAGTAAATGCACCCATGTGGGGCTGCGCGGGGTGCCCGTGTTTTTTTCAATTTCATTTGTAGTTATCTTTGTGATAAAGACATTATAAATCATTAACTATGCTGTGGTATCCCATGTGGAAACAACTTATAATTTGTGGAGTGGGACTAAAAACTTCTTTTATTTGTGGCGAACAGTAGTGTTTTCGCTGAGAAGAGCAAGCGTGTTATTTTACAGCCTTTCTTGGGACTGTTGGTTGCTTTGTAAAGCAGGGTAAAGCATTGCCATAGACGGCAAACTTCAAAATTGCGAAACTTTTCTTTTTCAGACATACTTTCTGGAAAAGTGGTGTATGAGAGGCAATCAGACACATTGATGTTGGAAACCTCCATATTCTGGATTCAAAAGACTTTGAATGTCAGTTAAATGTGATAGGTGTATGTTGCATGAATGGCTATTATGAAGTCTTATGGTTTGATTCCCGTATTCAAATTTGGTGAAGAACTCAAATGTTTGCATTAATTCTTGAAATTGGTTAGTGATTTTGTGCCTGTGATTCCTAGTTTTCATCTGCTAACATGGAAAATAAAAGCTTAACATTCCATGTGTTAACTTTTGCAAACTTTATGCAGGATTTGGAAATCAATTATTTTCAATCACCTTTGAAATGTCTAAGTTTATATAAATAATGCAGACCCTTCTCTTACTAACTGAAGAACTACCCATGCTTCCTGCAGATTGATAGTTTATGAAAAATATGTTATCAAATTGCATGATGTGAAAAATAATTTTAATTATCAATGTGTTTACTAGAACTTCGAAACCAAACATTCTCCCAGTTGAAAAATGACATTTAGTTATCCCAGGAGATAAAATGCAGAAAGTGAGAAATAATTAGGAAAAGAAGAGGGCCTTTATACAACTCAGTGAGAGCATGGCCACGGGGTCAACTGGCCGTCCAAAAAGCTGATCTGGGAGGAGGCGGGATGGAAGGGTAAGGTCCCAACTCTTAGAGAAACCGTGGATACACATGACTCTTCTGTTAAGTATTTCTACAGGGTCTTCCTTAGAAGTTTCGAAGTTTTTTCTGCTAATGCATGGTTGTCTGGGAGGAAGTATTGTTGACAGTATTTTCAGATATTTGTCTACATTTTCAGAATATTATGTTTAAAATGGAAGTGTGAATGATCTAATCTAACTGTTCTTGATGCTTCTAGTTATGATATTTGGGGGATAGTGGGGTAACTTGGTGGAGGCATGGCCTAAGGCTCATCCTCACTTTTGCCTTATGAAGTATTTTGAAACAGACAAACAAGCAAACAAAGAAACAAACAAACTTTAGCCCCAATGCAGGAAATTGGAAAGGGATCAGAAAAGTTCATGGAATGTAACTCTTAGATGCATTCTAATTGTTCCCACTTCTCTGAGTGTAGAGTATTGGAATGCGACTTTGGGCAGTAGGTGCATCTTTGATAATAAGCTGGGGAAATGCAGCTCAGATTATTATATGAGACCATTATCTTAGACCATTAGGATTCCTTAAATTAGGAGCACCCCTCTGCCTCTTTTAGCTTTTCTTTTCAGTGCATTACACACAAACGTTGCAGAAACACCGAGGTACCGAATGGTTCAAAGCTCAGGGGTTCATGTTTTAAAATGCTACTTTCTAAGATCAATAAAATAGATTTTAGCTAGGTTGGTAACTGTTCCTTGTATTTCCTTGAAATTTTAGTTATTTTAGGTAAGGGCGAGATTCTGAAAGTTTTCTGTAGATACAATCCTTTGAAATAGCATCAAAGTGCTTGCTCGTTCAGATAAAGCTATCTGAAACATTTTGGGCAAGACTTGAATGTATTTATACATTTATTACAAATGCAGCTGCTGAAAGCAATGATACATATTCATTTTAATTAAAGTTTACTAATGGGAAAGCAATGGCAGCTTTTAAAGTCACAGGAGTTGATTCTGGGAAAGAGCCATTTGAAATAATGAAGTGAACCTTTGCTACCTTGTGAAAAGAGCACTTATGACTTTAAAGGAAATGTGCATGCAAATAAATAAGTATTTTTTTTTTTCCATGTTCATTTCATATGATTCCTGAAGTTACTAAGAGTGCGGTTCAGCCAGTGGGAATCACAAATGCCCGATCGGAAAGGTTTTAGTCTTCTTTCCCATGATCAATTATATCTAGATGCCTCCTTCCTCCAGAATTTATGACTTACTCTCAAAATTCTAACCCAGTTTTTCCTATATATGTGTATGTATGTCCTTTTTTTTTTTTTTTTTTTTTCGAGCATGCAGGCCTGTTGCAAACATTAGTGATAAGATGGTAGAATGGGGGAGTGTTTTTAGTCTTTGACTATTTTGGGTTTTGTTTCTGAATATCTATTGTGAGAGTCATGTGGTGAAGACCTGGTGAAAGAACATTTCTAGTCTCATGCTTGATATTCCACAAAGTATAACAGATGTTCCATATTCAAATAAACGGGGAAAGGGCAGATTCAATGGAATTGAAATTAAACAGATCTCTCTACAGCAGGACTTCTCAGAGCCTTTAATGAGCTGATGTGCAAAAAAATAAAATCAGCTAATGTTCAATGATCAATAACTTTAAAAGTATAGGTATTAAACAGTCTTGTGGCACACAGGGAACTCTGAGAAATGCTGCTCTAAGTCGTTCTTAAATCTGGCCCAGCATGAAGAATAATACTTTTATATAGCACTTGAAAAATTTACAAATATTTTTATATTCTTTATCTCAACTATGCTTTACAATAACCTAAGAGAAAAATCATTACTATCCCTATATATGAGAAAAGTGGCTCAGAGAATTACCCAACTATTATGTGCTATAACTGGGAGTCAAAGCCAGGCCCACCATACCCTAAGTCTGTGCTCTTTCTGGATCAGTTCACTATCTCCAAATGCCAGCTTGGATGATAATGACAACATTGTATAAAAATGACACTTGAACTTCACTAAGGATGGCAAAGTGGAAGTGGGATCTGCAGTTTAGACAGGTTAAGAGATCCGTCCAATAACAACACACCAACAGTCGACCAGCATAGGGCCTGGGGCTCAGCATGTTGGACTCCAAGCCCGGTGCTCCTCTTCTCCACCATTTGGTCATGTCGAACTTGTCGGATTAAATCCCAGTTGGGTAACAGGGCCTTGCAGTGGCATCAATGATGAAATGGCTCATGCAGGTGAATACATGGAAAGTGCCTTGCAAATGATAAAAAGGGTTCTAACGGTCAAGGACGGGTAGGGAAAGAGCATATAGGTTACACCTGCGACACCTGAAAAAGTACTTCATCGATTTGGAGTTAGTTCTGAATTCTGATAAAGGTCAGGCAAAATTGATGCCCTTTCCCGAGTTCACTGAATGGTTACTTTTTCTGTATATTTGTGTTTCCCTCCACTGCGTATTAATGAATTTATTCATTCCGCATATAGTGAGCATCTACTCTGTGCAAGGCACTGTTCTAGCTACTAATTACCCCAAAATGAATAAAACACACATCACCTTTTAAGGATTCCATTGTCTGGTGAGGAACTCAGAAAAATGAACAATTTCAATACAACGAAATAAGAACTATGACAGGAACAGGAGACTCAAACCATCTTAGGGATTCACGTTAGACTCTGGAGTAGGGGATGTTTGAGCAAAAGTTCGAACGAGGAGAAAATCTGCTGTCTGAATAAAGTGGGGCAATGGCGGCAGAGCCTTGGCTATGACTTTGTGTGAAGGCATGAGGTGGGGGTGGGGTCAGGAAGAAAGAACAAGGCAGGTTAAGTGTGTCCTTTGAATAGAGAGTGAGTGAGAGATATAGCTAGACATGAGGAAAGAGAATTCCTTGCATAGACAATGAAGTAGATTTAGATTTTATTCTGAAAGCATTCTAAGAGCCTGGGAGGGGAAGGGCTGTTAACAAAAGTGTTGAAACATTGTTTTATTCAAAGGAATGACACAGAGTTCAGTTTCAGAGGATATATCCTCAGTTCTTCTCGGATTCAGTCATGTCTTTTTCATTTATTAAAATTCGTTAATTTTAAAGGGATCAAGTTTGGCTGTAATCAGAGTGCCTAAATAGGCTCAACAAGATTGGGGAGTGCTTTTTTCAGAAAAACAGATGGGTTGAAATTATTCATGGATTTATGCTAAAGTAAACTCTTGGCAAAAGTTTATTGCTGGCTACTTTTGGAAGAGATTTTCCTTCGGATACGGTGGTCTTCATGTTATTCAAATTTAGGTTTCCTTGAACTTAGAAACTTGTTCTTTCTGTTTTTGTAACACTTTTTCAGTTTTCGGAGGGTTTGCATGTCTTTCCTATTTGATCCTCAGAGTATTCTCTGAGGTAGCCCTTTCATTTTGCAAATGTGGAAATTGAGACAGAATGTTAAGTGTTTTTTTGTCTCCAGGTCAGATAGTTCTGCACTGATTCTAGGCTAGAATTCAGTATTGAAAAAAGGGAGGGAAAGAAGGCAACATGCGAAATGGTTAATGAGATTGGAGGTGATTAGGTAGAAGAGGAGGCTGAGAAGGTAAATGCCCCTGGCAAGTGCTGAAGGGTTGAAATGAGGGTGAGGCACTGGACTTGGGTGTGGGTCCTCTGGGACAAGATGGTGCGGGGGGAACCTACCAGGGAGATTTTGAATCAATGTAAGGAAGCATTTTCTTTAACTACTCAAAGGCATCCAGAGATCAACTACGGTTCCTTATCAGCAGTGAGTTCCCCACCATCGGAGTGCCTAGGCATGGTTTAGAAAACTGGATGCAGAGTTGTAGCAGAAAGAATCTCTAAGTATCATGCAGAGGGTTGAACTAAAAGCTCACCTTCCAGCCCTGAGATTTCATGACAGTTTTCATCATTAAGTGCTGTTCCAAACGTAGTGGACAAACCTTTGCTTTTTCGTGGATGGAGGAAGTAGAAGTTTGCTTGAAACACTGCATTTATGTTACTTTGAAATCTATTCATTGGTTTATGGACCTGGTATCTTCCCGGGAGCACCACAAATCTCTGTAACATCCCTGAGTGCTGGGCTTGCTATTTAAATCTCCGAGTTACCTACCAGATATAAATCCACACACAACCAGACAGTCCTCTGTGCACTGACCGTGGTTTCTCTATGTGTTGGAATAATCTATGGATAAATCTAGGCGGTAGATATACTTATTTTAATATCTTTGCAATAACTAGTGCAAAAGTTGTGTCCCCCCCACCCCACTTGAACCATATACTGTTTACCTCACAAGGATGAAAAAACATTTTATGGTGATTACATTCTGATGGAATTACAGGCTTCCTGCACAAAGTAGTTAAAAGTAGTATCTATACAAATGGATGCTATCAGTTTTGAACAGTATCCACAAATCCTTGGCTCAGTAGCCTTGAAGGTCTTTGCTCAGTCACTTACAAAAAAAATTCTTTAAATGTTTGAGTATCCAAGTACACATCTTGCTATGAAATATGTTCTATATTTTACAGTTTGAGCAAAATCGTTTACCTGTGATACTAAATGACACCAGTCACTGGGTAACAGATAAAGAATGATTTCCCTTTGTATGAACTCATGGGCTAATCCAATTAGCACATTGCTTGACTTGCTTTAGAATTTGAAGGACGCCATAACTAGGCTCATGGAAGCAAGATCAGAAGTTAGAACTGGAATTTTTAGCCTTTTTTATTTAATTTTAGTTTTTAATATTTTTTATTTATTTCTGAGAAAGAGAGAGAGAGAGAGCATGAGCAGGGGAGGGTCAGAGAGAGAGAAAGGGAGACACAGAATCTGAAGCAGGTTCCACACTCTGAGCTAGCTGTCAGCACAGAGCCTGATGCGGGACTCGAACCCACGAACCATGAGATCATGACCCGAGCTGAAGTTGGACGCTCAACTGACTGAGCCACCCAGGCGCCTCTGGAATTTTTAGTCTTATGCATTACCTGATATAAGGGGCAGCTAGTCATGAAAAAGTGCTTGTCAGGTGTAATCTTATAAAATAGTTGTAATATGTTGATGGATGTCAGGGAAAACCAAAGTCTCTTCAATGGCATTGCACAGTTCTGACCACCACCAAGTGATTTCCTTCTGGTTGTATGCTGATGTCATCAGTAACTGACGGCATGGCCAGTCAGGAAGGAAGACCACGGGCCAGTCCTAGGGAAGTTATTCCCATGGCTATGGAGGTTACATGAGTAGGAATACATGCTCAGTGAATATTTACTGACCTGGGAATGAAGCCCAGGCAATATTCTTTCTTCTCTATGAGAAGGGGACTGTGTGCTTCTTGAATTTCTAAGGGTGCAGTAACTCAGAAAGGGTGTTGTTATCTAGAAACAATATCACCCATTGTCCCAGCACTTTTTTTTTTCCAATCGCTAGAATTAGAGGAAGTGGGGCTAAATTTCATAAAGTACTAGTTCTGCTCAGAGAAAGATGCATCCAGAAGCCCAGTTTGGCATCCCTGAGCTTGCTGATGGAAAAGTCAGACTGGGAAGACTTTGGGATAAAACTCTTTTCACTTTATGCTTACCTACACTTAACTGCTTGAGAATAGATTTATGTATTGACTAATTTTGGTATTTCTGGTGCTTCTATTTGTCTATGCAAAGAAGGTTTGTAGCTTCTGCTACATTTCCATCGATTGCCGTATTTCCTGTCCCTGTAATCCAGTAATTTCACGTCTGGTATATCCACAGAACTAATACAGATTACTGATTGCAAAAGGAACTAAAGGAGGGTTAAAGTGGAAATAAATCAGTCTGGAAATTTTCTAGAGACAATGATCTGATGGCCAGCATTACATCCTTTCCCACCCTAAGATGACGGTCATGGTTGGAATATCGGTGATGGGTCTTCGTTCCAGAGGCAACTGTCCTTTGGGGAAGTGGACTATGTGAGGAGATGGAGGAGATGAACTGGTGAGACAGGTCACCTCAGTGCTCTGGGCTCCGTGTGACCGAGCACAGCTCTTGGGTCCCCACAGAGTTTAAATCTTCATTTGGTTTCCTCCTTCCGAGCCTTAATTTTCTATCTGTATGATATGATTGGTCAAAAACTAAGATTCAGGGTTCTTTCCAGGTCCAAAACTCTGGTCTTGCTTTTATTATAAATTTTTCCTGTTTGCCCAATCCCCAGAGTATCATCCCTACACAGTTTCTACATGCTCTTCTAAGGACATCCTTAGATGATCCTTACAGCGTTTCTGTGGGTATGTGCAAGGGACTTTCCAGAGTTGATACCGTTAGCGTCTAACGTCTACCAACTGGTGTGATTCACACATGAAGACAGAACCTTAGGCCTTTCTGTGTAATGTAACTTATTGTGTGTCATTTCTGCATTTTAGTTATAATCAAAGAACACCATATTCACAAAAACCCGTATCTAAGCATTTTGACGCTGATGTGGAAAGGATTCCCCATATCCCTAATCCTAAGGTATCTATCATGCAGACCTGGGAAGCCAAAATCACCCGTCCCATTTCCTGTAGTGAGGTAGGCACAGCTGGGGTGCTATGATGAGCAAATAACAATGCTTCACCCACTTAAAAAGAACTCTCCTTTACGTCAGTGAGAAGGCTGTTGTCAGAGCTAGGTGGGCTTTCAATTTCAAAACCTGTCCTGGGTTGCACTGTCACTGATGTAATATGCTAGAAATTGAATTCAAACTCTGTACAAAGACACTATATCCAGGCCTGTCCTCGTTAAAGAACAGGGGAGTATGTTACTCGTGAAAGCAATGTATTAACCTTTCTTGGACAGGAATTGCCTTTGATCTCTAGGATGTTAGCTGTGTGTCGGGAAGCTGAATAGTTTTCAACCCCATGATGACGTTTCAGATATTTCATTTTTAAAAAAAAATTTAAGCATCTATTTTAAAACGATCTGAAGTGTGTCAAACTATTTTTTCCTCTTCATGATTCATAAGTAGGCTGCTTGAATCAGTTCTACTTCTTTTGTTTAATTTATGCACATGCCCTGTTTTCTTGCCAGGGGAATACTTTTATATAAACAGAGCAGTGGGCAGCGTGTGGGGCGGGTGAGGATTAGTCAAACAAAATCAGGCATATATGGAAAAAGTAGGATCTACAGTGCATATGGGTCTAAAGAGACTTGGGATGGCTTTGATTTGGCTTCCTATCAAGTACACTTGGACAATGTCACCTTTCTGAACCACCAGTCTGAGAGATTTCATCTGTATAAATAGCAGAACTTCTTTCTGTGGCTCAGATAATAGTCGTGAATAAAGATATGGGGATTCTTTACAGTTCAGGTCTTTTTTCAGGAGCAGAGAATCAATAATCAAAACAAAGGTAGCTCTTGTAGCCATAACAGTAACAAAGTGATCCTCCATTATTTCTACCGTTGGTTTATGGCCCAGTCACTGGATCTGTGTAATGGTAACTCTGAAGAAGGAAATGGTCCTTGAGCAAAGCAGGGGAAAGGATTTGTAAAGGTTTCTTTATTTTGGTATATTTTCAGCTCATTAATTAATTTCCTGCTTTACAAAAGTAAAATTAATAATGATTATTTTTGTAAATGTGGGTCAGTGCCAGAAGTTTTCCGAAGAGATTTACGGCACCTGGATCTGTTATCCTACTATAAATTAGTAAGTATGTCCCATAGGGTTTTATATTTCCAGGGGATGACCAGCTATTAAGAGTAGTAGTCACAGATATATCCTATGGGATTTTTCTTGACTTGGTGATGGCTGGGTTAGAAAAATTGAGTTCTATATAGGAGTGGGTAGTTTAACACTATTCTAATGAAAGCATAAATGTTATCTGTGTTCATACTTCTGAAAAGTAGTCAATAGTTATTAGTTACTTAAGGGCATAATATCTACCTATTTTATTTTTTTAATGTTTATTTATTTATTTTGAGAGAGAGAGAGTGGGAGAAAGAGAGAGAGAGAGAGAGAGAGAGAGAGAATCCCAGGCAGGCTCTATGCTGTCAGGGCAGAGACCCAGAGACTGATGTGAGGCTCAATCCCATGAACTGCAAGATCATGACTTGAGCCAAAAATCACAATTTGGACACTTGACTGAGCCACCCAGGTGCCCCTCTACCTACTTTAAAATAGGGTTGGAATTAAATGATTAAGAGGGAGGAAACCTGAAGTTTCTGTCAAGGGAGCATGACCAAATACCCTGGAAACTATCATTGAGATCCATTCTCTGATCCGCTCCTAGGAGGTGAGAATATTGTAGCTAAAGCATGCATTTATGAGCCTTGAGAGAAATTAGGCCATGAGAGAAATGAGCAGAAATGGAGAATTTTGTTCCAAAATCAGAGGCTGAAATTTCAGTCCTTGGGAGTGTGAGTGGGAAAATGATACTGTGACAACCATTTTAAAACTCATCACAGCAAATCTTAAAGCAGGGCTTTGCTAGCCAGACCAAGCAAGAGCCATTAGGTGAGTTTGTTCTAAGAACAAAGGGACACAACTCTAGTGGTGAAAATAGTCAGGTTTGGGTTCACTTGATATTGAGGGCACGAGCGGAATCTGTGGTCTGAGGGTGTTTGACCCCAAGAGTCCTGGGTTAACACACAAATCAGAAGTAGGTAAGAAGTCAATGGCCAAGGCACATCACCACAAGTGGTGACATAATAGAAACCTGGGAATCCAAGTGAGATCCAGAAACAAACTTGTTAAATAGTAAAGGTAGGTGAAACTCTGAAATCAAAGGCATCACAAAAGCAAACTATAACTGCTTCAAAAAACTAAAGGGGAAATTTGCTTCATTTGTGTTCTCATTATATAATTTCTGCCTAGTCAGATATTGAAAATAAAGCTACAGTTTGGAAGTCTAGTTCCTTTTTTTTTTCTTTTTAATGTTTATTTTTTCATTTTGAGAGAGGGGTGGGGAGGGGCAGAGACAAAAGGAAGAGAGTGAGAATCCCAAGCAGGCTCTGTGTTGACATGGGGCTTGACTTCAAAAACTGGGGCTCCGATGAGATCATGACCTGAGCGGATACCAGAGTCCGACGCTTAACAGACTGAGCCACCCAGGTGTTCCATGGAGGTCTAGGTCTGATGGCAATAAGGGGAGGTTACAGAGCTGGGACTGCAGGTAGGTTCTCACTCCACTACTATTGATATGTGCAAATTCATTAACAGTCTACCGACTAAATCACGACTCGGTCCCTGTAATCAGTTGCTGAGAATAGAATAAGTGACAAAAAATAAGTGGTCAGCGATAACCTTTCAATTGTGGATTCCACAAATGTCTGTTTAAAATCATTGTAAGGAACATGTTTTTAAAAAGAATGTGCTCCCAAAAGGTTTAGTGTCTAGGGGAGGAGGGAAGTCATGTTCATGGCACCGCATCTACCTGCATATCTGTGATGTGCTGAGAGCAGAGCTCTCACCTTGTAACACAAGGTAGGATCTGTAACCAGTGTATTCGCATCTCTTGGAAGTGTCTCAGGAATGCAGAATCTTAGGGTCACCTAGACCCATCCACTGTAGTCACTACTGTGAATCATGACCCATAGTTAAGCAGGACCCCCCAGGGATTAGTGTGCACATTGAAGTTTGAGAAGCAGAGAGGGGAGCCATCCCTTCATCTGAAAAGTTCAGGGATGATTACTCTGAGCTGAATATTCATGGAAGATATGATTGATCCAGATGTGTTAACCGGCTTTCTCACCAAAGTCCGTGCACCCACTATGAAAGCAGGGGCTGGTACTTGGAAATGGTTAACAGTGGAATCTCCTTACAAGCAATAGTATAAGCAAAGATATGAAAGCTTCCATTGACAAAGAAAGTGAAAGGTCTTCATAACACCTTTATGAAAAAGCCGTTACGTTATAGTTCCATTGTTCACAACTGATCTCCAGGAAATTAATGCAGCCCATTGGCCACCCATCTCTCACAGTTCTAAGTACTCATGCCCTTGGGACAGATGGAAGGGACAGCGTGGTGGGAGAGGGAAGTGGGCAGACAGTAAGGAGGGCACTGCCCGGAGTAAGCAGACACGGGACGGATGCAGCATGGCTGTGCCTGCTGCCAAGGCGTAACGACTGCTGTTCTTGCTCAGAGAGGCGGAGCTGGGCAGATAGTGGTATTCCTTCCCAGTCAGGAGTTTCTGAAAAAGAAGCAGCCCCGAGGGGGAGCAAATGACATCCCCCTCCCTGGCTGTCCGGATGGTGGGGAGGGAAGTCAGGTCGTGGGCCTCTCTGACCCCCAGCTTTTAGTACGATCGACCAAGGAGCCTCTGCCTCTGGAAGGGGAATGGAGAACCAAGGGAGGAATAGAAGGAAATGGAACGAGACCTCCAGGCCCGCGAGATGAGGCCCTGGCCAGAAGTCAGCAGGGCATTTTTATAAAAATAAGACAGACAGAGGTCTGGTGACAACCCGCTCTGTGTAGTTGAGTCCCTCCCCGGGACCCCAGGACCGACCAGGCGGACTCAATCGTGGGAAGATTCTGTGCTACTGTTTGTCCTCCTATGTGAGAACTAGAACACTCAGCCCTCGGATAAACTAGGCCTGTGTCTATATTGTAGAATAAAAAGAGAGAAAATAGAGAAAGGGTGACCTTCCCAGAAATGCTTCTTTTCCGAGTAGTAGTTTTCTCATCTCCCTTTCGTGCAACAGCTGGTGTTGCTATGCTCTCGCTTATGTTGCTAGGGCCCCATCTCGCATCTGTGTGCTAGAATGTGATTGTTTCTGTCCGTGTTTTTAAGGGTTTCCATGGAGAGTGACTGAGTTAATTTTTCTAGGTCTGCACTGTCAGGAGGCGTGGTCACCTGGCAGGCTCTAGACCTGCCTGGCTTTCCACTATGGTAGCCCTGAGCTGCACGTGGCTAGTGAGTATCTGAAATGTGTGTTGCAAAGGTCAAGTTCCCCGGGGACTCTGAGGATTTGGTGTTGGGGGGGGGGGAAATGGATGACAAACATCACATTGATAGTCTTCATATTGATTATGTGTTGAACTGATAACATTTTGGATAGAATGGGTTCAATAAAATATACTGTTTAAGTGGATTTCACCTGTTGCTTTTTTATACTTTGTAAATGTGACCACCAGAAAGTTAAAAGTACTCGCGTTATAGTTCTGTTGGATAGAGCTGCTCTAGGTAATGCTGTAGGTAAAGTTCTGGAGAAGCATGAAGAGGGAAATCCTAAGTGAAACGGCTCAAAACACAAATCAGAATTTACTAGAAGTTACCGTAGGAAGGGCAGTGAGTTGTGTCACCGCAGAAGCAGGCTGACTTAATGGATTTTGCAAATAAGATTACCTGCTGGTAAAAACTGACTCTTTGGGAGATAAAACCCCTAATGTGAATAAAGCCCGTTGTCTTCCCTGCTTCCTGCTTCGCTTAAGGCCTAGTGACTTGCTGTGCTTATTTGGTGGTTTAATAAATAGTATTTGATCATGACAAAAAGGACTAAATCTCTGTTAAGTACTATTGCAGCTGGGAAAGCACACTTACTCATATGAAGTCATCCAGTCTTCTCTCTAGCCTCTCAAGGTGGGTGTTATTATAGTTCTCATTTGAGGATGAACTCACTGAGGTTCAGAGGAATAGGAGACTTGCCCAAGTGCATACAGCTGCTAAGTAGCAAGTATCGGCACTCAGAGTCATGACCTTGGCCTCCGTATCGTGTTCTTTTGCCGCTGTGTCTTCCTACTCTTCGATTAATCTAAGGGGATCGCGTAGAAGGGTGTTTCCTGACCTTTCAGACTGCCAACTGTGCTGAACCCTGCAGTGAGTTCAATTTTACTGTGTCACCAATGGAAATGAGTTAAGACTAGTTTTGGGATTTTGCTCAGACTACCAGGAGACAGATCTGATGAGAGAGGTCAGATCAGATTCTTGACTGAGCTGTAAACTTCTCAATTATAAAGTGGTTGGCGAGAGTTAGATGAGACAATTTCTAAAGCCCCTTTCAGTTCCGTTATTCTGTGAAAACTGCATGGAGCATATCAACTCCTTTTATTCCCCTTATTAAAAATACACACGGGAAGCAATATTCATGCTTTATTGACCTGGGCTAGGTTTCTGATAAACTACTCCCGAGATTGATATTTCACACCAAACTTCAAACACAGAGACCGTGGATCAATTTTATCCATAACGTGTCACTTTCATTCGAGTACCTCCTAGGAAAATGCATGTTTTTTCTATTGGGAAATTCATGCCACTAAAGAATATTAAGTAGGCTCCAGCCCCATGTGAATAGTATGTAATTAACCTGTATTTATGTCCTCATTTTGCACGCAGTCATACTTTGCATCTATTAGAGTTCTCCTCCACATATGTTCATGAATTATGAATTCAGCTACAAGTATGCAAGGCAGAACCTCTCTGTCAGTCACATCACTTTCTCTGCAACCAGCACGACTTACGTCTATGTGACAAAGCTTCAAATTCCACTGCTAAGCCCCGTCTCAGAGGACCAACTCAATACAAGTCTGGCATATGTAAGCGCTAGAAAATTCATTCTCAAAGGCGCACAATTCAAGATTTTCAGAATCAGACACAACGAATGTTTATAAAGGCGTTTCCAAATGTTTATTATCTAAAAAAAAAAAAAAAAAAAAAATCCCCTCTGCCCATTGAAAAGATGTCCCCCCTTCTTTCCTTCCCTCCTCCACCAAGTGGATACAATTTGTCCTGGAAGGGCTTGCTAACTTCTGTCTGTTTTTTTTTAAATAGTTTTTTTTTGGAGGGGGGTTGGCGTTCAATGAAAAATATGTGGTATTGTTTTTCTTTTTAGTTCAATGGTATCTTTGCAAACTGTAATTTTTTCAGAGAGGCTGAGTGATTTCCAAAGATGTTTTTAAGGTTCATGACATTCAGTGGGTTCTGACTGACTGAATTTTTCCCCCCAAGTATTAAGTTCTAAGAATCATGTATATCTATAGCATGGTTATTTTTCTCATGATTTTCTTCTATGTATGCCCCTGATCATGTGATTATGTAGATTAGGACGTGCTAGAAAGAGCAGAAAGAGTTTAATTAGATTAAGATGGTCTGGAGTAAAAATACTTTCATTCATTTAATAAATGTTTGTGAAATATTCACTGACTGCAGCCTCTGGACACACCAAGAGTTGTGAAAGTCACTCCCTGACTTAGTTCACTGTCCTGTAAGAGCCTCTCATTTGTAATTGTTTATACCTCGAAGGGTGATATATCATCAACAATGGCAGGAGTAGAAATGTTTGGGGAATGAAGATGGAGGACTTTTCTGGAAGCTTTCACATGGGAGTAACATTGGAGTAAGACCAAAGAGAATTCCAAGCAGAAAGAAAAGAAGGAACAAAGATAGGTTATGATGTATTCTGGAAAGGGCTGATGTGGAAGATGTAAGGGAAAGACTAGGAAGAGATCAATTTCAAGTTTGGGACCCAACCAAACTTACCCTAGGACCCCAGGGAAGCACCGAATCTGGACTTGATTCCGTTGGTGAGCGGAAGCTCACGGAACAAGGTCAAGGATGAATTTCCAAAGGGTTATCTTTTCTAAAATAGTACAAATATTGGGAATATTGGAGAAGGACGTCTCCTGCCCTCTTCAGAGGCAGGGAAAAGATATGAATGAGGGTAGACTTGAAATATATTTGCAACTTGAAAATATTCTATAATGAGTAAATGCAATGGAAGCACTTAAGTAGGCTTGGACGGTTCTCACTGAGGATTCTGATCGTACTGGTAAGAACTCTATTTAATGAGCTATTGGAAAAGGCATAAACATAAACAGAGTTGGGAGCATGTTAAATAAAGATGCTCTGTAAATGTAGACTGGGCAATTAAAAAAGATTTACCAGAGAAAAGCTAAATACAGTATAGGGGATAATTAATGGGCCTTTGACAACTCAGTAATAAGTACCCTGAACTTTTAAAGTAGCGCATTAACATCTGTGCATGTTGGAAGGAGGGTTTGTTTTTAAATCAACACCAGTTAGCTAGGAAATTTCCCCACAGAAGTTAATTAGGGATTCCCAGTAAAGGAACTTGATGGCAACCTCCTAAGCCAAAGGTGACCCACTGCTATTCATTCATGGGTTTTTCATTGAGCCTAAAAGGAGTTTAGTTAAATTCCCTTCTCCTTTTCCTCAGTTCCCTTGGCCCTAGATGCTATTTTAGCTTTTAGTAGGATTTCCCTTTCTTAGTGTAGGAAACGAACTTCACTTTGTAGGTGGGAGAACTCCAACCTGGAAAAGGCCTCTGTAGGTGAAGGAGCATTTCCTGAATGGTCTGGGTCATTCGTCATTGGGACATGGTGAACCTTTGGTACTTAGCTCAGTTAAGATTACTCAGAAGAAGGTGCTTTTTGAGACCCAACCAACTTCTTTTATTTATTTATATCTTCATTTAACAAATTTAAGCAATTTTTAAAAATTTTTAACTTTTTAGTTAATGTATTTTTTCAAGCAGTTTTAGGTTTACAGAAAAATTAGACGGGAAGTACAGAGTTCTCAGATACCGCTCCTCACCTTCAGTTTTCCTGACATTGGCATTGTATGTTAATATAGTACACTGGATACGATTTGTGGACCAATGCCAATACGTTATCATTAGCGAAAATCTATATGTTATTTATTCTTTATTTAGTAAATTCCACAGATTTTGGCAAATGTGTAATGACATCTATCCACCATTACGATGTGTCGCAGAATAGTTTCACTTCCCTAAAATCCCATGTGCTCCCTCTCTTCGTCCCTGCCTACACCCAGCCCCTGGCCACCACTGATCTTTTTTCTTTGTCCTTTGTTTTGTCTTTTCCAGAATGCCATGTATTTGGAATCATATAGTATGTAGTCTTTTCAGACTGTCTTCTTTCACTTACAGTATGCATTTAGGGTTCCTTTCTGTGTTTCTATGGCTTCATGGCTCATTTCTTTTCAGTACCAAGTCATACTGAAGTGTATGGATTCACTGCAATTATTCATTCCCTTAGTGAAGGACATCTCGGTTGCTTCCAAGTTTTGACCATTAGAAATAAAGCGGCTATAAACGTTTGTGTGCAGGTTTAGGGTAGATATGTTTTCTTTTTTTTTGTTTGTTTTTTAAAGGTTTTTTTTTAGGAGATAATTTTATTTTATTTTTAATGTTTTATTTATTTCTGAGAGAGAGAGAGAGAGACAGACAGACAGACAGAATGAACAAGGGAAGATCAGAGAGAGAGGGAGACACAGAATCTGAGACAGGCTCCAGACTCTGAGCTAGCTATCAGCACAGAGACCGACGCAGGGCTCGAACCCAGGAACCATGAGATAATGACCTGAGCTGAAGTCGGACGCTCAACTGACTGAGCCACCCAGGCGCCCCAGGGTAGGTATGTTTTCAGCACATTTGGGTAAATACCAAGGAGCACAATTTCTGGATGTTATGGCAAGAGTATGTTTATAAGTGTATTTTATAAGAAACTGCCAAACTGTTTTCTAAGTGGTTGTATCACTTTACATTCCCACACTTAACCACTTTTGAGTACCTACCATGTGCCCAAATCCCCTCATTTGAGAATAAAAAGTTAGTGAACCAGGGCCCAAAGTGTTATTCTAGAAAGAGTTAAGATACCATGCGCTTGTCCAAGTGACAGATCAACTACATTTTTGGAGTGGTTTCCTGATTAAGGACTCTGATTTCTAGATTTTTATAGATTAAGATCTATATACACACTACATAATTATTAAGTGAGAAATGGGTAAAATAATAGAAAATTTAAATGAAGAGTAAAATACTACAATTAATCCAAGGATGCACTTAAGTAGTTTTATCAAATTATTCTGCTGTATATCTAGATATTGAGTCTGGTTTCACATGGATGAAAGAAAAACTGTTGGAATAATACTAGCCTTTAAAAAAAATTTTTTTTATGTTCATCTATTTTTGAGAGAGAGAGACAGACCCTGAGCAGGGGAGGGGCAGAGAGAGAGGGAGACACAGAATCCAAAGCAGGCTCCAGGCTCTGAGCTGTCAGCACAGAGCCCTCTACACAGGGCCCAAGCTCATAAACCTTGAGATCATGACTTGAGCCAAAGTCAGATGCTCAAGTGACTGAGCCACCTGGGCACCCCATGCTAGTCTTTTCTTTTAATGTACCTTTGGGATTAGTGCTTTTCATGGACTTATAAGCTTGCTCAATAATTAATTATTTCTTGAAAACAGAAAAAAATGCACAGCATGCGTGTGCATGTGCACACACCCTCTGAAATACTTTCTAGTCCTGCCAAAGACTTGGACGATTACCCTGGGGTAGCAGCAGCTTGATTTACTCACTGTGCTCAGTTTGACTTTTGCCTCCTATGGACTTGAATGAGAATTGTATACAAATGAATAGTGAAAAATGGATTTCTCTACCTTTTAAGAGGCCTTGTCAAAATATTTTTTGAACTGTGATACTGTTAACTAAGATTGAGCAGAATTATTTTCATTATTTTTCTTTTTATTTTTGTACTTTTTTTTAAATGTTTTTTATTTATTTCTTAGGAGAGAGAGAGAGACAGCATGAGCAGGGGAGGGTCAGAGAGAGAGGGAGTCACAGACTGAAACAGGCTCCAGGCTCTGAGCTGGCAGTCAGCACAGAGCCCGACGCGGGGCTCGAACCCACGAACCGCGAGATCATGACCTAAGCGAAAGTCGGACGCTTAACCGACTAAGCCACCCAGGCGCCCCTATTTTTGTACTTTTTAAAAAAAGTTTATTTATTTATTTTGAGAGAGAGGGAGAGTGTGAGTGGGGGAGGGGCAGAAAGGGAGAGCGAGACAGGGAATCCCAAGCAGGCTCCGCACTGTCAGCGCAGAGCCCGATATGGGGCTCCAGCCCACAAGGCAAGGTCATGACCTGAGCCAAAATCAAGAGTAGGTTGCTTAACCGACTGAGTCCCCCACCTCATTTTTGTAATTCTTAAAAGCAGATAATGAATTGAAATTTTTGTTCTCATTTGTTCAACTAAAGCAACAAAGGAGATAAATGTGTTAATCCTTTTTAGCCTAAAGCATATAATTAGATAAATTTCTTTATTCCTTTGTATAATATATACTATATAAAAATACCTGGATATTAGTATCAAATGCCCCATATCTCCACCTTCTTTGGGTTTTAAAATTGTATACAAATATGTGAGACCCTGAACATTTTACATGCTGTGTAAAAACAGGTCTAGTAAGACTGGCTGAAGACACTAAAACTTTACAAAGTTCATCAAACAGCATCAGACATTCTATCTATTGAAAACTCTAAGGTTGGAAAAGCATTGAGATGTTTGCTTCTCTGTCCTGAGCATCAATGCATGTCTGTTGTTTAGAATGGGATAATTAGAGAAAGGGCTGAGTGTGGGCCACCCCCCTACCCCTGCCCTTTTTTGTAATTAACAGAGAAATGCTGAAGAATCACTTTTTCCTGTGCTTGAAAGGAAGAACAAAGGTTTAATCTGATACAGATAAGAAGGCTCTGAAATCTACCAAATTAGAAATGAGGATAAGATACAAAAACAATAGAAAAAGCAATGTGGTTCACCTGAACTCTAGTCTAAATTCTGTGACTTGCAGCAAAACGCTGTCTCTCTTTCCCTCTGTGTAAGAAATAATGAAGCCTGCAGTCCCCTGAGGCTCTTCCTGTGGTCACCAGGGGCCTCCTAGAGAAGTGAGAGGAAGCAGAACTGGCCTAATGATGGACAACAGGAAAGACAGGGTGTGGGGCAGGTGTGTGTAAAAAAGCCTCAAGAGCTCACTTGGGCCCCCTATTTATATACTGGCTTGCACTTTGAGGGATCTACCTGGATGTTAGTTTGCAAGCCTCCGGAGCTTCCCAGATGAAATTCGCAGTTGGCCCCTGGAACTCGGATGGCAGGGAGGGATGGGAAAGAAAGAGGCAGACCACGCCAGGTTGGTAGGTGGCCGTTTTAATATGCAGAGGAAACTTTCAAAGGCAAGGCTTGTCTTGGGCAGCAGCAAGGTAAGGGGGTCTCTGCACCTGCTGCTAAAGCTTAAAAGTTTATATGGACTGAGAACAAATTGGTGGGGGAGGGGAGGAGGGGGGAGATGGGCACGGAGGAGGGCACTTATGGGGATGAGCACTGGGTGTTATATGGAAACCATCTTGACAATAAACTATGAAAGAAAAAAAGTTTATATAGAGTCCTTCTCTGGGTTCAGTCAAGTGCACTGTGAAATGCGTTCTAAACGCCACGTCATTATCTCAAGGCTGTATCCTTGGAAGAGCATCTGGGAGCCCGAATGGCAAGCAGAACCCACATTCCAAGGAGAGGGGTGGGGGTAGGGGGTCTCCAGAGCTGGAGTCCAGCTCACAGGTCGATCAGCGGTCTCATCTTTTCCATGACCCTGCCCAACACTTGCTTATTTCAGAAGCTAGTTATTCAGATTGCTTGGTTTTATCAGCCTCACACTAGTTAGTTTCATTTGTAAATTGCTCGCTCTTTCTGGAATGTGCACTTTGTGAGAGCGTAAACTGATGTTCTCTGCAGTGTTCCCAGTGTGTACTATGGGTGCCTGGCACATTGTCATTTAATACGTATTCATTGATTAAATGAATACAATGAAAATCAGCAAATTATTAGAGGATTTTATTTTCATTCCAGTGAAAGACAGGTAAATTACGCATTTCTCTATGTTCTGTTTTACCTGTGAATTTAGTCCGTGGATTAAAAAAGCATATGATACCCAAGACACCCCTTTTAGCACGCCTGACACCCTCACTATTGAATTCTGCAGTTGACATCAGGCCAGTGGGCAGAAGGAGAGGATTTCTGCAGAGTCAGGACTGACTTTGACCCCAGAGTGTAGGCACCAGAACACAAGAGCCTCCAGGCTGCAAAGACACTGCAGAGTTAAGTTTGACTGCGCGTTGCCTTTGAGAACATCCAAGGAACAGGGCTACCGGTGGAGAAAACTGCTGGTCTCCCATTGCAGATCCAGGATGAGCCTGGCCTTTTAAGAAAGTAGAAGCTTTAGTCCTGGCGGTTATTCTGCCCCTTTCCAGAAACCCCCTAAGAAACCTATCTCTGCATAATAGGCTCCCACAGCGCCCCTCCCACAGGGGACACCCCCTGGGGCTTCTTAGTGACAGCCCCAGGGTTTATTACCTCAGGTGGTCCCATTCTTATTTTGTCTTGTGGAACAGGAGTGAGCAAGAGATACAATCTGCACCATTTTCATAGACCTGAACCTGCATTTTACATTTAACAGTTCTGATTGAACAAAAACAAACGGCAAGAGTGATCATCTCATCGCATCCTTTTTTACCTGCTTGCGCGGCATCATAAATTCCATTTACTTACAGCAACCCCTCAAAGTCCACTTTTTTTTCTTCTTCTTCTTCTGCTGCTGCTGCTTCTGCTGCTGCTGCTGCTTCTTCTTCTTCTTCTTCTTCTTCTTCTTCTTCTTCTTCTTCTTCTTCTTCTTCTTCTTCTTCCTTCTTCCTTCTTCCTTCTTCCTTCTTCTTCCTCTTCCCCTTCTTCTTCTTCTTCTTCTTCTTCCTTCTCTCCTTCTTCCTTCCTTCTCTCCTTCTCCTTCTCCTTCTCCTTCTTCTTCTTCTTCGTTTTTTTTTTTTTGTCACTGTCTAAGGACCAGATGAAGTCTCATGTTTTAATTGTGTTCCCTCTTCCCTCCCTGTCTCCCCAGAACTATCATCTCATCGCTTGTACTTGGTTACCACATGCCTCCCCTGGCTTGGGATGCCGGTCGCTTCCCCACGGACCACCATGCTTTCTCTAGATGTGACCCCTTCCCCGTGCTCCTTGGTTATTTACCAGCTGTCACTGCCAATCCTGCTTCGATCCCCTCTCCTTATCTTTAATGAGCTGAGCACAGGCTGCATCTCTGTTCTTTCTCCCCAGCCCGTCCTGCAGAGGGTGCCTGGCCCCTCCCCAGGCGGGGCAAAGACGCTCCGACCCACCCTCCTCCGATGGCAGTGGCTCTCAGTTGGGTTCCGAGCCCCGGGCCTGCTACATGACTTAAAAGCCCACTACTGGTGATGATATCGGTGATGTCTTAGTGGCCCTCATGCGATGTCTCCTTGCTGTAGGTGGGTTGAGCTATCATCTTTGTCAAAGCATTCTCACACACTTTCAAAGCTAAATGAGGTTTTATGACCATCGCTTCTATCTCAAGGCATGTTCAGCATCTGGAGAACATGCAGATTTGACTGTGCGTTCGCTCTGTTCTTTTCAGAGACATAAAGACTGTGCAGCCTATTTTCCTTATTTTTAACTGGAAAGCTACTGTGAAGTTTCTAAATGTAATACAAGATCACTGTCATTTTCCTTAATAATGATTAATCTGCCCGTGCTTGAAATATTTCCATAAGAGTTGACTGGAGGTATTTACTAAGGTCCTACCTGACGGTAGACAGACATTCGTGGCAACACCTGGCCTTCTCTGCTACTCCCATGAAGATACTTTTCACTCATAAATTATACATTGTAGCATGAAGCCATTTCCCTGGACAATGGTGGTATATGTATACCTGATGTCAGCCAATAAAGAAATCCAATTTAACAAGGGATTTTCAGATGGCCACAGATTGTGCGTGGAAACTTTAAGAAATACTATTTGCTTGCCAATATCAACTTACTGGTTTTCATTTCTTTACAATATATTGATAGGCCCAATAATATGGTAAAATATCCTTTTACACACACACACACACACACACACACTAATACAGTAAATTATCCTTTCACACACACACACCACAACCTGTCAAAAGGCATATGACAAACTGTATAAATATCTTTGCAACACATAGTATGTATTACTGACAGAGGACTTTCTCCTAACAAAATTCTCATCAAACAATAAGAAAAAGTGGCCAGTAACCACTTAAAAATGGACAAAGGACATGGGTAGATGGGTCACAGGAAAGAAATATTTTTAGCACACAAGAAAATGAACAGCTTCACTTACAATTAAAGACATTCATCTTTATGTTTAGGCTCTGTTTGCATCTGTTCAGTATATAAAATCTGCCGGTGTTTTTTGAAAGCAATTGCAGGGTCTTGTATTTATAGCATAAGTTCCAAAGCCAGGAAGCTGACCCTTAGGTTGAGATTCTTTCTTTTTTTAAGTTAATTTATTTATTTTGAGAGAGAGGTAAAGGGAGAGGTAGGGGAAAGGCAGAAAGAGAGAATCTCAAGCAGGCTCTGTGCTATCCGCGCAGAGCCCAACATGGGGCTTGATCTCAGGAACTGAGAAATCATTACCTATGCTGAGATCAAGACTGGAGGCTCTACCCACTGAGCCACCCAGGTGCTCCAAGGTTGAGACTCTTTATTCCTTCGCTTTTGTAGCAGGTAATCATAGATTGGGCCACCAAACACCCATTCTGGCTCCCTTCCTACTGTGTCTTATGTGATAGAAACTAGAAAGATTAAAAAAAATTTAAAAAGAAGGAAAGAAAGGAGGGAGGGAGGAAGAAATATGTTCAGTGTTTCCCACAGCTAAAGAGCCCAGGTTGTGGTAATAAGGTACATTTGTAATAGTTTGGAATGGTGCAGTGAGCAAGGTCAGGGGCAGGCTGTGTGCCCGGAAGCGCTTTGTTCTTCCAGGGAGTGATAGAGATTGGAAGGTCCTGTTCCTTTAATACTAGACGCTGAGCCGCAGGTAGTAGCCAGGACAGAGTTGCTGGAAGAAAGGTCTCCGGATGTGGTAAGTCCCTCTCGGTGGCCTTGCTCCTGACCACAGAACGTCCAGGCTTGGTTCCTTGATGACCCCAGTGATCCTTCAAGTGATCGGACACCTTGTAATAAATCTTTCTCTACTTTGTCTGGCATCCTTTCAACAGATGCACTTCAGAAGTCACACTGTGTTTGAGAGAGCTAAGGAGGAAGATGGCGGGGAGAACAGGTACATAAATAGACAACCGATCAAAGCCAAGAAACTTCCATGATAAGTTTCCACTAGATTTGCACTTCTACCTACTTTACTGCTGAGAAACACTGTCAGTGAAAAGCTAAACTTGCTTTTGGTTCTCCCCAGTGAAGTCTCATAAAATGTTATTTTCTAGACATTTACTCATTCATTTAGTCAGATAACATATATCCATCAAGTGCTTCTCTGCAATTACAGAAGTCAGGCATACTTTGATTTCTATGATCTATTTTCTTCTTAACACATATAAACCTAAGTAGTAACTTGCTGTCTTCAACAAATCTTGACAGGAATCCTTTACAGAAATATAAAGAGAATTCAAAGATAAACAGGACTTGGTTTCTCAGCCTCAGGAGAATGTCACCCAGTGGGAGAAACTGATGAGAAAACCAGTCATCACAGTGCAGCGCGAAGTCCTGTATTAGCAGGCTGTGTGGACTGCTGTGGGAACACAGAGGAATGTGAGAAGCCAGTTGACAAACTCAGGGTTTCTCCACTTTTATTTTTTTTTAATTTTTAAAAAATGTTTACTTAGTTATTTTTTGAGGGAGTGAGGAGGGGCAGGGAGAGAGTGAGGGAGAGAGAATCCCAAGCAGACTCCACACTTTCAGCACAGAGCCTGATGTGGGGCTCAAACTCACAAACCCTGAGAGCATGACCTGAGCTGAAATCAAGAGTTAGACCCTTAACCGACTGAGCCACCTTGGTGCCCCGGGATTTGTCCGCCTTCAAACCATTCGAGGGGCACCCGGGTAGCTCAGTCAGTGAAGCGTCCGACTTTGGCTCAGGTCATGATCTCACAGCTCCTGAGTTCGAGCCCTATATCAGGCTCTGTGCTGACAGCTCGGAGCCTGGAGCCTGCTTCAGGTGCTGTGTCTCCTTCTCTCTCTGTCCCTCCCCTGCTCATGCTCTGTCTCTATCTCTCAAAATTAAATAAAAATGCTAAAAACCAATTAAACCATTGGGTAGCAAGGCAGCTAGAATGGCCTGAAAACAAGTGTTAAAACATATGGATGCCCGTCATTCCAGCTTAGGTGTGTGACTCTTAGAAGTGCCAGTTCCTCTGAGGCTTTCCTGATTGCGCTTCTGAGTGTAGAAGAACCAGCATCCTCAGTGGGTGGGAACTGAAGCCATGTGTAGGCTGCTGTGGCAGCCTTGAACATGGTTCATACTTCTCTATTGGGAAGATTGAGTCAAGTCTGTCCTGGAGGCAAGCCTTCCCAGATAGGATGAAAGGACTTCATTTTAAGAAGGCATCTTGCTCGGGGCGCCTGGGTGGCTTAGTCGGTTGAGCGTCAGACTTACACTTGGGCCATGATCTCGCTGTTCGTGGGTTCGAGCCCCGCGTCGGGCTCTGTGCTGACTGCCAGCTCAGAGCCTGGAGCCTGTTTCAGTCTGTGACTCCCTCTCTCTCTGACCCTCCCCTGCTCACGCTGTCTCTCTCTCTCTCTCCTAGAAATAAAAAAGAAAAGAAAAAAAAAAAAGAAGGCATCTTGCTCTTTGTCATCACGTAAGGGCACTGAGCTTTGAGCTTGTCTTGGATGATAGTATATACTTGCAGCTCACTTAAAATTTATCACATTAAAAAAAATAAAGCTAGTTGACATGGTGCTGGGAGGTTTTTCTCTAGCTGACAATTGAACCAACCATATAATTCCTGACATTTCAACTCTTTATGTTTGAACTGCACAACAGATAGATTCCTGATTTCACTTTTGGGAGAGATATTATGGGGGGGAAAATCCCTCCAAAAAAATTAATGGTACAGGTAATCAGAGTGCGAAAGGCATCACATGTTTTCACACAGAAACACCTTTATTTCCTTTTTCTCTCTTCTTGAATGTTTTTGAAAGAGAGGGGAGGGGCAGAGAGAGAGAGAGGGAGAGAAAATCCCAAGCAGACTCCACACAGCCAGCACAGAGCATGATGTGGGGCTCAAACTCACAAACCCTGAGATCAGGACCTGAGCTGAAATCAAGAGTCAGACCCTTGAATATTGCAACACTGCTGCTTGGTCACGAGGGTGGATGAAGAACTGGAGTTTGGGAGATACATATACCAAACTTTTATTTTGGGGATCATGTCAGCAATGATGGGCATGGAAGCCTTCATCAACAACACTGAATGAACTGGAAGCTTCTTACAAACATTCTTATATTCCAGCTGAACTCAGGAGATTTTTTTCATTTCAATAGGGAAATCTTGACTTTATGACAAAACAGGGTTTTTATTTCCTGCCCAATCCCAAGAAGGGATGAATATCTGTTGAGTTTTGAAAATGGAGAGAGAACCCAAAAATCTCAGAAAAAAATTTTTTTTCTTTCCAATTCCAAGGCTAGAAAGAGCCTCTATTCTAAATCAAGAAAATAATTTTCCAAGATAAAGGAGGGATGCCCTCAAGGGACTTCTCATCTCTGGGCAAATCCCAATAAAAGAATTCTCGTATCATCTCAAACACTGTAGTAAGTCTGGTGCCAGAACTTACTACATTTGGCCAGAACTGCCGCATTCCCAGAGCTGTGCCTCCTTGTAAAGTGAGGTTCTGGTAAAGGAAGATTTCAGCCTTCGCTAACCACAATAGTTTGACCTCAGTTATTTGGATCTTACCTCATTACTTTCCTGCAAAATGCTCATTGGGTTTAGTTATGGCCCGATTGATTACTGGTGACCAAGTAAGAGCAGTTTTGCCAAAGTATTGTGGGCAGACGCTGGATTTCTGTGGTTGCGGGTCTGAATCAAGTGGGGTGGAGGTGGGGGCGGGGAGTGTGGGCAACTCTAGACAGACTCGACCTTGAGGCCTAGAAGAGGGGCTGGATGGGCATATGGACCTAGGAAGGGAGAAACTTTAAGATTTTTTATTCCTTTTATGTTCTTTCCTTTTCTTTTTTTGACGTGTTGATGTTACATGTCAAACAGAATCTGAAACATGTTTGAATATGGTTGAGAAAGATTGGAGAGAGGACGGGAGGGGGAGGGATGGAAGGAAAAGGAGAGGAAAAGTGAAATGACCTGGGACTGCCACCCCTGGTGACCCTGAGGGATGCTTGCCCGGATGGTGTTTGAGGAAGTCACCTGGAAAACCAGGCGGTGTAGAATGAACTGCATTCTTGCAGCATCTGTAGTACTGTGTGCCAGTACTCAGCGAGGAGGGTGGTCAGTGGTGAAGGCCAATGAATTCCAGGACATGAGAGGGATGCCCCCTTCCCCAGGCCGAGCTTTTTGGAGTAGCAGGAATGGGGGTGGGCAGTCTGGGCGAGGGACCCCCCACATTGTCTTGAATTGTCTTCCATGAGCCTCCTTGGAACTGAGCCTCAGGTTACGGGGTCTTTGCGCACCGCTTCTGCCTTTGCCCTGGACGGTGTTTCTAGATCCCCATCCCACTGTATGAATAACCAGATGACCACACCCTGAATCGTCTGTGAGAGAGTTCACACAACTCAGCCTGGGTGCATGTGCGCAAGTGTTGTGTGGACACACACACGTCTCCTTGGTAAAGGGACGTTGTCAGGTCCCTGACAGAGTGGACCTGAGCGTACTTTGCAGGGCTGCTGGAGACACTCAGGGCTTCCATCCCCAGGTTTGATCCTCACCTGCTTGTTAGAAATGCAGACCGTCGGGGCGCCTGGGTGGCTCAGTCGGTTAAGCGTCGGACTTTCGCTTAGGTCGTGATCTTGTGGTTTGTGGGTTCGAGCCCCGCGTCGGGCTCTGTGCTGACTGCCAGCTCAGAGCCTGGAGCCTGTTTCAGTCTGTGACTCCCTCTCTCTCTGACCCTCCCCTCCTCACGCTGTCTCTCTCTCTCTCCTAGAAATAAATAAAAATATTAAAAAAAAAAAAAAGAAAGAAAGAAATGCAGCCTGTTGGGCCACACCTTAAATCTAGTGGATTGGACCCGAATTTGTGTGTGAACAAGATCTCCAGGTGGTTTGTGTGTGTATTAAATTTGAGACATCCTGCTTTGGAGATCCTCAAAAAACAAGCCAACAAAAACAGCGAAAGGGTTTAATTTTCTCTACTTCAGATCATTTTTCTGAGATCCTTCTAAGCACATTCCAACAGCCTTCTCAACTTTCTTTGAACAAAGTAGAAGCATTTGTGTAATTACCTTGTTACAAAGTGGAGCGCACATCATCTAATTACATGGGTAATGGGTAACCATTCCATTTTCATCTTACCTTTTCTTTTAAGACCCAGATCCTTTTGTCTTTCTAGATAAGAGCCCTCTTCCCTTGAAGCTTGGACCACTTCGGCTACATCAAATGTCTCACTTGAGCTTCCCCTGAATTTAGTGGAGTTAAATAAGTCATCTGCACAAGTCGTACGCTTTTCAAAAGCTTATTTGTAAAGATTTTCCAACATCTTCCTGATGGGAGTTTCAGGACAAGTGCTACTAATGCTTGGCTTTGCGTGCGGCTTCCTGAAAATCATTCTAGGGGCAAAATGATCATGTTTCTGTCCCCACAGAGCAATTTCATTGGGTAGAAAAAGCACGGGACCCAAAGGGTGTGGTGCCGCCATGTTGTCAGCTGAGCCAAGGGCATGTCCAAGCCCCTGGACATCCTTGCAGGTGGGCAGAGCATTATGGGAGGGACGAATAATGGCGACTTCAGTGTATGGAGTTCCTGCTGTCACCAGGCCCTCTGCTTTGCCCAAATGACCCCCTTTGGTCTCATAACCTGTCTGATCCCAACCGCGATTTGACTGTTTCACAAAAGGTTGCGAGACAAGTTAATGGCTTGTCCAAGATCATATCGTTAACAGGCAGAGCTGATCTGCAAATCCACATGTCCCTGACTCTAGTGACAGATTGTTAGCCTGTGCTCTAGAACTGCTTCTCAGAAGTGGAGGTGGTGGATTCTTAACTTCAAGGAGGTGTGGGAGGGGAGAGCGTGCGTGCCTCCTGAGTGGGGAGACTCCAGTGTAAGGTGGGAGTGATACTTCCAGAATATCATCAGAGTAGAACTGTAGTCAGAGGAAGAGGAGAGGCCAAAGTCTAGGCCGAAGGCAATGCCCACTCTAACTGGCTGCCCCAGCCCCAACCAGCGCCCCGCATGACGTTATGTGGAGCCACAGATGATCGTGAGGGTGGCTGGAGTCTCTGCTAATCGGTCGGGCTGGGTACCATCTGGGGTGGTTTCAGGTCTGTGGGTGGGAAGTGACCAAGTGACCAGGCTGGTCCTGGAAAAGGTTTGGACACATGTGGGAGGAAAGAGAAAAAGGCATTGTTGCCTGAGCCAAAAAAGGGCTTTGTCTGCCCTTCTCCTTCCATTTCTCCAAGTACATAGTCATAAAAATGGGAACAGTTGTAGGAAAACAGCCACAGATTTATAGAAAAGCTGATGATAGAATAGGGGAGAAAGGAATATTAGAAATTTACCATGAAAGGCTAAGTGCAGGAGTAAAAGTAATTAAAAAATATTTTTAAAAAAATTTGTTTATTTTTTTAATTTTTAAAATTTTTATTTATATTTGAGAGAGACAGAGAGGGGGAGAGAGAGTGTGTGTATGTGAGAGGGGAGAGGAGCAGAGAGAGAGGGAGACACAGAATCTGAAGCAGCCTCCAGGATCTGAGCTGTCAGCACAGAGCCTGATGCGGGGCTTAAACTCAGGAGCCATGAGATCACGAAGATCTGAGCCAAAGTCAGACGCTTAACCAACTGAGCCACCCAGGCAACCCTAAAAATATTTATTTATTTATTTTGCAGTTGAGAGAGCAAGCGAACAGGAGAGGGGCAGAGAGGCAGAGAGGGAGAGAGAGAATCTCAAGGAGGCTCCATGCTATCAGTGCAAAGCCTGAGGTGGGGCTCAAACTTATGAACCGTGAGATCATGACCTGAGCCGAAATCAAGACTCAGATGCTTAACCAACTGAGCCACCCAGGTGCCCTGTGAACGTTTTTTTATTTTTTATTTATTTTTTTCTAATTTTTTTATTTATTTCTAGGAGAGAGAGAGAGACAGCGTGAGCAGGGGAGGGTCAGAGAGGGAGTCACAGACTGAAACAGGCTCCAGGCTCTGAGCTGGCAGTCAGCACAGAGTCCCGACGGGGCTCGAACCCACGAACCGTGAGATCATGACCTAAGCGAAAGTTGGACGCTTAACCGACTAAGCCACCCAGGTGCCCCCCTGTGAACGTTTTTTTAATCTGCTGTGGTTGGCGCTTCAGCATGAAGGTCCAGGAACGACAGGCACACGGGTGTCTGGAGCAGAAGTGTGGATGAATGGGTTTCAATGCGGAAGGCAGGGACGTCAGCCCAAGATACACACCTGTTCTTCCCATCCAATTCAATGATTTTAGTTTTACGGGCAATACGCATGTCATCTTCAAGGTGTAGGTCAGTGGGTGGTGTAACAGAATGGGGTGAAAGGGTGTTCTGTGGACAGGAATCTTCTGGTCCGGTGTGTCTGGTGTCTGTGAATATGCTCAAGAGAGGCAGATTCTTGTAACGGCTCCTACAGAGGGTTACTGAGTAATAAGCGAAAACTCTGGGGCAAACGAAAACCAAGAATGTATTTACCAGTCAAAATTGTCAAAGTCTTGAATTAGGTATTTTGATCCATAACGGATAGAGTTTGCTCCCCTCGGTAACTGTCATCAATTAAAAAGAAGAGATGGAGAGGGAGAATTATGTTGCACTTAATTTTGTCTGAATATTTAATCACAAATAATGGAGATGAAGATTTATAACAGATATTTTGACATTCTGGGAGATGCGGCAGAGTTAATATTGTGGGAGCCTTTTCAGTTATGGATTGCCTAGAATGCGAGAAAGTCTGTAGTAGCTACAGAGACTTGAGCCTCCCAAATTCAACCTTTTAGATGCTTTGGAAAAGTTTTTCTCCTGGACAGAATTTTCTTTTGACAAGTTTCCTCAATTACTGGATTGGAAAGGAAAGTAAGAGACTATTTATAACAACTGATTAGAGGGGAAAAGAAAAAACGCTTTTCCCATGGTGCTCAAGTACAATGATAGCTGTTATGTATTAAGATTTTCTCCAAATGGGAGCTGCCCGATCAGTTCCTATGAATTCCAGAAGAGAAAGTGGGTGAACAGTAGATTGGTGGATGCTATTTGGGATGGGACATTTCTCTCCTTTTTTTCCAAAGTAAGTTGGATGTATCTAAAAATATTGGGGCTATTTGGGGAAACGATTGTGTATGTTTATGGCGATGTCAAGAGCCAGAATGTGTTTTGTGAAGGTAAAGAAAGCAAAATGTAAAAAGAGGAAAGGTCTACCCTGCCTTCATCTTTCATGTAAAGCCTAGAAAAGGACAAACGGAAGGCAGAATAAAAGGCAGCACAGGGAGTTTTATCTACATTTGTTCCTTTCATCACCTGCTCCATGTTCATCCCTCCTGGATGTCGGTAGTGCCATTTGCCTGAGCACCTCTTAGCTCGGTGGCCGACAGGCGGTGAGGTGGATGGGACTGTCACAGACCTGGCTTCTGGCTTTCCCACTGCCATTCACTAGCTGCATGACTTGGAGGAAGTGACAATCTCTCAGCTGTAGTTTCTTCACCTGTAAGGGGGTAATAATATCTGTGACCCTGTCTTGGCAGTCTCTTGTACCAGATGAAGCAAATTTTGTGAAATTAGCTCATACTTCTTGTTAAAATAGCATATTCATGTGCACCACACGAAGTACCTCAGGTACTTTATCTCCTACAATTCTTACACCCTAAGCCCTAATTAGCAGGCAAAGGATATGAGGTACAGAGAATTTAGAAGCCACAGAACTAGTAGGTAGAGAAACTGGTATTTACACCCTAGTGGCAGGGATCTAGAACAGTTTTGTTTTTTTATTAAATGGCATGCACGAAAGAAATGCATTGTATATTGTGAATCAGTACAGCTAGACAGGGTAAATACAGAAACACATATATACGGACATGTGTCCAACATATATGTATGGAGCTATGCGTACATTATTTATTCCATATCTTATGAATAATGAATAGAAATAATGAAGTTCTCTAAAACTCTTACCTGAACCAGTAGCTTCAATCTTCAGTCTCTTGTGATGTTAACTCTTTTACATCAGTTGAGAACAAGAAACGCAACCTTATGAAATCACGGCTTTCAGCACCACCATAATGTAAGCAAGTTGGTGAGAAGAAGCCCGGGGTACATGTGTTAACCAGATAGTTGAGTTTTCAAAGGATAGGAAAGTAAGGTCACAACGAAGGTTTTGCCATTGATCTCATCTTAGTCGATAATACCAGTTTTCAGAGTTTTGGTGACTCCTTTTGACAACCTCCTTAGTTTAACATATCTCCATAGTTTTGACATATCTCCTTAGTTTAAATAATGCTTTGAGGCTTTCTGGAAATATATACATTCAAAATAAACATTTGGTGGGTTGCCTGGGTGGCTCGGTTGCTTAAGTGTCCAACTTCAGCTCAAGTCATGATCTCATGGTTTGTGGGTTTGAGTCCCACATCGGGCTCTCTGTGCTGACAGTTTGGAGCCTGGAACTTGCTTCAGATTCTGTATCTCCCTTTCTTTCTGCCCTTTCCCCACTATTCTCTCTCTCTTACTCTCAAAAATAAATAAACATTAAAAAATAAAAAAGATATAAAATAAAGATTTTATATTTTAATTTTATTTCACAGACTAGCAAAGTATTAGGCACATGAGAGTTTCAAGTAAGTGGTAGTATGTAGGGTAATAGTGTGTTTAATAGAAAATGCGTGTCCTCGAGAACAGTGTAAAATCTTCTACTGGTTGTATTATCAGAAATATTGGCCAAGGGGCGCCTGGGTGGCTTAGTCGGTTAAGTGTCCGACTTTCGCTCAGGTCATGATCTCGCGGTCCGTGGGTTCGAGCCCCGCGTCGGGCTCTGTGCTGACTGCCAGCTCAGAGCCTGGAGCCTGTTTCAGTCTGTGACTCCCTCTCCCTCTGACCCTCCCCTGCTCACGCTGTCTCTCTCTCTCTCCTAGAAATAAATAAAAAAAAAAACATTAAAAAGAAATATTGGCCAATAACCCAACAATAATAATTGGAGTAATTCACATCTATAGGTCTTGATAATTTTTATTCATTGATAATAAATGAATTACAAGTGATCTCTTTACTGTGAATAAATCTGGTGTGTTTTATTGAATTGATAATATTGCCTTAATTACTGGTGGGGACCTTAATGTAGTAGTTGTACAAAGAAATAAGAAAACCTATTAAATCACTTTAGCTTAGTTTTAAACAATTTTAACTCCTAGAATAGGTTTTCAACAATTTCCTTTTGCTTCTCCCGTGTATTATAATTTTAACTTCATAACAACTGGTATTTCGAAGGAAGAATACAAAAGAGAAAGCCTTGAAAAGACACTTATCTTTGAGGAATAGAGAGCTAATTACAATATAGCATGATTAAGCATCTGTCGTTTCCACTGAGGACAGAACTGGAGTCTGTGGCCTTAACCACAGAAGAAAAAATAATGCTAATGTGAGAACAAGTTTCTAGGTTCTGCAGTGGGAGTGTTTTATGTTTGTAATCTTTAAGACTGGACTCTCATGCCAACTTTTGGGAAGATATCCAGAGACTCTTCTAGGAAAAAGGTTGGAAGGATTTATATAAAGTCCAAAGAAAGTTGGGAGGTTGGCTAGGGGATGAGTAGGTAGGGAGAGGAGGGAGCAGAGGGGAGAAGCAAGAGATAAATAAGAGAATTTCCGAAATTTCTTCCAGGCCTTTTAACGTCTGCCTAGAGATATTAAAATTTTAGGTGATTACTCCAGTTGTCCATTATTATCCAATCAAATGATATTTTGAGCACCTAGTCGGATCAGGGCATTTAGTTAAATTAAAGAGGAATGTAACGAAAGAAGGTTTTCTAAGCCCTTTAAGGGATGATTATGTAATTGAAGAGAGAAAATATAAAACACCTGAAATCATCTGAATCGCTAATAATCTAAAGCTAAGAAGGATAAGAGGCATGGACTCTTAAGAGGAAATTATAGAAAAGAAAAGACCCAACTTTGGAATGAAAGAATCATTTGGATAGAGTATTTAATAATATCTAGTATACAAGGCACACATTAAAGTGTTTAAAATTAGTCTATTCTGGTATCCAGAAAGAGTGGCTGTTTCTGTATATTTAATTTATAATCTTGTATAGCTAAGAAAAGTCTTAATACTGAGGCAAGATCTGTAGGTCAAGAATATTTGGGGGGCAGGGGCGCCTGGGTGGCTTAGTCGGTTGGGCGTCCGACTTTCGCTTGGGTCATTATCTCGCGGTTTGTGGGTTCGAGCCCCGCGTCGGGCTCTGTGCTGACAGCCAGCTCAGAGCCTGGAGCCTGTTTCAGTCTGTGGCTCCCTCTCTCTCTGACCCTCCCCTGCTCACATTGTCTCTCTCTCTCTCTCTCTCTCTCCTAGAAATAAATAAAAACATTAAAAAATTAAAAAAAAAGAATATTTGGGGGCAGTTATTGGGGACACAGATTTCTATATTTGCAAAGACAGGAAGAAGGAGGCTGGCTTATTGTGTTGTTGTTGTTGTTTTGTTTTGTTTTTATTTTTTTTAATGTTTATTTATCTTTGAGAAAGAGACAGCACAGTGAGGGAGGAGCAGAGAGAGAGAGGTAAGCTCCAGGCTCTGAGCTGTCAGCAGAGAGCCTGACACAGGCTTGAACTCACGAACCCTGAGATCATGACCTGAGCTGAAGTCCGAGGCTTAACAGACTGAGCCAGTCAGGCGCCCCAGCACATTTTTTTTTTTTTTAAAATCCTGCCACTGCTTGTGCCTAAATGGTTACAAAGAGGTGAGGCTGTTTCCAAAGCAAGTTTCTGTTTATGACTTCTCGTTCAAGAGATGCTTTTTTTTAATGTTTGTTTCAGGGTTGTCTTACCAGTTGTTTCTTTGCTGACATATAGCTCAGTGAGGCCAGTTTACTAGCTATTAGTGAGTTAGTTAAAAAGATACCATGTGTGAGGGGTTTGAAGCCAGTGAATTCAACAGGGCTTTTAGATAACTATGCTATGCTTATCCTCCAATAAGGTGTAACACAGAGTGTTTGCTTGGAGGAAGGGTGAGAAAGAAGGAATCTGGGCCAAGTGGAAAGAAAAGTCTTGAATATTAAATCACAGGAAAATGTTCAGAGAATCTTCTAGAAAAAATATAAAGAGAAATGAAGTCTTTTTTTTTAACAATTTTTTTTTAAATTTATTTCTAGGAGAGAGAGAGAGAGACAGCATGAGCAGGGGAGGGTCAGAGAGAGAGGGAGTCACAGACTGAAACAGGCTCCAGGCTCCGAGCTGGCAGTCAGCACAGAGCCCGACGCGGGGCTTGAACCCACGACCGCGAGATCATGACCCAAGCGAAAGTCGGACGCTTAACCGACTAAGCCACCCAGGCGCCCCGAAGTCTTTTTTTTTTTTAGATGCTCTGGTAAAGAATACCTAGATATTTCTAAAACATGGGGGGTAAGAATTGATGCCAAACTCCATCAATGTGAAGACTGTGCATCTGATTAAAGATAACCGTCAATTAGTGTTTTCTCTTCTGAGATGAGGCTGGCGTTCAGCTCATCCATTTATTTGCCAAGTAGTGTTGAGGGTCTTAATGTGCTGGGCACTGTGCTGAGGGAAATGATACGGCAGTTTCTGGGTGGTGATGCAGGGTTGAGGGAGGTGATTCCTCTGTTTAGCTCTGCTTCTGTATTTCTTTGGAGATGAGAGGGTGTCGGTACCGGCTAAGAAGAACTCATGCAAGAAGGCAAATTGGATATTCAGGACAGAGAGGAACTAGCTTTTGAAGGAGGTCCTAGAAGAGAGTGGAGGGATCAATATCAAGAACATGTATTAAGTGTACATGCTTGAATAAGAAATGGAGCAGCTCTTCCGACTGAAGTCTTCAAATTCTATATTTTTATTTTTTTTATTATTTTTTAAATGTTTTATTTATTTCTGAGACAGAGAGAGAGAGAGAGAGAGGTAGTGGGAGAGCGAGAGCAGGGAAGGGTCAGAGAGAGAGGGAGATACAGAATCTGAAACAGGCTCAGGCTCTGAGCTGTCAGCACAGAGCCCGACATGGAGCTCAAACCCATGAACCATGAGATCATGACCTGAGCCAAAGTCAGAGGCTTAACCAACTGAGCCACCCAGGCGCCCCTCTATACTTTTAAAAATATGTTCATTTATTTATTTTTGTGTGAGAGAGAGAATGAGTGGGGTGGGGCAGAGAGAGAGGGAGACAGAGAATCCTAAACAGGCTCCAGGCTGTCAGCACAGAATCCAATGCGGGGCTCAAACTCAGCAACCCTGATATCCCAACCTGAGGTGAAATCAAGAGTAGGACGCTTAATCCACTGAGCCACCCAGGTGCCCCCAAATTCTCTAGTTAATCACTGTACTGTAGAGAGTGAAAGTGTAAAGGGTGACCATGTATATATTTTTTTGTGTTGAGAGAGAATTCTGGAAACCCAGATTCAAATCCCCATTTGGCCATCTGACGTTACAATGTGTGCCAGCTTCTGTGAGAAGCAAACAGTCCTGTTGACCCCATCTCTCTCCCAGGAGGGTCTACGGTGCCAACGAGAAAGAACTTGGAGCAGAAGGAAATGCCATTTAAGTATGTTTGAGCCCCAACTCTGATTACATGTTACTCAGAGGAAAATATACTCAGTATCAGTGCTGTTTTCAAAACGAAGAACCTAGAACACATAAATCTCATATTAAAGAGAAAATAAGCTTTTAGTACAATTATCTTCTTTGAGAAAATACTGAACTAAAACATCCAATTTCTCATCCACTACCTCCAAAGATTGGTGGAGCATTTTATGAGCTAATAAATTCAAAGTGTGCCTAGCCTAGGAAGAGTACTCAGAAATGGTTAGCGATTATTTCTATCATCCTCATCAATAAAAAACAATAATGAAGCCTTTTTACTTAATTGAATATGTACACCATTAAGCCATGGCCTTAATTTACCAAATTATGCATAATTAAAGTTAATGTATTTACAAATCATTGATTCCTTTCTGTTTCAATTAGCTCACAGTTGGTTTCTAAGCTAGCTGAAATTGGGAAAGTCTTAACTGAAGAAGTTCACATCCTGTTTTATTTTTTAAATTGAAACATACTTTTTTGGACCCTTTTACAAGGTAGGGGTCTTTCCTTACAGTGAATATTCTCTCAGTTACTCGGGGTTGGTACACTCTTGACAGAGTTATCTTTTCCAGTGTAATCATCTCAAAGTCAAGTTTCATCTACAGATTCTAAGAAAGAACCATCCGTTTCTGATTCTGGAGTCCATTTCAGCTCTTAGAAAGAGAAGTGTGAAAATGTAGGGATGTGGCCTTAGTGGAAGTCTGTAAAAATATTTGCATTTGGGGCCATTGTTGTATTCAAAGATCATTATTAAAACTTCAGATTGTGATGCCCTGTGTCACGGAGAAACGTGTTCATTTATCTTGTTGAGGGACGTTCTCGTTGCCGGGCCCACGTATCTGCACCTGAAGATCTCAGTTCAGCAAAGGGCTTCATCTCAAGGATGAGCGCAGAGGTTCCCAAACTGCCCACCCGCCACTCTGTGCTCATGGCTGTCCTCCACCGGTGTGCATCAGGGCACGGAGGCTTACCGCGATTTGGGCAGTATCGGTGCACTAGAAAATACATCGATCCGGGTGTTTCCAACGCTACAGCTTCCTTTCTTTTTTCTCTTTCTCTCTTCTTCCCGTGAAACGGACATGACAGTTTGTAGCAGGGGACATACCGATTACACGTCCATCCGAGCGTGGCTGCCGCGGCTCCCTGACTAGAGGGGGCTTGTCCTTTGCCTGGCCCAGGTCAAGGGCCGTCCTGGGTGAGGCTTGAGGTGGGACCGTGGCCACCTTGGCCAATGAACTTCGGCCTGTTCCTGAGAGAATAACCTCCATCAGGTAGAGAAATAAAGTTAACATCATAAAGCCATCTTGAGAGAACTTTCAGACGAACTACAGAGAGTCGTTTGTGAATTTTCCCGCTGTGCTGTGGGGAGTATTTTAACTCCGCAGTATGGCTTACTCTGCCAGGCAGCCCAGTGGTTCCTGGATTGCCCCCCACCTTCCTTCTGCTTCCGGTCCCCTTTCTCTGCCTTCCTGCGAGGTCTCCGCCCCCCATCCCATCCCAAGATTGTAGTCCCTCCCCCTGGAATCCCTTCCTCCCTACTATCAGGAAGGATAAAACTGTGACCTGACGTCCCTGCTCAAAAGGACGATGTCTGATTTCTCCTTTGCTCCCCTTCTCCTGTGTTTCCCTCTGTCTCTGCCCCTCCCTTCTCATGGGCTGTCTCTTTCTCTCCTTCAAAAATAAATACACATTGAACAAACAAACAAACAAACAAACATTTGGAGATTTGACCTCCGGAGATTTAAATACAGAGAAATCTTTTAAAAATAGTGGGACCTAGGGGCGTCTGGGTGGCTCAGTTGGTTAAGCGTCCGACTTCAGCTCAGGTCATGATCTCATGGTTCATGAGTTCGAGCCCCACATCAGGCTCTGTGCTGACAGCTTAGAGCCTGGAGCTGCTTCGGATTCTGTGTTCCCTCTCTCTCTGCCCCTCCCGTGCTTGTGCTCTCTCACAAAAGTAAAATAAACATTAAAAATTTTTTTAAAAATAGTGGGACCTGTAAGTATATTAATTCTTGGCATTCAGTAAACTCCTTTTTCTTTCATAGTTCCCAGTTGAGTAAGTGAATCTACCAATCCTCTGAACATCAGTCCTCAATGGAGCCCAAAACCCATGTGCCTGAAGAAATGTTGGGACTCACAAATCTGAAACCTACTGAAACTGACATAATCGAAGGAGAGAGATGCTGGGCAAGACTGGGGGACCCTGGGTTTGGGGACCTGGGCAGCTGGGGGTGATGGTTCTCTGTGTCTGCTAGATCAGGGCTCTCTGCAGAACGGCTGCCCTAGTCCATTTCCTCCTTGTCAATCAGTAACAGTCCCCGAAACAACTGGCCATAAGTTCGAATCCCTGAATCTCAATCACGGGCTCTCAGAAAGAGGTTTGATTCAATTTGGTTGTTAGTCAGCAAGGATGACAGCATGCGGGGTGGGGGGCTCATGCCATTACACACTCAGGAGGAGCTGGCCTTCAAGGAGGGAAGCCTGCAAGGCTATGAGAACACATGTGCTGGCCCCAGCACCCCTTTCTTAGCTCAGCACTCCTCAAAGATGCTTCGTCCGCCCCGCGTTTCCATCAGAGATGCTAAGCTGGAGCCTGAGCCTGGCTGTCTTTTTTTTTTTTTTAATTTTTTTATTTATTTCTGAGAGAGACAGTGTGAGCAGGGGAGGGTCAGAGAGAGAGGGAGACACAGAATATGAAGCAGGCTCCAGGTTCGATGTTGGGCTCGAACTCACAAACTGGGAGATCATGACCTGAGCCGAAGTCAGACGCTTAACCGACTGAGCCACCCAGGTGCCCCTGAGCCTGGCTGTCTTGAAAGGCTTGTTTCCTTTCTCCTCGTCTGCATCACCCCCTGTTCCCCCACCCCCACCCTGTGACTCTCCCGGTTTCTGGGGAGCTGTTAGCAAGCTGTCATCTCCTCCCTGTGTCCATGCTCCCATCACAGGGGATGGATGTGGCTCCACTGTGGCTCCCCCGGGCACTGGTTCTTTGCCTCTCTGTTTGCTAGTCTAATTAGAGAATTTCATGTTATTAAAATGGACTCGCAGCCTTCTCCTTTATTTCTCCATTTTTCTCAAAGTAGAAGTTGTCGCTATTCTTCCAGAAATGGAAGGGGTGGAGTGCACAAGGCACCCTTCACATGATGGACGGATTGCACCTTTCCTGCCAAGGGCTGGTTCCCCTGCTCCCAACCCTCCGTGTCCTGGGTCCCGTGTACACCCCTGAGGTCAGATGTCCAGCGGGTCGTCCTAGGCCCTCGTAATAGGCCAAAAGCTTTTTCAAAATGAAAAGATTTCTGTGTTTTTAAATATTAATTAAAAAATGTGTACTCAAGTATACTTCAAACCTTCTTGTTTCAAGTGTATCATAGATGGAGTTTTTTTCATGACTTAGATTTGGAGAGTTGATGGGACACCTGGGTCACTCAGTCAGTTGGGCATCCGACTTTGGCTCAGGTGGTGATCTCATGGCTTCTGAGTTCGAGCCCTGTGTTGGGCTTTGTGCTGACAGCTCAGAGCCTGGAGCTGCCCTGGATTCTGCATTTCCCTCTCTCTCTGCCCCTCCCTCGCTCATGGGCTGTCTCTCTTTCTCCTTCAAAAATAAATAAGCCTGGGTGGCTCACTTGGTTAAGTATCTGACTTCAGCTCAGGTCATTGTCTCCTGGTTTGTGGGTTCGAGCCCCACGTCAGGCTCTGTGCTGACAGCCAGCTCAGAGCCTGGAGCCTGTTTCGGATTCTGTGTCTCCCTCTCTCTCTGAGCCTCCTCTGCTCATGCTGTGTATCTCTCTCTCTCAGACATAAATAAAACATTAAACAAAAAAACAAAATAAATAAGTAAACATTGAGGCGCCTGGGTGGCTCAATCGGTCAAGCATCCGACTTCAGCTCAGGTCATGATCTCCCGGTTTGTGGGTTCGAGCCCCACATCAGGCTCTGTGCTGACAGCTCAGAGCCCAGAGCCTGTTTCGGATTCTGTATCTCCCTCTCTCTCTGACCCTCCCCTGCTCACACTGTCTCTCTCTCTCTCCTTTCTCTCAGAAATAAATAAAACATTAAAAAAACAACTTAAAAAAATTAAAAAAACAAAAAAGATTTGGAGAGTTGACCACTGGAGATTTAACTACAGAGAAATGTTTTAAAAATAGTGGGACTTGTACGTATATTAATTCTTCACATTCAATAAACTTCTTTTTCTTTCATAGTTCACAATCTGAGTAAGCAAATCTACCCGTCCTCTGAACTTTGAAGCTAGAGACTTTGGATTGACATTTTCTGTCATGTTGTAGTAAGCATCCACTGCGTGGATATATGAAGTATAATATGCATATATGCATGCACACACGTGTACAATGAAATATAGCTCAATGAATCCTCGCTGAAACCCCACCCCCCACCGCCACCCCATGTAACCAGTGCGCCAGTAAAGGAACAGAGCCCCACAGCCCCTTTTGTGCCTCCTCTGGCCAGTAGCCCTTCAGGGGTGACCACTAGAATTCCTTCTAACATTCTGGATTAGTTTTGCTTGCTTTTTTAAAATTAAAAAAAAAAAAAGTATGTTGTATTAAGTTTATTTATTTTTGACGGGGGGAGAGCCGAGGCGGGGGGTGGCAGAGGACCTGAAGTCGGCTCAGTGCTGACAGCATAGAGCCTGATGCGGGGTTTGAACTCACCAAACACAAGATCATGACCTGAGCTGAAGTTGGACACTTAACTGACTGAGCCACACAGGCGCCCCTGTTTTGCCTGCGTTTTAAAGTCACATAAATGGACCTGTACGGTGCATACTCCTTTTTGTCTGACTCCTTTCTTTCACTCAACATGAAACCAGGAGCACCCAGTTTCATTGTGTGGTGTCAGGGTTCATTTAGTCTCATTGCCACGGGCTGTTCTGTCTGGCAAATTTGCCACATCATTCAATTGTTGCTGGGTATTTGAAATTTGTTTCCTGTCTGGGCTATTAGAAAAAGTGCCATAGTGACCAATCCGGTGCATGTCTTTTGGTGACCATATGTGCGAGAGTGGCCAACGACTGGAGAGTCATGGTGTGTATATGTTCTGTGTCAGTAGGCGGTGCCCAATCGTCTTCAAAGTTGTTTTACCTTTTAACAATAATTTAAAATGTAAAAAAAAAAAAAGAAATTATTTCTCTGATAAAATTTCATTTTTTTCCCCTTGAAAGGCCTAGTATATTTTGGATTTTTCTCAAAAGACTTAATATCTTTATAATGTAGAGACTGCATTTTGCTCGCTTTCTGGAAGAGTAGGCATCGTTACTCATAGAAGCACACAGCACAGAACAGATTAGAATTTTCCACGAAAAGAGACTGTTGTGGTCATCTGGGGGCATTTTGAGATAGAAAACACAGTCTCCTGAACTTGGGGATGCCGTAGTCAAACTGTGAAGGAGGGACGGAAGAACGTGCTTAGAGTCCCTTACTTACAGGACACATGTACTTGTCATTGTCGTTCAATTCTACAAACAAGTTTGGCCTTCTTCTTTGAGCAGGTCAGTACACTGAGCAATATGGGAATTTTGAGCAAAGGCAGAAAGGAGCATTGTAGTGTAGGAGCTTAACCTTCAGTGGAAAAGCAAATCCCCGTCGTATTTTTGCTCCAGTGATTTGTACTCTTTTCTGACTTTTATCTTTAATAGCTAATCTGTCATTTATACCAAACTGACCCATTTCCTTTGGCTTTTTATTACGATCCCCCAATTCAGACCCTCATCATTCCGGGACTGAATTATCAGCAATAACCACTTGGCTAGTTTCCTCAACTGCACCCTCTGTCGTCTCTAATATTTCTGATCATGTTACTGATCGGATTCGTTTTTGTAAAACAACAGGTTAATTTTGCATCTCTTCTGGTCAGTGTTCTTCAACAGGAGTTAAACACCCAAATACCTATGGGGTCAGGTGATGCATATGTATAAGAAAGACCAAATAATAGCTTTTGCATATTATGGGTCTAGTAATACCCTTTAAGTCCCCTGAGAATAATGCTTTGTTCCAATCTCTTGGAATCCAGAGACCTCTCGGTCTCTCATTTTCATGATTGGATAAAAAGGCATTAAAAAATTTCACTTCCCTTTTAACCCTACGCTGAGAAAACCAACAGTGCAAGCCCAACTAAAACCAGTGCTCTAGGCAGTTGTAGCCACAATGGATTTTAGCTTAGTGTTTTTACATCTTCTGGTGTTTCGAAAAAAAATGGGAAAGCCACCTTTTTCTGTGAAACCTCCTTAAGTTTCAATGCTGACATCTAATCTGAATGTTTTGGGAAAAAACTTGAAAGTTAAAACCAAAACAATGTGACGTGTGGTCCCTGGCTGCCCGTCTGAGCCCTGGCATTTATGAAACACATTAACTGCATTTCTGTCATCCACTTATGGCCCTCAGTGGCTAGGCCACCTTCACTATTGTCATTATTTTCTGTTTTCTCCAACACATGTGCTTAACTTCAGCCGCTCCCCGCCTTCTTCAGAGAATACCTCTGCTCATTCCCATGGCTGACCTTTGGCATTTTTGAATTTGAAATCTACTCATACTACCTGCCACCATCCATTTCCACTTCCTTCTTTCCTTTAAAGCTCACTTGACATTTGACTTTGTCCAGGAAGCCTTCTTAAAACTTCAGGATACATTGATTGCTTCTTTTTCTGAAAAGATTTTACATTGGTGCATTGGAAGTCACTGACACCACAATTGCCATAAACAATTTTTTAAACTTTAATTTTCCTAACAAGATTGTTCTCAGGTTTTAGATTCACGGCTTAGCACCTCTCGCCCCAGGAATATGTGGTATTATTTGAGGGCACGTAGAGAGTATTTAATAGCTGTTATGTTTGGCTGATTGATTACATAAAATGTAAGGTAGCATCTACAGCCCTTTAAAATGGTTACAATATTTTAACAACTATTCAGTTAGTGGTGATGCAGGCACATTTTAACTCAAGATATTTCTTTGCTATTTAAAAACGTGAAACGGGGGGCGTCTGGGTGGCTCAGTGGGTTAAGCATCCGACTTCGGCTCAGGTCATGATCTCATGGTTTGTGGGTTTGAGCTCCGCCTCCAGTTCTGTGCTGACAGCTCGGAGCCTGGAGCCTGCTTTGGATTCTGTGTCTCTCTCTCTTTCCGCCCCTTCCAGCTCATACACCCTCTCTCTCTCTCTCTCTCAAAAATAAATAAAGATGAAAATATAAATACACACATAAAAATGTGAAATAGATATAGTCTGGATTTTGAAATAAACTCATTTAATTATGTGTATGCCCCTGAAGGTGCATTTCCCTTGTGAAGTCCTTAAGAACAAGGCCATCTGTTTATGTGTTACCATCACATAAACTTCATGTGCAATCGATGCAGAATGAGTACATGTTGGCTGCATAGTTCACTCCTGCAGTCTCATGTAGCGACTTGAATAGTCCCATTATCGCCAGCCGACTATTTGTGAAACAAACACATTATCACTCATTTAGATTTGGAAAAAAATGTTTTCGGCTAGTTGGCAATGTTGGCAATGTATATATGATCTTGGAATGATTTTTATGTGTTGGCTAAGCCATGATATAATCTCAGGCTTTGGGAGGATGAACAATGAAATCAAATTGTAACCCAAGTCAGGGCGCAGAGCATGAAATGTGATCTAAGGCTATACTGGTTTTTGCTTTGCCTTTTATGTTCTACAAAGTGACTCGACTATTAGTGTTCTAGGCAGTCTGGGATAGGCATTCCTTACCTACTCTGAAAACAAGATTGCAGTTCCCGAGGCAAAGCCAGTGCTCTTCGTGGGCACCGTCCTGAACAATTGTGATGAGCCTAGCAGACAGACAGAGATAATTGCCAGGAAGATAGCTGGAAGTTGGGGATGAGAAGTAGGAGCTGCTGGTTTCCAAGGGGCTAATGAAGGAGGCTTTATGAAACAGTGTTACTAGCAGGCAATAATTACAAATGAGTTTTCAATAGGATAAATACCATTTTATTACAAGGTACCGTATTTTCTAGAGTAGCACTTCTCAGTCTCAGAATTTTCTGCAGTGATGGAAATGTTCCCCACCTGTGTGTGTGTGTGTTTTTTAAAGTATTTATTTATTTTGAATGAGAGAGAGAGTGAGCAAGCAGGGGAGTGGCAGAGAGAGAGGGAGGGAGAGAATCCCAAGCAGGCCCCACACTCAGTGTAGAGCCCAATGTGGGGCTCGAACTCATGAACCTTGAGATCATGACCTGGGCCAAAATCAAGAGTTGGACGCTTAACCAACTGAGCCACCCAGGCGCCCCTGCATCTGTGCTTTCCCACATGTGGCTGTGGAGCCCTTGAAATGTGGCAAGGGTGGCAATTGTGACTGAGAAATGCAATTTTTAATTTTAATTAAGTATCGATAGCTGCTAGTGGCTACTGTAGTAGACAGCATAGTTCTGGAGAGAAATATACCTTTTTTATGTCTTTCAGAAAGGGCTTAAAATAATTTTTGGTCTTCCATCCAGGTCAGGAACTCCGAATATCTTCAAGGCAGGTCCTTGCTTTTTAATTTCTCAAGGTGAAGTCTTTAGGCAGAGGTAGGATGTGGGCAGCGTGGATGGAAGGCATGGCTGACACTTGGCAGGGAAGAAAAGCCACCACTTCCACTGTTCCTTTGACACAGCTGTCCTCTAGGTGAGGGGACGTCCCTGCCACACTCCCTTCTACAGCAGCAGAGGGCGGATTTTAGCCATAGTCCTACCACCTAAGTGTAGGCTGTGCATTAACCAATACAATGAAATGCTGTTTTTGAGAATAAGTTGGGCATTTTATTAAAGTCGAGGGCTATATCATTTGATAGGTCTCAGTGTTAAACACATGCATTCTTATCGTTAAAGTCGGTTCAAGAAATCTTTCAAGTCAAACATCGACCTTTCACCAAACGTGTCCCAGTAAATGGGAGAAGCCGGTACGTAAGAAAGCCAATGGCATCTGCTTCATTTCCTATCTTAACGGCTTCAATTCATATCTGTTTTCACTTAAAAAGAGACTTGGAGTTTCATTTGGAAAAATTACCTATCCTAAAATAACTGAATAAAGCGGCTTATCAAATAGTACCGTATCATAAGTAAGAGACAGGTAAACCCTGGAGCAGTTAGCTGCAGCAGCTTCTAGAGTGAGCTGAGCACCGAAAGGGAGGACTCTCTCTCTCCTATTTTTAGAGACTGTGAGAGAAGCGATCTAATAACCTTTTCCGTCTTTTAATTATGAGGGACATCCTATTTGATGCTGAACCTCGTGATCCAGATTCTAATATAGGTACTTTGCAGATTCCCCAAACTCTTAAATGACAAACTAAATTATTTCCAACACACCAGCAGCAGACTCTGTGGCTTCTTCACATCCTGGACTCAGAGTGGAGAAGCTTTGGCTGTTGCTGAGAGACCTCTGTTGAGAAGAGGTGGGGGGTGCACTGATCGCTTGCCCCTTTCCCATTGAACCTGCACATTGGTCTTGAAATGTAACATTTGGTAGAGCATTGACATCTAGGCCTTGGAAACAAGGGATGACATTCGACAGGTTACCAGTGATGCGCGACAAGCAAAGCACACATCTTTCGGGCTGTAGGACCTGCTTGCATTTTGTGTATTTTATAGTTTACTGTCATAAATATGAAATTGTGCCCAAGGGGGGAAATATGACATAAGGAATGACCTCAATCAAGAAAACTAAAGCCACTATGTTTTTTTTTTTTTTTAATGCTTGTTTATTTTTGAGAGAGCAAGCAAGTGAGAAGGGATGGGACAGAGAGAGAGGGAGACACAGAATCTGAGGCCAGTTCTAGGCTCTGAGCTGTCAGCACAGAGCCCTACATGGCGCTCGAACCCACAAACCATGAGAGATCATGACTTGAGCCGAAGTTAGACACTTTATGGACTGAGTCCCCCAGGTACCCCCTGCCACTACGTTTCTGAGTCAAGACTTTTGCACTTTGTAGAGTCATAGCTATCTTTGATGCTAGAGGACAGGGCTGTAGACATTCTGTAGGGAATGGACAGGGGCTAGAATTTCTGGTGGCCTTGGATCTCATTTCTCATTTCTCTAGCCTGCTAAAAAAAGGTGTGGATGAGAAATATTGGTTACTTTACAAGCACACTGGTTCATGTTACAGCATTGATGCATGAACACTGAATGTTCTGCATAGGAGAGTTCTGATATATGAATTTTAAGAGGCTTGGATTCAAGAAGGAAATCTGTCACAGAGGCCTGTAACTTCCTTTACTTAAGAATTATCACAGCTTAGGGGCGCCTAGGTGGCTTAATCAGTTAAGCGTCCGACTTTCACTTAGGTCATGATTTCGTGGGTTTGAGCCCCGCGTCGGGCTCTGTGCTGACTGCCAGCTCAGAGCTTGGAGCCTATTTCAGAGTCTGTGTCTCCCTCTCTCTCTGACCCTCCCATACTCATGCTGTCTCCCTCTCTCTCCTAGAAATAAATAAAAATATTAAAAAAAAAAAAAAAAAAGAATGATCACAGCTTAGGTTGACCAAGAACCCATGATTCCTATCTTCTTTATCAGAAGTGTCTCTCATGTCCAGACCTAGAATGCAATGTGGAGCTTTCTCTTTTACATCAATGTGATTTAAAAAAAAAAAAAAAGTTTATTTATTTTGAGAGAGAGAGTGAATGGGGGTGGAGTAGAAAGAGAGAGCAAGAATCTCAAGCAGGCTCCACACTGTCAGTGCAGAGCCCAACGTGGGGCTCGATCTCAAAGAAATCAGGAGTCGGGCACATAGCCAACTGAGCCACCCAAGTGTCCCTCTTTTCTATCACTGTTAAATAATCAGGTCAAATAATATAAATTATATAAAATACTCCAGCCCCTACCAAACCATGTCCAATTTTCTCCAATTTAATTATCTAGAGGATTATAATTTATTATTTGTCCTTGAAACAATTAAAGATTTTTTTTTCTTTATTTCCTTTCACAATTAAGACCCAAAGCTAGACCCATGAAGTGGTCAATTAACTTAAAGGCAAATTAAAATGATGTGCAGCTACATTAAAATTGGTGATTTATGCCTCACAGCTGGGTTATAGACTCACAGAAGGAGTTCTTTGTAGAGAATGGACTTTCCTTCTTAATGATTTGCTTTCCTACTATTAACCCTTTAATTCTTGGAATGGAAGGTAATATTGAAGATACATGTACACATAAAACAAATGTTTGCATGACTTAATCAGATGGCACTCAAAAAATACTGCTCAGGAAGCATTTGAACTCCTTTTTTGACTTGTAAGACATAGTCCTGTTTAGTTTTTTCTAGGAGCAGTGATTAATTGATTTGGATAATAAGCAGTATACTTTGCCCCGGTCTCAGGCAGGCAGAGTTTGCTGGCTGCCTATGTCATTCGAATTTCTGAGACTTCTTTATGACATGCATGACCCCATCCACATATTCTAATTCCCACCGAACCATCTGATTGGTTCTTTCACTTACCTCAGGCAACTAGTTCTCTTTTCCAGATGAACTTCCTTTGTTCAAGTGCTAGCGAGGGAGGAAGAGCTATAATACTGTCAGAGAGAGCTGCCCCAAAGCATGTGAAGTCAGAGAAAATGCCAGAAGGTGGGAGCTGGGCACAGGTGCACAGAGACGATGCATCTGAAAAAGTTAACACACACACACACACACACACACACACACACACACACACACACACACACACAAGTAGGAGAATGGGAGAACGGAAGAGAAGAAGCAGGCGTGGATGGGGTGGTGGGGAGCCTTTGGGATTGGAAGTTTAAATTTAGACCTAACATCCTGTTCCTCAGGGCTCCTTGGCAACATGGCGGTCTTTTTGATGACTAACAGGGTGCTCGTTCTCATCATGACCATCAACTAGAAAGAGCATTTCCAGTAGACGCTGCAAGGTCTGCCCTTTGGAGTATTTACAGCTTGGCCGGGGCCATAGCTGGGCAGCAGCAGGCAGACTGACTTCGGGAAAGAACTAACTGCTGGATGTGAGCCTGGTTCTATGTGACCTACTGCAGAAGCAAGCGCTTCCTGTACCACAAGCCATGAGCACCTGTCACTGCATGTGGGGCTAGGTGTGGGGACGCTTGCCTATCAGAACACTTACTGGGAACCTTGGCTATTTATTGGTAACAATCTCATACAAGGGAAACTGTACTGACCTGTCATTTATCTTGGAAATGCCTGCCTCCCAGTGGTGCCTCGAGGCAGTAGAAGGACCAGCATCGTGAACCTGGAGATTCAGGTCCAGGACCAGTCATTCTGCCGCTGGCCATGTGTTATTCTTGGATGAGTCAGCATAAAGCCTCAGCTTTTTCATCTGTCAAATGCGGATTGATTGAACTTTACCTTGATGGTGCTTTGCAGCTCTAAGGTGATACGGGCACCATTTCATGGGTTGCTTGGTGAAATTGTCATCAGTTTATGTAGTGGAGTCATGAAATTAATCAGAGCAATAGTTTCATCATCAAACGCTTTTCGTGACTGTACCCAAACACTCTGGGTAACTGTAACTGAAACTGCATTTTTCTGCCATTTCTTTCTCTTCTTGTTTTGGTTCAGTTTATATTCAAATCTGTGCTTATAAGTTAAACACAGCAGATTTATTGCAGACTGATGCTGGTATGTTTTCGTATACTGTATGAGTTGCTGAAGAAGGAAGTAGGAGGGAGAAAGTTGCTAATAGAGGGTTAGATTTAGCTATTCCAGACTATGTAGATAAAACATAATTTTAGCATCCAACAATTATGGAACAGTCTTAGTGAGGATATCACTCATCCTTAGCAAGTCATGTATGATCCTTCGTAACTCACCCATTTTTCAGGCCAACCCATGCCACCTCTACCAAGTGCCCCTATACCCATATCCTACCCTGACGGCCACAGCTCAGCAGCGGGCCATGTGTCTTTACCCCACCTAACCCTGCCCTTGACATGCTCTCTGCGCTCTCTCTCTCTCTTCTCTTGTCCTGCTCAGGAACCTCCTTCTCAGAAAACATTTCCTCTTAGAAATCTCAGTTTAGATGTTACCAGACAGTGAAACGTTTTCTTTTGTTTTTTTCTTTTTTTCTTCTGGACTTGTATAGCCCATTGTAACTATCTCTCAGATATTTATCACACGTCCCAACTACCTGAGTGGTTTTATACTCCAATAGACTGTGGGATTCATGGGAAGAGAATGGTGTCTTTTTCTTGAAGATCTCTGGGGTCTGATGCCAAAGAGCATTGCTCAGGAGGGTGGAGGAGAGGATGGCTGAATGGGGAAGGGACGAATGCATTTGTCTAGATGTGTGTCAGCAAGTGAGATGGCTACTATTCCCTTCCCTGTTGCATTTCAGCTCTTTAAGGAACTGAAGCTGTGCCAAGTTATACCTGATTGAAAACAACAGTGTTTGATTTAGTAATTACTAAATGCACCTTCAGTATTTAAAGGAAGTTTAATAATGGTAACATCTTAGTACTTATTGTCTGTACAAGGATGTCATTTATTTATTGGTCGATTTACTTACTTTTTGCTTCTCACCTCTCAAACTATAGGTCATAATCTACCTAAACCCAGCTCATGTGACCTATTGACAGCCCATCTCACACAGCAGCCTATTAATCGTTAACGAACAAAAATAGGCACTGTCTTATTAGATCTCAAATTTATACCTACATGTCTGGTTTGCAGAATAAAATTCTCAAGTCCTTTGAAAAAAGAGTGTCTGACCTTGGAAACTTACCCGGCCTAATACCAGATCTGACAGTGAGAGAAGCAGGCATGAAGGAGGGGCAAGAGGATGCAAGGTGAATTTCTGTCACCCACTTCATCTGCAGAAGACACGCTGTCCACCGCACTGCAAATCGGTGTCTCTCCTTGTCCAGTACATGACACGACCACAAAGTGATCAGTGAATGCCACACATAAAAATTCAGTCATTAGGCTCTTTCCTAAGTATAGATATTGCTACACGATTAAAAAAAAATAGGGGATTATCATGGAGGGTACACTCGACAAACTCTCATTTAGATGTTGCTTTTCATGAGTATAAAAATAATATGTGCTTCCTGTAAAATTTTAGAAAGGGATAAAAAAAGAAAATTTATATCACTCTATGCCCTCCGCTCACTATCGATATTTTTGTTGAACTGCGAAGACAGAGCGATCGATCCATGGGTGGGATTGGAACCAAGATGTCAATGGTTTTTATATCCTGTTTTCTCCTAGCATTTCATTATGAGCCTTTCCTCATATCATTAGATGGCTCTCAAAAACATGATGTTAATGCCTTATTAATATTCAGTGAATGCCTTTGTCATAATTTATTTAACCATTTCCCTAATGCCTCAACTATTTCTATTGTCAAAATACAATGAAGAGTCATGTGAGTAATTTCCTGGGTACATCTTTATTTCTTTAAATTAAATTCCCTGAAGTGTAATCACTGAGTCCAAATATGAAGGATTTTAAGGGTCCTGGCATGATGGCAAATTGCCTATCTTATCTTACATGTCTTCTAATAGCAGCAAAGCCTACTTAGCTGAAAATAATTCCCAACCCTTACAAGGGTAAGAAAAAAAGTAGTTGTGAATTAACCTTAGCTAGAAAATTTCCCAAGAAAAGGGAATTAACAGAAGAAGGTGCTTTTAACATCAACTATCTTTATGAAAGAGGGCCCCAGATAGCAGATTCACCAGAGGTTAATGAGGTAGTAGCTCTAATAATATTGTTGTCTTTGATGTCTCCATACTCTGTTTACGGCTAGGTAATAGACATTATGCACTTTAGAAGATACTCCAGAAGGTTTTAAGGCCTGATTTGAAATCCAACAATATCTCTCTGTTACGTACTGAAAAATGGTAGGTTATGTGCAGAACCTTCAATGGGGCAAAAATTAAGAAAATTTACACAGGCTTTGAAAATTCTATTTTGTTTTCAAGGAATGATACATGAATGGTCAGTCACTTCGATACCTAAATCCTTCATACGTAGAAAGTGTAGAGCACTGCTTAATTGAATCTCTCCAACTTTCATGTGACTTAAATTATATAGTAAATCTAGCCCTGGTCCTCTTCCAAACAGAGAGTGAAAATAGTTATTAATACTGATGAGTTGTAAAGTTGGATACACCTAGATCATTGACAAGAGTGGAGGGGGAAGTCAACTGATTTACTTTGCTGTAAGTTCAGCCCATTCAGGGATTGGGGCCAAATGAGAAGTGAGAGTTATCAGAGAGCTGAAGAGATCAGGTAACACTGAGGTCCAATTCCAGCTCATCTCTTAACTACATTCAACACTAGGCAAGTCACTTCAGGTCATGGACCTCACTTGCCTCTGAAGTGTGAGGAAGTGGCATACCTGGAGGACCTAACCTGAACTAACTATGGTACGTGCCCTTTATAAGTATCAACCAAAGGCTTTGGGACTGTCATGCTGAACATCTAGAGGCAATGGCTTCTATTCCAGGGGGTGTTTTTTGACCAGCATTTTTCAGGTTCACGCTTGGGAGAGTCCAGGCTCCCCCTGGGTTGAACTTAGTCTGCTTCCTTGGCTTGGAATGATCAACACTCAAAGTCCACACTAGAGTTGACTTTAATGGCCACATAAATTGTAGCATCATATTGGCCTTTCAAGGGTCTTCTTTTTTATTTTTTTTTCCTTAAATAGTTTATTGTCAAGTTGGTTTACATATAACATCCAGTGCTCATCCAAAGTGCCTTCCAACCTTTATACAAGCTGAGTTTTATTTATTTGTTTATTTATTCTTAGCATAGTTTATTGTCAAATTGATTTTGATACAACACCCAGTGCTCATCCCAACAAGGGCCCTCCTCCATGCCCATCACCCACTTTCCCCTCTCCCCTACCACCCATCAACCCTCAGCTTGTTCACTATATCCAAGAGTCTCCTATGGTTTGCCTCCCTCCTTCTCTGTAACCTTCCCCATGGTCTTTTGTTAAGTTTCTCAAGATCCACATATGAGTGAAAACATATGGTATCTGTCCTTCTCTGCCTGACTTATTTCACTTAGCATAACACCCTCCAGTAAAGGGTCTTCTGGTTTTAGAATGAGGTGGGCTATTTGGGCTTGCTCAGCTTATATGTAATTTTTGGTCCAAGTGAGCTATAGAAAAAAATTTTTTACTGGAACAAACACAGAAAAATGGACATTTTCAGTGCTTTCACCTGCTAGTTTTTGCCCCAAGGAAAGATGTAAGGGAGAAAGACCCAGTTATTTTTGAAAGCGTTGGACCCTTAATGGGAGAAAATATTCAAAGACTATTCTATGACCTGTGGACCTTCAAAGAGCAAAAGTACCAACACTCTGCCTTCCAGAGAGAAGACCAGGAGAGACTAGCACTGCTGTTGCTAGGAGAAGAACTACCTTCACAGACGAGTATCTACTTTAATGATAAAAATAAAACACCTGAGATATGGGTCAGGCCGAATCACTTATTTCTTCATACCTTATTGTACATGGTGAATCCTGAGAACATTCCACCAAGTTACAAGGACAACATGCTCCAGTTAATACCATTTTCTCTCTTTGAAAGGATTGTTTTAATGCCAGATCCCTCCTGTGAAGGGCCCAGTTCTGCTACCCTTCTGAGTATGGAAACAGAAATCAAGTCCTGGGTGTAGACAGATTGAATATTTCCTCTGCCACTAACTTTTAAGTTTGGTGCTATCTCGAGTTCATGCCAATCCTCTTGGAAAAAGGAAAAGCAGCCTTGTTACTTCATGAAGATATTAGACATACAGACACCTCAGAGATATTGAGGAATTGACAGAGTTTGTTGGTGTAGAGTATGATTTTGATGAGAGCATATTCCCAGGAAGGGTAAACACATTGATAAACTCATTGCCCTTGATCTTCCAACACAGTTTCTATTGACATTTCTTGAAGCCTTAGACACAGATTAGAGAGTATACTGCCCATTGATTGCATTTAGGGCTGTTAATGACAGGAGAGAAGATTGAATTCCTCTCCCTGTATACACAGGGAAGGTTACCAACATTTCCGTTCAGGTCTCCACATGCTTTTGAACATAGAAATCTGTTTTCACTCTCAGTTACTAATTTAGCAATTGTTTCAAGAGATGTTTTTTATTGTACTTAAAATATTTTAACAACGTCATGTTAAGTCTGATAATTGAAGTCATGGCTTTTGAGTCTCTCCACCAATGGAATTTTGAGTAAATGATTTGAAAAAGGTCTGTGTCATTTTTGTGTTGTGATGTTTTCTATGTATGATATCTATCATATGGATTGCAATCTTAAAACCCACAAAAGTTGATATTTCTAAGTACTGGGGAAACTTTTTTCTATTCAAAAATATTAAAGATTTCTGAGGAAAAAAATGTGCTTAACGTTGGTCACATCAGATATTACATTTCACAAGCTGTGTAAAATATTGGATAATAAATGGCTAACCAGCTCCCTTTGGCTTGCCTTAGGCCTCAGATCTCACAGCATCCTTTTTGTATTTGTGTTACTAGGCAAAGTTCTCTGAGAATCTTTCCACTGGAGATATGCCACGGCCAAAGTCATCTTTGTAAGGACACTGCACTTTAATAGAGATAAGAAGCTCATTCCCACAATTAGGTTATTTGCAGCTGCAAATAACATAAACTCACTTAAAATATTTTAGTAGAAAGTAGTTATAATTAATTAAAAGTGGCTTATTTACTGAGGAGGAAGATAGGTCAATTAAATGGAGATTTAGAGGTATGTATTGACTGGGAGGGATCCCTTGAAAATGTATATTCACACAGTCAGGAGATGTTGCTAGTGTACAATGTGAGGATTAGGCAAGAATTCTGTTTACACATGGCAGATTAAACACATGGGTGTCCTGAGCTCCATTCTCGGCATCCCCCCCCCCCCCAAGACAGAAGACTTCCCTCGTTTACCCTGTCTGCAGACCAGAAATTGATTCTCTAGAGAAATCGATCCAGAGAGCCTTGACTTGCGTCAACAGGTCCAGGAAGAGTAGAGCTGAGATGTAAGGATGAGAGCAGAGATCGAATATCTTGGTGCCTGCTGACTGTGGGATCCCTACCCCGCCCCGGTGGGCTCCCCAAGAGCCTACAGCCAGCCGTGTATGCCTCCAAATTCTTCTCAGAAAAAAGTGAACAATCCCAGAGAACCCAAAATCACAAATGCTCTTTTTTTTTTAATGTTTATTTATTTTTGATAGAGAGACAGACAGAACACAAGCAGGGGAGGGGCAGAGTCAGAGGGAGACACAGAATCCAAAGCAGTTTCCAGGCTCTGAGCTGTCAGCACAGAGCCCGATGCGGGCCTTGAACCCTTGAACCATGAGATCATGACCCAAGGTGAAGTCGGACACTTAACTGACTGAACCACCCAGGCACCCCAAAATCCCAAATGCTCTTATTGTGAACAGATAACAAAACCTAGCAGGCATTAGAATAACATTCCCATTGTGAAAAACTGGAACCAAAACAGTTAAAACTAACTCTTTTTTTGTTTCAGTTTTATAGATACAAAATTGACATACACACAGTGTAAGATTAAGGTGTTTGCATATGAACCAACATACGTATTCTGTGAAATGATTACCACAATGAGTTCAGTTAACAGCCGTCACCTCATATAGTTACCAAACACGTTTTTTTGTTTCTTCTTGTGGTGAAAGCATTTAGGAGTTATTCTCTTAGCAACCTTCAAATGTAGTGTATACAGTATTAACTATAGCCCTCATGTCGTATATTACATCCCCGGTACTTATTTCTTTTTAACTAGAAGCTTGTACCTTTTTACCACCTTCACCACATTTCCCCACCCCCATCCCACACTTCTGGTAACCACAAATCAGGTCTTTCTCTATGAGTTTTGTTTTTCTTTTCATTATTTTTTCTTTAGTCTCTGTCTCTCCTTTCCTTCCTTCTTTCTCTTTTTCAAATCCCAATTGTAAATGAGATCATTTTTCTCTATGACTTATTTCATGTAGTGTCACATCTTCAAGGGCCATCCATGTTATTGCAGCTAGCAGGACTTCTTTCTTTTTTTATGGTCGAGTAATATTCCATCATATGTATATATGTATGTGCATATAGATACCACATTTTCTTTACCCATTTCGTCCATTGATGGGCATTTAGTTTGTTTTCATGTCTTGGCTGTTATAAGTAGCACTGCAATGAACATGGGGGTGCAGATATCTTTTGAAGTTAGTGTTTTCACTTTCCTTGGATAAGTATAGGTGGAATTGCTGGATCTAACACTGGTAGTTGTGTTTTTAATTTTTTGAGCTACTTCTGTACTCTTTCCCACAGGAGTGATACCAGTTTGCATTCCCACCAGCACTGTACATGGGTTACTTAGCCTCTACAACCTTACCAGCATTTGCTTAAAAGAATTCTTAGAGGAAATGTAACATAGAAGCAGAAGAAAAAAAATTTTAAATCAGAATATATGTATTTAAAGACAAGATATCCCATATGATATAAAATAAAAAGGTAATAAGGGGAACATCAGAAAACAATAAAGAACCCTTGGACACTTAAAATGAGGTGAGATTTAAAACATGTTGAGGGTTTAAAAGAAGTCAACAAATCCCATAGAAAGTAAAGGCCTTAAAAGGAAAAAGATAAAAATCTTAAATGATTGCTCCAAAAAGTTTAACATAACTAACTGAAGTTCCAAAAAAAGAAAAAAAAAGAACAGATAAAAACTTAAGTGAGGATATTATAAGAAATAACAGATAAAATTGCAAAGAATAATATAAGCTTCTAAATTAAGAGACTATCAAACACCTAGTCTAATTAAAAATAAAATATGCATATACCCATGCTAACCATTGTAAAATAGTAGAATAATAAGGACAAAGTGTAAATCTTAAAAGTGTTAAAAATGAGACCATCCACAGGGAAGATCAGTCAACCTTCAAGTCAACATTATATATCAGGGAACAGTGGAGATATATACTAAAATTCTGAAAGGAATATGATTTGCCATATAACATTCTACATTCAGCCATTTATTCATCAAGTGTAAGAGTAAGATAAAGACACTAATGAATAAGAATGGAAATATGAGAATCTGGGCGTTGGACACAGGCAAGTGGCCCCAAGGAGCAGCCAGTTTTGACTGGAGCCAAGAGGCAGGACTGTGGGAGGAAATCCTTGTTTTCCTATTGTTTTTGTGCATTGAGAAAATTACCTTGCTTGACTTTGACAAATCTATTGGAATGCTTAGGAAGAAATTAGCAATAGATACATAAGAAGACAAATTTAAATTCAAATCATTGGATAAATATTGTAAGGATATGTAATCAAGTTCACAAGACAGCATGGAGCACCTGGGTGGCTCAGTCGGTTAAGCGTCCAACTTTGGCTCAGGTCATGATCTCACGGTTTGTGGGTTCGAGCCCTGTGTCAAAAAAAAGTTCACTAAACATCAGATGATACTTACATCATCACAAAGTGAGATGTTAAGGGGGGGCAGATGTAGGGTGGGATAGAGGGCTTAAATCTTTCTCTTAATAGGTAGTTAATTCTGTAATCGTGTCTAAAATTCATAAGGTGACAAACAGAAACATAAGGAGATTGGAGATAAATGTCTGAAGAAATACCTAAAAGGACTGAAAGTATTTGTCTCCGGGATGTGGGCTTAAGCATCCAAGCTGAAAAGGAATAGAGCATGTGTTACCTTTTTCCCAACATAAATCTCTTAATACTGTTTGGCTTTTCTGGGGGCGCCTGGGTGGCTTAGTCGGTTAAGCGTCCGACTTTCGCTTAGGTCATGATCTCGCGGTTCGTGGGTTCGGGCCCTGCGTCGGGCTCTGTGCTGACTGCCAGCTCAGAGCCTGGAGCCTGTTTCAGTCTGTGACTCCCTCTCTCTCTGACCCTCCCCTGCTCACGCTGTCTCTCTCTCTCTCTCTCCTAGAAATAAATAAAACATTAAAAAAAAAACTTTAAAATGATACAGGTTTAACATTCAATGAAAGTTTAAAAATCCTTAAAAAGAATGAAGACACAGGGAATGGACTGCACACTAGAAGTGTTCAGAGAGTCAAAATCTTGTTGCATCTGCCTTGGACTGGGATGGGGTGCCTCTGTCAGAGGGCCCACATTGTGGTGTTCAGGGCTACACTAACGGCCTGTCTCTGTGAATTCTCCTGGTAACCTGGCCTCAAAAGAGAGGGCTAGCAATGGAGCTGAACAGAATACCCAGTGTTCTAAATGTAGTATCAGACCATACAATACCGAGCAGATCTTCACAGAGGAGCATCACATCATCTTCTAAATTGGTGCTCAGTGAATATATATATTCAGTTTTCATTGTGTTTTAAGGTGCAGGCTTTTTCCTGCAGATAATTCATTGTGCTGTCCTCTTAACTCCTACCCATGGCTAGGGCAACTGGAAAATTAAATCATCTCTCTACCAGTTAGCCAAGTGACCTGTTGGCTCGTTTACTGTTCTCGGACTGGAAGGCTTTAGGTTTCTTGCTGGCTCAACCTGAACTTGTGAGAATAGAATGTGAATTAGAATATGAGTTAGAATATGGTGCAAGATCCATTTCCTAGGCTCTTTCCCTACTTTTGGTCTTTTGTGCAGTGGTCTTTCTTCACAAGCCTTCATGCACACACCACTCAAAATACACATCCATGCACACACACTTAAAATACACATTTTGCCGGGAAATAAAAATGAGTAGAATTAAGGTAACTTACCACCTAATCCATCAAGTACAACTTGACTCTTACTCTTCAATTTTTTTAATGTTTATTTTATTTTTGAAAGAGAGAGAGACAGAGTGTGAGCAGGGTAGGGGCAGAGAGAGAGGGAGACACAGAATCTGAAGCAGGCTCCAGGCTCTGAGCTGTCAGCACAGAGCCCAAAGCAGGGCTCAAACTCATGAACTGCAAGGTCATGACCTGAGCCGAAGTCAAATGCTTAACCAAATGAGCCACCCAGGCACCCCTTGATTTTTACTTTTCAGCTATCCAATTCCATTTGATTCTGTACTGGCTTCTTTCTGCTGATAACATCTAGACTTATGGTGACTCACCTGAATCCCAAATTACCTTTCTGCTATATGTGCCCTATGGAACCTTTCCCATTCTGGCTTCTTGTCTCCTATCTGGTCAGAACTAATGCTATTACCACCACATTGATACTGAACATTCCGTCACCGATTATGTATCGCAACCCTACTCTGGGTATTAGTGTCTGCTCCTCTACCATCTACAGCATGGCCCAGTCATCCTATGGAATTCTAGAGCAAACCACCATCTACACTTTGTGACTGTGGGCAAGTCATGAACTTTACTGACCTTATTTTTAATCTGTCAACCAAACATTGATTCACATCCTACATAATTTACGGAGGTATTTATGATCGGGGTTAAAACTAGAAATAGTAGGAAGCTTACATGTCGAACTCATGCAGCCATGGTGAAGTTGGAATAATATAGAAAGCCAGTTTGATCCAGACAAAAGGGAAAGGTAATTGGGAAATTCTTACCATGTCTTGCTTTTATTCGTCTGAGATTTAGATATGTCAGACAGCTCTGGTGTGAGATTTGGGTTTACCAACCCAGAGTTAGTACCCTTCCTGTTTTCCTTTTTCCTGTTGGTCACCAAGATGCCTACAAGTTTTGAGTTTGGTTCCACGCCTGGAGCTATGCCAAGGTCTCAGCTAGATGGACCATATTCATCAGTCTAACAAAGTGGGGGGGACTGTGTTAGCGTTCCCAAGGCAGAGATCATACATAAGGGCCGCAGCTGGAGTTATGTCACCCAGAAATGTTTCCTGGGCATCGGTGTCTTTGTACAAATTGGATAACAGTGAACCAAATCCAGGGTCACACGCAGGAACCAGTGAGCTAAGTATATTAAAGAGGAAAACGTGATCTGTGAGGCTGGGGAAGAGGGCCTGCTTCGAGTGCTTCAAGTCTATTGAAGAGCCATTCCTTCCCTTTCTGTCATGGAGGGACCAAGATCATCCTTTCAACAGAGTTTTGTGGAGATCGGGCAGGGGAGAAGAAGCTTTCACATACCAGAGGGTGTAGACAAACCCGGCCTAATCTGACCTGAAGTTTTCAGTAAATATTTCCTAGCTGCCAGAGAGCACTCTAGTCCCAGAATGACCGTTCAGGTTATCCTTTTTGTAAGTGCTTATGTAAGGGACTGCTGAAATTGCTTATCTGGTGCATGCCTGAGTAGAAGGGAAATTGTTAATTGTTTTTAAATGGCATCAAAGCCAAACCAAATATAGGGAAGTATAAGGAAATGTAAAATGTACCTCTTCATTTCAATCTCCCGTACTCTTGTTGTAAGCAAAGTTAAAAATAAAGAAAAGTCAAAATAAAGTTTAAAAATCATCCACAGTTGTACTGCCTAAAGCCAACTTCCTCCTCTTCTTCTTCTTTCTTTTTTTTTTGCATTTATTGGATGATTTGGATCCCACAGTGCATAAACTTCGTGTCCTCTTATTCTAAATTTAGCAAAATAAATACCATTTCCCCAATGTTATAAGCTCTTTAGTAAATATTTACGATGCCTGATCATGAGGTAATTGTATGGCATTATTACAGCTTATATAACCATTCATGTGAAAGATTGGTGTTCAACTTTGTTTACTGTTAGTAAACAGAACCTATAGTAATTAGAACCTATTGCTTTGTATGTTTAAATCAACCCTTATAACTTATTTTCTGGACCTGGCTTATGTAGTTCTGACTTCCTGGGAATGTTTGTCTATGAATAGGGCATGGAGTTTGCTTAGTTTGGGGACAGTACAAATACATAACTTGATTAGTGAAGCTTCTTGCATTGAAGGACTCTTTTTCTCTTAGGATTGAAAGAATAATGATAAGGGGCACCTTGGTGGCTCAGTCAGCTGAGCACCTGACTCTTGATTTCAGCTCAGGTCGTGATCCCGGGTCGTGAGATTGAGCCCCGTGTTGGGCTCTGTGCTGAGCATGGAGCCTGCTTGACATTCTCTCCCTGTGCAATTCTCCCCTGCATGTGTACTCTCTCTCTTCAAAATAACAAAAAAAATTGATTTAAGAAGGAATAATGATAAATTCAGTGTCTTCTATAGACGACAACATGGGATATGGTCGGTTTTAGCTTAGAACATTATTTTAACACTTAATAGCGGGCTTATCCTCCTAAAACTAAGAGGAAAACATAGAATTCTTTTGGAAGTACTGTTTCCACTCATGAATATGACCTAAATGGCTACTATATACTATGCATTTCAGAGCACTGAGAAATGTGAGTGAACAAAAGCAAAGATCCCTATCCTCATAGAGCTTAAATTCTAGTGAGCAAGACGAGAGACCATAAGCAAAATAAAGGATTATGGATATGTGCATATACACACAGGCACACATATTTTATGTTACAGGCATAACACATGCTAGAAAATGAAGAGGGGAGTTAGGAGGTTGTTTCTGGGGGGCATGCAATTTTAATACTATGAGGATGTATCTTTGGAGGAAAGATTGAAGAAGTCATGTTGTCCTTGATGCGAATAGTTCAATAAGGAGGAAAGCCTGTGACTAAGGGATGAGGAAAAGAATGAGTTAGAAACATCAAACATATGTGACTCTTTAAAACAGTTTTGATGCAAGATTGAGCATCAAAAGAAGGCAAAATAAGATTCTGTCTGTTTGTGGGGCACTTGAGTGGCTCAGTCGGTTAAGTACCCGACTTTGGCTCAGGTCATGATCTCATGGTTTGTGAGTTCAAGCCCTGTGTGGGGCTCTATGCTGACAGCTCAGAGCCTGGAGTCTGCTTGGGATTCCCTCTCTTCCCCTTCCCCACTTGCACTCTGTCCCTGTCTCAAAAATAAATCAACATTAAAAAATTTTTTTCAAATGTTTCTCTCTGTTTAAGGCATGAGAAATGGCAGCTGATGGGGATAATCCAGAAGAGGGGCAATTGATTATGTTGGAGAGGGGATGAACCTAGGGTGCAAATCAGGAGTTGGCTTGAGCTATGTGCAGGGCTAGGTCATCTATGTAGCAGGCTGGGTAACATTGCCAATGGATTCAGGTGGTGATGTGGTAGGTGAGTAGGTACGTTTTGTCTCTGACTGCTTCTTTAAATGACATAATTGGATCAGAGTAAGGATGAGAAGGAGGTTCTATGGATTTGAGTGAAAAAGAGAAGTTGTAATCGCCATCTAGGAATGCAGACAATGAGTGCACAAGGGACCTAAGGTATTGTCTAGAAGCAGTACGGGTCTGGTCATGGATGAAAAATGAGGCCATCTTTGTGGTTATCTTTCCACTCCAGGTATGGGTGCAGACCTGAAGTCATGAAGCTTGATTTCACCTGGATGCGGTGTTTTTCACATGAGAGCAGTGTAGCAATCTGTATGCAATGCAAGGAATGTTTGAATTGGTTGACATGCAACAGAACTGGGGAAGAAGGGGAAAAGGGGGAAGGGACAGTGAAGAGGTGGCGGGTTCAATTGATCAAAAGTGCCAGGAGGGTTGGCGTTGGAATTCTCCAGGTATGAACTGGGAGGAAAAGAGGTGGTAGCGAGTTAATGGGGTGCTTGGGGCTGAGATTTCAGGGTGGTTGCTGGCCACCATTCTTGGCAATAACGAGGCCTAGAGGCAGTCCAGAGGTGGGAGGGGGCACAGTGTGCTCATCTTGCACAACACAGCTCCCGGTAGAGCCTCCCCTAACGTTCTTAGGGAAGTTCTTGTGCCTCACTCTGCGTTTCTATAATTCCCCGTAAATATGCATTGTTCATTATTATCACCAATATCAGCATTATATTAGGTTGAACCACATGAAATTACCAGTGTTTGGCTGCATTTGCCCACACAAAGGGCAATTTCATGTGGTTCAACCTAATATCTTTCATTAGCCTGAACTTCTTGAGGGTAGCAGCCATGTTACACTCAGCTCTATAGTTCTAGCACTTAACCACAGTATCTCTCATATAATTGGATTCATTAAGTGTTTCTGAATAAATAAACAAAATTCTGAAAATATGACCCCACACAAAAGGTTGAAGGTACCAAATATGCCATATTCCATTGGGTGGATTGTTTCAACAGCGAAGGGCAGCTTAATGGAAAGGCAAGGTTGTGCGTTCTGGACACATGTCAGCAGCCAGCAAGCAGTGTGATGGCTTCCGTGTCAAGCAGGACTTGTGTCCCATACTTTTTCTGTAGTGGCGATTCTCCTTCACAGCACTGCAGATGGCTGATACTTCCACATTGGCTGGGCACACACACTGGACGGAAGATTCATGAGTGTGCGGCAGCAGTGAAGCTCTTTTTTACAGTCATGAGTATGCTGCAGATGACATGAAACTGGACACCCCTGTCTCTAACAGACACATTTGTTTCATTTGTAGACATGTTTTGGGGGGATATAGAGAAGCCTGTGTCTTAGACGTCTTCAAATAGATGAAGGATGTTTTTCAGTGCAGTGGATTTGGTTGGTTCTCTTCTCACGTCATGGTAGATACTGTAACTCCCAGATTTTCCCCGAGGTCCTGAAGGGGATATGGTGCCCCTGTAGGCCAGGCAGTGATGGGCCCTTCACAGCCACCATCTTGAGAAGCAGAAAAGGACAGGTAAGCAACTCTCCACCCTCCCGTCACCTGTCTCCATGGGCTGATGTTGGTTGAAGAGCAGTTCCCTTCCCTCAGGATGGAGTGCAGATCAGCTGCGTTAACACCTGGGCAGTGTTTACAAGCAACTGATTCCTCTCTCATTGTCACTAAGCAATTACTCTGCGTAGGTGTCACCTACTGCTTGGTACGTATTCACTCATGTCGTCACCACTACATCCTTTTGTCCATTTTCCAGGTGACAAAATGGAGCCTAGCAAAGTTGAACATCCAAGATCTTAAAAGCCCCTGTGTTCAGGGTGCCTGGGTGGCTCAGTCGGTTAGGCGGCCGACTTTGGCTCAGGTCATAATCTTGCAGTTTGTGGATTTGAGCCCCACATCGGGCTCTATGCTAACAGCCAGCTCAGAACCTGGAGCCTGTTTCAGATTCTGTGTCTCCCTCTCTCTGACCCTCCCCTGCTCATGCTGTCTCTCTCTCTCTCTCAGAAATAAATAAAACAAAAAACAAAAGCCCATGTGTTCTTGTCAGCCCCCTTAAAACCCTGCTGTACATCTTACATTTTCAGATAAACTCTTCAATAATCTGGCCTCTGCTCTCCCTCCAGTCTCCCCCTCTGCTCTTCTAGCCACTGTACACCTTTGATCTGACAGTGCTTTCAGGACTCTAGAAAGATCTTTTCACATGAGCTTCTCCTTACCAGTTGACTATTGTTGTCTAAATCATTTCTACTTGTCCTTTGGAGGTCCTCTTGAGCAATACCTCTTCCAGGAAGGCCTCCCTAACCTAATTTGCAGTCTTCCAGAATTCTCCTCTAAGTCCTGGATAACGTTGTTTCTCATCCACAGCCTATTGTGGTCACGGGAGTGCAGGACCAGATCCCTGTTGAGTCTGGGAGGGCATTAAGGATACACACCAGGCCTTATTTGTCTTTGCCTGCACAATGCCCCACACTAAGCTGACCATTAGGTATGAGAGCAGGATGTGCCTTTTGAAATAAGTGACTTCACTTACTTACATCCAGAACTTAGTAGCTGAAGGAACTGTGCTTCTTACCCTCTTAAAATCACAACTTCCTCTGCAAAATGAAGGTAATAATTAATATCTTCTTAATTCAAATGTAAAGAGTAAATAAGACAATATATTTAAACACTCTACTCCAAGCTTGGTGCATGGTAATCACTGAATAAATGACATTACCGTTATGATCATCACTTTCTAAATCTTTTACTTATTCTTTTATTTGAGAGATTGGGGGAGGGACAGAGGAAGATTCTATGCTCAGTGCAGAACCCAGTTCAGGGCTGGACCCTGGAATCATGACCTGAGCCAAAATCAAGAGTCGGACGCTCAGCCAACTGAGCCATCCAGGTGCATGTGCACCTCACACGCACACAGCTGCTTCAGAAGGCTCCTTCACCCTCTTCCGTGATCCACACCAAGACCTCTGTCCACTCTTCTGTCCAAGCCACAGCTTAGCCCAGCCCCACAGGAATTCACCCTGAGGACGGAACAGGGCACACAGTCATCTTCTCCTGGCGCCCCCCACCCTCGGCAACCCTCCTGCCCTCCACACACTTGGGACCTGCTCTGCCTTCTCCATCTCTCTTCGCCTGACTCTCTTCCACTTTCCCGGTGGTCAGGGTACTTTCAGCCATTGCTGCTTGGTGGGGGGAATGCCCCCGGAATAGAGATAAGTTCCCCATGTTCAGAGATCAGCTTCTGACAAGCTGCTATGCACATTTTACGGGTGGACCCCCTTAAACAATTAAGTACCTTGAGGACAGAGGTTGACACTTCCTACCTGGGTATTTTCCATCACTACTAGCACAATGCCCTGAACAGAGTAGTTCTCAGAAAATGTTTAGGAATTGTTTTTGCCCTGAGGGTAGTGCCTATAGGCAAAATAGATCCTCCCAGGACCAGCTCCTGTGATGGCTGGACCCTGAGGAAGTGAGAAGAAGAGCATGGGTCCTATGCTAACGCATGTTTTAATTTAAAGATTACAGAGAGAGAGAGAGAGAGAGAGGGAGAGTAAGACTGAGTCCAATCGGACCCACATATAAGCAGTATTACCAATTTTTTGAGTTATTTTGTGTTTTATTCCAAATCCTCCTGACACAAGTTGATACATATTCCTCCATGCTCGGGTCAAAAATAAGGCCAGTTTAAGCCTGCTTCAGATTCTGTGTCTCCCTCTCTCTCTGACCCTCCCCTGCTCACGCTGTCTCTCTCTTTCAGAAATAAATAAAACATTAAAAAATTAAAAAAATATAAGGGTGTTTTTTCATACCAAAAAGTGCTGTGGTCTGCTTTCCCATTCCCCAGTGATGACTCCCTGACTCACCCCTACCTCTCCAGTGTCCTTCAGGCCCGGGGTTCAGGATCCATCCTTTGAATTCTCATGAAGGCAAAGTGTTCATTTCCTGTCAAAAGGCAAAATCTGTGAAACGATGGCCTAATAGCACAGAGGAAGTAGGATGGCCCTTGGGAGGAAGATGGTCAGCTCCCATAGAAGGTGAAACAATGAAAATTAAACATGCTTGTTTTCCCCAATGGTTCCTTTTTTGGATGAAGAGACAAAGTTGCTTAACTGGTCTTTATTTGAAATTAAAGTGCTGATTTGTAAGAACCTCTCAATGTGAGACTAATGACATGTTAGAGGTGTATGAATGAACCCATATACAGGAAGACAAAAAAGGAATCAGGCCTAATCAAAATGCCAGCTATTTTAAGATCTTTTCTTGACCATGTAATGACCTTCATACATATTATGCACCATTAATATTCATGACAATTATATATTTTTAATTTCCCCAATGTTATAAAACATTAATCATCAGTACCAGCAAATAAGATATTTTTGCCTGAGTAGTTCATACAAAAGTTTGGCAGTACTATACTTGCAAATATCATGAAATATGTCAAGAAAGAGAAGGAAGGGAAAGAAAGAAAAAGAAAGAAAGAAAGAAAGAAAGAAAGAAAGGAAGGAAGGAAGGAAGGAAGGAAGGAAGGAAGGAAATGAAAATAATCTACAAAACACTTACTAAATTCTAAGTGTTTACAATTAATTTTGGTGTCATAATAAATGTCAGGGAAGAAGCGTTTCAAAATCAAAGTGATCTAAATCTTCATGTCTTCATCTGAAACCGCAGAAAATATGGTAGTTGAGAGTTAAAGAAATTGGTGGAAAAATAGGACGTCCATGCTTCCATGCCCTGAGAGAAAGTACGCAAGTACAAATAAAATGAGTCAGGATACTTTTTACCCTAGCTCTTTTTGTATCTTTCCCACTCGGAGTCAAGTGTGCTCTGTTCAGAAATGACTTTGGGCATTACTTTAAACCAAATTTCTGGGGAATAGGGAAAACAGGTACATGTAGCAAAATGGAGATTTGGCTATCTCTAGCAAGCAGATGAGTTGGGAAAGGCAGGAAGTAATAGTGTCAGTGGGACCCAATATAGGCGATATTGGCAACAAATAAGAACCAGTCCAAACGTTTCTGTTGTGTTTCACCACAGAAGGTATCTTCTTTTCTTTTGCCATGGTACATAGTGCTCTGGTAATACTTAGGGACATTGGACCCTGAATCTTAGAGAAGTTCTAGCACTGTTGGAAAATGTGATGATAGAGCATGAGGAGGCTGGCTGGTTCATGTAGGAACAGGCATCCAGCCTGAGTCTTTAAAGATAAATATTTCATTTATTCATTTAAAAATATATATCTTGGGGTGCCTGGGTAGCTCAGTCAGGTAAGCGTCTGACTTTGGCTCGGGTCATGATCTCACGGCTTCTGGGTTCGAGCCCCACGTTGTGCTGCTGGCTCAGAGCCTGGAGCCTGCCTCAGATTCTGTGTCTCCCTCTCTCTCTGACCCTCCCCTGCTCATGAGGTCTCTCTCTCTCAGAGATAAATAAAAAACATTAAAAAAGAATAAAAAACAAATTTTAGAAGGAGGAAGATAGGAGGGTGGGTAAAATGGTAATAACACCCATCAGCGATTTCATCCCTTTGTGAAGAATCAGTCTGAACAGTAAATACCAAAGCCAGTATGAAAGTTATCAATTCAGGGTTACAGAAGGGCACCATCTCATTACTTTCTCCAGGTCTTCTGTGCTTTATGTCCCATTTCTAAGATAATACCAGGTGGACAGGAATCCAGTATCATCACTGGTCCTTTCACAAAACCACAATGATTGAATGGGCACTCCAGATAGGGAATCCTCCCTCCTCTGTGCTCCGAAACGCCAGCGTGCAAAAACAATTCATTTCTCTCTGTTCCATCCAACTAAACTTTATTGATTGCAGATCAAGTGATGGTAGGCGGTTTCTTCAATTAAATACAAACTTAAAATTGTAGAACTACAATGGAAATCTCTGCTATTCCAAAGTTAAGCTTTGGACCTTGAATAAGGATGTTTATAGAGCCAAGTGATCCCAAGTAAAAAGGGGTCATTGGATGTAAGGAGTTCTTACTCTGCTCCTTACTGATATTGCCACTTCATGGTGTTGCATGTATCTTGAGTTGTGAAAGTAACCTATTGTCTTACACTATCATAAAACAGGCAGTCGTTACCTTCCTCCAAAAGCATTTTTGTGTTCACATTCTTCATCTTTGTGTACATCAGCCAGAGCTTACAGCGTATTCCTAATCATACCAGTTTGGATTGTGCGTGGTGAATAAGGTGGTAACATACCACACACAGCATGCAGAATAATGGCGCCCAAAGATGTCCACATCCTGATCCCTGAAAGCTGTGACTATGTTGGGGTACAAAGCAAAGGGGACTTCCTGCTGCAGGTGGAATCAGGGCTGCCAAGCAGCTGACTTTGAAGTAGGCGGGTACCCTACATTATCCAGACAGGCATAGTGTCCTCACCAGAGTCCTTGAAAGTGGAAGAGGGAGGGAAAGAGAAAGTCAGGGGGGAGATGTGACCCAAGTAGGATCAGGGAGATGCTGGCTTTGGAGACAGAGGACTGGGGCATGAATCAGGGTAGAGTGTAGCCCTTGGAGGCCAGCAAAGACGAGAAGACAGACCCTCCCCTAAAGCCTCTGGAAGGGCCACGGCCCTGCTACCACTTTGATTGGAGTCCAGTGAGACCTGATTCGGGCCACTGACCTACAGAACTTCAAGAAAATTAAGTTGTATTGTCATGAGCCACCAAGTTAATAGGAAACTAATACAGATGCTCATGAGACTTTTTGCATTCATCACCTTCGATATCTATTGGTTGTGCTCATTTTAATCTGGAAGGGATAAAGACCATGATGATGGGCTCGGTCAGCACGTGGGGTAGTGGTGTTTCCCTCAGGTGTTTGAGCTTCTAGACTACAAATTTCCTTTTCTTTTAAAAATTTTTTGATGTTTATTTTTTGGGAGAGAGAGAAACAGAGTGTAAGCAGAGGAGGGGCAGAGAGAGAGGGAGAGGGAGACACAGAATCTGAAGCAGGCTCCAGACTCTGAGCTGTCAGCACAGAGCCCAACATGGAGCTTGAACCCACTGACTTCAGATTATGACCTGAGCTGAAGTAAGACGCTTAACCGACTGAGCCACCCAGGCGCCCCATAGACTACAGTTTTCCTCTGACTTTCTGGATTCGGTGAGTGTGTGGTACCTAGCAGAGGGTGAGGCACATAGCTCGTAGTCTCCCTGTCAGACCACAGAAGGCCAAAGTCTTTCAACACTTCCTTCTCAAAGCAGTGAACTATGCGTTTCCCAGCAGTGTTATCTAATAATTTTCTGTCAATTCCTCTGAGATGATTTTGGCATCAGATTATTATATACATTCTAGAAATTAATATTTACTGAAAACAGCAAATAGATTTACTTCATAGATTGTATTTCTTCAGTTAAGAGCAGAACAACGGATTGAAGTCCTCATACATATACATGCTATCCAATGAAGAGATAATTCAGGAAATAGCGACTAATATTGTCTGTGGTTATGATAGAGAAAATAAATGTGGATTTCTGACTAATAAAAGAATATTTTTGAGGTGATGATGCCGAATTTTATTTGTGAGGCATTTGATAGAAAATATATCCTTAAAGGCATCTGTTACAGCATCTGACGGAAGGCAGAGTGGGAAGAAGGGAGATGGGACAACATAGGCCTTACTTCCGAGGGTCTCCATGTTCTTTCACCTGCTCATCACATTAGACTGCCCTTTTTATTATTTTTTTAAATTTCTTTTTGAAAGAGAGAGAGAGAGAGAGAGAGAGAGCGTGAGCGGGGGAGGGGCAGAGAGAGAGAATTCCAAGCAGGTGCTGTTCTGTCTACGCAGCATGGGGCTTGAACTCACAAACTGTGAGACCATGACCTGAGCCAAAATCAAGAGTCAGACACTTAACTGACTGAGCCACCCAGGCGCCCTTAGGTTGCCCTTTTCTTTATCCCCAGGCCTAATGTGTACCTTTGCACACTTGCCTCATGTCACTGAAATCTTCATCTGAATTTTGCTTTGTTTTCCCTACCCCTTTGGGAGGCGCTATCATCCATTCACTGTCCAGCTATAGACCCTGCAATTGCTATACACTCTCCCTCCCTTCCCCTTTCGGTCAGACAACGGTTCTATTTATGTCACCTTCTGGTGTCTCAGAGCTACTTTCTCCATTCTCCATCTATCCCTCCTGCTGTCAGACCCTCGCCACGCCTCAGCTGAACTGTTCATCACTCCCTGGCTGGCCTCCTGTCCCCCATCCAGCCTTCCACACATTCTTCCCTCTGTCGTGACAGGGATCTTTCAACAGGCACGTGACCATTGTGGAAATGCTACAAAGGTTCCCTTTACTTAAAGAACAAGGGTCTTGGGTGGTTACTCACTTTTTCTCTGCCAGTTACCACATCTCTAAAATGGAGAGAATGATAATAATAGGCAATCTTATAACATTGTAAACACTTACTTTATTTTTAAATAGGTAATGCATTTCCATGGCTCAGAAGTCAAATCATCCCTAGTAAAACATCTTACCCCATTCTTGGTCTGTCCAAAGGGTGGCTCATCTGCTCCAAATGGGCAGCAATATTTATATTGTCTTGTACCTTCTTTTATATTTTTTATACAAATAAAATGCATACATACATGTGTGCGTATATATATATATATATTTATTTATTTATTTATACATATGTGATTTTTTAAATATTTTTATTTATTTCTAGGCGAGTGAGAGACAGCATGAGCAGGGGAGGGTCAGAGAGAGAGGGAGTCACAGACTGAAACAGGCTCCAGGCTCTGAGCTGGCAGTCAGCACAGAGCCTGACGCGGGGCTCGAACCCACGAACCGCGAGATCATGACCCAAGCGAAAGTCGGACGCTTAACTGACTGAGCCACCCAGGCACCCCATATATGTGATGTTTTTAAAACTCCCCCTTTCTTACCCTAAAAAAGAGACTTGCAGTCAAAAACGTATAGAAAAGGAAAGTAAGTTGTGCAGCATTACAAGCAGGCTAGCCAAATTTAAAACAGCACAGGTGAGGGCACGTAGGGGACTCGGTCAGTTAAGCGTCTGACTTTGGCTCAGGTCATGATCTCACGGGTCATGGGTTCGAGCCCCACAACGGTCTCTGTGCTGACAGCTCAGAGCCTGCAGCCTGCTTCGGATTCGGTGTCTCCCTCTCCTTCTGCCCCTTCCCTGATGGCTGTCTCTGTCTGTCTCTCTGTCTCTCAAAAATAAATGAGCATTAAAAAAAAATCTAAGATAAAATAAAATAGCACAGGTATTTGGGGCACCTGGGTGGCTCAGTTGATTAAGGGTTTGACTCTTGATTCTGCTCAGGTCATGGTCTCACGGTTGTGGGATTGAACCTCACATCAGGCTCCACGTTGACAGTGAGGAGATTGCTCAGGATTCTTTCCCTCTTCCTTCTGCCCCTCCCCTGCTCATTCTGTCTCTCTCTCTCTCAAAATACATAAATTTATCAAGTTCACAATTTTTCTCTTTATATAATAAAAAAAAAAAAACAGTTTCCTGCATGATGAGCATATCCATGAAGTCTGGAACACATTTTCAGGTATCAGCAACGGAAAAGCCAGAAGTAAAATGGCTTCTCTGAGGACACTGGCAATTTATGGGCATACTCAAGGTTTCATTTATTTAGGAAACTAGAGGCAGATGAGTTTTCCCTGCTTTTGTTTGTTTGTTCATTTGTTGGATGGTTTGATTTGGTTTCAACACACAGTCTGATCGTTTTCTTTTTCCCTGATGGCGGAAGATGCGTATTCAACATGGCCACAAAGAAAGATGGCCGCGTTGCCTCTACACAGTTTTACCACTGGAGCAAATACTTTTGTTGCTTAGGTACTGTGGTTGCTCACTTCATAACTTCTAGCCCTTGGGCTTTGAGTTGGTGCAGATGCTCACCCCCACGGCTGTCCTGCTTTGCTACCCCAGGGCACTCAGCTGGTAATTTAACCCCCTCTCCATGCTCTGCAGTGAGTATTACAAGTGTCAGTGCATGCATGCTGAGGGCCACTCCTGGCACATCGCATGGGCTCGATAAATGTGTGTTGTTGTTATTGTTGCCGTTTTATCAATATGCCCTTGCCCTTCCTGAATTCTCCAGCCTTATTTCTAAGTATTCCCCTCTTCCATTGTCTCGTACTTCAGGCCACACCAGTATACAAATATATATAGCTTTAGAACATGTGCTGTTGTTTCATGCTTTATGCCTTTACTTGTGGCATCCTCTCTTCTTGGACTGCCTGCCTCTACTGTTCTTCGAACGCTTTTTCTGGTTTCCTCACAGAGGAGGTGACTTTTAACCTTATAGTGTCCCTCACACACTGCCTAGCACAGAGCCAAGCACATTGTAAAAAGAAAATGTTTGTGGAACTAACACGGTCATGGGACCCAGCACAATAGCCTTTCTCAAACATGCTTGCCTTGTAAGGTAATACTACCGATTAAGAATATGGATGTTTAATCCAATGACAAGCCTCATTTTTCATGTGATAAAATGTCTGAAAAAATGTCTTCCCAATGCCTTGCATAAACCCATCATCCTAAGATGTCAGGCTACCTTGCTTTTATAGGTCAGTTTCTATTTACAGTAAAAGCAGCACTACACATGGAATTTCTATCCACCTAAAAGAAGCATAAATCCAACTTGTTTCACGTCCTGAATTGAACTCCTTTTGGGGAACAAAAGAATGTTGCTTGCACGAGAGCATTTGGATGGATACCACATGTATATAGTGTGCAGTGCCTTCCTTGATGCTTCGAATACAACAGTTAGTAATGCTTGTTGAATGTCTAATTGAAGAACTTCTTCAGAAAAAAAAATAGTACAACAGTCATCCTGAGGGGCGCCTGGGTGGCTCAGTCGGTTAAGCATCTGGCTTCAGCTCAGGTCATGATCTCACGGTTCGTGGGTTCGAGGCCTGCATCGGGTTCTGACAGCTCAGAGCCTGGAGCCTGCTTTAGATGCTGTGTCTCCCTCTCTCTCTGCCCCTCCCGCACTTGTGCTCTGTCTCTCCCTGTCTCAAAAATAAATAAATTAAAAATTAAAAATTAAAAAAAAAACAAACAAAAAAACCCCAGTCATCCTGTGATTTTAGGTTCATTCCTACTCCCCTCCATCTGCAACAGACTGGTTCCCGGTCATAAGGTATTGGTCAGTACATAGGGAAAGACTCAAAGACTTAGAGCTTTGATCCAATTTTGTTTAATTAGCTAGGTGGAGTAGAAACTGTGATTTAGCTTTCCTAGTTGGCAAGACAATCATACACCAGTGAAAGAGAATTCAGGGAGAGGCACCTGGGTGGCTCAGTCAGTTAACCAACTGACTTAAGTGTCTCTGGTCCTTGGGTTCGAGCCCCGCATCGGGCTCTGTGCTGATAGCTCACAGCCTGGAGCCTGCTTTGAGTTATATCTCCCTGCCTCTCTATGCCCCTCCCCTGCTCATGTTCTGTCTGTCTCTCTTAAAAATAGATAAACGTTAAAAATTTTTTAAAAATTGGGTATTATTTAAGAGGTCTGAGATGGGAAGGGATTCAGGAGTCGCTGAAATGTCTCCCATGGAGTGTCCTAATGGTCGCCACCAACCATCCTGTAATGTGGCCTCTTTGTCTCAGGTTGTTCTCCAGGGTCTCATTAAGAGTATTCAACTCCTCTTCAGATGAGAAGACGATCAGACATGTGACCAAGAGAAGGTTTCTTCTAGTGGTAGCAGGGAAGAAATTAATTTCATCAGTAGACTTCTGAATTTTATACTACCTACACACTAATGCTTAACAGTATAATTCACAGCAACAAGTAATAGAGTGGAGTTGCCTTGGCTCAGAATACACCCCAAGATAACATAACGTCTTGCACATTATTACCGTCTATATGAGGTTTGTCAGGAGACCCAGGAGATGGTGGTCTATTGCAGGTAGTTAAGAAATTGAAAACTATAATTTCACCAGGTGGTGGAAGAGGCTTTTAAGACATTTTTCATGAGAAGCTTAGGTTTTGTAACTCAGCGCTATAATAAAAATTGGCTTTGTCAGAAAGCGGTTTTGTTTTCAATGTTTTTGTTGCCATGGAGTTAATTTGGCAGAGTATGAATAATATAAGAATAATGTAAGCTTGAACGTCCAGAGGCTTGGAACCGTGGTTGAGAGAGGTAGCTACTTGACCGATAATGAATGTTGACTCATTTTTTACATATCCAGTTTTATAATTGCAAATACTTGCTAAAATAATCAAGATTTATGCTTGGCCATTTAATGACTCAAGGAGTCTTTTTAGACACTATACTACATGTTCAGGGTTATGTCAGGATGCCAGATCCTGGAAGAGAGCATTTTATTCACAACTTCATCTTCCTTAATGGCTAGGCCTTTGTCACAGAAATAGAAGTGCAAAAGAACAGAAGTAGTGTCCGAAGAGAAATAAAGCACTGTGCTTGATTAAGTTTTTATTTTGGGTTCTGTTTATAAAAACAATGATCTGCCTTAGAGTCAGTTGTACATAGGAAAGGACATAGCAGTGCATACAAACATGGAAACCAATGGTAAATAAGATCATAATTTATCAATTATGTCAGTGCTCCCCAAGTCTTAGGGCATTTGCACATGTAGATGTTTGGGGGTGCAGGACCCCTTTGTGCTAACCGGGGGAAGTAGGTTAAGTGACATAATGCCCCTTTCCACTCCATAGATGAAATATTAATATCTATAAAAATAGGAGAATTTTTTTTCTCCATTTACTCAACAGACCGGAAGTTGAGCCTCCTTTCTAAAGCTTGATAAGCACACATCCTCTTTCTAGGTTCCTAATAAAGTAGATCATAGAGATGCAGGTGGCCCGTGACAAAACACAGATTTGTATGGTCGAACCTAAGAACGAATTGTGCGTGGCCGCCATTATTTATCTCTCCCATATAAAACGTGCATTGCATCATTTTTCAAGGAGCTCAGAAGTATGTTTTCTATAAATATAATAGCCCGAGATGGAGGTTAACACTGCAACGTGGACAGATTAGGTCCCTTCATGACTGGAAGGGCCCGCAATGGAAGAAACCCTGCCAGCTTTGTGTTCTGTGCACCGGCCCTCAGCCTATGGCTAGAGGGACACGTGTCTAAATGCAGAGTGCCATGCTCCCTGGTGTGCCAGGGACTCCTGCTCATGGGCTGGGGGGCTGATACGTGAAATCGGCTGTGTATAAGACTGTAGGAAAGCCTCCCAGCTAATTCTGATCATCAGGTTTTAGAAGCACTGCACAAAGCCATTCTTAGAAACACTGCACAAAGCCATTCTTTCTGAAAGAAATCTGTTTGATTTATGGCGGACCCCAGACATTCACAAGGGTTGTCTCTTTAAACCTTTGTAAATGTCCGGATCCCCAAATATGGACAGGCTTCTGACTCTAACCTGACTTTATTGTTATGGAAAATCATGTGTTTCTTCTTCATAAGGCTCACGGCACACCCTGATAGACTTTTCACATTTGTGGACATTTTCTCCTGCTAGGTGGCCATTTTATTTATTTATTTATTTTCACAAGGAAATGATGGTGAGTGGTGCTTTTGTGAGAATCAGGAGCCAAGGATGATGGTAAAGGGTTGAGGTATGGAAGTGTTGATCAGTTATCTCACTCCCTGCTCACTCACTTTTTCTTTTTTTTTTTAAGTTTATTTATTTTATTTAAGAGAGGGAGAGAGTGCACATGCATGGGAAGGGCAGAAGGAGAAGGAGAGAGAGAATCCCAAGTAGGCTCCATGCTGTCAGCGTGGAACGGGACACGGGGCTTGATCTCACAAACCATGAGATCATGACCTGAGCTGAATACAAGAGTTGATGTTTCACGGGCTGAGCCACCCAGGTGCCCCTGGCTAACTCACTTCTACATACCAACACCAATCTCAATGTGTACAAGACACATTGGTGGTCAGCCACGTTGCAAAATCACAGATGTAATTGCCTAATGAGGTTCACATGACCACAGCAGAAATGTTCAATTCACAAATGTCAATGGTCTGCCCTTCTTAACATAAGACAGCACACTGCTTCTTGATTGGCTCTTCCATTCAGGACATCTGATAAGTATCAGGTTTTCACCCAGGGGCCATCTCAAGCACATTCCATTTTGCAGGCAGAATCTGAACACATGCCCACTTTGGACTATCTTTCCCACTAGGCGTGCTCCTTATAAAGCTAACCCTTGCCTGGGCCTCCTGTTGGCTTTGAAAGTTATTCCCCCCAGACTTATGTTAGCTCTGTGGGTCACAGGGAGCAGGCCTGTGAGTCCTGGCAAATTCCCTTCTGCTGGGGAGAGATGTGTTTTCTTCATCACTCCTCGTAGGTACCATTCACTGACACCAACTGAAGAGATATCATTGTTCTGAAGCTATAAATGTCACCTTGCTTCTTTCCCAGAGGATCTGGTGTTAGAACACGGCAGTTGTGGACTCGGAGATGGTCCTGATCTGCTTTGCATATCTCAGTATTGTTCTTTGCCCCTTGAAAGCCAGGTTTTAAAAAGTATCATGTCCACAGCTACCCTGGCCAGTGGTACATAGGCAGCTGTGGACCAGTGCCGTGCCTCGACCAGCATTGGCTCATGTAGGGATACGCACTGCCCCATGAAGGGGCTCTAAAATACATCCTATCAAGGATTAAAATAAACCCTTTTAATAGCAGTGATTTCTCAGACGAAAAAACATCGCTGGCAATTGGCATTGCCCCTTGGTTTTACTTTGTACACATTCTCATACTTGTGAGCATACAAATGGAGACAGTGGTCAGAGACACCGGAGCCTCTTCAGAAAATTGCTACAAAGCAGAGAATGTTATTCTTTAGAGCCGTTTCTCAAACTCAATGGCCTTAGAGTCCAATCCCTCACTGTCTTCACTAAGTAATAGCTGAGAGATATTAAATAAGCTGGTTGCGTCAGTTTCATGCCAACAGCTCTGTGATCTTGGGCTAACAGCTTAAATTCGACGCCTCAGTTTCCTCATCAGTAACATGGAAGTGGTGATATCACCTAATTCCCTGAGTTGTTTGTGAAGGTTGAAAAAGATATTGAACTTCAAGCATATAATGCAGTCCCTGTCATATCGCAGAATTTTTTATAATAATAACTATTAGGATTATTACTGAAACAGATCTCCTTACCCTAGCCAGCAGATAGTTTCTTCTATCACCCTTCCATGTGATCTCTTGATAAAATAGCCTACTGTGGAGGATAGAGCCCTGCTAACCATCAGAAAACCTGTACTCTTAAACCCATCTGGACATTAACTAGTCATGTGACCCTAGTCAACCAATCCAACTTCTTTGACTCCCATTTCTTCATATATCATATAAGGACTAGGAAATACACAAAAAACTTTACACACTCTGTCATCTGTAACAGTTCTGGGTCTACAAATATGAAAATAGCCACCCCAATATACTCTCTCTTGCTTTAGGCTCCTGGTTATTACCATGGCCCCAACTGCCTCAGTTTCCCCCAATAAGTAATCCAATCTTACTCTTCTAAGCAGCAGCTCAGAATGTTCACTCATTTGCTTCTTGTTAGTGGAATGTGGTGTGGTAAAGTGGATTTATCTGAACACTGGAGACATAGGCGTTCTTTATTTTCCCTGAAAGAGTAGACAAGGGGAAGTGAGCTTCAGTGTAGCAGAAAGAGCTAGAAATCATGGAATCAGAGTCTGCTATAACATAATAGAATATTAGAGTTTGTCAGTAGAAAAAAACCCTGACAATAATAGCCTTAATTGCAATTACCAAACAATATTTGAAATATACACCTTAGATACTTGAAAATAAAACAGCTTAATTTTTCTGAGATGATTTAAGAACAACTCTGCCCAATAGCAGGGGCATGAGGATACTCCACCTCCTCATTCATTCTTTCATTGTGCATTTAGTGAGTGCCTGCTGTATGCTGGTGCTGATATGCATCCTGATATGCATGACTTCTCAAAATCCTTTCAGTTCTAAGATTCTCAGATGTTAGCAAGAGGTATTGTTTTGACCCCAAACAGAGAGTCTCTCACATTTTCAGGCTGATATCCATCTGTGGAGGTCTGCCAATTAATTGCTGTTTTTGTGCTGGGCTGCTGATCATCAGGAAGTAACTTAGAGCCTAAAACTTACTGAATTTAAAAATCTGCTTTATTAATCAACTTTTTGTAAAGATGGAGGGAGTAAGTTTCAGCTTTGCATTCACATCTGCAAATGTCAAAGGCACAGCTAGTTTGAAGTAGGGTATTTATTCTCTACATTTTCCACTAGAAAATGTGTGAATCTATTTTCGTTGCCTAGGTAATCACACAGTTTTGCTTCGGCTTCCTGGATGTGCGGCAACAGCACAGAATGGATTGCGATAAACAGCAGAGGTTGGCTGGTGTAATGGAATATTGTAGGGAGTCACTCAGCCTCACCCTTTTTAAAAATTTCTCTTCTGTGCTCTTTCCATTAATACTGTATTATAATAAAAATCACTAATACCTTCCTTAAATATGATCATATTTCCTTTTCAGGGAAATTAGCAATTTTTGAGAAGCCTTTATGGAAGAGTTTCTTCCTCTTCTAGCAGAAAGTAGAACTCTACAGTGTTCTTTTAGAAGACCTTGATTATAGTCTTTCTTTTTGCGCAGTGATGTTTAAACACAATATTATTATAATTATATGCATAATGAGCTATATCTTAATGTCAACACATGGATTATAAACCTTTCTATTTGAATGAAATGCTGGTTCTAATGAACTAAATTGTCTTAGATTGGGTTGTTGAAAAGATTCATGAGTCAGAAGGTACTTTATGAAGACCATTGATAGCATGCTGTATTCAGCATTTGTTGATCATTAATCCATCAGAGGTTATCTGTATCGGCACGGCTGTGGGGAGTGGTGTATATGTGGATATACCTGTATGTGAACAAGCATGAATTGGATGGATATGCACCTATTGTATATAAGTCTTTGGTAAAGAAAATGAAATTCAGAGTTCATAGCTCTAATGAGGCTACTGCCTCCTTTATTGAAGAGATAACTCATTCCCTATGCTCGGGGAAAATAATGTGGCCAAAGGAACTTGGGAGTCATTTTTTTTTTAAGATGACTGTGGGAAAATATGCTGTTTCAGCATAATTACCTCTTCCTCTCCAGACTTCCTTGTCTACAAAAGAGAGACTCACTTTGTTCTTATGTAATGAGAAGCTACCTGATCCAGACGATGGCAAACTTACTAAAGAGTAATATTGATGAACGATGCTGATGTCTGATGTTATCAATGCAAATTGATTGCTGAACCCATTGCATAAAAACATTAAAGTAAATTTGGACTTTGAGTCCTATTGGCAAGTCTTCTGTGAATAGGTTCAAGCACCTACTGGGGCACCTGGGTGGCTCAGTCAGTTAAGCATTCAGCTTCGGCTCAGGTCATGATCTTGTGGTTCATGGGTTCGAGCCCCGCATTGGATTCTATGCTGACACTCAAAGCCTGGAGCCTATTTCAGATTCTGTGTCTCCCACCCTCTCTGCCCCTTTCCCACTCATGCTCTGTCTCTCTCAGTTTCAAAAATAAACTATTAAAAATTAAAAAAAAAAAAAGCACCTACTATGTCTAAAAAAGAGTCAATTTGAAATTCTGAGGAAATGGACCAAGTCTTCTTTATCATCCTTACTCTGGCCTCTGATGTGCTTCTAGTGCTTAGGGTTCATTGCCAAATAAGCATCTATACTCTCCACATCCTTCTTTGTGCGTATTGATTAGCTGGGTTTCGGATTTTGTTTCTTCCTCTGCATCTGTCTCGTTCTAGCCCTAAACCCTTCAGTACTGTCTTCTCTGGGCGGACTACATGTCTCCTGTACAATGGTCACTCTGAGGACCATTCCACCAGCCTCTTTACCTCCTTCCCTGTGTGTCTGGATGTTACCTCCTCCCTTTGCTCATATCCCCTCCCCCTTCCCTTCTCTTCTGCCCTGCTTCATTTTATCCTTCTAGGAACACGATTGGGGATTTTTATTGTAATGTTTTAAGCAAGCTGAGGGCCCACTAGTGACATGTAGTAGGCATCAGGTAAAGGTCTGTGCAATGACTAAGGAATAACCCAGCTTCATCTTAGGAAGACCCACCGGGCAGCCGCGTGAAGGTTGAGAGACAGGTAAGCCGCTTAGGAGCCCACTGCATCCGTGCCAGTGGGAGATGATGAGGCCTTGACTTTGCGGAGGCAGGAGAGGAGAAACTTGAAATGAGAGGAAGTTGGGTGGTAGGAGGAAGAGGAGTTGGGGACTGATTATTGGGGAGGAGGAAGTGCACCTGAAGGCAAAGAGGGCAGGGAAGAAAAGAGAATTCCCATTTTCATTGGAAAATTTAAGACCCAACCACCTTGAAAGTCCTGTTCTCTCCTCCTCTGATCTCCTTCAGATTGATTTCATTCCTTCCTTCTCTTGATTTCCATCACTCCGTAGTAAATTGAAATTTTTTTGGTTTTGTTGATTTTAAACACCTAAATTTTATTATTTCCTTAGGACTGAGGCTGTACCTGGTTCACTGTTGTATCTTCCATACACAACGTGACCACTGACAGGTCACAAGTCCTCAGCACATACCTGGGGACCCAAGCCCAGTTTAATGCTGTCTGCACTGGTTATTCTTCTTAGGTTTTCTTACAACTACCGACACATTCCACTGCTGTGAACTCTTCAGTCTACTGTGCAGTGTAGGTCAGAATTCCTTGAGCAACATACACATATATTTTAAATTTTTTGTTAAAAAAGATTTTAGGAGCGCCTGAGTGGCTTAGTCGATTAAGCATCTGACTTTGGCTCAGGTCATGATCTTGCGGTTCATGAGTTCAAGCCCCATGTCAGGCTTTGTGCTGACCACTCAGAACCTGGAGGCTGCTTCAGATTCTGTGTCTCCGTCTCTCTCTGCCCCTCCCCTCCTCACACTCTGTCTCTCTCTCAAAAAAAGAATAAATAAAAATAAAAAAGATTTTAGACATATTTAAGAATAACACAGACAGTAGAATGAGTTCTGATATATTCCCTCTACCTAGAATCCCCTGCTTCTAACATCTCATATAAGCATGATATAATTATCCAAGTTTAAAAATTAATACTAACATAGTATAATTATGTAGTATAGTATAATAAACAGTATAGTAAATTAATATTAACACAGTACAGCAGGAGAGTATAATCAATATGGTATAATTAACATTCATATTAACTTATATATAATATAGTATAATTAATATAGAATAGTATAATATAGTATACCATATCATTCTATATATATTATAGTATAATTATAATATACTGTAACAAAGTATAATTAATACAGTATAATAATGTATACATGATTTAATGCAATATGATCAATAATTAATGTAAATGCTATCACATTTACATGACAAATTTAATTCAGATTTCCCATGTTTTCCTGTTAATGTTCTTTTTCTATTCCAGGATCCAATCTGCAATACGACAAACTGTTTTCTTTTTTTCTTAGTCTCCTCTAATTGCTCAAAGTTCTTTCCATTTATCTTCACTTTGTTTTATGGTCTTGATGCTCTTGAAGGGTGTTGGCCAGGTATTTTGTAGAATGTACCTCACTTTGGCTTCACCTGATATTTTCTCGTGATTGACGTGACATTTCAGGTTTCGGGAGAGAGTGTCCCCTTCTTGTCACAGCCTCTGAGGAGTCCTTGCTATCAATATGTCCTATTACTGGTGAGATTAACTTGATCCCTTGATAAAGATGGTGTCTACCAAATTTCTTTCTCCATCATAAGTCACTGTTGTCCACGTTGTAAACAACTTATTACATTCGCCCATCCTCAAGAGAAGAGGATTTAGCTTTTGCCTCCTGGCAGAAGAAATGTCAAAGAGTTTGCAGACATGTGTTAAAACCACTGCAGTAATGAGTATTTTGGAGCAGATATTTTGAGGTTATGCAAATGTCCTGTTTTTCCTTAATGTCACTAATTTTAATGTCCATCAATGGGTTTTTTTTTCTTGCAGCAATTATTGCCATAGTGATGTGTGGCAATTTTCTGATTTTCTAGTATTTTCTACGTTTACTGATTGGAATTCTTCTGAAAGCAGGACATTCCCCTGCTTCCCCATTTGCTTATTTATTCATGGACTTGCGGACATTTATTTTATTCTTTGTGTTAGAATCCAGAACTATCATTCTTTATTGCTCAAATTGTTCCAGTTTTAGCCATTGGAAACATTTTTCGTTCAGCCTCTGAGTTCTCTTCATATGACCCATGACTTGCTTTTATTTCGGTTTCGTTTTGCTGTTGCTGTTGTTTTGGTGGGGGTAGCGGGGGTGGTGGGTCTACACTCTTACTTTTTGGCACAGCAAGATGCTGTAGGCCCATCTAGCATTTCCTCTGCCACAGTCTTAAAATTAGCATTATCTCCCAGGAGCCCTGAGGCCTTTGACTGGAGAATCTTGTTTAGAATCTAGGATCTGGACCAAAAAATGTGCCACATTGTTAGGAAACTAACAATAGATCTCCCCTATGACCCAGCAATGTTGAAGGCTGCTTCTAGTCCCTTTCAGCAGACAGGAAATTCATGCATGTGTACTTATGCATGTACACACACTCATCTATGTTTCCCTATCTGTGTAGCATTTATCATCTATCTGTCTACCGATTAAAATTAGCACAAGGTCATACTGACGATTGAACTCCAATCCAGCCCCACAGTTTCATTCTACCACTTGCTTCGTTACAGCTTCATTTGCAAAGTTGAGGCCCGGACTGCCATGACATACAGTGCACTTCCTTATGTGTTCGACCCCTGTGTGCATGTGAAGTTGTGTTAAAGTTGGTATGAAGTAGAATGCCGGTCTGTGGACAGTTGCTTTTTTCTTCAGAGTCCTAATATCCAGTCAGAACACTGTTTTCCGAAGTTGCTTCTCTATCCCCTTCGCTGTGGTTATCTGCACATTTGTAGTACAATTAGATTTATTTGTCGCAGGCTGTGTTCCCTCTTGGATTCCTCCCACATATTGGGTGACTTTTTTTTTCCATTTAAATAGAGTAAAATTCACTCTTCACGGTATGCAGGTAGGAAAAATTCAGAGTTTGCATATCTTCTATCGTTGTGTCATCCAAGATGTTCTGTAAATCCCCAAATGCCTTCATGTCTCCCCTTTGTGCTCAATGACTCACTGCACCCCCAACCTGGTGACAAGGGGTAGCTTTTCTGTCCTGCAGTCTTGCCTTTTTCAGAAAAATGGAATCATTTGACACATAGCTGCCGGGGTCTAACTTCTTTCATGTAGAAAATACATTTCAGATTCATTTCTGTTGGGACAACTGCATGGCTCAGTCAGTGAAGTGTGGCGCTCTTGATTTCAGGTTTGTGAGTTTGACCCCTGCTTCGGACTCTGCACTGACAGCATGGTGCCTGCTTAGGATTTTCTGTCTCCCACTCTCTCTGCCCCTCCCCCCCATGCTCTCTCTCTTAAAAAATAAATAACAACAACAACAACAAAAAGATTCATTCCTGTTGGCACATGAGTCAATTGTTCATTCTGTCCTATTGCCACGTGATTTGGCACATGAGTCAATTGTTCATTCTGTCCTATTGCCACGTGATATTCCATTGTATGAATAGGTATACCTCCGTTTACCCATCCACTTACTGAAGGACATGCAAGTTGTTCCCAGTTTGGGGAGATGGTGAATAAAGCTACAGTTCTTAATTAAAATGCTGATAGGTTTCTGCATGAACATAAGTGTTCAGCTTACTTGGGTAAATACCTAGGCTTTGCTGAGTCGTATGATGAATGAATGATTGAATGGTTAACTTTAATAGAGGCTCCAAATGCATTTCCAGCCTGGCTGCAACATTCTCATACCCTCCCACCAGGACTGTGTGAGATTTACTCCCCATTCTCATCTGCATTTGACATTGCCAGTGCTTTCCTTTATCTGTCCTAATGGGTGTGTGGTGGTGGCGCATTGTGGTTTTAACTTGCATTTACTAAATCTCTAATGACGTTGATCTTTTTGCATATACCCACCTGCCATCCACAATTCTTTTTTTCTTTTTTTTTTTTTATGTTTTATTTATTTCTAGGAGAGAGAGAGAGAGAGACAGTGCGAGCAGGGGAGGGTCAGAGAGAGAGGGAGTCACAGACTGAAACAGGCTACAGGCTCCGAGCTGGCAGTCAGCACAGAGCCCGACACGGGGCTCGAACCCACAAACTGTGAGATCACGACCTAAGTGAAAGTCGGACGCTTAACCGACTAAGCCACCCAGACGCCCCTCCACAATTCTTTTTTGATGCACTGTCTACTCAGATCTCTTGCCAACTTTCTGTCAAGTTGTTTTCTTATTGTTTAAGAGTTCTTTATATATTTTGGAAAGGAGGTGTTTTGGTTTTTTGTAAAGCAGGTATGTGATTGGGAAATATTTTCTTCACATCTGTGGCTTGGCTTTTCATTCTCTTTAACAGAGACACCACGTAAATTGCCAAATTTATGAGGATAGGGTTATTTGTTTGTAGCATCCCATCATTCTCCCTTTCAGTGTCTGGGGTCAATACTGATATTCCCACTTTCATTCTCGGTATTGGTTGTTTGCATTTTCTTTCTTTTTTTCTTGTTCAATCTGACTAGAGTTTTGTCATTTTTATTAACTTTTCCTAGGAACCAGCTTTTGGTTTCATGGAGTTTCTTTTTTTTTTTTTTTGTAATATTTATTTTTGTTTTTGAGAAAGAGAGAATGAGAGAGAGCATGGGGAGGCAGGGCAGAATGGGGAGAGAGAGAGAGAGAGAGAGAATTCAAGCATGCTCTGTGCTGCCAGTGCAGAGCCTGGCTTGGGGCTCCATCCCATGAACCATTAGATCGTTGAAACTGAGCCCAAACCTAGAGTCACTCAGGCACCCATGTTTCATGGATTTTATTATTTTTTTCTATTTTCAATTTCATTGATTTCCACTCTGATAAAAATTAGTAAATAAATAGTAAATATTGCCTTTCTTCTGCTTGCTTTGGATTTGAACTGACTGATGTTTGTTTGTTTCTGGTTTCTTTTGGTGGAAGTTTAGGTGAATGATTTGAGAACTTCCTTCTTGTTAATAATATAGGCATTAATGCTACACACTTACCTATAAGTGCAGCTTTAGCTCTCCCCTGCACATTTTGTATGATATATTCTCATTTTTTATTAATTCAAAATATTTAATATATTTCCTTGACAAAGCAGACTTTGATCCATGGGTTATTTTACAGGTGTGCTGTTTTAATTTTCAAATGCTTGGGATTTCCCATACATCTTTTTGTTATTGATTTAGAGGGTTTTAAAAAAATGTTTATTTAGTTTGAGGGAGAGAGATAGAGTGTGAGCAGAGGAGAGGCAGAGAGAGGAAACACAGAATCCGAAGCAGGCTCCAGGCTCTGACCTGTCAGCACAGAGCCCGATGTGGGGCTCAATCTCACAAACCCTGAGATCATGACCTGAGCAAAGGTCAGACGCTCAACAGACTGAGCCACCCAGGCGCCCCTATTGATTTAGCGTTTAATCCCATTATGATACGAGAACACACTAGGTATGATTTCTTTTCTTCTCAATTTGTCAGTTTGTTTTATGCTCCAGAATATGCACTTGAAAAGAATGTCCATCATAGAGTTGTTGGGTGCAATGTTCTAGAAATGTCTTTTAAGTCAAGTTGGAAGATAGTGCTGCTCAGTTCGTCTGTATCCCTACTTATTTTCTGCCCCTTGGTTCTATCCATCATGAGAGAGGAATGAAGTCTCACCCACAGTTGTGGGTTTATCTATCTCCCTTTCCAGTTCTATTAATAGTTTTGCCTCACGTAATTTGACTCTTCGTTAGGGATATCCACACTTAGGACGGTTACTGTTCTCTCCCCTCATCGCCTCTTTCAAGGGAACTTTCTTGGAATTCTTACCAAATTTGCCTGAATGTGTGCTGAGTTCGTGGAGAGGAACCCTACAAGAGACCACCTTTTCTCACCCCTTATTCTGCCTCCCTAGAGACTTGACCCCTCTTGAGAGCCCGGACTTAGCCTTTAGTGACTTGTTACAAACATTTTCAGCTTCGGCTTCTTACCAGCATCCATGGTGTCCAGCAGTCTACACTGGGTTCAACAAAGGCTTGGATTCTGCTGCTCCCTGTGAACACCTTCCTTTGTCCAGATCTCATCATGGTTGGTTCCTCTTCAACCTCAGTTTTCCCTTAGATTTGCTGTTTCTTCGATCTTTTCCTGGTTGTAAAGGTAGGAGCGACCATCTCCATGTTTCCAAGCTGAAACCGGGTGCCTCACAAATATTTTTGAGAATTGAGAATTTGTTTTTGTTAGTGCTGCCATCTCACTGATAGAAATTTGTGCTCTTTTGCCCTTTGACTTCCCGTGTTTATAGAAATCATGGTCCACTGAAGCTCTCCCCTGGCAGAATATTACTTCTGTTTTTCTGGACATTTCCAAACATTGACATTCACAATGGAAATTGTGTACAATTGGCCTTTGGACAAACACATAGGTCCACTTATACGTGGGGTTTTTCCCAATAAATACAGTATAGTACTTTAAATGTATTTTCTCTTCCTTGCGACTCAATAACATTTCCCCTTTCTAACTTAATTTATTATAATATAGTGTATAATACATATAACATACACAATAGGGTATCAGTAGTTAAGTTTTGCGGAGTTGAAAGTTATAAGTGGATTTTCAACTATGTGGGGTGTCGGCACCCCTAACCTCCACTTTGTTTGAAGGTTAACTGTATTCCTCTGCTGTTTTTTCCTATAGTTCTGTGTATCTGTACAAATACATTGGTGCTTTTTGGGAAACAAACTACATATAAGTGTCTATGGCATGTTGGGTGGGCTCACTGCTGAGTACGTGTCAAATAAGGGAAAGATCATCTCAGTGATAATTGTTGTAAATGTCACTCACTTTTGTGGTCCCCAAAACAATATTTCTCCAGCTTTAGCCTCAACTCTTCTGTCTTCTAATCTGTGTATGTGCTGTGTTTAGGTAATAGAAATCTTATTTCTCAGGAGTAGTTTCTGTTTTCCTTTTTTAGGGCTAGATCATTATTAGTCATGGCATAGTAATATGCATCTGAAGAATTACTCAACTCCAAAAAGGCATAGATATCACTGTCTTAATATTCAATAAGGAATGCCAGGGGCGCCTGGGTGGCTCAGTCGGTTAAGTGTCCAACTTTGGCTCAGGTCATGATCTCACAGTTCTTGGGTTCGAGCCCCACTTTGGGCTCTGTGCTGACAGTTAGCTCAGAGCCTGGAGCATGTCTTCGGATTCTGTGTCTCCCCCTTTCTCTGACCCTCCTCTGCTCATGCTCTCTCTCTCTCTCTCTCAAAAATTAAAAAAACATTAAATTTTTTTAAAAAAAGGAATGTCAGTCATTCATTATCATTCATTAATCTGATACCATTTGAGATTCAGGTTAAAATTGTAAAAAGAAAGAAAAAATAAGAAATATGGGCAGTGGGCGCATAAGCCAATCTGGGACATTGCATTGCTAAGCAGTGACACAAAACAAATTTCTTTTTTAATAGCTTGGCTTGATGAAAAGGGGTTAGAAAAATACGGGGATCTGGTTCTTATTGCTTGAGGCAATCTCATTTGCAAAACCGTTTCAAACCAAAGCCCATCTATCACTATGTAAATGATCTAGAATAATTTTTTTTTAGTATTGATATGTCTGAATTTAGAAACCCACTGTTACATAGTGGCACTGAGACAATAATTACTATTGAAAGGTCACCTTCCATTGCTTTATCCTTCCTTTAGTTCCTCTATACATCCACTGTAAACACATCTCCCTTCGTGCAGCTGTTTTTTATATCCGCTGGGTTTTCTGACAGACACAAATAGAAAATCACCACAATTGGAATGACTTCTTAATTAACTATTAAGACAATTGAGAAGCTAATGAAAGGTCTTCTTGTGGCTGTACCCATTAGCCTCATATTTAGACTAATAAGAATGGAACTAGGTGAACTTTTGGTGAAAAGCAGTTGTATGTATTTAATCATTATTCGGAATGCAAGAACTCAGACTGTTAAGGGTTTGCTCTCACTGTCTGTAGTTAGGTAAAAAGTGCCTGCTTAGAATGTGTAGTTCAAGTCGGAGAACTATATGCATGAAAGCTGTTGCTCAAATGACGACTTATTAGTGGACAGTAGACGTTTTCCAGAAGAGCGTAGAAGAGTTTGATTCCACCTAGAAGCTAATCAAATGTTGACAACCCACCCCCAGGCCGTAAGGCAGCCAAGTTAATCATTAAGTTCTAGGAACTTCTTAAGCACATGAAAGCCAATGGGGATGATAAAAGAGCCGAAGCATGAAACCCATCATCCAAAACGGTTGGTGATTGCTAAACCGTTTATTTCTTTTGGGGAAGTGTTCCACATTTACATCAGGAAGAGACTTTCTAAGGTTTCAGACATTCACTGTACCCCGAAAGACTGTAATAAAAACAAACTGCAAACTCAGGAATCTAGGGTCTGCATTCTCACTGGCCTTGGACTATGTTACCTCTGAAAATAATGTAAAATATCAGTGTGAGCGCAAGCCTGACCCTCGTCACAAAATTGCTGATTTGTGTTTTTCCTAAACGGAGAAGTAATGGGTTAGACTTAAAAGCTCTGCTCTTCTGATTTATGCAGTTACATGGACCCCATTCATGTTAACAAAGTACTTAATTAAGTCAAGGAGATGACAATATCAATAAGCATTTGAAAACAAGGTTTGGCTTTAAAAATCCTAAAAAGGGTGATCCGTCCGAGATCATCAGCTGTGGTATTCTTTTACAAGGTATATATGCTGTTTTCACCCTCAAATGTGCTCCATAAGATATCCTGCTTCTCTTGAAGGAAATTACGCTCCTGAGATTAAGATAATAATAGTAATGAAATAATAGACTGTCATATTTATAATCAGTAATTATGTAGTCGCCAAATAAGTGGCCAGTATCTAGGGAACAAGCAATTAGATGAGCTATGATTACTAAAGAAGTAATTATGATGAAAGATAAACCCCTCTTACTTGTACTTTTTTTCCCCCTTCTCTTAAGGCTGGCATTTACATAACACAGCCCCTAATCCACAGAGAATGTTTGTTTTGGTCTGAGACAACATGCATCTTGCGTGTGCAATTTAATTCAGGAATTTGGTGCACATGGATTTGACATTCTCGATTTCAGCCTGGTGACTGACGGTTGGAAGGACAGTGGCTTAGTGTCACTGGTCTACAGCCCGGATCTGAATCACTTAGTCGGGGTTTCTGTGCAGCACTGTTGACTGCCTGGCCTTGCACTCTTGTGTCAAGACATGGTTGGGGGTGGGGGGGGCTCCTCTCATCTAGGAGAGAAAGATATCTGGACAAAAAGATAAAAATAGCTGCTATGGATAGCAATGGAACTAAAGAAACATGGTTGGTATGGTCTGAATATTTGCATCCCCCAAGATTCCTATGTTGAAATCCTAACTCCCAAAGGTGATAGCATTAGCAGTCAGTGCCCTTGGGAGATGTTTAAGTCACAGGGGTAGAGGCTTTGTGAGTTGGATTAAAAGGCTATAAAAAGGCTCCACCAAGCTCCTATGCCCGTTTGGCCCTGTGAAGATAACAGGGAAGGTCTGCATGTGACCCAGTAGACAGTTCTCACGCGACCATGCTGACCCCTGATCTCGGACTCCCGGACTCCAGAACTGGCAGAAACAAATTTCTGCTGTGTGTAAGCTACCCAGACTGTGATATTTTGTTACAGCAGCGAGAAAGGACGAAGACAGCAATAAACACAAGGGAAAACAACTTGGGGGAGTGGGGAATTACATACTGAAGATGTTTGGAGAATTCTCAAAGTTCTTAGAGCATGATTAGAGTCTGTGAGGAGTAAGGGGCTTTGATGACATTGCTAGACATGGCTAGTACTATGTTTGTTTGTTTATTTGTTTGTTTTTGAGCTAGTAAGATCTTGTTTTCACTGGTACAATGGGACACAAGAATTCCACTTAAGAGAGAATGGCATTCAAAAAAAAAGTCTATATTTAGCAAAAACACCTACATTTCAAATGGACCTCAAGGCTGTCATTTTCTATCTGTGTTTGGAGGATATTTTAACATTTTCTCAGATCCTAGATAATTCTGTCTATTCATTCTGCACATATACAGAGAGAGCTATGGTAAGCACAGAGGCATGGAGATGAGTAAGACCGATCACCAATTGCTGGAAATAACATGATGGGTCAATATTTGTAGGGAGTTCCCATGAAATATGTTCAGGAGGTTTGTTTCCTTTTACTGGTGAAAGTTCCCTTTCTTTTTAGATCCAAATTAGTTATAAGAACTGTGTCTCTGACAAACTGGTAAAGATTGAATTTTCTCCCTCTGCTTGGAAACTTAAGAGCTTTCTTCAGCGTGTGTATGTTTTTTTTGCCTTTTCTATGAAGACAAAATTCAAAACAAGTTCTTCCTCGTGCAGATATAATTTTCTTAAAAGTATAAAGACAACTTGTCAAAGGAATGCTATTAATTTTGTTTCAGCAATATGGATATTGAAGTAGGTATGTAAGCCTGGGTTCGTAGACACATACAGGACTGTATATTTAAGGTATAACTAGAATTAAAGTTATAGAACATCTCTTGCAACTAACCTTTTACAGTTGTTTACTAGTATTTCATGAGGCATAGTCACATGATGGTCTTCTGACCTTACCCGTGAAATCAGTCTGATTTAATTTATTCCTAATTTTACTTGATAACATAGGAGTTGAATTTATCAAGAAGATAATCACTCATTTCCCCTAAACAAACAAACAAACAACTTCACAACTCTTTGAAACCTCTTAAGAGTCCACAGTTTGTCCAAAGCAATCCTTGGTGATTAAAAGAAGCCAAATAATAAAAAGAAGAAACCAGATAGGAAGAATAAGACCCCATGTTAAGTGGCCCAGTAGTTCAACAGATCTAACCTCGTTAATCCTCTAAGTTTAAAAGGGGGAGCATTTTTAAAAATATTATTATTATTATTCTTTTTAGTACTGACACTGAATTACACATATTTCCCAAGCGAGTTGGTATCTACAAAAGAGTATTGAAAAATGATTAAGAATTCTAGGTCTAGGGGCACCTGGGTGGCTTAGTCGGTTAAGCGTCCGACTTTCGCTTAGGTCATGATCTCGCGGTTTGTGGGTTCGAGCCCCGCGTCGGGCTCTGTGCTGACTGCCAGCTCAGAGTTTGGAGCCTGTTTCAGTCTGTGACTCCCTCTCTCTCTGACCCTCCCCTGCTCACGCTGTCTCTCTCTCTCCTAGAAATAAATAAAACATTAAAAAAAAAAAAGAATTCTAGGTCTAGTGTCCAATTACTAGGGTTTAAATCCTTACTCCGCCACTTCCTAGACAGGCGACAAGTTCAGTGGCAATACTTACTGATTGGGTGAGATGGGCATGTTACTTATCTTTGCAGCCCTCAGTTTCCTGATCTATGAAATGGTAATAATACTAGTAGTACCTACTTATGTACTAGGGAGCCTGAATGAAATAATGCAAGTTGAAGTCTTTAAAATAAGTGTTCAATTAATGTCAGTTATTATTTATTCAACGAAAGTATACGGAATACCAGCTCTATGCTAAAGGATAAGACACACAAGTCTCTTCTGGTATCTTTATTGGTAGCTGGAAATCTAAGCACACAATTGTAATTCAAGGCACAAGTGTAGACCCAAAGGACTGCAATCTTGATCTACTCCCTCTGCTCAACTAAGTCCTTGACTCCCACACTCATGAGTTTACTTGTGATTTAATAGAATTGTGACCCCAGTTTAGCTTAGTTTATTTCAGGCTTTCCCCTCCCCCTGCAGAATGAGCTTATCTTGATACATCTGAAAAAGCTAAGAGTTTTGCCTGTCAGCTAGTGATCTTTTTTTAAAACTTTTTTCAAAGATGCAAATGTGCTGAGGCTTCTTGAGAAATTATCTGCCAAGTCACAGCTGACATATGAGTATTTGTATTTGTCAGGATTTGGGTTTCCTGTTCATTGCGAAGTCTCTTTTCTGTCCGCATTTGACTGTGATATAATCTATGCTGAGTTTGTATGAGTTTGAATCTCACATTAGGCAAAGGAGAGGGAACGGGAAATGGGTATCCGCACAGTCTGAAAATCTACACGGCAGGTCCTTCTGTCCTATTTTAATTCATTAAAGCTAGAGTTCTTATTTCTTAAGGAACTTGGGTTCTGTTAGTCAGAAGGATATTCCTGAACCAGGATCAAAATTCCAGCTCTGGAGTGAATCACGGACCCCCTGTCCAGAGAGACATCAAGTATATCATTAGGTTAATCCATTCCAACTCTACTTGAAACAGACTGGCTTTGCCCTGTATCTGTATAGGGAAGCTTTTGAAATCAACTCTTTCTGGGACCATGTTTATGAATGGAGCCTGGGACGGTTTGCTGCCTATGGACCTGCCCATTCTTTTCACAAGGATTTGTGAAACGCCTCTGATGAGGCTGTGTCCCGGCAAGCCCCTGTTGATGCAGGCATACCTCGTTCTTCCCTGGTTTGCTCTGTCGCACTTTGCAGATAACTGCGGTTTTTACAAACTGAAGGATTGCAGCAACCCTGTACAGGGCGAGGCGGTTGGTGCCGTCGTTCTTTTTTTTTGGTTTTGTTGTGTGTGTGTGTGTGTTTAGGCTCATCAATTATTTATTTGCTTTTTTTTTTTTTTTTTTTACAAATAGTTTATTGTCAAGTTGGTTTCCATATAACACCCAGTGCTTGTGGGGATGAGCACTGGTGCCGTCGTTCTGACAGCATTTGTTCACTTCGTGCTTCTGCGCCACATTTTGGTGATTCTCACGATACCTGAAACTTCCTCATCGTTATTATATTTGTCATCCTGGTCTGTGATCAGTGATTCCAACTCACTGAAAGCTCAGATGATGGTTGGCATTTTTTTTTTTTACCAATAAAGTCTTTTTAAAATTTTAAAAAATATTTTATTTATTTCTGAGACAGAGAGAGAGACAGTGTGAGCAGGGTAGGGTCAGAGAGAGAGGGAGACAGACATTCGGAAACAGGCTTCAGGCTCTGAGCTGTCAGCACAGAGCCCGATGCGGGGCTCGAACCCACCAACTGTGAGATCATGACCTGAGCCGAAGTCGGACGCTTAACCAACTGAGCTACCTAGGTGCCCCAATAAAGTCTTTTTAAATTAAAATTGTTGTTGTTTTTTGACACAATACTCTTGCACACTTAACAGACTGCAGTAGAGTGTTAGTGTCACTTTTATATGCACGGGGAAACCAAACCGCTTATTTCACCCTCTCTATTGCAACATGTCCAGTTTCTTTTCTTTTCTTTCTTATATTTTTAAATACAATTCTCACAAGACCTTGCAAGGTCTTAAGAGGAAAACAATTGGACTTGTTTACAGTTGTATCTCAACTCCACCCCCGCCCCCCCATAAGTCGTCACACTTGGTGCCTGAGGCACATACCTTGATTTATTTATGCTCCTTTTGCACCTTTTTAACTCCAACCCTTCTGTGGTCATTAATCTTATGGATTTTTAAAAAAAAAAATTCTGCACTTCTTGTTCCCCTTTCATGTCGTCCATCCAGGGTTTCTCTGTTGTTAGCTGACACCCATCCCTCTTTCTTCCTCAGGTCTTTCCATCAACCCCACAAGCCCTCCCTTCTTCCTTCTTCCAGAACTGCTAGGTCGGTCCTCACAGGTCTTAGACCCGCTGTGCCCTAACTCTACCCCATCGGAGGCTGGGTTTCCAACTGCACCTGCTGTCTGGGGTCGCCCAGGTACCACTGTGGGCCCCTCAGCCACATTTTGGGGGGCCAGGCACCCGCACCCCCTTCCTGACTGCACCCCCCCAGAAGCAAGTTGCAGGAGTTCTCTCCTGTTGTGACCGCCTGTTTGTAGAAAAAACAGCCCCCAGGCAGGAAAAGACCAGAAGCTTTGCAGGGCACTTCTGTGATTTTCTTAGAAACCCTGGGGCCGTCCCTTCGGGCCGCTGGGGCAGGTGCAGAGCTGTGTTCCCTGCTGGTCTTTGGGGACGCTGGGTAGACGCTGGGTAGGAGATAGCTCAAGGGCACACACTGTGCTTCTGGTCAGGACCACTGGCCACCTGTTTAGACGCTCTCCCCAACTCAAGCCCAACTCAGAAATGGCTGAGAGCATGAGGCCCCTATAGGCTCTTGGCTGGCCTCCCCCTCTTTCCCTCCTGTGTCACTCAGCCCTGGTCACAGAGCTCCCCGCTCACATCCCTCTCTCTGCTGCCTTTCAGCCTGTGCCCCAGACACCCCGCGGTCCCCCCCTTCCTTCAGGGGCTGGTCTGTCAGGCAGCTGGCCTCTTTCAGAGTAACTGCAAGGTCGCGTTTCCTGGTGTCTCAGTGAAAGCGTGGTTCCCACTGGATGACCTGGTTATTCTGCACACTGACAGCTTGGCGCCCCAGCAGCCACCAAAATGGTATGTCTTACAGTCCCTTCTCTAACTTTATGGAAGACACCATCTGACGTAGAACCCTGGTATGGTTTATAGCCTTGGGGCTCAAACCCCTCCCTGGTATCAAAGAAAGGCATGACTCGAATAGTGTTGTAGTGAGTGTAGCTAACAAATCCTTCAGCTGGTTAGCTGGCTTCTGGTTCTTTGCTTTCCACAAAATGGAATGACCTGGAAAGTTTTGAGGTGACAGACTATTGAATATACTTCCTGACAGATGACTGTGATTTGGAACATATAGCTTGGAAAGAATACAGTGAATTCAGTAGGTCACTACTAGCAGGAAACTCTTTCCCTTCCTACTCATTAACGTGAACGAAGCTTCTAGTACTTCATTCTGGAAACAAGGGGAAAAAAGGAACAGAGGTGGTACTGACCCTTGTCCATCCCAGCAATAAATAGTTTTCACATACAAGTACATGATCCAATTTAAAAAAGCATTGTCTAGCTCATTACTGGATGTGTTTACCATCAAATTTGACTCTTAATAATTCTCTCTTAAAAGTCTTACTTATCTATATTTTTGATAAATTCTACACAAATGATAATGTAATTAAAACAAACAAGTTTTTCTAATGCTTTAGAGATCTACAGTTACACCAGATATTTTTTGTTTGCACTTAAAGCGTGATTTTTGTTTCACAAAAGTCTAATACCATGATCCATTAAGTTTTCAAAATGAAAATATATTATGTTAGCCTAAAAGACAATGAAGTAGGTGAAATGGAAATAAAAATTCAAGGAAAAAAAGGAATTACAAAAAGTGACCAGTGGTTTAAAAAATAATGCTTATATTTTTTTAATTGAGATACAGTTGACATAAAACATTATGCTAGATGCAGGTGTACAATGATTTGACATTTGTTAGTATTATGAAGTGATCACCACAATAATCCTAGTTAATGTCCATCACATACCTAGTTATGAATTTCTTTTTCTTGTGAAGAGAACTTATAAGATCTCTTCTCTCAGCGACTTTCAAATATGTACTACTGTATTCTCAACTAAGTCAACGTGTTGTGTATTGTACCCCAGAATTTATTTATTTAATAACTGGAAGTTTATGCTTTTTGACCCCCTTCACCCATTTAGCACCACTCCCTGGCCTCTGATAACCACAGATCTGTTCTCTGTATTTGTGAGTTTTCCTTTTTTAAGTCCACATGTACGTGACATGATACATGATTTGTCTTTCTCTGTCTGACTAATTTCACTTAACATATTGCCCTCAGGATCCCACATGGTAAGACTTCTTTCTTTTTTATGGTTGAATAGTATTCCTCTGTGTGTGTGTGTGTGTGTGTGAGACATTTTCTTTGTCCATTTGTTTCTCAGTGGACACTTGGGCTGCTTCTATGCCTTGGCTCTTATAAATAATGCTGCAGTAAACATGGGGCTGCATATATTTTTCAAGGTAGTTTTTTCATTTTCTCCAGATAAATACTCATGGGTAGAATTACTGTGTCATATAGTGGTTTTATTTTTAATTTTATGCATTACCTCCATACTGTTTCAATAATGGCTGAACCAGCTATTGTTCCCACCAATGGTGCATAGACTTTCCTTTTCTCCACATCTTCACCAACACTGGTTATTTCTTGTCTTCGTGATAATAGCCATTCGACAAGTGTGAGGTGATATCTCGTTGCGGTTTTGATTTTCATTTCTCTGACGATGAGTGGCGTTGAACACCTTTTCATGTACCTGTTGGCCAACTGGAAGTCTTCTTTGGAAAAAGGTTTATTCAGATCCTGTGCCCATTTTTCACTCAGATTATTTGTTGGTTTGATTTTTGCTGTTGATTTGTATGAGTTCTTTATATATTGTGGATATTAACCCCTTATTGGATTTATTATTTGCAAGTATTTTTTTCCCATTTAGTAGGTTGCCTTTTCATTTTGTTGGTGGTTCCTTTTGCTGTTCAGAAGCTTTTTAGTTCGATGTCATCTCTCTTGTTTACTTTTGCTTTTGTTGCCTTTACTTTTGGTGTCAAATCCAAAAACTCATCATCTAGACCAATGTCAAGGTGTCCTATGCTGTCTTCTAGAAATTTTATGGTTTCGGATAGTACATTCAGGTCTTTAATCTATTTTGAGGTACTTTTGTTTATTGTATAAGATAGGGGTCCAGTTTCATTCTTTGACATGTATCTGTCCAGTTATCCTAACACCATTTACTAAAGAAACTGCCCTTTCCTCACGGTGTATTTTTGGCTCTTTGGTCAAAAGTTAATTTACCATATATGTGTGGCTTTATTTCTGGGTTCTTTATTCAGATCCATTAATCTATATATGTGTGTTTTTATGCCTGCACCATACTGTTTTGATCACCATAGCTCTGTAATATAGTTTGAAATCAAGAAAGGTAGGGCACCTGGGAGGCTCAGTCGGTTAAGTGTCCCACTTTGACTCAGGTCATGATCTCACAGTCTGTGGTTTCAAGCCCCACGTCGAGCTGTGTGTTGACAGCTCAGAGCCTGGAGCCTGCTTTAGATGCTGTGTCTCCCTCTCTCTCTCTCTTCCCCTCCCCCACTCATTCTCTGTCTCTGTCTCTCAAAATAAAGGCATAAAAAAAGTTTTTTAAAAAGAAAAAAAAGAGAAATCAAGAAAGGTGACTCCTCCAGTTATGTTATTTCTCAAGATTGCTTTGGCAGCTCAGGGCTTTTAAGGTTCCACATTTCCCACATATTTTTCAAATGGATAATTGTGGCTATCAACTTGGTTGGATATTTAGTGTCTATTGCAACTATTTTTAAAATGACCCAGGAGGTCATATTTTAAATGGCATCAGTTTTGCATCCTTTCCAATTTCTAAAATTCTAAGAAAAAGTTTTAGACTTTCACAAAATGTTGGAGGATGTGCCTCCTTTTTAAAATTCTTTTGAAATCCAACAAATCTAGGAAGACTACTATTTAAGACACTGCCTGTGGTTTCATTTCATTTCTTTTCTTTTCTTTTTTATTTATTTCTAGGAGAGAGAGAGAGAGAGACAGCGTGAGCAGGGGAGGGTCAGAGAGAGAGGAAGTGACAGACTCTGAAACAGTCTCCAGGCTCTGAGCTGTCAGTCAGCACAGAGCCGGATGCGGGGCTCGAACCCATGAACTGCGAGATCATGACCTAAGCAAAAGTCGGACGCTTAACTGACTAAGCCACCCAGATGCCCCTAGAATGTGGTGCTTTCATGAAGGATTTGAATCCATTTTTCAAAGCTCATAATTGAGCCACTTAAAAATATTGCTGGTGTGCCTGGCTGGCTCTCTCGGTAGAGCATGCGACTCTTGATCTTGGGGTTGTGAGTTGAGGCCCCACATTGGACGTAGAGCTTGCTAAAAAAATTGCTTTTTTTTTTACAATAAAAAAAAAACCTCAACCAGATTATGGGTCTCCTAGCGCAAAGGTCACATGGGGCTAAAGACACGGTTTACTACTTAAGTCATTAGTTAGTAGTAGTTACTCAGTAGTAGTTGCTAAGTAGTTACTTAGTAGTAACTAATTAATTCCTTAAATTTAAGTGCTGGAGAAAAATAAGGAACAGTTGAATTTGCTGAAGTGAAGAATGCATAAGGGAAAAAGGTGTTAATATGTAGATTTCTATTAAAAGAATAAGAATGAATTAGAGAGATGAATGATGAGTTAGAATGTTTAAGACAGTGCAAAATGGAAGGGAAGAAGGGCGGTCCTCTCTTTCTTTGCTGCTTCCCAGGCAGGCATATCATGAATGTGATGGACTGGACACCAGAAGAAGAGTGAGAACATGTCTGGAGGGTAGAGTCAATAGAAGGTTTCTAAGCTGCTTCATCCACCGCCATTCCTGGTGTGGTTCATGGAAGCAAGAGAAGTAACTGGTAACACAACTCTGAATCAAGAGATGTATGGAGAGAAAAACAATCTGTATTCCCTTTTCATCATCTGTTATGACATCATGGACGTCAGTAGGGAGAACCCTCAACTTGGTAGTTGATGCTGTGCTTTCAGGTGCTCTATGATGCCACCAAGGCCACCGCACGTCTTGTTGATATACTTCAATCACTGTATCAGTCACCTTTATATACTTATAATCTGATTCTCTGTGACTCTTTGACTGGGGTCGTTCCTCCACCTTCCCATTCAGCACGACATTACTATTGTATCACTAACATTCAATAAGAAGTGTCTATCTTTAGCCACAACAGCCACTAATGAGCTTCTTGCAAAAATTGGATTTTTGTTGCTTTATGCGCCCAAGGTATTCAGTTCGTGATAATTTCATTGTAATTAAATGGATAGATAAAATAAGCTCCTTATGAACTTTATATTTGAAACTCTAAAATGGAATCTGTGTCACACTAAAGCGCTGGCTTCAGCTATGTTTTTAGAAATGAAGTTTTATGACTAAGATCACCGATTCAAGGTAGGAAGCCGTGAGAAATTTCACGAAAGCTCTGTCTAATTTTATGCTGGTCCTAAGAATCCTGAGACTATCAGGACAAATAAATGGCCAACCTAAAAGGATCTACACTGGCCAAGTAATGTCAACCAAAGGTCTTGCTTCACTGACAATATCAGTACTCCTTCAGTGTTTTCCTTGACGTATTGGAACATCTTTATCATGGCTTCCATCGACTCTAATATAGCAGCCAGAAATGAAGAGTGAAAGTACTCCACCTGTACGTATCAACTAGGTTGAAGACTCAAAATATCTGTGTTCCATGGACACCACGTACCGAAATATGTGTGTTATCCTTACAGCGATTTTCTCAGAGTAATGACTGGCATGATAATGATGTTAATTCTCATCTGGACAACTTGTAGCTTGGTGTCTAATCCAAAACAAAGGGGCACCTGGGTGGCTCAGTTGGTTAAGTGTCCTACTTCAACCTAGGTCATGATCTTGCCATTACGAGTTCGAGCCCCGCATCGGGCTCTGTGCTGACAGCTCAGAGCCTGGAGATTGTTTCAGATTCTGTGTCTCTCTCTGTCTCTGCCGCTTACCCACTTGCACTCTGTCTCTCTCTCAAAAATAAATAAACTTTAAAAATTGAAAAAAAAATTTTAAAAATTAAAAACACAGCTTCCAAAGATTCTATGGAGTGTAGCATAGATGATCAAAAATCAGCAAAAACACTAAAAAAAACCCCTTAGAACTGATAAAGAGGATTAAATTATTAAATTATTGAGGGTCTAGGTCAAGTAAAATTATAGATATAATTTAAAATATGTACGTATTTTGGGGCGCCTGGGTGGCTTAGTCGGTTAAGCATCCGACTTTTGCTTAGGTCATGATCTCGCAGTTTGTGGGTTCGAGACCTGCATCGGACTCTGTGCTGACTGCCAGCTCAGAGCCTGGAGGCTGTTTCAGAGTTGTGACTCCCTCTCTTTCTGACCCTCCCCTGCTCACGCTGTCTCTCTCCCTCTCCTAGAAATAAATAAGACATTAAAAAAATTTTTTTAAATATGTACATATTTTATTATATATGTTATATATAAATACATGTCGTATACATCTATATTTATATAGCTACCACCCATGTGAGTGCCTTTATGTAAATTAACAAGTGAGTTTCACTTTGTCTTTAATTGTTTTAAACGTTTATGTATTTTGAGAGACAGAGACAGAGTGCAAGCAGGGTAGGGGCAGAGAGAGAGGGAGACACAGAATCTAAAGCAGGCTCTAGTCTCTGAGCTGTCAGCACAGTGCCCGATGTGGGGCTTGAAACTGTGAAACCGAGAGATCATGACCTGAGTGGGACGGACGCTTACCCGACTGAGCCACCCAGGCGCTCTGAGTTTCACTTTTGAATACACTGTCATCAATTTAAAAATTGAACTAAAATGCTGATTTTGTATTTTATAGTCCTATTTTAGAAATGTTAGAAAAATATACTTATCGGGCACCTGGGTAACTCAGTCGGTCACCCAGCATCTGACTTCGGCTCAGGTCATGATCTAATGGTTTGAGGGTTCAAGCCCCACGTTGGGCTCTGTGCTGACAGCCAGCTCAGAGCCTGGAGCCTGTTTCAGATTCTGTGTCTCCCTCTCTCTCTGACCCTCCTCTGCTCACGCTGTCTCTCTCTCAGAAATAAATAAGAAACATTAAAAAATTAAAAAAAAAAAGAAAAGACAAATACACTTATCATAAATTTGTCATAATAAATAAATAACCATAACAGTGGAAAGGACACCCCTACTATATAGCACACAAATCATAATTGTAGGTAGCCCGATTCCTTTTATGACATTTATGATATTATCTAAATATAACAAAGGGATGTCAACCCTCTCTTTTGTATTGTGGGAGAGATTTTGTATCCTGATGTCTACAAAAAAAAAATACAATTTGACCTTAAATTTGACAGCTTGATAATCTAACCTTTGAACCAGCTATACACAGTTGGAAAGAGTATGTAAAGCAATTTTTTAAAAAAATGAATAAAGTATTCAATTCACATATAAAGAAGCTATTAAAACTTATCTCAGTATGGGCAACAAGATTAAGGTGATAAATGTGTTTGTAGTACTTCTTCTTACATATTAATGCCACATTGTAAAATGGTCCTTTATAGAGCTAGAGGTAATCATATAATGACAGAAGGTCAAAGGCATTTCCCAAAATTATAGTGGGTTAGACTTTGATTTTTAATAATAATAAGGTAAAAGAAGGGGCACCTGGGTGGCTTAGTTGGTTAAGCGTCCGACTTTCGCTTAGGTCATGATCTCATGGTTCGTGGGTTCGAGCCCTGCATCGGGCTCTGCGCTGACTGCCAGCTCAGAGCCTGGAGCCTATTTTAGAGTCTGTATCTACCTCTCTCTCTGACCGTCCCCTGCTCACGCTGTCTCTCTCCCTCTCCTAGAAATAAATAAAAATATTTTTTTAAAAAATAAGGTAAAAGAAGAAAAGTTAAAGTCAACAGTTCACCTATTCATAGATTGCAAAACTACATTCCCTTTATGTAATTTCACATAACACTGAGGGACAGGAGGTAATGCATCTAAAGGGCTCAGCACAGTGTCTGTCTGCCTCATGGTAAACATAAAATAATTGTCGGTTATCATCATCAATCCATCGTGATTTCCATTTACCTGAAACACCGGTAGTAATAACTTACATCTCTTAGGTGCTGTACAATTTCCAAAATATTTCTACATATGGTTACTTTTTCTATATCACATACCTTTCTGTGAGTTATGTCCCAATGCACAGGGAAGGGAACAAACCTAGGGTCAGATGTCAATGACCTGCATATAGTTTCCAAGTTACTAGGCTACAGAAACAGTGCACAAAGTATTTGGACTCTTAATTTGATTGTCTCTATAATATACCAACCTCTCTGATCAGAGCTAAATATGACAGACATTGGAGAAATTGACGGAGACTCCTCTAATTAGATCGGTGGCCAATTTAGTGTTGGCTTATGTAAAAATAGTAATGTAACAGTATTCACCACTAATGTTTATCCCAGGCTCACTATGGGACAAATATCGCACTAAGATCATTACCTGCATTGTTCTTGAATTCTCTCAGTATCCTTCTGAAGTAGGTGCTATCATTTTGGTCAGCCTTCGGATGAAGATAATGAAGCTTGAAATGGTGGTTTCCTGAAGCTGTGTAGCTGGCCCGTTTTAGAACCTATCAAACATGTTGACTGATTCCAGAATCCTCAACTCCTAAGGACTTCACTTCTATGAACTCACCTCAGTTAGTGCCGTGTGGATAAACCTGGACCCTTTTTATACTTCCAAGATGAGATAGTGAGGCTGAAGGTAGCCAGGAGAATCATTACAAATACAATATAATATTCTGAACTTTTGGTACACCTACAATTTGTGTTTGATCTGTGTGCTGAGGAAGTTAAATGTAAGAATGGCATCGGTAAAATGTTTTTGAAAGAGAAGTGATTGTAGCTTTCTCAAGTATTTCAGAAATGAGTTAAAAATCTAAATGTCTAATTGTTGAATCATTATATGAAAGTAATATAAAACTGTGTGTTCATTCTTTCTCATTGCCTTATAGTATTCCATCATATAGATAAACCACATCTTGATCCATTTGTCCGTTGATGGACACTTAGGCTGTTTCCATGTTTTGGCTATTGTGGAGAGTGCTGCTATGAACATTGGGGTACATGTGCTCCTATGCATCAGCATTCCTGTATCCCTTGGGTAAATTCCTAGCAGTGCTATTGCTGGGTCATAGGGGAGTTCTATTGTTAATGAAATCTGGCCATGTGGATGGTCCTTGAGGGTGTTATGCTGAGTGAAATAAGTCAGGCAGAGAAGGACAAATACCATATGTTTGCACATATAGGAGGATTAGGAGGAACTTAACAGAGGACCATGGGGGAGAAGAAGGGGGGAAATGGTGGGGAAGAGGGAGGGAGGCAAACCATGAGAGACTCTTGAATGCTGAGAACAAACTGAGGACTCATGGGTGTGTGTTTGGGGGTGAGGGAGATGGGCATGGAGGAGGGCACTTGTGGAGATGAGCACTGGGTGTTATATGGAAACCAACTTGACAATAAACTATTTGTAAAAAAAAACAAAAAAACTGTATGTTATTTATACTTCAGTTAAAAAAAGAATGCAAAAAAATCTTTATAAATTGAATTCAGATTTGCAATACGTTGACACAGTAGTTAGATTTAGTGTGATTTTTACTATCAAAAAAATAAAAGCATTTTTTTAAAAAAGGAAAGTTATAAGGGAGAGAAGCCATTTGTAGCATGATTAGCTCTACACCAGAGTTTACACCTCCTTGACTTTCGGGGCACACATCAGCAGAAACAACAATAATTTTAATGTTTTAATAATGGCTAAACAGGCTAAGCATAAGGTAACAAAGTAAGGCAAACTAAATGTTTGTAAACAGTGGATCCAGACTCTTCCAGTGTTGAGTCATAGTTGACAGTGCAGACTAGCCGAATCTAAAACATCCTTTTCATTTATGTTAACTGATAATGAGGTGTGACTTACTTAAGTAGTGTTTCTTTTTAGCAGAAGATCATATAAATCTCTTTAGGGATTTTGTTGCTGCTGTTGTTTTCTTTTTTCTTTATTTTCTTTTAATTTTTTTTAATGTTCATCCATTTTTGAGAGAAAGAGAGAAGTAGAGTATGAGCAGGGGAGGGGCAGAGAGAGAAGGGGACACAGAATCCTAAGCAGGCTCTAGGCTTTGAGCTGTCAGCACAGAGCCCGATATGGGGCCTGAACTCGGGAATGGCTAGATCATGACCTAGGCTGAAGTCGGTCACTTAACCAATGGAGCCACCCAGATGCAGCTCTTTATTTTATTTTAGAGAGAGAGAAAGAGAGAGCACAAACCAGGAGAGAGGGGCCGGGGGAGAGAGGACAAGAATCCACAGCAGGCTCCACACTCAACATGGAGCCCAGTGCAGGGCTTGATCCCACGACCTTGGAATCATGACCTGAGTGGAAATCAAGAGTCAGACATTCAACCAACTGAACCACCTAGGTGTTCCCCCTCCCTTTTTTGGTTTCTTTCTTTTTTTTTTATAGAATAGGAATTGGCTCCAGCATAGATAATGAAACATGAATCTAAAAGTCAACCAAGTGAATAAAGTTGACTTCATATCTCCTAGTTGAAAGTCTTAAGGAGATCAAGGTTAATCAGTACTTTGTCTTTGTGACATATATCTGCGGAGCCTAGGGTGGTGCAGGCAAATAAAAGGTACTCAAAAATATTTGTGGCTGCAGTTGAATTGAGGAGACAATGCATCTGAAAAAGTGTCATGTCACTGGGACATTTCTATGCCAACAATCGGTATGGTGACAGAGCCCATGCTGTTATAATGCAAACCTAGTTGAACTTGAACAGTAAGGAGGACACTATACTACATTTATACACACCGGTCCTCTCCAGAGTCATTTAAAATATTTCTCATAGCATTTCTGGGAAAATTGAGACCCAGAGGATTTTATCTAATCCCTTTGGGGGTAAACAGATGCTGTGTAGTGGGCTGACATCCCCTACCCCCAGCTTCACCTCTTACCCTGCCTGTAGGAGACCTTGCAAGGTAAAGAGCTGTTGGGAGCTTTGTAAGCACGAGATTTAAGGAATGAAGCTTTAGATCTGATTCTGGAATGTTCCAGTGTTCTGTGAAATGAGGGATGACTGCATGGTCTAATTGGAAGCCAATGTTCTGATGGCCCCAGAGAGGTTCTGAAATTTCCCATTGGATTTCTACAGCCTCTTGCTGCCTACATAAGCCGAGCTGTTCTAGGAAGAGACAGCTTCCAATCGATATCTTGTCCAAATGAGGCCCCTATTTATGTTGTTTGGGAAATGTGTTATTAAATCAGATGACCTCTTAATATTAAAAAGGAGCATCATTCTTCAGGTTGCTAAAACTGAGAGATCATTCTTTTAGTTATGAAATGGAGGCGTTGATATTAGTTTTGCTCAATGTTACCTGCATTAAAGAATGGTAATTGCTCAAGAATTTCTCTCACTTAAGCAGATAGTGTGAAGAGAAAGGAACTCGTGCCAACAGCTATTCAGATTCTAATAAGGATGAAATCCTAACAAGGGAATTTGTTCCAAATTTGAAGGGTACTCAATAGCTTGGACTTGCCTTTTAAAATCTAGTGAATATATAATCAGCCGAGGGCCTATGGGATCCAAAGTTCGATATGTCATTACAGCCAATTGGCTCAAGGCCGTACGAGAAGGGAAATGATTTATAGAATCGGAGTAGGATAGCTACTGAAGGAGGAGGGAGGGGCCTTTCCTTAAGAGCTTTATGGGAAAGAGTTAACCGATGTACTTTCCAGGCTGGAGCAGTACCCTGAAAAGATACTTCTTCAAGGGGTCCCTTCCCAGACTTTGAATGAATCTTCAGTGCCTTCCAAACGATTCCAGACCAACAACGGACATTTCAAGAAATACCAGTGACACAATCTTTATGCATCTCGTGCATATTCTGTTTACTGCTTAAAGCTTTACTTACCAGCAAGGCTCTGTAGGCATTGCTCCTCCGATGTTGTTATCACAGCTCACCTGGAAGTGACCTCCAGCATTTATGGTTGGAGGCCCTTCCTCTGGGGGTGTCTCAGATTACCTCTCCTGGTGTAAGGGTACCTCCCTTTGGGTAAGATCTAATTCTACTTCTTTCTTTTTTTAAATTTTTTAAATGTTTTATTTCTGAGAGAGAGGGAGACACAGAATCCGAAGCAGACTTCAGGTTCTGAGCTAGCTGTCAGCACAGAGCCCAACATGGGGCTCGAACCCACGAACCATGAGATCATGACCTCAGCAAAGTTGGACACTTAACCAACTGAACCACCCAGGCACCTGGATCTAACTCAACTTCTAAGCAAAGGGCAGACTGAAACATGTCAACGCAATGAGGATGTAAAGAATGAAGTGAAACCTTGTCTAAGTTCAGATGCAAACCTGTTTTCTCAAAGGTCCAATAGAGCAGCCACTGGAGATGGCAATTTCCCAAATCACTGCGGTCCGCAGAGGAGCTGTGTCTGCTCATGCTCCCGGACCTTGAGGGGAGCCTTTGAGTCGAGCCACAGCTGGTAGGCTACCCTGAAGTTGCAGGCAATTGAGATGATGGATGGGCCCATTTCACTGGATGCTTGTTCCACATGTAGCAAAGTTCTGACAGTTTCGGGCCCAGCCAAATACGGGGCAAGGAGCCTGGCACAGAACAGCTACCAGTGTGTTTGATAGGATGACAGGCATGTAGTGTGCGTGTCCCAGGTGCCACCAGCTGTGACAGACACTAACACCTGCCAAGCACCACTCCTGCTTCTGAAAGCTGTGACTTGGCTTTGGACTAACACCGCACTGTCCTCCCTTCCCTCCCTCCCCTGCTGCCCAGCTTGTGTCTCACCATGCCTCTGCATTGGCTGGGGAAAGGGGACCTGAAGGTGGGTGGAAAATACCATAGCGCTAACGATCACATGTTTTCAGGGGGGGGCATTTTCTATGTCTCCCCAAATGTCCAGATGATAAAACATTTCTCCAGAGGAACGTTTAGATTACATATGGGGAGAATCCATCTCAGACCCATGGAATGAAGTTGTAGAATAGGCTTGGTCATCTGTACGGTTGATAAATTTCCAGATTATTCTTCTCAGGGAAGGTTGAGGAAGTGTACATCTGGAGAACTGACTCTCAGTGTTGGCTAGAGATTGTTAACCTGGGGATCTGGAAAAATCCCAACTTCCAGCCCATACCCCGACTCGTTAACTCATCATCTTTGGTGATGGGACCCAGGCACTGATAACTCTCCAAGTAACCTGCGTGTAGAGCCAAGATCAAGAACCACCGAACTGGATGGAATGGCTCACAAAGGAGTTTCTAGCTGTCAGGAAAATCTGGGTCCCAAGAAATATTCATTTGACATCTGCATCTAGAGCACTTCCCTGTAAGATACGTGGCCTTATTTTAAGTGACAGAAAGATCCCTGCCTTTGATTTGCTGATCAGGTCATGATCTCACAGTTTGTGAATTTGAGCCCCATGTAGGCTCTGCACTGATAGCTCAGAGCCTGGAGCCTGCTTGGGATTCTGTGTCTCCCCTTCTCTCTCCCCTCCCCTGCTCATGCTCTGTCTCTCACTGTCTCTCAAAACATGAATAAACATTTAAAAATTTAAAAAAAAAGAATTTGGGGTTTTTAGTCATATGTATTTACTGAGTGTCTGCTATAAGCCGGAAATGACAGTGGGGACAAACCTTACAACTGTGAGAAAGAAAATTTGCAACCTCTGAAAAGGAGAAACTGCCACACAAACTGCACATATTGTCCCCCAAAATATGGCTTGTCCACTCTAGGAGGCATCTGATTTTTTTTTACCTATTTATGACCTTGGAAAAAGGTCACTTTCTGATGAAAAATGCCTTCTTAGAGAACTTTTTCCCCTCCTGGTCAAGAGTAGGGATTTAAATCGGAAGTGGTGAAGGACATTCCATGTAATTATCACAGAAAGGAGGTAAATTATACTAAAGAAACCAAGGCTTGGCCTGACCGACCCCTTGTGCAGGAGGAGGATTGGAGCTGGGCGTGTGCAATAGACTAACGGGCCCCGGTGGGGAGGAAGGCCGTCCAGCCCCACGGCAGCAAGTCCACTTAATCAAGAGAAATCCAGCCATCTGAGTCCGACGAATCTCGTGGCACTGCAACTAAGAATACAGGCTTGGAAGAGAGATTTCACACTCCAGATTCCAAAGTCATTTGTCATTCTTCCCTGGCCGCGTGCTGACAAGGGAGGGGAGGCCAAGCGCTTGGGTGCTTGGCTACCCCACGTTCTTGACCCCGTAGTAAGGACAGCGTCTTTCTGCAGCTTCCAGATGTGCTGCTTATAATTTGATGTGCAGCATGCAGAGCTCCAGGCGGGATGGTGGCTGTCCACTTGACCTCAGCCTGGTATCACGCCCCACACCCCCGCTGCTCCCAGTGGCCCATTTGTGCACGGACCTCGGGAGGAATGGAGACCCCCCTGCCCTCGCCTCCCGACGTGAGTCAGCTCTCCTTCAGGATTCTCACATTCTTGGTCTGCAGACTTTTCCCCAGCCATCTTCCCTGCCCAAATTATTCTGAGAACTCTGTTCCCTGGGATTGAACCATACTGTCTTTCTGTGGAGGTTTCTTGTATGCGGCATTCTTGTCGACCCCATTACGTTTTGAGTTCTTCCATTGTGGGTGTCATTCCTGTGATCTTGTCTCCGTCATCCCCGTCCCTGCTCCTCTCCCTGTGGCTCCCTCCATTCTCCTGCAAGACACAGATTCAGTGCCCCCAATACACACACACACACACACACACACACACACACACACACACAATGGCTCTGCCCCTATGGAATGCTAAGTAAATCAAAACTTAATCCCTGCTTGTCTTCTCACCGAGCGGCTCAAGCCACACAAGTAAAGAAAACTAGGCAGAGGAAGAAGAGGAGGGAAAAAAAGAAACGGATTTCACATCACCCATATGATTAGATCTGAATAAACCCGTCCTGGTGTCTAGAACTTATCCCGTCCCCATCCTGCCCAGGCTCCTAGCTGGCCCTCGCTTTTCTTCCTTCAACTCCCTTTAAGTAAACTGCTTTGGGAAAAGATACCATAAATGTACTGATACGACGTTAGATCCACCTCCTGTTGCCTCCCCATTGTAACGAGTGATGGAAGCCAGTGGCCCCTAGAGATTCAAAAGTGTGTTGTTTGACTTGAATGGGCTCATGGAACCAGACAGCCTTGTTCTCGAACACAGGGAGTTGTAGAGATGCGGCGAAAATTCCTCACATTCACTTTTTTTCAAAAACGCCACTTAACCGCTCAAGAAAATACCATGAAGCAAAAGGAGAGAATTTTTTTTTTTTGGAGAATTTTTAATTGTGTTATTTTAGGTGCAGGGATTGAGTGTGGTGGCTCGTTGCTATGGTTTGTTTGCTTTTGTGAAAGGAACCTTAAAACCCTGCAGTATGGCGTGTGGACCTCTCATTCCGTTCCCCCGCACGCCTGTGCTGATAGATGCAAATAGACAAGCTGCTCTTTTTATCAATCCCCCTGCTACTAAGTAGCGTGAACCTTCCAGTGGAGGGACACACGTCATGGACTGGATAGAGGAGAAGAGAAGCCAGTTCTTATCTATAGCCTGAAACTTGGCACCGTCATTGACTTTCTCGTCCTTCCATTTTTTTCCTCACATGTTTTAAATGAATATCTTCTAAATGGATCCACTCTTGGCTTGCAGGCAACCAGCTTTATAGTCAAGGCCCTGCAGGAATCGGCTGGGTAACCTCAGGAAGTCAACTCACTCCAATGAGCTCCGGTGCGAACAGCGAATGTGCCCAATCAGCCAGCTGTAGGGCCATCATCCTGATTATCAATAGTACTCATCAGCTGACTTCTCTTTCACGGAGAGTATTTTTGGTTGGGAAGAGGGTTCTCAGAACACCTGCTGGAGAGAGAAAAGTGGCAGGAAGAGAGAGCAGTGCTTGGGTATGTTAGTTGTCACCCCCCTTTCCTAGCGCTTTCTGGGGTCAGGCACTGAGCTCAAGGCTCTGCGTGTGTTAGCACACTTGATTCTCAGAAGCACCTGCTCGGCGCTGCCATCACCGTTCCCATCCTGCAGATGAGTTGGCTGAGTGCCCGGGGATCAGCTGGCTTACTAGCTGTGTGGGGTGCTGCTAGCCAGCCACCAGCCTGGCCGGTGAGTCCACACAGTTGTGAAGAGTCTTCACAACCACCCTGTGCAAGCTCCACCCCAGCCACCCTGGCTTTTTAGAGGTAGGTTTGCCAGGAGGGCAGGGCGAGGAGTAGCTGTGTCACTGCAGAGTTTGGAAAGTTCTCTCTCATGCCTGCCGCGGGATGCTGAGCAGACATGCAGCCAGGGAAAGCCAGGTTTACTGAAGAAGTTCCGAGTGTGGTCCGAAGTCCTGTGTGTGGTGGACCTGTTGCTGGACACAGCTGTTGCTTCCGCCCCATAGGCCAGGGGGCACCACTTCACCACATAATGCGCAGCTGCTGAGGGCCAGGCCCACCAGCCAGAGGGCCCCCTTCCGGGGGGCCGGGGGGGTTCTTGCTAACCCTTCCCAGGAAGGCATAAAGGGCATGGTCAATACTAAAACCTGTGTCTTTTTCTGATTTTAAGCCCACATTTCTTTCTTCTAGACAAGGGCCCAAATGTTTTGGACTCAAGAGTGCTGAATCTTTGTTAGCACATGTTTTTTAAACATCTAGTTATGGAAAGATCCACTGATTTGCCCAAAGGTTGAACAATGAACTCATCATATTGGACGCCAGGTCAAGAAACACAGATTTCCCCTGTTCTGTAGAGTCCTGCGTCTTCACTGCCTCTATTCTTTTTCTTCCTTTTGTAATGTTTATTTATTTTTGAGAGAGAGAAAGAGAGACAGAGTGTGAGGGGAAGAGCAAAGAGATAGGGAGACACAGAATCCAAAGCAGGCTCCAGGCTCCGAGCTGTCAGCACAGAGCCCGACACGGGGCTCAAACTCACAGACTGTGAGATCATGACCCAAGTGAGATCATGACCCAAGCTGAAGTCAGATGCTTAACCGGCCGAGCCACCCAGGTGCCCCTCACTCCCTCCACTGTTATGTTCTGGTCTTCTGGTTGGCAGTTTTTTTGATAAATGTGCCGCACATACGTGTGATCAAAATTAACTAATGTGGTTAATTTGACTCATTCTCTATGACAGTCATCAGAGCTTTGGGATACTTTTCATCTCTCTCCCATGAATACAATGGCAGGTTTGTAAGTAATTATAAGGAAGAAAAACTGGAAATGTTTGAGAATTCAAATTGGGTTCTTAAATTATTAATTCATGAGAGACATCATTAGAAGGCCCCAAAACATCCAAACATCAGTCACAGTCTGCCTGCATTTATTTACTCTGAAGCTTTAAATATTAAACCATTCTGTTATTTATATATCTAATTTGAAGAACATGAAAATTGAATTGACCCTCCCCAAATTTGATTTGAGCTTTGAGATTCATTAATTAGGTTCTAAGCCAAGTACTTTGTCAAAATCAACATTTCCAAGGTCAAGATTTGGTATACAACCCCTTTGACAGGTACCTGCCAGGAAGGTCCCATGGTGATGAGTTCTAACAGTTTCAACCTTTACCATTTACCATTCAACATTTACCATTGTATGTTACTATATCGATTTCACTTTTTTAATGTTTATTTATTTTTGAGAAAGAGAGAGAGAGAGAGAGAAGAGCAGAGGGAGAAGTAGACACAGAATCCGAAGCAGGCTCTAGGCTCCAAGCTGTCAGCACAGAGCCAGATGTGGGGTTCAAACTCACAAGCTGTGAGATCATGACCTGAACCAAGTCAGATGTTTAACTGACTGAGCCACTCAGGTGCCCCTGATTTCAAATTCTTAAATAACTCTGTTTCTCCCTTTTAATCATTATCAGTTAGACAGCTTTATTAGATAATTCCAAGTGAAAGAATTTGGAACTTTAGTTCTCTATCATTTTATTTATTTTTTATGGTTTTTATTTTTGAGAGTCAGAGAGAGACAGCATAGCAGGGGAGGGCCAGATAGAGAGAGAGATACAGAATCCGAAGACAGGCTCCAAGCTCTGAGCTAGCTGTCAGCACAGAGCCTGACGCGGGGCTCAAACCCATGCACCGTGAGATCATGACCTGAGCCAAAGTCGGACGCTTAACCGACTAAGCCACCCAGGTGCCCCAGTTCTCTCTCTTTAAAAATGTTTGGGCTTATATGTCAATTGTATCTCAATAAAACTGGAGAAGTTTGTACATCCTCTTACACTGAAGTTGACTAATGCCATTTGTAGTTGTGTCTGAAGTCTGTCATGCTTGATCACATACTAACCTATTGGTTTCAGTTATAGACAAAGAAAAACGGTTCCCCATAACCATTCCTCAATGCCGTGTTCTTTTGGCCTTAAAAATCCAGAGGCTAACGTAGACACTTCTCATGTAATTCAAACGGAAGTAAATCTCATTGAAGCAACATTCTGGAGGGGTCACGCATTTCTAGTTTTTTGTTTTTTTGTTCTTTTCCTTCTCATCAATAGGCTTTTGATCAAATCGTTGGATGGCACTCTCCCGGTTTTTGTATCAGCTTATAGCAATACAGCTAAAGCAGGTCGTTTAGTAAAGATTATCAGAACACCAACATGTAATTTGCTGAAAATGATTGCATCCTGTAGGATAAGAATAATTTACTGTTTATTATACATTAAGTAAGTGGAAATGTACACAGAACACTAAGGACTATGCAATAGACTCAGGATAGGAGGTTTCTAGTTCTTTCTCAGTAGAAATTGATGAAAACTTTTTCAAGTTCTGCTGATTCTTTTCTGGGTGTGTTATCCAAGTCCTGGTCCCAAAGTCTAAGTATCATTTTTTTATTCCAGGCACTTCGTTACTATTAGAAAAGATTCTTTATCTTTGAGTCTTTCCGCTAGTCAATGACAAGTGAAATTTCAACTCCTGTTGAAATTTTCTCTTTTCATCTTCCTCCGCATAAGGCTGGCTGCCCGCCTCACTGTCACCCTGGACTGTCTGCTGCCTGCTTGCTTGATCTTGTGGTTCTTGCTAAGCCAAGTCCTAGTCCTTGTTAAGTGTCTGTCAGTCTTATGGGTCCTGTGATGTACTCTCTTCTCTCGTGACATTGTGTGTTCCATGTGGTGTGGCAATGAGGGGGCATTTTCTACACACTCCGGCAGAGCCTCTTCCTGAGAGAGGTCCAAACTGATTAAAGGTTATCTGTCTCCCCCAAACTTCTACCTTTCACGTAATAGTGAACTCAAGCCCCCAGAAGACCTCCCTTGTAATAAAAGCAAGCAGTTTCCCTGGCTACAGGCTCTTTTCTGTGTAGGCTGCTATTATGCATGTGTTTGCTGAGTAAGCAGAGCTGAGTCAATAAAAGATTATCAATACAGGATCAGCTCAGAAAAATAAAGTAGAAAATTAAGTAACTAAAAAGAATTTAGCAAATTTTTGAAAAGCTTTCGTAACATATTATGAATAAAAATATTATGAATATATCTAGGGGAGTATTGTCCTTAAGTTCATCCGAGACTATGATGCTGCCTTAACTTCATAATTTTTACAGTGCTTAACAAAGTGCCTTGTATGTAAAGGTACTTAATATATGCTTACTTAATGGAGTGTTTTATTTATGTTTCCTATGTAGTACTTCGCTCAGTACCTTGACTATAGCAAGTATTTGATAAATGCTGATGGAGAATAAATAAATGAATGAAAAAATTAACTTGTCACAAATGCCTAGCTGCCATTGATTGGATTCATGCCACCACATAGACGTTACCAAACTATATTGAGGTGTGACAGTTTTTCATTTTAAAGTGCCCTAGTATCATTTAGGCAAGTCCATCAATCTCATTGAATTTGAAGTTTTGCATCCCTGTAATGTTTATGGAAATCTGTTCAGGGAGTTAGGGGACAGGGGATAGGTTCAGGGAGTTAGGGGACAGGATTTCACTGACCCTGAAGTTCCCTATTTATTGGTAGGTAGTTGGGTGGAGGACTTAGTAAGAGAAAGAGAAACTACCTTTCCATTTCACTTCATAAAAGAAGTTCATGCCTGCATCTGGGACGGATAGCAAAACAATGCATCATTTATTTTAAAAGTTACCTCTCTTGTTGTAAGAGAGAATTTTTATTTATCAAATGCATGTTTTAGAGCTGTACACAAAAGAAGAAAATATACCAGATATTATTTCTCCAGGCTATGTTTCTTTAGCCAAAAAAGGACTGCAAATTGTGTTTCTACTGTCAGTGAATATATTCTGTATTATAAATTCTGACATCTTTATCATACACTTTTTAAACCGGTTCAAGTTTAGAGTATACTATAAAAATAACTCCTAAAGCCCAGGCCAAGTTTATTTGTTTTTCTCTTAACCTTCATTCAACTCCTGAGAAGTATTCCATCAAAAGGGATATATCAGAACTCCTCTACATGTGCTGTTACATTGGATGGAACCCTTTATGGCTTACTGTTGAAGTTATAACTTGCCCAAACACTTAGAGACTGTATAATTCAACCTAGTCCAAATAAGATCCTCGAATAACCTAATAAGACTTTCTTTGGGGGATTAAGCAGAAGTAAAGATGATTTCGATCTTAAATTTTGTATCCAAAGAATAAATATTGGAATACCCACTCATTTATTATATGATATTACAACTAGGCAATATCAGTAGAAAAAAGAAAAATTATTGACCAGTCTCATTCATGGTTACAGCTATAAAATTACTACACAAATTACTAGCAGACTGAAACCAACCATGATCAAATTGGATTAATCTTAAGAATGCAAGAATAATTTACCCTTAAGAAATCTACAAATGTAATTCACTGCAGTAAACAAAGAGATTAAGAATTAATAATCTCTTATTAGATGCAGAAAAAATATTGATAAAATTTAATACCCATGCAATAACTTTAAAAAATGAACTCTTGGAAGCTAGGACAAGAAAATACTTCCCTAAACTGATAAAAACTACCAACCAACTGTAACAAATGTTATTCTTTGTAGTGAGACATTAGAAGTATCCTTTAAAATGAAGGGACAAAAATGGCCACTAATGATCATTTTATTCAGGATTGCTTTTGAGGTATTGATTAATGAAATCAAACAAGAAAAATAATTAGGATTGAAAAGGTAGAAACCAAACTGCTTTCTTATAAATGACATGATTGCCTACATTGGTAATTGTCTTCTTCTTCCTCCCAAAACTATTTACAGAAGAATCTAGACACATTAACTACTGAAAACACACACACACACACACACACACACACACACACACACACACACACCAAAAATAAGCAAGATCTTTGTGGAAAAAATTTATAAGTTGTTGGAATTTTTTAAAGAGGGAACTAATTAAGTGAAGATATATACCAGGTTCATGACTAGGAAGATTAAAAATCATGCATCATCAGTTCCTCACATATTGATCTCCGTAGATTGGAGATCTATATCAAAGATATATCTATATCAAAGTAAATCAAGTATATATATAATATATATCTATATCAAAGATATATCTATATCAAAGTAAATCAAGTATATATATATATGATATATATCTATATCAAAGATATATCTATCAAAGATATGTCTGTATCAAAGAAAATCAAGTCAAAATCCATAAAGTACTCTCATAGGAACTTGACAAAGTGATTTTTTTTAATTTATTTCTAGGAGAGAGAGAGAGACAGCATGAGCAGGGGAGGATCAGAGAGAGAGGGAGTGACAGACTCTGAAACAGTTTCCAGGCTCTGAGCTGGCAGTCAGCACAGAGCCGACGCAGGGCTCGAACCCACGAACCGGGAGATCATGACCTAAGTGAAAGTCGGACGCTTAACCGACTAAGCCACCCAGGCGCCCCATTGACAAAGTGATTCTAAAATGTATACGGAAGGGCACAGGGGCAAGCGTAGCCAAAACTCTCCTGGAGAAGTAATTATAATTAGGAAGGCACATGCTCTACTTGATATCAAGACTCACAATAAAGCTGTAGTCATTAAAGTTTATGGCGTTGGTGCAGGGACAGATGAGTAGACTATGGAAAATGGAATTGAGAGCCCAGAACCAGACTTGCATATTTGTGGTCGCTTGATTATGCTACATATTTGTGGTAGCATTGTAAATACCTGGGGAGACTAACTATTCAATAAATGGTGCTAAATCAGTTGTTTATTAAAGTAGAAAAGTTGAAATTGGATCCTACCTAATACCATACAGTAGAAATAGAAATAATAGAAATAGAATACAATAGAAGTAGAAAATAATTCCACAAGGATTAAAGACTTAAATATTAAAGGTGAAGCTTTTATAAGTCTACCTAAGGGAATATCTTTATGAACTCAGGGCAGGGAAATATTTTTTAAACAAGACAGTAAAAAAAATGTTAGCCATAAAAGTTTGGTGAGTTTGACAACATTAAAATTACCCATTTCTGTTAATAAAATTACCATAAAGATAAAGAAGAACAAAACTTGATGTGGAATAACATGTTTCCCATACAAAGAAACAAGAAAGCATTAGAATTGCAGATAAAAAATATCTTGACCAAAAAAAAATATTCAAAAGAACCATGTACAAAAGACATGGATAGTCCATTCATAGAAAAGATAAATTAATGGCTAATAAACACATTAAAAAAATATGAAGACTACATTAGTTACCAGAGAAATCTGAATTAAAACTGTGAAGTGATGCCATTTTATAACATCTAGCTTGAAATCTGGTGAAACTCTGGGGGAGATTTTAAGTCCTGACACCCAAAGTTTGATGAATTTGATGAGACCGGCTCCAGATTGCCAGTGGGAGTGTAAATTGGTATCACAATATTAGAAAAATATTTGGCATTATCTCATAAGATTGAACTTGTGAATAATCTCAAACCTAGTCGTTCCTTTCCTGAGTCTATAATTCAGACAAGGGTTTTAAACATTTATTCATTTTTTGAGAGAGAGAGAGAGAAAGAGAGAGAGCACAAGCTGGAGGAGGGGCAGAGAGGGAGACTCAGAGTCTGAAGCAGGCTCCAGACTCTGAGCTGTCAGCACAGAGCCTGATGTGGGGCTCCAACTCATGAACCATGAGATCATGACCTGAGCCTAAGTCGGATACTTAACCCACTGAGCCACCCAGGTTTCCTAGCATCTATAATTTAGAAATATCCCTCTACTTTTGTGGCATACTTAAAAGATGGGATATTACTCAGACATAAAAATAGATCATCCATAGCTATGAACAAATGAGTTGTAGATACAAGCTAGTTGTAGAAATCAAAATAAGCATGATAACTTTTTAAAAAATAGAGATCAAAAGGGCATAGGGCAAAACCAGGTAATATGGATGGATGGATGGATGGATGGACAGACAGATGATAGGTGCACAGATATAAATATAAGTAGTAGAGTCTCAGAACACTGTTTTGCAATGACGATGAAACACACACCTTAGGATGGTAGTTGCCGTGGGGGAGGGGAATGAATGAGAGTAGAGATAAATACACAAGACAGCTCTATTCAAAATTTGAATGACAAAAGCAAAGAACATAATAGATGATATTTTCTAACTGTTCCCCATTCATTTTTCACTGGGTGTTTTAAAAACATTCTTTCTCAAAAGGTAATAGGAGATGGAGAGGAGGGACTGTGGGTCAACACTCAGCAAATGCTTCCATTCACTTCTCACAAGAACCAATAAGCTACATATTATATTACTTATTCTAGAGATGAGAAACCTAATACCAATAAAGTATACAGTTGACCCTTGAATAACATGGGGGTTAAGGGCACCAAATACTTATAGGGTTAAAAATCCCCGTAAAACTTTTGACTCCCCCAAAACATAACAACTAATAGCCTACTGTTCACCAGAAGCCTTACCGATAACAGTGGATTCACACACATTTTGATGTTAAATGTATTATATATGCTGGACTCTTAAATAAAATAAGCTAGAGCAAAAGAAAATGTTATGAGGAAATCATAAGGAAGAGAAAATATATTTACAGGATTGTAGTATATTTATATTTTTTAAAAAAACACAGATAAGTGGACCATGTTTGTCAACTGTAATTATCTGCATGATGTCACATAGCTCTAAAATGGTAGAACTCAGTTTGGAATTCACATCTGCATTATGAAAGCCCATTTTTGTAGCAAGAGATCCAATTATACCATGTGTTATGTAATTATTATCTTTTAAAACCAAGGGACATTTTCCCTAGGAAGAGGAAGCCTTTCAATCTGCTTTCATCAAGAAACTAAACTTCTTGGGGTGCCTGGGTGGCTTAGTCGGTTAAGCGTCCGACTTTCGCTTAGGTCATGATCTCGCGGTTCGTGGGTTCGAGCCCCGCATCTGGCTCTGTGCTGACTGCCAGCTCAGAGCCTGGAGCCTGTTTCAGAGTTTGTAACTCCCTATCTCTCTGACCCTCCCCTGCTCATGCTGTCTCTCTCTCTCTCCTAGAAATAAATAAAACATTAAAAAAATTTTAAGAAACTAAACTTTTTATAAAACATAGTACGAAGTAGAATGACTTAAATGTGGACCAGAAGTTACCTACATATCAGAAGAGACTGACATACCATCTCCTACACATTCATGCTGCATAGATTTTTAAGCAATGAAAATAACACAGATCACCCCCAGAACTAACTTTAATGGGTAAAATCTGGTACCAAAATCATTGCAACCAAAACCTTTTAAGTTCTAAGAACTAGAAAGATTTCACATCTCTTTTGAAAACTGATTTTGAAATCGTCTCAATATATGTGGGCTCAGATCTCACTTTTCTTCACGATACAAACCTTTCTACAGAATGCTTCAGTTTTTAGTGACGAGGGACCATTCACAGCAAGTCATCATATTCTTTGAGGTAGGTATAAATCCAAACAAACAATAGGTAATGAGTCCACAGTTTTTGAGATGTTGTTATGGGTCTGCAAAATAAGCTTCCCTCCCCTTTTGCTTAGAATCATTACTTGGTTTATATTAAAATAAATAAAATGTTTACAATGAAACTTAAAAAAAGAAAAATCATTACTTGGTTTCTTGATGAGCCCTCCGTGTTCTCACATCTGAGACCCAGAAGCAGGCATTCCAAACACCTCCAGGTTCAGAGAGATATTTAATGGTGTTAGAGACAGTGAGATCCAGCTCACACCACATTCTAGAAGCAGTGCCTTCTTTTCTTTTTCCTTAGAGGCCTTTATTCGGGCATGAACCCTGCTGAGAAGGAGCGTCCTGTGTCCCTCTCAAAGTCTGGGCTTCTGGAATCCATTCCCCAAGCAGTAAGATGCTCAGTTCCCTTAAGTAATTACAGGAAAAGGCAGCCATATCTGAGCTATGGGTCAAAAGCGTTGTTGTATGCTGGGTGCTTAAGTAGGAAACGATTGCTGGTTCATTCATGGCCCTGCCACGGATCTTTGTTCTTTTCCCATTTGGAATGGGATCTTCTCCCTTCACTGGGGAGGTTTGCAGCTCCTGCTGACAGTAGCGATTCATTTTGGCCAAGCTCCTCACTGGGCTTGGATTTCAGAGCTCCTGCATGGCTGTGCTCCATACAGGAGGGCAGGCCAGCCTGGAGGGCTGGAGATGGACCTCCGCGGTCTGTTCGGGCTTCCTCACAACCAATCTGCTTACCCAGAGGCTCTGAAAATTAAAATATTGTGGTTATTTTGTCTGGACTCGGAAAAGGGGGTGGCTGTCTGTGCATCACAAATGATGCTCTCTCCTCAGTCAATTTCTGGCACATCTGGAAGATGCCTGGATCCTAAGCCTTGCAAACCAACAGCCCCTCCTCACCCCTTTTCAGAGCCAACTGGCTGAGTACTGATGCCCACTGGCATAAATACTTTTTAAAAAGCTAAACTTGAGGCTATTTCATAACTTTTAGATAACTTTGTAAGCTATTTCATAAACGGTTACTTTCTTATAACCTTCACTAATTCTTTTGCTTCGGTGACAAGGGCATAGAAATAGGCTTGAACTTTATGTATATATTCTGTTCTCTGGGGACTTGAAGGAAAGAAGAATCAGAAGTTCCTTTTTTTTTTCTCTCTCTCTCTCTTACACATTTTTTTCTTTATGTGTGTTTACCTTGGATCCCTCCATGACCATGAGCTCCCAGAGGCTGGGAGTATATTTTCTCCCTTATGTTCTCACCTTGCCCCATGGCTAGCGCATGATTGGCACTTAATACACGTGCTATGAGGAGCACCTGGGTGGCTTAGTAGGTTGAGTGTCTGACTCAATTTCAGCTCAGAACAAGATCTCACAGTAGTGAGTGGAGCCCCACTTTGGGCTTTGCACTGATGGTATGGAGCCTGCTTTGTATTCTCTCTCTCTCTCTCAAAATAAGCAAATAAACTTAGAATAAATTATATGTGTTATGAAAGAAAAGCTTAACGAAGTGATTTTTTACCTTCTTGCAGAGCAACTCTTTATAAAGTAGATCTCTATACGTGTCCTGATGATTATAGAAACCAGAATCTTAATGTTCACTTGCAAGCAACAAAAAGTTTTTGCTGAAATTAAGAAATCTCAAAAAAATGACTGGGAGTGTGTCCTCTTCTAAAATGCTGGAGTACGTGCCCAGGGCAAATCCACTGATTACTTAAGTAGGAAGATTCTAGAAAACTGTCTGAGTATATGCATCTAATTTGACATCTATCACTCCCTCCGGATGACTGAGTTCTTACTTTGCTAGATCAAACATTTATTATAGGCTTGAAAACTACATCTGAATTCTTGGCTTGTAGAAGCAAATGAATAGAATCAACTAGAGATTAAGTGTAGCAAAGGCAAATATTCTGAAAATGTCCAGTGATATGCCACAAGCAAAAGGAACCAACACACGAGTCTTCTTGGACATTAAATATCCTGTACAAATACTACAGTGCCAGTGAAAGTGATCATAGATGTTTAATTTTCTTGAGATAGAGCATGACATTTTAAAATATGCTTAAAACATAGCCGTGCCTGCTGTTCTTAACACGAGCTAGCTGCATGGACTGAAACCTGTAGCCTGTGAGCCAATACCTATCAATATTAGGTCTGGGGGAAGGAGTGAAGGACCTGGCATGACTACAAAGAGCTCCATGGACCCACATGGCTTCCACACTGGAATCTTCTACTGAATTCCACACGCTTTTACTCCTAAACCCTAGACAGTTTGGCATGGGCTCTGACTGCCTCCAGGGCTCTCCATCTCTTTCTCCCCAAAAGCTTAGACCCTTGTCCTTTATTCCCAGTATCTGGTTCTAGTCTTATCCTTTTTTTTTTTTTAATGTTTTATTTATTTCTAGGAGAGAGAGAGAGACAGCGTGAGCAGGGGAGGGTCAGAGAGAGAGGGAGACACAGACTCTGAAACAGGCTCCAGGCTCCGAGCTGGCAGTCAGCACAGAGCCCGACGCGGGGCTCGAACCCACGAACCGCGAGATCATGACCTGAGCGAAAGTCGGACGCTTAACCGACTAAGCCACCCGGGAGCCCCTGGTTCTAGTCTTATCCTTACTAACTAGTTGATCTTGACCTAGTTATTTAGTCTTAGTTTTAATTTGTTTTTAATGTTTATTCATTTTTGAGAGAGAGAGACAGAGAGTGAGAGGGGGTGGAGCAGACAGAGAAAGAGAAAGAGAGAGGGTGGGGGGAGACACAGAATCTGAAGCAGGCTCCAGGCTCTAAGCTATCAGCACAGAGCCTGATGTAGGGCTCATAACCATGAACCACATGATCAGGACCTGAAGGTGGTCACTTAACCAACTGAGATACTCAGACACCTCTCAATTTTAATTTTTACTCATAATCTTAAAAGGAGGATATGAATTTAGAAGACTGTTATGAAGATTAAATGTAAAGTACTTAATATAGTGTCTTGCATATAGTACACTCTACGTTGATGGTAGCTATCATTGCTACTAATAGTCCAACATGGACAGATCTCTCTTTACCTGCAGCCCATCTTCAATTATCACCTGGCCAAGACGTACCTATTGTTCATTCCTTCTGCCCCCTCATTGGCTCCTTTAGGCATCATTGCCAACCAACATTAGTTTTGATGTGCTGGACTTTGATCACCAGGATGTGCAAAGCTGTCCAACCAATGTGAAGCCCGGCCCTGTTGGTTGGAATCTTCTAAGTTTTTTCTTACTTTCCTTGCCTGTCAAGCCATGGATAAAATACCATGCAATGACAGCAGATAAGCAGACAGTGTGTTTTATGAACCCGGGTTGTAGGTGAATTTTGTCAACCTCACCCCCATACAAGTGTGGTAAATTACAAAGGCATAAAATGACAATAGTGACCTTCCCTGGCTCTGGGAGAGTCAACGAAATAAACTCCTTTATCCTACAAAGGCCCACAGGTCCATCCCTTCCCCTTAGCAGCCCCTCCCAGTCTTTTGGCAAATAATGCGTGGTAGTTTCTCTGCCTCGCCTGTGAAGGCCCTGGTTTGCTGCCTGAAGGCCAAGGTGGGCATCACCTCAGGTATATTATATTTCCTTAGAGAAATTGCTTTTTTAAAATTTCTGGTGCTCACACTAATTCTCAGGGACCCTCCTCTCTCCACTGTCATTCACATTCTCTGACTGAGCTCAGGAAGCTCCCTCTCCCCCCAGCCATAACTTTCATCACTGGCCTCCCCAATGGCCCCGCTGCACGGTGGGAAGAAGATGCTCTCCTTGAGCACTCTCGTGTCCCAGTTCCTTTTAAGAAATGTGAACACCCCTTCTCCAGAGGACCTCCCAGTGACAGGTTCTTTCCCATCTGCTGGGATTTGGGGGAACACCAATGGTCATAAACTGCCCAACTGCACCCATTACCTCCAGCCTTCGTCTTCATGAAGAGCATGTCAGATCCACCTCTGTCTTGCCAAACGCAGATGACCAGACACAAAGCAGACTTTTCATTCTATGCTTGTTGACTGTGGAATGAGTGGCTTCTTCTCACCAACAATTAACGTGTACCAGAAGGCTGAATCTGTGGACCCTGCTTTTCTCGTTTCCCAGGGAGAAAGCCTTGCCTACCCTAGGGGCTCTGAGATGCTGGGGGCATCCCCTGCTCCAGCTGCCCGTCCTTGCTTAAGATTTTTGTGCTCATACTTATAGTTGTCATCTGTGTAATCATTGCCTTCTCAGAGCATTTCTTTAGGTCATATTTTTCGAACTCCTTTGAGCCCATAGAAACAAAATTTTCATTAAACAGTCTTCTTTACTATGAGCAATGCTTTTTGATATTTTCTGTTCTACTCTAATCTATTCCACCTTTTAAAAATAATGGCTATAAGGGCACCTGGGTGGCTCAGTCAGTGAAGTGTCCCACTTTTGATTTCAGCTCAGGTCATGATCTCTCAGTTCCTGAGATCGAGTCCTGCATCAGGCTCTGCACCGACTGCACAGAGCCTACTTTGGAGTCTCTGTTTCTCTTCATCTCGCCACCTTTCCCCTGTTCACGTGTGTGTACTCTCCCACTCTCTCTCTACAAATAAATAAATAATAAATAAATAAATAAATAAATGCCACAACCCACTACATTGCTTTTTTTCAACCCATGAATACATCAGAACCCACAGTTTGAAAATACTGTATTAAGAACTTATTCATGCAAAGCTATTGGCATTCTGCCACAGTCTCTTTAGTGAGGGCACTTTTGTCTACCTCACAGAGGCTTCCCTGATCACTGAATCCAAGGAGGTCATTGATAGTACTTTTTTGACATAGAACTTTGTTATTCCCCATCATAACATTTATAGCAATCTGTCTGTGGGTTATTCATTTGTTTATGTCTTTATCTCTGTCTCCTTAAAATGAAAATCCATAAAGGCTGACCTTGGTCTTGGCTCCACTCTGTTCCCCACACAAAGTCCCTGGCACAGCTTAGCTGAATTAATGAATGGAACTTTCACTATCTATCTATCTATCTATCTATCTATCTATCTATCTGGGAGTCTGGTTCTTGAGGGCATTTTGATTCTCTGTCCATTTCCTTTACCTTATTCTGGCTACTTATATTTTTAAGGAAGGGGCTCCTTTTTATTTGAGGATAGTAAGGTCATTCATACCACTGAAAGAGCAGAAGCCAAAGGGCTTCAGGGACCAGGTAATGGATATAGGGGACTGTCATTTTAGGGCAACATTATGAGGTCAATCATATGAGGTAAATGAGGTCAAACATTTACTCAATGTTCAGATTCCTGGAAAAGAGCATCTGATTGGCTGAACTTGTATCTCATGTCCCTGTCTTGTGCTGGAGAGGACAGAGCACCTTCTTGGGAGTGACGTTGCATACAATGGGGTGACACTGTATACTTAGTTACTCGAAGAAAAACTGATGCGTTTACCACAGATAAGATCAGACGGGCAAAACGAATGAGGTTCACTATGCATGTGTTCTCATGAGCGCCCTTCTTCTTTTTTTTTTTTTTATTTATTTCTAGGAGAGAGAGAGAGAGACAGTGTGAGCAGGGGAGGGTCAGAGAGAGAGGGAGTCACAGACTCTGAAACAGGCTCCAGGCTCTGAGCTGGCAGTCAGCACAGAGCCCGACGCGGGCTCGAACCCACGAACCGCGAGATCATGACCTAAGCGAAAGTCGGACGCTTAACCGACTAAGCCACCCAGGTGCCCCACATGAGCGCCCTTCTTGCCAGAATTAACAGTGGCAGCCTGGGTGTGATGTTGGCCAAGTGACTCAGATTATATTTCTTGGTCTCATTAAGCCCTTTATTTCTTCAGATCTCCACGAAACTAAATAGGCCTCACATGGAGGACTTCTGTTGTACTCTGATTTTGTATTTGTATTATTATTAACCCACTTCTTGAAAAAGTACTTAAGATGCCATTTCGTGTTCGGTAATAAATGAGGTGCTATGGAAATTTACAAGGTAAAAATGAGGCACGGTACTCCCCTTCAGCAGTTTATAATCCAAATGGGAGTCTCCTCTCTGAAGAAGAACATCCACACAAGTGCATTAAAATTTAAGCTAAATTCAGCTTTGTTCAAGTATGCCTCCACCCAGAGTCTCTACTCTGCTTTGCCTCCTCAGTCCCACCCACACCCCCGGGGAGAAAGAAAGACAATTCAGGCTTAAAGCTGTTTGGATTCTGTAAATATCTGAAGTTGGTCAACATTCCCAACGCATGACAAAGACACTATCAATAAAGGACATTAGCTAAAAATTGAAACAACAACAACCCCTTTTGAAGGGAGGAATTAGGGGCTGAGTTTTCCAAGTGCGATTTAAGCAGGATAAAGATCTGAACAGCAATGCTCTATGTTCATTAAAAGTTTGGACCTCATTAGCAGGAGTTCTGGTACGGAATTCTCTATCCTGGAAAACCTCTGACAAAATCCTCACCAGTTTGGATATAATTAGAGCAAATACAATTTATCAGAAAATGAAAATTTGATACTTTAAGTAATATATAGGATTGTATAGAAATTTGTAAAGCAAATGATGGCCTTTCTTTTATTATGCATTTCTAGTAAGTAGCTGAAATTCCTCTCCATTCTTTGAAGTGGTTCGAATGAAAAATAGAGTTGTTTTCCTTCGCTCTAAACCTCCTGGACAGTTGTTTGAGTTGTTAGTTGACTTAATATAGTGATAAGGGAGAGAAAGACAGTTAGGGTGAAGGCTAGATTTATGTTGTGGGCACTTGGATGGGTCCTGTGACCTTCTACTGGAACATAGTAGACTTTGCAGTGTGAGGAGGGACCGTGCGGTGTGGCGTGGAATGTGGTAAGGTTAAGCAACTTGATCTTCCATCAACTTCTCTTCACTTCGTGTGCAAGGTGTGCATGTCTACCAGGTGAAAAAGAAAGTAAGCAAAGGACAGAGAGATGCCTTTAAAAGAAATGATTGAACTAGCAGAAAAAAAAATTATTGAAGCTTATTTGTATTTATTTAGTGAAACAGAAAGACTCTCTCCCTTATTGCTACATTAAGTCAACTAACAACTCAAACAACTGTTCAAGGAGGTTTAGAAACTAATTTAGCAAGTCCTAAGAAGAAAGAATAGGGATCATGTTCAAATAATAAACAACATGGGATTGTGTCCTGAAAGGAAGTTTATCTTTCTATATGAAAATCTAGAAAATTTTCATAATGTCAATTTGAGAATTTCCAACCCAATTGATTGGGTTGCAAAATTAAAAGGGAAGATATTTGGCCCTTGTATAGTCTATGGAAGGGACTCAATGATTTTGTCATGACTCTGTTCACTCTCAACTGTGTCATTTACTTCTAATTATTCTCAAGGCCTCTCAATTGATTAGGGCTACAAAACCTTTTCAAAACAGCACTTCCCAAAGTGTGCTATAGGGAGCTCTAGAACTTAATGTTCAATACGGGTGGGAAGGAAAGGGGCCAGGAAAGTACTGGGGTACACAGACATGTATGTCTGTTTCTCAAGAGCATTTCAGGCACCAAGGTAGGAAGTAGTATACATTACATTTCCTAAGCTTATTTAACCACACGTTCTTTTTTTTGACAGAAAATCATAAAGGTTTATCATCAGGTGGTCAACATTTTGGAAAATGCTGGATTAGATTATTTAAATTTCACTTTGTGGTATTTTCTCATTCTACAGGAACATTTTCAAGTAATGGCATTTACTGTGTATGATTTCAGAAGCACTGCAGGGGCTATAAACTCACTTTTAAAAAATAAGAATTAGGTGCTTTCTGATATCAATGAACTATCATTTATGATATTAAGATCAATATGCATCCTGATTATGATAAAAGGTATTGCCTTAATGAATTAAATGTAATGATTTAAAACCTATTAGTATATATTAATATAATAGTAGTATATTATAAATATTTAGAACAAAACGTGCCATAAAACTTACCCTTCACCCGTGTTGTTGATCTTCCCCTGCGCTTCCTTAATCTATACAAGTGAGTGCATCTGTGTCATTTAGGAAGTATGCAATATAAGGTCATGCTGTGCGACTGTGCATATTCTGATTTCACAAGCTTGAATGATTCATATTTCCTCATTTGGCCATTTTTTATTTTGATATGGCATAGTGTTTCAATTCAAAATTTACCTTTTTAAAAAGATAATGATCGATTCTACACATCAAACAGTTATTTACAGAGAGCACTGTATGGCACAAAGTCATTTTTAGACATGGCACTTTAGGTGGTATCGATTACATAATGGTGTTCTTTGCCTCTTAGCCTTGTTTGTATTTATAGCCTCAATAGGATCATTGCTATCATTGACCCCATTGGAGTAGATGGCAACAAATGATTGTACTAATGATACTCTATGCCTGGAAAGGCCTATGTGACCATTCTCTTCCCATGGAGACAGATATTGGGTTTAACAGGGGCCCGCAAAGCTAGGTCCTAGGTCCATGGTTTCCTTTTGGCCATATTCTGCCAGAGCTAAGGGCTGAGCTCTGCATGAAACAGTCGCATTCTTAGAAAATTCCCACCTGAATATATGCACATCAAACGTGTTTGAGCACAGTGACTGGTTGTTTTCAATAAATGGCATTGCACTGTGTAGCGCTGACAATTGTTGTGATTCTCTAGAGAGTGTTAGAAAAAGGCACAACCAGCGATTGAAACTAGACACTCCACGTGGGATGCATTGCAATAATATCTCAAGTATTTTAGTCTATTTGCTTTTTTAAAGTAAGGAAGTTTGTTTTCTTTTATAAGAGGTGAAGTCCTGTAGTAACCGGAGTCAGCAAGAGTAGAGAAGGTCAGAGTCCTAGTCCTGTGTCTCTACATAAACCAGGTTGCTCTGCACTCCGCCATGGCCACCCACTCTGCATGCACCAGTGACATGGTCCCCACGGACGCAGAAGTCAAAACAGTCAATAAAGCAACAATTTTTAAAAAGTTCTCCAAAACACAGTCAACAACTTCAACATGAGGATAGGTCGGCTAGCAGAATATAATTTATTCAAGGATTCATGAAGTGAGACAGGAAAAAGCAAGATATCTGCTTTAAGGAACTTCAAAATTAAGGCAAGAGTAATAAATGTTTCCTCAGATCTATTGTAATGGTGCATTCATTCATGGAAGAGAGAACATGAACACCCCATAGGGTGATTGGGTGTCCATATTAGGCTGAAGACAAAATTTTGTTAAGTGTGACATTGAAAGACAAAGGAGGGCTTTTACGCAGCCCATGACCTGCGAATGATTGTCTACTCACAGAATGAAACTTTTTACTCTGGAAGTCAGAAAGAATGGCAGCTGTTTGAGAGGTGGGGGATGAGGAATGCATCCCATGTGGTTGAAAAATATGGCTTCCCACCTCATGTTTAAAAGGGTCCTCCTAGATTCTTCCTTCTTCCTTTGGACTCTCATTCAATAAATCATCCAGGATGACCTCTCCTACTTCCTAAATGGATCCCAGCTCTGCCTTGCTCACTGCCCCATCATTCTTGCCTGAGCGACCAGTCACCTTTGAGTAGATCTCCCTCTTCTCCCCTTCTTTTCCATGCTTCTTGCTAGAAGAACCTGCTGCTGACAGAGTGAGCTCTCTAAAGCACAAATGTGACTTTCATTGTGTAACTCAGCACCTTTTATTGGTGACCCCTCACCTCCAAGATGAAAATGAAGTTGAGCATGATGTGTGAGGGTTTTTATCACCTTGCCCCTTCCATCTGGCTGCTTTGTAAAATGCACCCTATATACCTGGCTTGTTCTTACCTCTGCATATTCTTAGGAATCAGCTCATTCAGGAAGACTTTCTGCAGTAATCCCCAACACCATCCACCCTCCCAGTGTGTGACAGGATTCCTCTCCACCTTCTTCTGAGCACCCTGTGCATAACTTTGTCGTGACATTTATCACATGTATCACGACTGTCGATTTTCTTATTTATGTCCTTCTCGAGAGCAAGTCTGCCATTTAATAGACCTCAACTAGTTACTGATATTATTATTATTATTATACATTCATGACGTCATGGTGCCGCTACACTGTGCACAAAGAGAATTTTTATATATTCAGCATAGGTTGAATGGACCATAATTTCATTCAATAAATAACCAGAGAGGAACCCAGGCCAGGCCAGCACTGAGGACTTTGCCGCCATTTGCTTGTCTCACAATGACCCTGCCCAGTCAGATTTATTGTTCTTTTCTCAGATGAGGAAGAGGAGGTCTTCATCTGAACTGAAGTCACAGTCACTACAACACCTATATCTGAGACCAAACTAACACTTTTTCCCCTCCCTCCATCCCTGCCAGTTTTACTGAGAAATAATTGGCATATATCACTTACATCACTGTAGAGGTTCAAGGTGTACAGCAGGATGATGTGATTTACATGTACTGTGAAATGATTATAGGTTCAGTTCACAAACATCTTCTCATATAGATACAATAAAAAGAAAAGCAAGACGGAAAAATGTTTCTCCTCCTTTAAAAAATTTTTTTCATGTTTATTTTTGAGAGAGACAGAGAGAGCTGAAGCAGGCTCAGGGCTCTGAGCTGTCAGCACAGAGCACAACGTGGGGCTTGAACTCACAAGCCACGAGATCATGATCTTGGCCAAGATGGAGCGCTTAATCCACTGAGCCACCCAGGTGCCCCCCAAAATTTTTTTTTTATTTTTTTAACTTAATTTTATTTTTTTACAAATAGTTTATTGTCAAATTGGTTTCCATATAACACCCAGTGCTCATCCCCACAAGTGCCCTCCTCCATGCCCATCTCCCCCCTCCCCGCCCACATCCATCAGTCCTCAGTTTGTTCTCAGCATTCAAGAGTCTCTCATGGTTTGCTTCTCTCCCTCTCCCCCACCATTTCCGCCCTTCTTCTCCCCCTTGGTCCTCAGCTAAGTTCCTCCTAATCCTCCTATACGTGCAAACATATGGTATTTGTCCTTCTCTGCCTGACTTATTTCGCTCAGCATAACACCCTCAAGGTCCATCCATGTTGCTACACATGGCCAGATTTCATTGTTTCTCATTGCCATGTAGTATTCCATGGTATAGATAAACCACATCTTCTTGATCCATTCATCTGTGGATGGACACTTAGGCTCTTCCCATGTTTTAGCTATTGTGGAGAGTGCTGCTTATGAACATTGGGGTACATGTGCTCCTATACATCAGCATTTCTGTATCCCTTGGGTAAATTCCTAGCAGTGCTATTGCTGGCCAAAATGTTTCTTCTTATGATAAACTCTTAGTATTTACTCTCTTAACACTTTTCTATGTATCATACAACGGTGTTAACTGTACTCCTATCATGTTGTATATTATGTCTTAGATACTTACTTATCTTGTAACTGGAAGGTTTGTGGCTTTTAAATAATTTCTTCCAGTTCCCCTCCTCCTACTCCCCTCCCCCACCCCTGGTAACCACAAATCTTATCTCTTTGTTTATGCATTTCATTGTTGTTGTTGTTTTAAGATTCCTCATATAAGGGAGATCACACATATATGTGCCTTTGTCTGACTTATTTCACATAGCATAATGCCTTCAAGATCCCTCCACACTGTCAAAACATATCATTTGCATGATGTCTTCAAAGTTGATCCATGTTGTCAAAATGGTAGGATTTCTTCATGTTTTAAGGCTGAATAATGTTCCATTGTAGATATACTGTAAATATATATAATATTATATATATACACATATACATATATATACGTACATACACACTACAACTTCTTTATCCATTCATCCATTGAAAGACACCGGTTGCTTCCAATGTCTTTGCTATTATAAATAATGCTACAGTGAAAAAGGGGGCATGTAGTGTGTGTGTGTGTGTGTGTGTGTGATAGTGTTTTCATTTCCTTTAGGTAATTACCCAAAAGTTGAATTACAGGATTATGTGGTGGTTCTATTTCTAATTTTTTTGAGGAGTCTTCATACTGCTTTCCACAGTGGCTGCACAAATTTACACAAGAGGGCACAATGGATTCACTTTCCACCACATCCACACCAGCACTTGTTATCTCTTGTTTTGTGATGATGGCTATTCTAATAAGCATGAGGTGATATCTCCCTGTAGTTTTGACTTTCATTTCCCTAATGACCAGCGATGTTCAGCTTCTTTTCTTATACCTGTTGGCCTTTCATAGACAGGCTCAGCGATATTCCATGTCGGGTTCCATACCAACATAATAAATTGAATGTTGCAATGAAGTGAGTCAAATTAATTTTTTGTTTGCCCCGTGTACATAAAACTATATGTTTATCCTAAACTGCAGTCCGTTAAATGTTCAAAGTGTCATGTCTAAGAACGTATTGTACATACTTTAAGTCAGAAAAGACTCTATCGTTAAAAATGCTAACAATCATCTGAGCTTTCAGTGAGTAGTCATCTTTTTGCTGGGGGAAGGTCTTGCAGCATCAGTGAGGATCACTGACAACTGCTGACTGATCAGGTGATTTCTGAAGGTGGCAGGGGCTGTGGCCATTCCTCAAAATAAGACAACAATGAAATTCGCTACATCAACTGACTCTCCCTTTCACGAACTATTTCTCTGTAGCCTGTGATGCTGTTTGACAGCATTTTAGCCACAGTAGAACTTCTTTCAAAATTGGAGTCAATCCTCTAAAACCCTTCTGCTGCTTTGTCAACTCCGTTCACATAATACTCTAAATCCTTGACTGTCATTTCAACAATCCTCACTGCATCTTCACCAAGAGTAGATTCTATCTCCGGAAACCAGTTTCTTTGCTCATCCCTAAGAAGGAACTCTTCACCTATTAAACTTTCATTGTGAGATTGCAACAATTCAGTCACATCTTCTGGCTCCACTTCTAAGCCTAGTTCTCTTGCTGTTTTGAACACATCTGCAGTTACTTCCTCTGCTGATCTTGAACTCTTCACAGTCACTAATGACAGTTGGCATCAACTTCTTCCAAACTCCTATTGATGCTGATACTTTGGCCTTTTCCCATTAATCAGAAATGTTCTTCATGGCATCTAGTATGTGAATCCTTCAGAAGATTTCAGTTTACTTTGCCCAGGTCCATCAGAGGAATCACTCTTCATGGCACATATAGCCTAACAAAATGTATTTCCTAAATCCTAAGACTTGAAAGTTGGCATTACTCCTTGATCCATGGGCTGCAGAATGTACACGAATCTCACTGTCCACGTCCATCAGAGCTCTTGGGTAATCAGGTGTATTGTCCACAAGCAGTAATATTTTGAAAGTAATATTTTGGTTACCATTGCTTGAAATGTCTTTTTCCATCCCTTCTCCTTGAGTCTATGTGTGTTTAAGGCTAATGTGAGTCTCTAATAGGCAGAATATCATTGTTTTACACAGCTATTCTGTGTCTTTTGATTGGAGAATTCTGTTAATGTTTAAAGCATTTGTTAAAGCATTAGTGTTTAAAGTAATTGTTGATAGGTAAGACTTCCTTTTTTTGAAAAAATTTTTAATGTTTATTTATTTTTGAGTGAGAAAGACAGAGACAGAGTGTGAGCAGGGGAGGGGCAGACAGAGAGGGAGACACAGAATCTGAAGCAGGCTCCAGGCTCTGAGCTGTCAGCACAGAGCCCGATGTGGGGCTCAAACTCACAAACCTCAAGGTCATGACCTGAGCCAAAGTCGATGCTTAACTGACTGAGCCACACAGGCGCCCCAGGTAAGGCTTCTTATTGTCATTTATTAATTATATTCTGGTTGTTTTGTAGATCTATTGTTCCCTCTGTAAAATTCTATGTCGCTTTTTGTGTTATGATGCCTTTTTGTATCAGTATGCTTTGACTTATTTATCATGTTCTTTTGTTTAATTGCAACAGACTTGTCTTATGGATGCCATGAGGCTTTCATAAATATCTTTAAATTATAACACCCTATTTTAAGCTGATAACTTCAATAGAATTTGCAAACTGTACACTTTTGTTTGTTTTCCCCTTAACATTTTAGGTTATCGCTGTTAACAATTTACATATTTTATATATTGTGTAGCTAATAAGAGATTAGTGTAGTTATGGGTTTTTTTTTATTGTGTTCATATTTTTTTAAGTTTTAAACTAGAGTTGCAAGTGAATTATGCAACACTATCATCAAATTACAGAATCTAGCTTTGACTGTATATTTTCTATTACCAATGAGTTTCATGCTACCTTCTTGTGCTTTTATTATGTTAATTAGAATCCTGTTACTTCCACTCAAAGAATTCCCTTTAGCATTTCTTGGAAGCTCTGTCTGGTGGTAATGAATGGTTTTAGGTTTTTGTTTGTTCATTTGAGAAAGTCTTCATCTATATATTAGAATAATGGGGCTACTCTTCCAGACTCTACGGGGTTGATTTGGCAGAGACAGACCTTCACCTGTCAGCTTAGTTGGTGTTTCTGGGCATGTCTGCTGGTCGTATCCTTGGGCAGGTGGTACCTGCTATTACGGTCTATTGTTGGGTGAGGCAACTGTTTGAGCTCCGACGTTGGGGATGGGGGAATATACCACTGGCTGAAAACAGTTGACAGGGCTGGACTGCTGCCTTGGTTCCTACCCCAGTGAAACTGTAGGAAGAGCTCTTTGGTTGCCTGGATTCTCTGTCCAAACTGTAGGAAGAGCTCTTTGGTTGCCTGGATTCTCTGTCCAGGCTTACTAAATGGTTGAGACTAGGTACCATCTTCCGTAGTAGTTGGGGCTATGAATTAATGTCACCATCTTGGAAGAGCAGCAAGATGGGATATATGGCACATACAACTTGCATGGGAACCGGAATCAGGCGAGTGTCTGCAATGAATTCCCTAATGTGGTGAAGCTACCAGTTTTGTTCTATAGGTAGGGGAAGCTATAAGCTGTGCTTTTTGTTCAAGTGCCACCGTATGTAGGGCTATTGAATGGACTATGAAACTTCCTTTGAGTTTTAGTTAGGTTCCCTGGTCAGTCAGGCTGGAGGCTGCATTCAGCAATGAGTGGGGCCAGGAATTACTTCCCCTGTGCGGACATAGTGGGAGAAGCTTCTCTAAAGCTGATAAAGCTTTTGGTTCTTGTTGTCTTAACTGCAGCCAAGCCACACCCCGGGTTCTCTGGCCAAACATGTCCACTGGGTGTGCTCTGCCCATCCTTCTCAGCTCAGGCCCCACCACACCACAGCTTTCAGGTGTTTTCATCAGCCCCTCTGGTCAGATAGGGTTTCAGAGCCAGAACAGGTGGGCCTATGTCTTAACATCCTTGCCTGGGTGGGGACGGGAAGGGCTGCTTCAGGAGACTTTCAGTGTCCTAAAAAGGCTCTCCAATTGGGAGGGACAGGGCACTATCCTCAGCCTTGGCTATGAGTTACTCCACTTCCCTGTGCACAGCCCTGGAACACTCTATGCTAGGTACTGGCTTTGCTCTTGAGGGCAATCAGCTCTGCTCACGCACCTCCCTGCTTGGGTGCCCACTGGGCTGCACAGTTTCCAGGGACGCTTTCTGGTCAGATGGGGATGGGAGGCACTCTCCACAGCAGATGGGGCTGTGACTCGGCAACTTGCCTGAGCGTGGACAAACCAAGTTCTAGGCCTGGCAAACATTGCTTGACGATCCCAATCAGGCAGTCAGTGTGCACCGCTGACTTGGTTCTGCAGATGAGGAAAGCTGCTGGTTGGGATTACTACTTGGGCACTGCGGGTATGAACTTGGTCTGCCAAAAATGTGTATGCTTTTTGCAAACCCCTTCCCCACCTCTCCGTCGCAGACATGGTCCCAGGGCCAGGCTGCATAGGCTCCCCTGAGATCCCTGTGGGGCGAGATCCAAGTAGGGTTTCCCACAAAGCAACCCGCAGTGCTGGGGGGATGCTGGTTGTTCCCCGTGAGCTTTCTTTTCCCAGTGGAGGAACTAGAGGCTCTGGAGAGACTCTCAGGCTGGCCCTGCACTGGCCTGAGGGAGGGGCAATGCGGGCAGTGTGCAGCTGCTTCTCTTACCTTCCAATGCCGTCGCTTTTGACCTCTGTGGTACAAGGGCTGCCTCAGTCTTCAGCCCTACTTCTCCCCATGTGTTAAGATTCCCTCAGTGATAGCTCGTTCATGATTAAATGTTAGTTGTTCCTGTGAGGGGGAGCAAAGTCATGCTGGTGACTTTCTCCACTTTTGATCCCCCCTCTTCCTTAAGATGGGGGAACAAAATTGGTTGCCTGAACCAGTGGGCCTAGAACAGGATCCGGCTAGCTGCCTCGCAGTTGCTGTGGGACTTCTGCGCAAATAGCCTGAGAACCCTGACAAGAGAACAGGAGGGAGAGAGGGTGGAAGGGCAAGGCGAGGGCTGAAGGCCCAGCACCTGGCACAGCACCAACCCACAGTCCGTGCTGTCCAGGCACCCTCGTGCTGTGTGGCACAGTCAGAACGTGCAGCCATATGCGGTGGACTGGCGCTCCTTTGGGCGGCTGCCATTGGTGCTGCGTCCACCACAATGCCATTACTGGTTCCAGCACACCTGTCGTGTGGGAGCAGAGAGTCAAAGACAGAAGAGCAGAGCCATACATAGCCCTCAATACACCGCATCTGACCACACATTCAGCACAATTTGCTATAAGTATTCCATTTCAAAAAAAAAACACTTAAAAAAACAAAAACAAAAACTACTCTACCTCCTAAGAGGATGGACCTACAGGAAATGGTAACCTTGAAGGCAAGTCAAACTGTAATGTAAAGTTGTTTGAGAACGTATTTTATTTATGATGCATTTTTCATTTGACTTATTACCAGTATTCTCATTTCTCAGAAACCTTGGGCACATGTGCGAAATATAAAGGGAATAATTAGACCCGACAGGGAAAATCTCCACAAAGGAAAAGAAAACCAGTGTAATGTTATTGTTTATAATTTAATTGAAGGAATCACTTAAAGCGTGCAACAAATTAAAGAATTTAATAAGGCTTTCACGCTCGTCTCCAAAATGAGGAGATTGAATCTACCTTATTGTATAGTCCCCCTCCTGTTATATCTTGTATAGTAGCACCATAGCTATGTTCCTCATAACTTAGCATCATTGTAATTATTTTATTTCTTTTCATTTTGTGTGTTTCATTAATATTTGTTGAAATGTCTGTATGTATGCATGTGTATATATATGTATATATAATATGTGTGTATATACATATATGCATATCTGTGTATATATTTTTCTATACACACACACATTTCTATTTTCATCTCTAAACTGTGATTCTGGATCCAGAAATTTATTTAAAAGAGAACACCCTGATCTTGGGGCTCCCTTCCATTTGGCTGATGTTTGGTTAAAGAGGAATCACTTCACTACAGTCAGCAGTTTCTACATTTTGTCATGGAAAGCATTTTTCTTCCCAGAGAATCGAATAAAATCTTCACAAAGGAGCAAAGCAGCAGCTGCTGTCCCCAACAGGAAGCAGGCTATCAGATGTCTATGGCCAGGTTCCCAAACTGAGCCTCCCTGCCTTGGGTAAGGATCCTAATGGACCTGGCTTAGGTCTGTTCTGCCTGTTAACGTAGGCAGCAATGGAAGCCTCCCCTACATGCCAGAAGGGTTGACCCTTTGCAGTCAATGTCCACATTTTGATTGATTTCAGCTCAGCAGTCTGACCACAGCTTCTGGGCAGCCCAGACGTTGTAAGCAAAAGAGCACAGGAAACAGGAAGCTGGGAGACGCAGAGATGGTAGAAATGAGGTGTATCTGTCACTAGCGCCCTCCTTTTCCTTGGGATCTGATGGATTCCTTTAGTTGGTTCAACCTTCTCCATGCTACAGTGCAGCTTTGGCTTATTTGGAGTGTGGTTCAGAACCAGGGACAGAGTAAGTGCTCAGTAAGTGAATGGACAGATGGATGGGTGGATGGATGGATGGATGGATGGATGGATGGATGGATGGATAGATAAAAAGAAAGGAAAGAAGGAGGGAGGAAGGAAGGAACTGAACACTCTATCTTCCATATTCAAACTCACCTTTCTTCCTGGGTTTCCTCTCTCTCTCTCTGGCTGATCTTCTCTGTCTTTCATTATCAGCATATCTTGGTCCTTTCTGTGTCTCTATTCTCCATTCTTGTGACTACTACATTTTTGTGGGTTTCCCATAGGAATCTCTTGACCTGCCTATAGAATCTGGGCCCTGCATTACCAAGTTCAGATCGAACACTTTCCACAGTGCATCTACTGTATCTTCATACCAAATACAGCTATTGCCAAATAAATCAGGGGGTTTTTTTTGCCCCCCCACCAACTTCTTCAAATTTTGCTGGCCCCTGTGTAAATCACTATCCTTTTGTGTACCTGGGATTGAAATCTCATAGGCATCTTTGTCTGTTAACACCCCTTTGCCTTGTTCTCTGTTTTGGCCTTTGCTGTGCCCCTCTCACCCCCCAGCCCCCAGCTTGCTCTTTCCTCTTACTCAGTGCTGATTATGTAGCAGTTGTTTCCTAAGCAGACTTCCTAACTCCATTTTCTTCCCACTAAAGTTGATACTATCCACTGAAGAACAATTAATTTTCCCAAATTACTTCTCCGATCATGTTACTCTCTGATTTAAAAATCTCCAGTGAGTCGTTATAGCTTAAGGCAGTGGTTTCCCAGAATTTTAGATATGATAGAGCAGTAAATAAAGCAATTGGAAAAAAATCAAAAGTAGAAAAAAATTCAGGGAGGAAACTCTCTTATTTCCTTGGTTAAACATTTTAAAAATCACTGCTTTTATGGTAGCCATCGTTACATTTAGGGAAAGATTTGAATCCTAAAAAGTAGCAATGACCATCTCAGAATGGAAGACAATCTTTTAAACAGGAAACAGTGTTTTCTGTTGTTGCTTTTTTTGTTTTTGTTTTTGTTTTTGTTTTTGTTTTTAAAAGCTCACACCATTGGTCACCTTTATCTCCTTGTTCCCTGGGCTGGTGGTGACTGCCCAGCCTTGTGGGACCTTCTGTGTTCATCCCTCCTCCTGCTGGGAGCTACATAAACTGATGACATCTGAGCTCTGGTGATTTTACCTGAGAGGAACACAGTATGTTGCCTGACCTCTTTAGGGCCTCAGTTTCCTCCTCTTTATTTATTTTTTTTTAATTTTTTTAATGTTTTATTTATTTCTAGGAGAGAGAGAGAGAGAGACAGTGTGAGTAGGGGAGGGTCAGAGAGAGGAGTCACAGACTGAAACAGGCTCCAGGCTCTGAGCTGGCAGTCAGCACAGAGCCCGACGCGGGGCTCGAACCCACGAACCGCGAGATCATGACCTAAGCGAAAGTTGGACGCTTAACCGACTAAGCCACCCAGGCGCCCCAGTTTCCTCCTCTTTAAAATGAAGACTTTGAAATGGATGATAATGAGGTTTCTTCCAGTCCTAAAGTCTATACTGTTGATTGATGGATTTACCTAATCAAAGGTAAATAGCTATATTCATTAACCCTGGCTTTCTATGTACATAAACTTAAATTAAGATGTTGAGGATTATAGGCAAGGACTTTCCCATCAGAGGATGAGGGATAAATCAAACTCTCCTTTATTCACACCTGGTTAGCTTGACGTCCATAAATTGGAAAAGCAGGAGAACATCATGAGTGAAATGGGACAGGATGATGAAAATACTCATTTAATACACCTGAGTTCAGTGTGTTGGTAGGGGACGAGAATTACATGAAGACATCGGAAGGGAAAATCTGTCCTCCCATTTCATTTAGCTATGAAAGAACCATTGATTTAACTTATGCTGGTTTTAATCCCTTGAATGTGGCTTTGTTTACCTTTCCCATCTGACCAAGGCAAGAGTTGAAACAGAGGTAGCCATGACCAGAAAAAGAGGGGGGATGACTGATCAATCATACCAATTCATCTTCTTAGGCAGAGGAAACATGAAGCTTGGGATTCCTACTTTCGGCAAAAGGACATCATCTCCCGAGTCTATTTCGTGTACTTCCAGTGTTCTCCAGGAAGACCCAAGTGAAAAATGAGTGCAGAAGAGCACGGACACAGGGCTGCAGCAGCAGAATGCAAATACTTATAAACCTGTAAATTCCCACCTAACTTATCCAATTTGGAAGACCCCCCACCACTCTATATATGTATGGAGCAGATTGCTGAGAGAGCTGCCGATACTTAAGTGCAGTATATTCATGTGTGGCTTCCCACCCCTGAGGGCCAATTATCATTTCAGATCCATTTAGCGTGAACTGAGGGTTTCACAAACACTTCTTTGACATTGACCTCAGAATCAAACTGATGGACGGATTCATAACAGAAAGATGTCATGTCCTTTCCAGTGTTTTGTCTCCCTGACAAAGGCATTGTTGGTTCACAGTTGAATCCCATTTCAGACCCGTCTTTCCTGACCACAGATCGTATCTTACCTCTCAAAGTCATTTCCTATTAGGAGATGCCTCCAAGTCCCCTGGCTCTTGTGGCTGAAGTGGGGGGGGGGGGGGTGGCCCTGGATGGCTCTCTCCAAATACGGAAGTGGAATTCTCACTTTTGGGGTGGGCAGGCAATGTGCTGGTCATTAGTGATGCTTGACCGGGTGTCAGGAAGAGACCATTAGCTGGGTGCACTGCTGGGAAGAGGCCATTAGCACCCGGCTGCCAGCAGTGGTCTGGTGAACGTGGAGCGTGCTCTATGTTCACGGTCTGGAAACTGTGCATCTCTCAATATCCGGACTCAAAGATGAGTCATAGTCCCCAACCACTTTGGTACTTTATCCCTTAAATGTCAAAACGACAGAAGATAAATGAAAATTGTGGTCAGCCCCCTAATACATTAGATATACATGGAGCTTATTTAGAAATGTCAGATGAGTGATCAAATGTTATCTTTACAAACATACAGAGAATCATATGGAAGCCTGACGTTTCCCCAGAATAGGATTCTGTTAAATGCAAACCCATTCCTTAAAAAATTACTCTTGGGGGTGCCTGCGTGGCTGAGTCAGTTAAACATCGGACTTCAGCTCAGGTCATGATCTCATGGTTTGTGGGTTTGAGCCCTGCGTCGAGCTCTGTGCTGACAGCTTGGAGCCCGGAGCCTATCCTCAGATTCTGTGTCACCCTGTGTCTCTGCCCCTCCCCTGTTCACACTGTCTCTCAAAAATAAATAAAACATTAAAAAAATTTAAAAATTACTCATGAGTTAAATAAAAAAATAACCGTAATAGCAATGTACCAAATTCTTCGGGTAGGGTTGCTTTCCATGGTCCTCAGAGAGCACTGTCCTCTGTAGCTCCCATCTCATTTTCAGGCATTTTCAGTGAGGAGCTAAGGGATTGCAGTAGTCAGGGTTCTCCTGAGAAACAGAATCAATAAGAACCAATATATATGCGAAGAGCTCTAGTATGAGAATCGGCTCACATGATTATGGAGGTTGAGAAACCCCACGATCCATGATCTCAAGCTGGACACTCAAGGAAGGCCAGTGGTGTATTTCCATCCCGAGTCTGAAGACTGCCCTTGAGTCCAGGGGAACCAGTGGTATAAATCCCTGTCCAAGAGCTGACGACCAATGTCCCAGCTCACACCGACAGGCAGGAAGCACAAAGCAGTTTTCCTTCCTCCACCTTTTTATTCTGTGCAGACCCTCAGTGGATGAGGTGCTGCTTACCCAAGTTGGGGAGGGCAGACCACTTTATGAGTTTACTTATTCAAATGCTAAGCTCATCCAAAATGCCCTCACAGGCCCCACCCCCCAAAACTCATGTCTAACCTGGGCATCTGTCGGCCCTGTCAATTTGACACATGAAGTTCCCTGTCACCAGGACCTGCCTGTGTGTGTCCTGAGCTCGCCACAGCCTGTCTTGGGGCTGGTGCTCTCTGCTTTGCCCCTCCTGACCTTTCCTGCCCTCTGCGTTCTGGCTCTGTGTGATCTTTGTCTCCCGCAGCCTTCTCTGTGCCTGCATTTTTTCGACTGTGTTTGTCCCTGTTTGTCTACAGGGAGTGGAACGTGGACAGGAAGGAGGACAGTGCATCTGTGGGAGAGGAAGGCGGTATCTGGAGGGCTGGGCAGACTAGTTTCACCTCATGGTTGCTTTTCACTCCATGTTTTGATGCAGGCAATTAGTTGTAAATTAAAGTCACTCAATTGGAAAGGGAAATTCATTATAAGGGCTCAGACATACAGGGAAAGCTATGACACCCAGCCCCACGAAGGACAGGACTCGGAGCCTGTCGACTGACCTTGGCAGCTGTAGCTCGGAGAGATTTCCTCGTGGTCCGCCATGAATGAAATTTATCTAGATTCCTTCCTGTCTACTGGTCTCCGTCTTGCTGCTCACTTAGCCTCTAATCTCATTCCAGGTTCCCCTGGGAGAATCTGATCCATCCCACCATTTGTTTCATTAGGCCAGGGTTACTGGCCAGGCTATGGATGGCTCCTTTCCCATCAGGGGACAGTACATGGTCCAGTCAGCAGGGCCGGGACAGAGGCGTGGCCTCACACTTGGACTCACTCCACAGCCACTGGAAGGAAGTAAATTCTTCGAGAAGGGCTGGGCATGGAGAGCACATGCATACCTACCACAGTGCGGTGTACCTGATTTCCCAGCATAGAGCTTATGTGTATGTGTGTGTGTAGGGGGGGAATTGCCCCCAAAATGGGCAATTGCCAGAACTGTGACTTTAAGAGAAACCTGCAAAAAGTCTCCCACATTTTCATGGGCTTTTTTCCCATAGTTGCTTTGGCCCCCGTTGAAACACCCTCCTTTAACACTGAACTAAGAAAATGCAGTAAGCTTATACCTGTTGCAAACACACTGAATAAACCATGAAAAAAAATTCAAGTGCAGAAGACAGGCTTTCAGAGGTTGTGATTATCATGCTTGCAGACTTAGAGAGGAAAGACAAACATAAGATAGGAAACACTGTCCTAAATGGGAAATGCAGCAAACATGTGTCAGAGCCAGAAGAGCTTTTGGGCATGTACCAGAGCCAATGCCATTACCAATCCCCTGAAGTTGGAATTAATATAGCTCGGGATTTGGGAAACTGTGGTCAAGGATGATATTAGCAAAATGTAATTTGCATGGACCAGGAATGGAGAAGTCTTCATTACCCACATAGATGCAGGCTTCAATTTCACACTGATGTCATTTTAACAGCTCCCCGAGCACTGAAAAGGCTGTCAGACTTGTGCCCAATCCATAGGTTTGGATATCGTTCTTGTATGTAAAGCAATGTGAAGTTAGACTTGAGGAAAAACACTTTGTTTTCCATCCTTGTCCATTTGCAGCTGTCTTAAAAATACTTCTCCTGAAGAATAGATGTGAATTAGAGCCAAAATGGTTAATAAAGACATAAGAGGCATAGCTTTTTAGGGTACTCGAAATTTCATACCTTCGAGGCTCAGTCCGAAGGCTAGTTCTGGACTTAAAACTTTGTGGTCTGAACCAGCCAGTTCTAAATGTCTTCTGCTGGAATCCCTCGCATTACACATATCACAAAACCTTATTATTTCCAAATTCAAACTCTTGTTAAAATTTGTATCACCCCAGTAGTTTTATATCAGTAGGAACACTGGTGATGTTGAGTGATTTTAAGGTAATTGAAGCATATTTATTTTAACAGGCATTGTAATCTAGCAGCCAGTGAAGCAAATACAGGAGTATTGTAGCAAATGGGGATATTGAATGGCTTATCAGCTAGGCTGCGATAACCAAATGCATTAAAGACAGACAGTGGAAACCAGGTTTGATGGCTCCGAGGAACCTCCCTGGACACCCACACCCCCCTTTGGCTCTGGAGTCAGCATAGCAGAATAAATAGAAACACCCAGACTGCTTGGCGCTGCCCTTGACACCTGAGTGTCCTTGAGCAAGAGCAAGGGCTTTCCTGGCTATAGTGGTTTCCTGGTGCTTCCATAAACTGGGTGACTTCAAACAACAAAAATTTACTTTCTCGCAGTTCACGGTCGGGTTGGTTGCTACTGGAGTCCTGGGTAAAAAGATCACACTTTACCAAAGACATGTACATTCGTCTTTATTTGGCATAGAATCCTCTACAGGTACTTTTATTAGCGCATAGCCCCAAGTGTCTCCTTAGCTCCTTTTTCTTTTCTTGACAAACCATCCATGTTTAACAGAAAAAGAACCCGGGGCGCCTGGGTGGCTCAGTTGGTTAAGCGTCCAACTCTTGGTTTCAGCTCGGGTGGTGATCTCACAGTGGTGAGTTTGAGCTGCGTGTAGGGGTCTGCGCTGACTGGGTGGAGCCTGTTTGGGATTCTCTCTCTCTCTCATCTCTCTGCGTCCCTCCTCCGCCACTCGTGCTGTCTGTCTCTCTCAAAATAAATATGCTTAAAAAAAAAAAAAAAAAGAATGCAAAGGCAAACTTTGGCATGAAATGCTGCCACGGCAATAGGTAGGAGAAAGAAAGCCAAGCTGGTCCAGAGCCCGAGCCTGGGTGACAGAGGACAAAGAATCCATCGAAAAGGCACACGGCTGCTGGTTGCCAAGTGACAAATTGGCAAGCCTTGCTGGGCCTAGATAACCAACTCACTTTAATTAAATTGCCTCTGATTGAGCTTCTGGCTATGACTTTTCACACGGAGTCTGGCTCCATGGCGAGCCAGGCTCAGACCTTTTGGCATTAAAATCGTGTCCACCGGACCGTATTTCAAACCGCAGAGCTTGTCTCACGGCAGGCTGCTTGGGTGGTGTAGGCATCATATTCTGGATCATCAAACACAGGTGCTGTCAGTCTACGGGCCCAGGGTGGCCTTTGGAGGACAGGGTGAGTGGGGGCATATACAAGATGTGGAAGGGCATACACATCAGCTTATACCTACGCAGGTGCCAACAGGAATAAGACGAAAGCCCAGGCAAGCTACACGGAAAGAAAACACGGTGCTTTGTCACCTTCCCCTTTCTCTTTCCTCTTGTATGGGAAATATTGTTAAAGTGTGTGCAGTCCACCACTGGCCCCGATTTCCAGTGGCTTCTGGCCACACGTCTCCCGGTCTACATGACGAGCACTTCATATTAACCCACATGATCATTTATTCAGCCTAACTCCAGTACTGCCCAGGCCAGGCTGGAGACCCTTCCAGAAGCAGATGTGAAGGGAATCCCCTGAGCCGCTGGTCTAGAGGAGAAACAACGAAGCGGGTGGCACACGGAGCCAGCTTTGGGTGGACTCTCTGTGAACACAAGCTGTGTGACTAACAAATCTGTCTTCAGCCTGTGGAGGACCAACACTGATGGGCTAAAATCCTGGCTGTGACTAGATGGACCAACGGTCCACACCTGCCCTCCATCCCTCCCTCCTCCCTCCCTCCATCCTTCCCCATCTTTGGCTCCTGCTCCCCCACACCACAGCCTCTCACCATCCCCTAAACACAAGGTCTTTTTTCCTTCTTGATCTTTGTATCTCTCCTTCCTCACACTCCATCTGGACGGTTTCCATTGATCTTTAAAGCACAGGCCAGATTTTCAGGGAGGAGAGTAAGGATTGTGGGGAAACCAAGCCACCAGCTAATCATCTCTCTGCCCATCTCTCTCTCATTCCATGCTGCTTTCACTCATGGTATTCCCCCAGCCTCTCTGGTGACGGTGGTCTCCAGAACCTCATGGCCACCTGTCACCTACGGATTATTGAACAGTGTGTCCTCAGGGCAGAGAATGCATTTTCTCCTTCGATCCTCTCTGCTTACACTTCTTCTTTAAGGTCTGGTTCATATGTCACTCTGATTTGAAGTGTCCACCTCTCCAAGGCAGAGGTGTTTTTGCGTTCTTCTCTGAGTTCATGGTGCGTCATAGAAAACTGTTTCCATTTCATTCTTCACTGATCTGAGCTCTTTGGATGAAGGAACAGTGAATGTGCCTCAAACAGATTCCTACTTTGCTCATTAGCATAAAGTAAGTGCTCAATGAAAATGCCTAGAGGGAATGAACATGGTACAACGCATAATATATTTGTTAATTCATTTTATCAAGGTGTAGTGTGTCCAAATCTGGTCAAAATTAAACGTGAAAGAAATAATCACTTTCTTTTCTATAACTCCAGCTGATATGTGTCACTGACCCTGTCATGCTTCTGGGCTGGTAGAAAATTAACCTGTCACACTCTGTGTGGTTTTCTCAATCCCCATGGTAGTCTCCTGTTCCTGTTCTTAGGTATCTGGCTGAGGTCAGGGGAGATGGCCTCTGGTCCTGTGTAACTGACATAGAGTCTGCTTAATCTTTCCTTTCTATGGTCCTTCCAGGTCCAACAGACCCTGTTGCCCATGGCCCTTCCCCTGGACATCAAATCTTGCAGTGGTATGGGTTCTGTCTGTCTCATCTACTATGGGGTCCTATTTTCTCCCTAGAAGGCTATAAAAAACCAGGCTCTAATGTCATGATCTTGGCTGCTAGAAGTCTCCTTTTCTTCCCCCGGTCCCCGGAGAGATATTTTTTAGTCTTGGCTGAGGGTGGGAAGAAGGAGTTGACAACCTCACTTTCTTGCTGCTTTTGCAAGACACCTTTTTTTTTCCTACCAAAGAATCCTTTTTATGTTATTTTTGCTTCCTCCCCAAATCCTCCAAATTCTAAGGAATGAAGCTTTGGGAGGAAAAATAAAAGACTTGGTCACACATCTCCGAGGCAATGGTACCATGAACTGGCATGACCTGGAGGAAGAAGGATGAAAATGAGAGTTCATCAGTAGGCAAAGGAACCCCCCAAATCCAGTAGCTTAAATAAATAGAGGTTTATCTCTCTCTTTCATAAAGCAATTCAAAAATAGGTAGGTTACCCAGCCAGATGTACCACTGTGGACCCAGAGGTTAATGGTACCATGTAAAACATGGCTGTTGGGTCAATGGGTCCCAGCTAGATGTACTGCTGTGGACCCAGAGGTCAGTGGTACCATCTAAAACATGGGTCCAAGGCTGTTGGTTCAGCTACGCTATGTTCGGTGTTCAAGCCAGCAGGGGACAGGGAGCAGAGTTCAGGGTAAGCGTGGCTAAGGGGATGACCTGGAGTTACACACACCACCTCAGCTCATTCCCTTTGCCCCGAGCTATATACGGCCACCACTAGCTGCAAGATAGGCACGGCAGGGCTAGGAGCCAGCTGCCATGAGCTAGGCTAAAACCTCTGTAGAAGAGTTGTTCCATTATTAAAAGGAGAAGTAGAGAATTAACTCCAGAGCCCAGTCAGCAGTCTGACACGATACAAGAAAAAATAAAAACAACATAAATTAAAACCCCAAATATTGCCCAATTATGTTGGCAACAAAGCCATTCTGATTGCATTTTAAGGTCTAATAAATGAGATTCAGAGAGCATGAATAATTTATCTAGATTCGTACAAGTAGCAGATAAGTCATTGGTGGAGTTAAGACCCAGTCCTAAATCTGTCTGCCTTCAAAACCTGTACATTTCCCTACCCTCTACTAGTTATCAATACATTTGGTGAATACAAGTTGAAGATGATCTTTCCAATCTCCATGGTTAACTAGCATATTTTATTTTGTAATATTAACCTATATGACAAATGTAATAACCTCAGTTTGATGTTCTTTGTTCTTTACAGTTATGTGATTTATTGTGACAGTGATGTGTGAAATATCAATAGATTCTTAGGATATGGAAGCTTGCCAAGCACTGTTAGCTTCACTGCTCCGTGGTAGGTGGGGATGCCATGAATTTGTGTCACTTGATACACGAAGTACCTTGTTGTTTGGTCATGGGTGATAGCTCAAATTGTGTTCGGATAGAAAAGGAAGGCAACAGATCAATATCAATAAACCCCAACCTCTACCATATGAGGCTCTTTTATATGCAAAAGACACACACTGCCTGCAACCCAGAGCAATTTAGAAATGTCTCCCACTCTTTGAAAACCAAGCAGCATCTTCATGCTGACTTCCAACCCCCAAGAATTGGAGCGTGTCCCTGCACTTCGCTTCCTGTGTGGCCCTTCCCCTGCTCCTCTTCCTGGTTTCCATGTGCTCCTGAGCCTTCCTTGCCCTCAATGTGTGGCCGCTCCACTCACATTCCTCCCCAAAACTCTTCTCATGCTGGGTGTTCTCTTTTAGAAATGCATCCCTTCCCATTTCTTCAATACTTTGAAAAATTGCCAAATCTATACATCCGGCCGTGACTCCTCCTGGCATATTATAATAACAACACCATATGTCATTAGGGAGATGCAAATTAAAACAAGAATGAGATACCATAATGTACCTTGCAGAATGGCCAAAATCCAGAACACAGACACCACCACCAAATGCTGTGGGGGGAGGGATGACTAGGAGGATCTTTAGGGCAGTGAAACTACTCTCTGTGCGATATAATGGTGGATACATGTCATTATTCATTCATCCAAACTCACAGAATGTAGAGCACCAAGAGTGAACCCTAAGGAACTAAGGACATTTGGTAATTCTCATGTGTCAACATAGAGCCATTAGCTATCACAAATGTTGATAACATATGTTGATTACATATGTGGGCCCAGGCAGCACATGGGAAATCTCCATACCTTCCCCTGAACGTTGCTGTAAACCCGGAACTGCTGTAGAAAAGCAAAGTCTTAACAAAATGAGAAGTGGAAGGAAAGATATTGGATTGGACATAACCTGACATTCAGATGCTAAGTTCTCCGATACATAAAAAATGTATTTGAAGACTAGGAGCTGAAGGGCTTTTTCGCTTATACTCAAGCGAGACAGGTACCTGGCACAGCAGAGAGGTAAGGAAGACCCACACTTGAGGGCCTGTTTGCTCTGGGAGCGTTGAAGGCTAGAAAGAGTAAGCATGGCCAAGGGAAAATAAAAAACAGGAGTTAAATAGCAAGAGTAAACATGATCAAGTGGAATTGGTGAAGTAAAACTTTAGGTGGCTGGGAATTATTTCATCTCATCACACCACAAAGGTTCGATGACAAGAAAGTAAGCCGTTATTTTCCCCCGTGGGCAAACTGAACCCAGGAGGCAGGTTTGGAGATGCCAGGGAACACACACAAGGGACTAGCATCGAGAAGCTGATGGTTAAAAAAAAAAAAAAAAGCTTTTTATAAATAGCCATTTCACAAGACAACACGCTAACTTCCATTTATGACCACAACACTTCCCAAAACTCTCACTCTCACAAACTTAAAAAGGAAGCAACAACTGAGTTATACACACTGAGGAAAGCGACTGCAATATGAAGGAATTTTTTTTATTTCCAGTGTTGCGCTCTGGTTTATTCGATAGGTGAGTCACTCTGCAAACCACCTGAAGGAAAGTACTTGGCTCTCTCTTCCAACAGACAATGTTACCTGCTAGTCAGGCTGAGTCTTAGGGAGCAGGGACCAAGCATCCAGCCCATTTTAAGGATACAGCCTTCTGCTTTTAAAAAATTTTTTAATCTTTATTTATTTTTGAGAGAGAGAGGGCGAGCATAAGCGGGGGAGGGGCAGAGGGAGAGGGAGACACAGAATCCGAAGCAGCCTCCAGGCTCTGAGCTGCCAGCACAGAGTCAGACGTGGGGCTCGAACCCACGAACCGTGAGATCATGACTTGAGTCAAAGATAGATGCTTAACTGACTGAGCCACCCAGGCACCCCTGGTACAGAGGATACAGACTTCTAACCCTCTGTGTTTATATCTAGTTAAAGAAAAGGAGTGTATTCCAAAGTGGTGCGTTTGACTTTGATTCAACCTCAGACAATGAGTGTCCAGAAGATGTGAGTGTCCAGTGGATTTGCTTATCATGGTTTTGCTATTAGAACCCCCAATGCATTCACGTATTTACACATTCTTTCTTTCAACAAGGATTTGTTGAGTACCTTGTCATTTTTATTCAGATTTCCTCGTGTATTCATATCTGTCCTCCGTGTGTGCCCTGTGCATCCCTGCCTGTGTGGTGCTTACACACCAGCCCCGTTGTCCTTTCCTGGGTCTCTCTGACCTGAGCCCTGAGACTCCCATATAGGGGCTGGCTTTCCTGCCCCAAGTGGATAGACTTCTTTCTCTTAAGCCCTCCAAACGTTACCCTTTATCTTCACGGCAGTCCCTTCAGCCTGAGAACCCAGTTCCTTCGGGGACTGGCCTAGAGGTGCCCAGGACCGCCAGTGTCCCTGGGTGTGGGTGTCGTGTTGTGTCTGAAGGGAATTTCTGGCCTTCTCAGAGGTTCTGTTGACTTTACACTCTCTCCTTTTCAAAATCTTAATGACAGAATTTGGGAGTTGTGATCATTCAGCCAGGGGCTCCATTATTTCTCATATTTCGCTTAAGGAACTTGAAGCAAATATCTCCCCACGTTGCCTACCTTGGTATTTCAGAGTTCCAGGGCTAGATTTTAATCATATGAAATAATGTTTATGAAGTAGGTAACATCTGACATGTAGGAGATCCTCAGTAAATGATACCCATTATAGCTGATGTGTAATTATAACTAGGATGTAGATTAAACCCTAACGTTGATCCCAACTTCCTAGCTTTGCATGATAACAAGAGCAATGATGACATTAATAATAAATTAGGGCTATCATGCATTTGCAAATCTGTTAAGTCCTAAAGTTTTAGTTCTTTTCTTAAACCATTACTAATTAAGTAAATAAACTCTTTTATATTCTCAACTCATTAGTACCAAATTTAAGCACCAAAAGATGAAGGCAACTTACATGTGTTCGTTTATTCGCTTATTAAACATTTGCTTTGTTCTTAGTTTCTTTCAGCTTAGTCTCATCTGAATCTCTTTTCAGTCCCCCATGGGCTTCTGTGGCTTTCTTCCTGTCCTGATTGGTATCTGTCCCTTCAGATAGTCCGCCTGGTCATAGAAGTCAGTATCTACAGCTCCCTGGTGTCCTTCTTCTTCTGTGTATAAGGTTATGAATACCAAGGGTCTGGAGGGGACTGGCCTGCAGGAGACGAGTCCCAGTTTCATCCCCAGTAGGTCAGCATTGATTGTCTTCTGTGACTGAGAGAGACATTTGGTGGATCCCCCGTGAGAGGGGAAATGAGACAAGACATTTAGCAAGACAGTGGAAGAAGAAGTGCGGTCTAGACTCTTTGTCATTTGGACTGTGATTCCAAAATAGAAGGGGATTTTTGAGTAAATAAAGATGTTTTAAATGTTGATCAAAGAAATACAAAGAGAATAATTGGTGAGATGCCATTATCACGTTCAAATGGCAACAATTTAAAAAATAATAACTTAAAACTTTGGCGAGCATGCAGGAGAAGACCATGTGCTTGCCCGGCATGAGGATGCTGAAATGGTCCCAGGGTTCCAGAGGATGGTTGGCAGAGAGCAGCACAGGAGGCATGCCTTCAATTTTTAGTTCTAGGGGTTTATTCTGTGGAATAAATGTATCAGGAATGTTATCAAAACATTTCTCTATAAAGGTATCCATTACTTGAGGAAAATTAGAATGAGTGTCATTGTCATCTCAGCTGTCATGATGTGATCCCACAGACCGGGCTGTTTGAGCAATAAACATTTATTTCTCATAGTTCTAGAGGCTGGAGAGTCTGAAATCAGCGTTCCGACAAGGTAGACTGCATTCTGAGGCCTCTTCTGTTGGCATGTACGTGGCAGCCATCTTGCTGTGCGATCACATGATCTCTTCTTTGTGTGTTCACAGCGAGAGCACACACGAGCAAGCTCTCTGGTGTCACTTTCTATAAGGACACTAATGTCCACCCTCATGAACCTCATCTAACCTTAATGACCTCCCAAAGGTCGCAGCTCCAAATACCATCACATATATTTAAAAAAATAAGTATAAAACACAGTTCAAACAACTAAGAAGTTGAAACAGCTATGAAAGATATTGGACACCGTAGGAGTCTACCCAGGACCACCTTAACCAAACACCACAGACTACGTGGCTTAAACAGCAGAAATTTATTTCTCACAGTTCTGGAGGCTGAGAAATCCAAGATCAAGGTGCAGATGATTTCATTCTTGGTGAGGACTTCCTTCCTGGCTTACAGATGGCCACCTTCTCTCACCTTTAAATGGCCTTTCTCCACACATGCATGCACGTGTGCATGTGCATACATGTACACAGACACAGACACACAGACACACACACACACACACACACACACACGGCTCTCTGTTGTCTCTTTTAAGGAACTGAATCCTATCAGAGGCCCCACTCTTATGACCTCATTTAACAATAATTACTTCATAGGGATCCCATCTCTCAATACAGCCATGTTGGGAGTTAGCATTTCAACACACAAATTTTGAGGGGACACAAGCGTTCAGTCCCAAACACTCCACCCCTGACCTTCCAAAATGCACATCTTTCTCACATGCATGATGCATCCATTCCACCCCAACAGCTCCCACACCAAGTCTTTACACAATTCAACGTAAAGGCTAATGTCCAAAGTCTCTTCTAAATATCATGTATATCAGATATGGGTGAGGCTTGAGGTATGATGCATCCTGTAGGTAAATTCCTCTCCAGCTGTGACCCTGTGCAAACAGATAGCTGTGTGCTTCCCAAATATGATGGATCAGGCAAAGGATGGACATTCCTATTCCAGAAGGGAGAAGTAGGAAAGAAGGAAGGGGTTTAAACCATAGTCCACGGGCACGTGGGTGGCTCAGTTGGTTAAACGTCAGACTTTGGCTCTGGTCATGATCTCACAGTTTGTAGGTTCGAGCCCCAGGTTGGGCTCTGGGCTGACAGCTCAGAGCCTGAAGCCCGCTTCAGATTCTGTGTCTCCCCGCCACCCCCATCCCTTTCCTGCTGTTTCTGTCTCTCAAAAATAAACACTAAAAAAAAACCCACAAAAAACCCTAAAAAACAAAAAAAAAAACCAAAAAACCCCAAAACAAAAGCAAAAGACGTAGTCCAAAACTGAGCAAGGCAAATTTCATCTTGGGGCTGGAAATAATGCTCTTTGGTTCCATCCTCTGCCCTCCAGGCCCCACCGCTCTCTGTGAAGGCCCTGCCCATGCAGCTGTTATAATCCCTCAGCTGACATTGACACATCATTATCGCCCAAATCCCAGCGCTTATATAAAAGTTCACATTTAGCATTCTACATTCTACGGTTTAAACAAAGTATAACATGTATCCACCATTATAGTATCATAGACAATAATTTCACTGCCCTAAATAGTCCCTATGTTCCACCTATTCATCCTCCCCTGTCCACACACCGCTGGCAACCGCTGCTCTCCCTACAGCCTCCAGTTTTGCCTTTCAGAGCATCATATCGTCGGAATCATACAATATGTAGCTTTTACAGATTGTTTTTTTTCACCTAGTAATATACATTTATGCGTCTTCCTTGCCTTTCATTGGTTGCTTCCAAGTTTGGACAATTATGAATAGAGCTTCTCTACACATCCATATACATGGACAAAATTCTTTTATTTTAATGTTTCTTTCTTTCTTTCTTTATCTATTTATTTGAGAGAGACTGCAAACAGGGGAGGAGCAGAGAGAGAGAGAGGGAGACACAGAATCCAAAGTAGGCTCCTGGCTCCGAGCTGTCAGCACAGATCCTGATGCACTGAGCCTGTTGTGGGGCTTGAACCCATGAACCATGAGATGGTGACCTGAGCCTAAATCAGATGCTTAACAAACTGAGCCAGCCAGGCACCCACAAACATTTTAAATTTATTTGGGTAAATGCCAAGGAGTCTGATTGCTGGATTGTATGGTAACAGTGTGTTCAGCTTTTAAGAAACCACTAAACTCTCTTCCAGGGTGGGTGCGCCATTTTGCATTCCCACTGGCAATGAATGGGGGGATGCTTTTGCTCAATATGCACATTCTAATGGCAGTTCTGTCAGGGTTGAGAATGTAGTAGGCATAATCCAGGCCCTGGAATCAAAGACCCCGAGTCCCAGGCACACACACCTCTGTCACAAGAACAAGTCGAGCAGAGGGGTGCTTATGGGATCTGAAGAACATGCAGCGGTGAGGGGTAAGTGAGACAGTGTACATAAATGCACACACGGTTCTTGCCTACACATGTGAGAAGCACTCGAGAAACATGGTAATAATCATTATTACATGTGCAAGTGCATGCATGAACATTGAGGAAAAAATAGGCAATGGCTGGAAACTGAATATTAAATATTCTGATTCTTAGCTTACCTTTTTGGGTATGTTATGATTTTAAAAACCCTCATTCTTTCTGGAGCAAGGAGAAAACTCCTCTATTAAAAAAAAATCCTGCGGTGCTATAGGGCAACTTAAACGGCCCACATGTCTCCCAGCTAATTAATCCCAGCTCTCACTTGTTCTCGAGCTCACTAATTGCACCTCTCAGCCCTTCTTGCTGGCTCCATTTCTCCTCTTGATGCCTAAATGGCATCTCTACTTGGATGTTGAACACACACATCAAAAGTACTAACTCCAAACAGAACTTCACAGAGGCCTGTTGTCCCAGGAGTGCCCTCCTTTCAAGGAGGGACTGAAGATCCCTGCTGTGTCAGGCCGAGGGTGACCACATCCTCCTCAGTTCCTCTCTTCCTCTCACACTGCACACCCAACCTGTCATCAGCTCTGGTTAGCTCGGTCTTAACAACGCACCAACTCAGTCTCTTCCACCATCTTGACCTCAAACACCCAAGTCCAAGCCGCAATCCTATGTCCCCTGGACCACTGGTACCGCAACTCATGTCCCCATCCAGCTATCTCTTCTTCAACCCTGTCACTGTAGTATTCAAGTCAGATCATTTTAATTTGTGCTTAAAACCAGCTACTGGGGGGAAAACCTTAAAACCACCTCCCAGTGGCTTTCCATCTGAAAATTGAATTTCCCAAATGACATTCAAAGACCTTAAAGGCTTATACAAATTTCTGAGCCTTCCATGTAACCAGCCTCTGACAGTCCCCTTCACTCTGGCCCTTCAGCCTCGGTGTCCTCTGTGCCATCATGCTTAGCTTTCCTACAATGCTCTTGCTCCTGTTATCCACATGGCTTACTCCTTAACTTTCTCTGGTGTCCACTCAGCTCTCATCTTTGCTGACCACATAGCGTGAGCTTGCATGTATGCATATGTGCGTGCACACACACACACACACACACACACACACACCCCAGACTCTTCAACCTCTATCCCTTTTCCTCCTTTGACCACCTCTACCTTTTATATTTTAATTTGGGGATTATATCTACCTTGTTCATTGTGGTGTCCTGTGCACCTGATATACTGGTGTCCTAGGCACCTGGGCATATACTGCTGAAGTGAAGACACAGACTAGGGCCTGTGGGAGAACTCAGCACCAGGTTGGTGTGGATGAGAATCTTCTGTTGCTTGATGCTCGAGATCAAGGGACACAATCTGTGGCAGGTGGTTAGGGAAGCACAGAGAACAAGGGAGTGGGGGAGAAAGGAACATGGTATGGTTTTTCCCGTAGGTGACAGCCAGACCATAATTTGGGGAAAAGGATGAAAGAATATAACTGGCCCCATCTAGTTGTGGTCAAGTGTACCTGTAGACAGCCCAAATGGACTGATCAGCTCTTGATTTTGTGGCTTCTAGAACAGGTTTCCTCATTCTCATCCCTTGAAAGACATTCTTCTACCCACTAGGTGCAAAATGAATATTGGACATGTACATTTTCCTCCATTTCTCAAACCAGGATGTACAAAACTAATTCCTCCAAAAACCATTGAGACCAATGAACATTCTGGGGGAGTTTCTGGACCTCGAGAAAACATCGTTGGATTTTAAGTCGAGACTGAGATTTGGATTCCATTTTCAGCTTCAATGATGACTTAGAGTATGGTCCTTTGAATCAGCCACTTAATCTTTTACCTCCAACCTTCTTCATTTACAACAGAAGAGTAATGAAAGCTACCATACCCAGTGCCCAGAGCACCATGGAAATCTCACTTTACTCACTGTGTTCCAGATTTCTGGGAAGAGATTCCCTCGGGTGAGCTGCATATAGACCTGCAGAGGAAGAGATAAGATATCTTTGTGTCTGGAGAGAATTGCCCAAAAGCCAAGCCAAGAGGGCAAAGGAAAGACAAGGGCATTCTCTGGAGACCAGGGCTAAGAAAGTTGCCCCAAGTATTGCTATTGTCTTTTTCCTCTTTCCCTGCCTGCCACCAATATTTTTAAGCCAAATAGGAGAAATTGGGTTAATAAGAATAACAAGGGGAGTTCTGAAAGTGAAGAATGCCTCCAAGTGGCAAATGAAGCCTGCAGTTTATTGAGTGGTCAGTGTATATGGGAAGATGGAGGGGCGGTGAGATAGAAGCTTTCTAGAATCATTTGGGAGTGTGACCCGTTTTCCTGCCACTTAAACTGCTTCCCAAACTGCTTCACCCCAAACTTGCTTCAGGACTTCTCAACGGATTTTTATTTAATGATGGATTTCATAATATCCACATTGAAAGTACTTTAATAAGCATCCTTAGCTCTTTTGGTTTCCAGAATTCCTTATGTAGGGTGAGAGCCATTATTGTCATTTTTCTGATGAGGAAACCAAGTCTGAGAAATTAAATGTCTTACTTGGGCTCGTACAGCCCACAAGTGATGGGCCCTCCAACTCTAAGTCCCATATTCTTTTAACATGAAATGTTACTAACCACTCAAGGGTATGGTGCTGGAACTCTTCAGTCTCCTTGATGCCTCCATTTCCCTTGCCTTTTCTGCTAGATGGAAGGTCTGGTATCTTCTGTAGTTCACAGTTCTAAGCTCTTCAGCTCTACTGGGCTACTTTGAGTAATCAGAATGGGACTACCTTCCATTGGGCTTTTTAAAATTCTTATTTACCCCTACCAAAGATCCAGTGGAGAGAGCCTGGAAGCTCTTCCTGGGACACTTATCATCCTTCATATGAAGGCCAATTTCTAATAATGTTTCTAATCTTTCCATTTCCTTGGCATGCAATACTATACATGCTTTCTAAAAAGCTGATTCATCCCCACCAAAGAGCATGCATCCTCTTGTTCTGTGACTTTATTTCTGGAGTTTGACATTCATACAGACGTGTGATTGCCACTACTCACATTGTAGCTCAGAATTAGCAGACATGTCAGCCAAGTTGGAAAATCAAATTGCATTGCACACAGCTTTTCCCTCTGTGTCTCTCATTCAGTGATGAATATTTTATTGTATAGCAAAATAATACATAACAATAAAAGTGCCTTGTGTTTATACAGAGCCTTTTTACTTCTCAAAGTACTCATGTATTTACTCTGCTACATTTATCTTCAGGGTTTTTTGGGTTTTTTGTATGTTTCACAGGGACACCTGCATGTAAATAATTCAGATGTTCTCATAAAGGTAGATACATGTATGAACATATTTTTAAACTTAATATTCCTTCACATAAGTTAGACTTTTATTTATATTTTTCCTCTTTTTTCCAGACTCACTTCTGTCCCTGTTAATTTGAAATATATATATAGGGTTACAATGACCAAGGCGGGCAGGCTGTAATTTCTCAGTAGGTGGCCATGAGCAAAGTTATTCTGTACTGACTTGTGACCCATTCCTTTCCATCTGCCACTTTACTATCATGCCTCAGTGGAGACATAGAGACAGGCCATCTGGAACCTAGAATGGCAAAGGAAGGTAAGATTTTTAAGGTACAGTTAAGAAGCTGAGGCATAACAGCAAAATGATCTCTGTTAATTATGTCTGAAATCATTTAGCACCATTCCTGGATCATAGATACACATTAACTGTTGATAAATACAAATATGAAACACTTTGCTGGTGCCTCCATCTGCCTAAAACTTCTTCTCAACCCAGTGTTGAAGGCCTTTCTCCACTTCTATCCTCACTGTCTTCTCCTTCGCAGATTCCTTTGGCACAATTTATGTTTCTCAACTTGTAGTCATTTCATTCAACATCTTTGTCAGTTCCTAAGTGTGATTCTTAAGTCATGGCCAAAACAGGCAATGCCCCCACCTTCGTGAAGCTCATATTCTGGTCAGAAAGTTTTGGCTATAATCAAATGATACTAATTCAAGCTAATGAAAGGGTAAGTTATATAATTCAAGGATGTGAATATAGTCAGTACCATAGAAGAGCTATATCTGAAACTGGGAAGTCATTGGAGATAAAGCAACAGCTCTTTCCCCCTTTCCCCCTTGTGCTAGAATCTCATGGGCTTTTGTGTCTTTGATTGTTTTTCATGGCAGCATTATGGTTCTCTCTATAAACTAGCTTGGTCCACTCCAGTTAGACATAGTCAAAATGGCTGCCTAGGCCTGACTTCATGTGACCTCAACTTGAGTTGTGTCTCTGAATTCCTGGTTCTCATGATTGGCTGTCCACCCAGTAGACCACCCATTCCTGGACCAAGTGCATGATGATGCTCATGTAACTTATGAACTGACAACTTCAAATTGCCATATTGAGTTTCAAGCTTTGGAACTTCTCTCATAATAGGTCATGTTCTTTCCAACTGTCTGGCATCTCTAACCTACTAAGCATCAGTTGAGGATGTATCAGAAAATGTCTACAGAGATTTATATAAAAGTGAAATAGACTTAGTTTACAGCTAGCCAATGATGTAGCTACATCTAATTTAGTGTTCTCTTTAGACTTGGGATTCTGTGTCAACTCTTGTGATGTTTACTTTATATCCATATTGACCACTTTCATTTGTACATGGAATTACACATCATTAAACGGCATCATTTGACTTGAGGTATTCTTATACATAAGAATGTGAGTGGAAAACTAAACACTTCAGTAGCTAAGGAACAATTAATTACTTACTAAGTTTTTCTTTACATCTTCTGGATCAGGGAAATTATCTGAAAAGTTAACTCTGTCTTTTTTCTAGCATTAGCAAGTTGCATGATGTTTTTCTTATCCACTAATATCTGAATCTCATTTAAGTTAATATACACTTCCAAGATCATTTTAAGATTCCACAATTCTTTCAGAAAAAGTGTCTTAGGTTTCTGATGGTTTGACTAGAAAGTTCTGGATATTTTTAAACTGTGAACTTTAGAGACAGCTTAGGGATAACTACATGTGAATCAAAGAACCTCCTGGGTTTTTTTTCCCCAGAAAGAGTGCTGCACGTTGGTTTCCACACATAAAACCAAAATTATCCCTCTTCCAACAGTAACATGACAGAATGACTCACATTTATTGTAGAGAAATCCATAGATCCTGAGGAATGTTTCCTTTTTTTATTTGCTTTTTCACACTCTGGCTCTGGATGCCCTGATTCTGTAGCTTTGGATGTCTAATTTAGAACTTCATAAGAGAGTTTTTTCTCAGAGCCCTGGATGTGCTCTCTAACTCCTGTGAAGATACCTAGACCTGTACCTTTGCCCGGGCCTGGCCCAGAATCACCATCTCAGCTTATCTAGCACATCCTACCTGGCCCAACCGGCTATGGATTCTCCTAAATTAAAAAGATGTTTAATAGGTTTAATTGCACCATTTTTACTTTCTAATATCTAAAGACATCCTTTGGTTTCTGATCGAGTTGTTTCAAACAGAAAAAATGTAGTATCGACTATGAATGTCCATTTTAGAATGCCCAATTAAAACAGAAATGAAGGCAGGACTTAGTGCATACGAGTGGTCCATTACCATACTCGATCCTTTCCCTTAAAACAACGCAAACCTTGTTTTGGGCACCATGACAGCAAATTGGCATGGTGCCACTTTCTGTGGTCATCATAATTCATTCTTAATTCTAGGAGAACCGTATATTCATAGATTCCCCAATTGTTATTGAGCAGACTGTGGCTGTTTTAAGGATGTAACAGATAACCAGATATATCCTCAAGAAGCTGTAGGAATAAGAATAAGATCGATACAGGTACAGGTATCAGTGTAGGTATAAATGTAGGTATAGATACAGGTGTAGGCATAGATAAGGTCCTTTTCTGTTACTGGCTTCCACCAATGTTATAATTTTCTGGTGTTATCCAGACCTCTGGAAACGATCCACATTCATTTAAGGTTGAGATAAGTGGAGTCAGAGACAGCTTTCAGCTGCGGAATATTAAAGAGGATTTTGAATTTCAAATTGTGTTTAAGTGGCAACGGGTTCTTCTGCAAGGTTTTCTATGGAGTGTTGTCTTCATTGCCACAGTCAACCTACTAACTCTTTTTAGACGTTGAATATGGTTGGATGGCATCAGTAATTATGGAGCTAGGAAAGAAAGGGTCTTATAGATCCTTACAGCTTTGGGAGAAAGTAAGTGGCTGTTTCTTATTAATGATTTGGAAGCTTCATGAGTTAAAAAAAAAATCCATAAAATGTGGTAAAAAAAAATTCAAGACCGGTGCTCTGGGATCTTAGTCGGTTAAGTGTCTGACCTAGGCTCAGGTCATAATCTCACCATCCATGAGTTTGAGCCCCACATCAGGCTCTGTGCTGACAGCTCAGAGCCTGGAGCCTGCTTTGGATTCTGTGTCCCCCTCTCTCTCTGCCCCTCCCCCACTCATGCTCTGTCTTTCCCTCTCTAAAATAAAATTTAAGACCTAAATCTCTAAACCATGAAGGCAGTCCATTACCCTTTATTTGATTTTTAATACAGTAACCTACAAGGGTTAGAATGAGGATGAATTCATTATTCTAACACTTTTGTCCCATATGCTTCTTCTCAAATAAAGAGGTTAACCTTTGTTTTTTCCTTTAGGGACTTCACGGAGGTTTGGCTTCAGCCACCAGTTACAAAATATGCCATCACAGTTTATCCATCTCTAAAACAAAGTATATCTGGTCAATTCTTCTATCATGTATATGTTCTCTTTGTCATTATTGACGTGATAGTTATTTTTTTCATAGCCTATTATACTGACTGGAGATCTCATGGGTACCAGAGTCATTGTACTTCTGCGGAAGTATCAGTTGCGTCCCAGATGGAAAATTTATATTTGTCCCATATTGGATTAGAATGAAAACCTTTGCAAAAATATCATTCCTCTTCCATCAGATTTAAATTGTGTGCATTTGTAGAAAATTCCACCAACTAGATTCCCTCTGTCCCAGTGTTTACAGGAAGGAGGTGTTCAGAGCAAGAGCCGCTGCACACAAAGCAGTTGAAAAGCAAGATGGTCCATGATGTCTTTTTTTCAGTCATGTTCTTGACATCAAGTTAGGAAATTTTTTTATTAAAAAAAAAATTGCAGGGGGAGCCTTGATGGCTCAGGCAGTTGTGCATCTGACTTTGGCTCAGATCGTGATCTTGCGGTTCATGAGCTCTAGCTCTGCATTGGGCTCTGTGCTGACAGCTAGGAGCCTGGAGCCTGCTTCGGATTCTGTGCCTCCCTCTCTGTCTGCCCCTCCCCCCAAATAAATAAACATCAAAAAAGGTTTTTTTTTAGAAGTACAGATGTCAAACTGTATAAACTATTTGCTTTCATTTTCCTGCCTTCCCCAGAGTGAAGGATCTCAACCACGCACCCTGAGTAGCGGAGACTGTTATTGTTTAATCATTGTATTTTGACTGCCTAAGCTTGGAACAAGGTAGACATTTAAGCGTCTGCTGAACACATGAATAGTGGGCCTGGGAGAAGGGCTAGAGCTTGAGAGACTGTACACAATGGACCAATTTGCCACAGATGGAAAATCAGGAGTTGCTGCAAATGATCTGAAATATGTAAGATTTGTCGGTCCACAGTCCACAGTCTTATGCATGAAGTGCTCACCAAACTGGGCCATTCCCAGAGTGAGCTGCCTTGAGGGCCACATGTAAGTAAAGGCATGTGTGGTTTATGTCGGGAAGCATTGGTTACTAATTACTGATCATTCAGTCTATGGGAAAGCCTTGAGACCCCTCTCAGAGTCTCTGAGGTGATATGAAAGCTGACGAGCTGAGGCTTAGTTTGTTGATGTGTCTAGCTGGTGGATCTGAGACAGAAGATACAGTAGAGAATGAATGTGAGTCAAAATCAGAGAGAACAGAGACCAAATGAGGTAATGTGCCAGGTATTTCTGGAGCTCATGGCCTCCAGCTCACCTTGTTTTGTGCTATGTTCAGGCAGGGAACTTCTTAAGACCAAGGTGAGTAAAGTGTGATACAGAAAAGCAGAGGCAGTGGGAAAAGCACAACTCAAGTGAATCCACCTGACTTTAGCTACTTTCATAAAGTTTTCTATACAAAAATGATTTGCAAAAGATGGAGTATGAGTGATCTGAAAGTTTTAGTTGCTCTTCTACATTTTTCCCTTCCTTTATAAATATTCAATTCCTTTCTCAGTTCAACGGTAGTAAAAATTACCATTAATCTTGTATCTACCATGAGAGCCAAATGCAAGGTAATGGCAGCATGCCGCCATGTTGTTTTCCTGGGATGCTTCTTCACAAAGATGATGGATTTATATCATTTATCACATAGATGGAAGGGATACACAGCTTTTTGATATCTTTCATGTTAGTTTTTACTGGGTTTATTCTTTCAATAGCAATTAGAGTACCAGTAAAATAATATTTAGCACCCTATATTTTTTCAGACTGACCATTAAGGGGAAAAAAAGCCAGCATGGCTCTATCATATTTGTTTTCAGGCACTGCCTAAACTACATCATGTTCCAAGAGTCTTCTCTCAAAGATTTATGATGAATGTTAATGCAGGCAAAGTCACTTTTTATTCAGAGAATATCAAAGCCAGTAGTGGAGGGGTTATTGTCTTTGTGACATAGTGTTATTTGGCTAGGATCTCTCCAAGGTCATCTTACATTCTTGTACACACCTTGTCTTTCCTCTACCACTTTCACTTGGTCTTCCTCTTCAACAAGTAAAAGTGTTTCTTGCAGTGAGTTGTTAAATTGGTATAGATTAAAATTTTCAGTTGAGTCTTTCTTCCTTCTGTGTTGAAAGAGAGAGAGGGGGAGGGTGGGAGGGAGATGAGGTGTGATCTCTCTGCTCTCACAAGCCTCTCTTCCTTTTCAAATATGAAAAATTATTATTCTCTTGCAAGGTGCCTGTAAGAATGGATCTGAGCAAAATTTTAAACACACTGGAACGGCTTGTTCCAACCAAATAATCAGTGTGTGTAATCCCGTCACCTCTGGTAGACTGCTCTCCATTAACCACAGTTGTCATGGATCAGTTGTACGTGAGCACAGGACAAAATAAAAACCTGAAGTGCTTCTTTTCTTTTACCAGACAAAACCTATAAATGGCCCCTTTTCAGTGCCTTGCCAAATAATCTCATGGAACAAGTGATTCTTTCTGGAATAGAAAAGTAACGCTCACACTTTGATAAAGACAACATCAGCAGCAGAAATACTCCCAGTCTTTCTCAGGTGCTGGGGCTCAGATTGTACTAGAAGCTGAGGAAGAGTTGTGCCACACTTGTTGCCATGAGCCTGAGAACCCCATGCTACCTGAGACCAGCTGCTCATTCCACCTCCCAGTCCCTTGCCCTCCATCGGTTCCTATGATGTGGTCCCTGCCCTTGGACATGGAGCCCAGGCTCCAAGAGATTTCCCACCACTTTCAGTCACCTTATTCAGTAGTTATAAACTTCCTGTTTACCAACGGCTCCTCTTATGACATCTCCCCATGGGTGCCCAATATTGAAAGATTTTCTCGACCAACAAATTGTATTTCAGAAGTGCTGCTACACGTTGTCTAGGAGCCAGTGTCACACGTGACAGCCAAGTTGAGCTTCTGGATGCCATGAAGGAACCAACATTGCCATCCAATTCACAGAATTTAAGCTAAAACCAACATATCTAATTGGTTTTTAATGATTCTGCACAACTTGTTTGAGCATAAATGGGACATTTCCTTCAGGCACCTGCATGTCTCTGCTATTTCATTCATGAGCTCTTTAGAGAAAACTTGGACCTGTCCATGTGTGAGGCGTGTGTGTGTGTGTGTGTGTGTGTGTGTTTCTGGTTCTGGATAGTGACGTGTCTGTGTTTTGAAACCCAGTAAGACCTGGTTTTAAACTTTGCTAACTTAGGCAAGTTGTTTTACTTATCAGAGCCTAGAGTCAGAACTGAGGAGAAAATACATCAAGTACCTACAACACTGTCTGCTACATAATGAGCATTTAATGAATGTTGCCTTTTTCAAATGACTTACCTATCATTCATGAGCCACCACTATCATTTCCTCCACATTTCCTAGCATATGCCTCAACAACTTTTATTTTAATCAAATTACCAAATTAATAATTAAATAGTTTATTGTCATGAAGGCAGAAATTGCATCTTTCATTTTGGGATTCTCAGCAGTTACAGGGTTGTTTAAGCATAAAGAAAGCAATCAGTACATGCTTAGTGATAAATGAATAGCCAGATTTTAAGAATGAAGTATAATAATAAATAATAATAATCACATTAATAATAATAGTAATAACCTACACAGCTGTAGATGTGTAAGATTCACAATGAAACATTAAACCACTAAACGAAGCCTACGTGAATAGGAGATTTCAACCTTAAGAGATGAAGGAGTGGCTCTGATTTTGAGCTTGTGAAGTCATGAAGTACATGAGCTGTGATAGTCTTATTACCTGTAGTGTGGAGCCAGAGAGATAAAAATGATTTTCATTCCATGTCAGATAAATGAAATCTCTAGGTGCTAGAGATAGAAAGTGCAAGATGGATGTTTCCTGCCCCTAATGAGCTTACAGTGAATGGTAAGAGAGACATATAGGAGGGTGAAGTGGGGCTTTGGGGTAGGAAGGTGGGGGGGGTGTTGGGTAAGACAAAGGCAGGGTAAAGACATTTCAGGAACAAGATACTCAACAAAATCAGGTAGAGACTTCACAGAGTCTTCTATTGCTGAAGACACGGCCCCTCTGCATCTTATTAATGAGCCTAACTTTATTCCACAGATGGTGCACTGAAAAAATTTTAAGCCAAGAAGTGTCATGGCCAGACTGCATTTTGAATGAATACACCTGGTGGCTGGGCAGGGAATGGATTTGAGGAAGACTGGACTGGGCCTGGGCAACCATTGGGGGACTGTGTTGGCAATTACAATTGACCCTTGAATAACCCTTGAGGGTTAGGGGCACGGACCCTCTGTGGAGCTGAGTATCCACATACAATTTTGACTCCCCAAAAATGTAACTGCTAATCACCTACTGTTGATCAGAAGCTTTACTGATAATATAAACAGTCGATAAACACATATTTTATTTCTATGTGTTAGATACTGCATTCTTGCAATAAAATAAACTAGAGAAAAGAAATTATTATTAAGAAAATCATAAGGGACAGGAAATACATTTACAATAGAGTATTGTATTTATCAACAAAAATTCACATGGAAGAGGACCAGTGCAGTTAAAACCCATCATGGTCAGTGATCAACTGTGGTCTGAGAAACCAGAAACCAGTGCCATGGAAGTTGGGTTGGATAGTAAGTAGTAATTTGGGAAATACTTAGGAAATAGTATCAGCAGAAATTGGTGTCTGATGGGATGTTGGAGTTTAGTTGATGGAGGGGTTTAAGACGATTTGAGATTTGGGGTCACCTGGGTAGCTCAGTCGGTTGAGCGTCCAACGTTGGCTCAGGTCATGATCCTGCATTCATGGGTTCCAGCCCCACATGGGGCTCTGTGCTGACAGCTCAGAGGCTGGAACCTGCTTCAGATTCTGTGTCTCCCTCTCTCTCTTCCTCTTCCCCGCTCATGCTCTGTCTCCCAAAAAGAAAAAAATGTTAAAAAAATTTTTTTAAAAGACAATTTGAGATTTTTAGCTTACATGGCTAGTTGCAAGATGATTTTAACCACTGGAAGAAAGGATGCCAAAAGAAGCATGTTTTTTAGTGGTAGAGGTGATGAAATGAGTCTGAGATGCCACCAGATGCTTGGCAGTGTTTGAGCCTGAGTCTCAGAGAAGACATTTGGACTGGAGAGATGGGGTCACCTGAACCAAGGAGGACAGGGATATCACTTCTGAGATAGCCCTGCGGCATAAACAATGGCTGGTTGACATGATTATATAATGTAAGTAGGACATTGCCCCAATGTGGGGAGAATCAGGGCCTATATATAACTGCTTTGAATTTCCTGGGGCATCCTTAGAAGAGGCAGTCAACTCACAAATTTTAAAATAAAAAAAACGGCATCAAAAGAGTTCATTCAATAAATGCTCATCCACTGTTTAATATATAAAAAAACACATATTTCTAAAGAGAGAGAAGAATAGGGATTTATAAAGGGAAAGAAAGAGGGGAGTAGAGGGAAAAGAAAGGGGTAGAGAGAAAGAGGTCAGAGATCTCATGGGAGAGGAAAGAATTCCTGGTCGTAGGAATCTGATGATGATCCCAGCTACTTGTCTGCACAATGGACAGTCCTTTTCTTTTCTTCTTCCAGTGGGAGAGCTTAAGGTTTTATCTAAATATATATGAAATCAGTATTATATGTGTACACCAAATATGCATGGGTTTCCATTTGGAACTTTTTGTTCAAAGGGTGTGCTCAGGTATTTGTTAATATTGAGTTCATACAGTGGCAAGTCACTTTCAAATGAAGGGCTAAGAAAGAGGAAACTACTGACTTTTGTATTCTGCTGTGTGTTTTTTTTAGCGCTTTTGACTTTTAACAGTAATTCTTAGGTCAAAAAAATAAATAAAATATTTCTTAGGTCGTACTTGCCCTATGATTTCTGTTCTCTCCTCTGAGGTGTCCCTTCCATTGGCCATCAGGCTTCCAGCCACCAGTGGGGAGGGACCCAGCAGGAGCCCTACAGGATGAAGAGCGGCCCGTGTAATGAATGGTTCAGGCCATGGGCTCTGAACAGGAATAAATGAGTCTGGTTCAACTTCCAACACTGGGTCTTGAGCCAATGACCATGGGCAAGCACCTGTGTCTTGTGTCAAATCCAAAGCCAGGATAAGTCAATCATTTACCTTTGTGAGCTGTGGTAGGTAAAATGAGAAAGAGGTCGGTGAAACACTTAGCCCAACGTCTAGCCATGAGTAAATGCTCCCTAGTGAGCAATTATTATTACTATTAAACTAATGATCATGTGCATTTTATTATTGTTTGAATGATCAAACCCACAATCCTCTGGGAAATGGCTTTCAGAGTACATGCCACATCCTTGCTGTCCCCTATAAACTCCAAACTGCAAGGCTCAGGGGCTAGGCAGGCTGGTGAAGTAAATGTGCAGCCCACCAGGGCATGGGGCAAGCCATGGTAGAATGAATTGGTTGAGAATTGCTCAAATTTAAGACCACCGCCTTCTCTTGGCCAGACAGCGAAGTAAATGTCTTCATCACAATGAGACTGAAATCTCAGGACACACAAGAAAGATGCAGTCACAATGCACCAGGTGTTACTTGCCCTGCTTGACACTCTTGCCAGAGACCTTGAGCCCCCCAGGCCCCTGGGGAGCTGACCGCAGGAGGGGTGCCTCACCGCAGTGTCCAAAGACTTCAGGCTGGAGCAGGACAGCACTGCTCCGATCCCTGTTAATATTACCTGTTCTGGGGCAATTCAATTGCAGTTTTTGCCTCAGAAGAAATCTTGCAACATTCTTTGGCTTCTTTGGGACATAAAGGGAGAAGTTGCTCCCTATCTACTAAAGGAGACATACATGCATAACGTGATTAAAACAACCCTCACCCAGGGTGGGTACAGGGTACCTCAGTCAGTCCCGCCCATGTAGCTGTGCCCAAATCTTATGGGAAAGGCATTTGGACTGTGGTTGACGACCCTTGCCTAAAAGCACTGATATCCTTTACATGGATTCCTGGGCACAGAAAGTGACTTGCCTGAGGGACCCAAGGTTTCAGGTTCTGACTGAAGATCTTCCTTAGGCTGCCCTGTAAATGGAGCATAAGGGCCCTGGGCAGAAGGGCGGGCTGTTTATGCGACTAAATACCCCAGCCCTTTCCTCCTGCACCATCTCTCTCCATCAGCCTCTCTGTCCCCTCCTTTTTTCTTCATCTTTCTCCACCTTATTGGATGGGAGCACTTACATTTATATTTCCCTCATCAGACTGCTCATTTTTAGCTGAACTTTGAAGTGATTACAGGAAACTTAACACCTCTCCTGACCCTTTGCACCAAGGATTTAACAGAAAGTTTTGGGTCACTACAGACCTTTCTAGTCTTTACCTACATTATTTTTCTAGATTGTAGAGCAAAGTGTCATGAACATGGAACAAATACAGCATTGAGTAGCTCACTAAACCCCTATTTTTTTAAATCAGCACATAGGCCAATGAAGAAGGTTCCTCTCAGGTCAATGGCTTGGCTGTTCTGCTCCTTTTCTGAGTGGTGCTCACCCGCCTCTGGGAATACAAGTTCAGCAAGAGCATTATGGTTGGCTCACAGGGACACTGTCACATTTGCAAATGCTTTAAGTCACCATATCTTACATGGCAGTGAATGTGGTGGGAGAAGATTGACCAAGCACCTTCTGAGCTTTACACCCTTTGATGGCACCCACATCTCTAGAGAGAACACGCAGACAGAGGATGGGCCTCGTGGTGACCCTCGGCTTCAGTTCCAGGATTCTGGGTTCAGGCCATTCTTGAGAAAAATTGTTAACTCTTCTAACCCTTGGCTTCTGTGTCTGTGGAATGCCGACAATAACATGATTTAATCACAAGCATTGAATTGTATCATGTATCTAAAGGACTTAGCATAGTGTCACCCATGTAATAAACACCATATGAATGGTAGCTACTAATATTATGTTATTTGATTTAATCCCTACTCCTCTACTGAGGAAGGGGACGCCGGGGTTCGGTGAATTAGTGGAGTCCACCCAAAGCCATGGAGCTATTAGAGAAATGACGAGGTGAGGTTGTTCTCAGGTTATCTGACTCTAACCTGTCTATCTGATGGGCCCCCTCGTTGGCCCAGAGCTCCGTAGACACACCTCGACTCTGAGGAAGTACAGTGGCCTTGAGTGAGTGAGGACTCCCCCTTGATGTGCGTGAGGGGGAGACACATTCAGAGTTGAAAGTGGTGATTACTTTCTTCAAAGCTCTTGGACTGTCATGGTGTAAATCATGAGCCCTATTGAGCCACCTATGTGGTCATTCGAATGGCACGTTTTAGGGTAGAATTTAAAGGCTTATATTCATTAATAGTTCTCAATTCTGACAGACTATATTATTTAGAAATGAGACATTCTTATACACTTAATTGAACCTTATTCTTTTCTGATCTTTTTCAAACAGCATCTCAGGAGGGCCTGCCTGAACTGTCCTATAAACAATTTCACACGACACCCACACACACGTCCTCAACAGATTTATGAGTCCTTAGCACCTACCCATATCTGGGATTCTTTCTACTTCCTTCTTTATCCTGTTTGCTGCCTATCTCTCCTACCAGAGTGTAAGGCTCAAAGGTTGGTGCTCAGGGAATGCTCGCTGAAAAGTGGGTAAAAGCATTCATATCATTTTCCTATGTCTATTTACTCTTCAGCCTGACGATTCCACAGAACCAAAATTCTCCAGCTTACCAGGCATCACCTCACTGTTAACAGTTTTCCCCCTAAAAGTCTTTGTGGAGGTTCATTTTTTTAAAAATGTTATTTATTTGAGAGAGGGACAGACAGACAGAGAGCACAAATGGGAGAGGGGCAGAGAGAGAGGGAGAGAGAGAACCACAAGCAGGGTCTGCACTGTCAGCACAGAGTCCAACTCGGGGCTCGATCTCATGAAGCACGAGATCATGACCTGAGCAGAAATCAAAAGTTGGACTCTTAACTGACTGAGCCACCCAGGTGCCCCTGGAAGTTTCATTTCTATTCTGCCACCTGTTATGACCTCAGTTAAACTAATCAATAAATAAGATAGGTCTGTTTTGCTGTAGAAGCGTTGAATTTATTTCTCCAAAAAGTATAGTATACCTTTATAGTCTAGAAATACTAAAATATTTCCCACGTTGTACCTAGGGAGTTGAGGCTTTAGGAAAACCAGATTATTTTTAGGGGGAAAAAGGAGAGGGAAGGGAAGAGACGGGGAACGGGGTAGCGGACCAGGCATCAGAGTAATTAGGTTCTCATACTGACCGTTACTGGATGCAGGACTTTGGGAAAGCTTCTTTGGAATTAAGTTCCCTTCCCCTTGGAAACAAGCAGGTCAGAGCAGATGACTTCACAGTTCTCTGAAGGTCTAACTTTCTGGGTTTTACCACACACATGTAGATCTAACCAGGTCCGGCATTCTATGACTCAAGATAACTCAAAATGTGTTTTGTAATGTCAGGGACACTTTTCATGTCTTACTTCTTTCCATTGTGGTAAAAGAATTGTCTTTCTGTACAGGCACAAGCATTGATCCAACAAGGCTTACCCTGAAGATCTTCTCCTTTGGATTCCTTTGCCCCTAACCCAGCCCTTTGTTTTCCGAAGAGTAATAGAAACAAAACTGTCAGGATTTTCAAAATTGATGGCGGCCTTTGGCGACCTTTCAAAGTTGCTCTCCAGGCTCATGCAAAACATGCAAAATAAAGACTCCAGCTTTCTTTGAAAATAGAATTGGTTTGAAACTAGGGGCTTTGGAAACAGGCAGCTGAGCAGATTTCCTTCTGTAAATACTACATTGACTCTCCATGGGGGATGGGAAGTGCGAGGAATTTAAATATAGGTTTTGGTTATTAATAAGCTAAAGGATCACTCTTGTGGAATATATTACTGGTAATATTAAGTTCTCTCTGCTGAAAAAGAAAAGACATGTCTAGAAACAAAAAGATAAAGTCATACGAAGTATCTCCTTTGAGATTGTAATCAGTCCTTATCCATGTCCTGGAAGAGAGAGTTATTAGTTTTATTAAAATGAGAGATTGTGAGAGTACTAGTTTAGAGAACTTTGATAAACAAGGTCAAAACCAACATTTCCCAGTTAGCTTCTGAAAACTGCCTCAGATAAACTTTAAAATGAGTTTGATTTTGCATAGTATTTTTTTATTTAAACAGTTTTTTAATGTTTATTTATTTTTGAGAGAGAGAGAGAGAGTGTGTGAACATGTGTGGTGGAGGGACAGAGAGAAAGGGAGACAGAATCTGAAGCAGCCTCCAGGCTCTGAGCTGTCAGCATACAGCCTGACACGGGGCTTGAACTCATGAACCACAAGATCATGACCTGAGCCAAAGTCAGATACTCAACTGACTGGGCCACCCAGGAGCCCCTGATTTTGCACAGTATTAAGGGAGGACATACATGTAAAGATTTTATGAGCATTAATAAACAGGCAGGATGTTGATAAGTAAATTAATTCATTAATTCGACATGTTAAATAAAATGTCACTGACATTGCCTAATAAGCATCTTGTCTGGACAAGCCTTTCATATAAGTTTCCAGAATTAACCCATGCAACAAATACGTGAAGGAGATAGTATTTTCCCATTAAACTAATGGGAACAGTTTGGTAAATTGCCAGCTACCAAATGGTTAATGAGTGGTTGTTGCAGACTGAACGTTTGTGGTTTCCCCAACTCCCATCAAATTCTTACATGGAAGCCCTAAGCCCCAGCGTGATGGCATTGGGAGGCGGGGCCTTTGGGGAGTGACTAGGTTCAGATGACGTCAGCAAGGTACCACCCCCCACAATGGGATTAGTGTCCTTATAAGAAGAGGAAAAGAAGGGCACCTGGGAGGCTTAGTCGCTTAAGCGTTTGACTCTTGATTTCTGCTCCGGTCATGATCTCATGATTCATGAGGTCGAGCTCCTCCTCAGGCTCTGTGTTCACAGTGTGGAGCCTGCTGGGGATGCTATCTCCCTCTCCGTTTGCTCTTCCCCTGCTTACACACACACACACACACTCTCTCTCTCTCTCTCTCAAAATAAATACACTTTTTTGATAAAAAAAAAAAAAAAAGAAAAGAAAAGAAGAGGGAGAGAGATCAGAGCTTTGGCTCTCCGCCAGCACGCACGGCGAGAGGGCCGCTGTCTGTAAGCCTGGGAGGGAATCCTACCAAGAACCAAGTCTGCCAGCACCTTGGTCTTGGCTTCCTCAGCCTCTAGGAACCTTGGGAAAGACACGCCTGTTGCTGAAGTCCCCCAGATGCTGGTCTGGGGTGCGGCAGCTTGAGCTACGCCAGCGGACGAGCCCGCATTGTACCCCAACTCTCTTAGATTCCAGAGTCCACGCCGGCAGGGACACGGGGTCGGGAGTGGTCACGGGCAACAGGGCGCTGATGGGGTAGACGGGACGCACCGCAGGACCGCCTTGGGTGGCTGTGGTCCAAGCCCCTGGCATCTTATGGGCACGAGCTCCTTTCTTCCCCAAGCAGAAACCTTGAACATGGGAGACGCCTTCCCGGCTTCCCTTTCCCCGTGAACCTGCACAGACTCGGGCTCTGTGCCCTCGTCCTCTTACCGTACTTCGAATCTGTCCCTTCGGACGACCCTGACCTTCCCACCTTAGCCCAGCAGCGCCTCTCCGCCTGGTCTCCCTGCCTTCGGTCCATCTTAACCCGGGAGCCGTTGCTTTAAAACTCAACATTATCTGTGCTACTTTCCTGCTTTAAATGCTTCGGCGGTCCGAGGTCCCTTGGGGGAATGTCAGTGTCCTTTCGTGGGGTGGATGACAGTGTCAGTGCGGGACACAGCCGTGACCCGCTCCCTGAGCCCTGTGCCCCACGCGCTGGGTCTCCCTTGCTTGACTGACGCCATTCCTCTCCCGTCCCCTTGTCCCTAGGATCAGCCACGTCCAGCCCGCAGAGATGATTTTCGAGCTAAAAAAAAAAAGCAGAAATAAATACAAAAATAGATCATTAGGGTGTTTAAATCGGAATTGTATGCAAATGTAAATAATGCATATGTAAAGCAATCACTGGGATGCTATTTATATAACACCCTTTCACCCAAAGATGGTAAAGCAGTTTACACACATTGTCTTCTTAATCTTCACCATCTTCCGTTGAATTGTGTGACAAATGAGGCTTTGAATCACAAACTTCTTTCCCCGTTTTGCCTTCCAAACTGTCCCTGGGTAATTTGTGGAGTGACGTAACATAGGCAACTAGTTACTTATCGGAAGTTACTAATGTAGGTGCCACACTCAAGGATCAGTGTCTTTTCTGTTACAGACGGAAATGTGGTGCTCGGCTATAAGGAACACCTGAGCACGTGAGATCATCAAGCCACACTCAGGTGTGCAGGAATGTACCAAAGGCCCGTTAGGGCTGCTGGTCATTTTCTTGATTGAAATCGGAAGAGTAATAATTATCAGTGTGCTGAAGGCCAGCAGCCTCCATACATGAGTGGTTTCGTAAAAGCATGCTACATTTTTGCCATCCATAACAGGCACTGTGACTAAGGCACAGCATTTCTAGCCTTCACATGATCTGCCTTCTGACCTTGCTTACTATTTTTTATCTCTCTCTCCCCCTTTTCTTATATCTCACTTCTGTTACTCTGACCCCCTTCTGTTTCAAGAACATAGTAGGCATGATCTGACCTCAGGACCTTTGCACTTACTATTCTGCTGGCTGGAGGCTCTTCCCCCATATGTCATCCCAGCTCACTCCCTCACTTTATTTGGGTCTAGACCATTCTTGATTCCTCTTACCCTATTTTATACTTCTTCTTTGCCTTTATCAGTACCTGGCAGGTTTTATGTTTATCTGCTTACTATTCTTTTTTCCCCCTTTCTATAATACAATCTCCATTAGAGCAGAGACCTTGTCTATGTTTTACTATTGTGTCCCCTAGTACCTAGAACTGTGCCCAAAATGTAGAGACACTCAACAGATACTTGATGCATGAGTAAATACGCAGATAAACAAATAGCTCTAGCCTCTGTGGTGTAATTAGAACAATCAGTACATTTATTTGCAGGGGCGCTTAACTGGCTGTTCTTAAGGTGAATTGTGAAAGTCAAGGTTTCAGCCTTGTTCATACCTTAGAGTAAGAAACTATGATAGAATTTCCATGAGATTTGTAACCTGAATGAGAAGCACGTAAAGGGAAGATATCCTTACGGTCTACAAGTTGTCATCAAGTCAGAAACTTTTATACAAGCAATTAACTAGTGTGCAGATTGGAACGTGAGAGTGATCATTAGTTATCACTCCTGTGTATGATTGTTTCTGTCTCTAGTCTCTAAACAATGTAGTCAGAATATGAGTACACACACACACACACACACACACACACACACACCTCTAACATGCATGGTTTCTATTTGTTTCTGATGATATAATTTGGAGACCCGATAATATATAGCCTGCCCCCTCCGCCCCCACAAAACGGTCCCTTCTGGAAGCTGCCAGATGGTTCCATTTGTTCCAGCTGTCTCCCAGATCCACAGACTGCCTATATTGTCTTAAATTATGTCTTTGAAACATTCCTTTTGACCACTGGGTTTGTGCTCACCACAGGATATTTGCTCATACATTGCACTGTCAGCCGGTTCCTATCCTGGGTCCATCAAGCAGTGGGTGTTATAGCAAGCAGGGCATCAGTACTGACAGACGGAGTATATTCCAGAACCTGAATCCTGATGGGCCTCTCAGTTCCATGAAAAAAAAAATTATAGAAAAAACATTCTGAATGTAGAGATCTGTCATCCTAGGGACCACTGGCAGATTGTCATCTCTGCTGTTTTCTAACATGTCAGGAAATAAGGATTAGCAAATACGAGTCACATGAGTTCTACAATAGCTTCAAAACATGCATTAGATGTGTGCCTCTTTTAGGGCCAGAGCCCATCTGGCCGTTTCATCTCTAAGCTGTTTGGAGGCAGCTACGAATTATTCCAGAGGTACGTGGTTCCCGCACGAGGCTCCCAGGCTGGCCTGCAAGTGTGCGCATCCCAGCAGGATCTGGCAAAGGCCAGAGCGAGGTTGAAGGATGGAGGGAGTTACTCAGACAAGACAAGAGGCAGTATAATTAGACAGGGAATAAAAAGCCTGTTCAAGCTAAGAGTAAGAAATGGAAAATTACAAGTCTGATGATCGAGTCTGATGAGGCAACCCTGGGAGCAGTGATGAGGCCAGGGTGTCAGGAGCGAAGGCAGAAGAGAGGGACAGAGCAAGCCCAGCCTTTCCGGGGCCTGCATTCACCAGCTGCCTCTCTACTCACCGCTGCGTCAGGTAGCACCCGACAGGCCTGCCTTAAAGGTCCACAGTGGGAGTGGGCACAGACTTGGCTCGCAAACAGGATAATGGCGCAGAAAGGTTGCCTGTGACATTTACTAATGACAGGACGTCAGGAAAGGGGGAGTGTTCAGCTCTTTCAAAAGAAGATAGAAATTCAATGCAGCCTTGAAAAAGTTGAAGACAGGGGTCAGTTCCAACCAGCATCAAACACAGGGTATACCTGGGGAGGGGAGGCGGAAATGCGCTCAAATACTGGGTCAGAAATGAAAGGTTTGGTGACTTTTCTGGATGGTGTCACCGTATATTGCTATTAAAGCATCAGGAAACTTGAGACTCTCTATCACCACCCACCTCTGCAGCCCATCTGAGCCTCTTAAAGAGACATGACTTTTTCTCTGAGTTTCTCTTATTCAGTCCAGGTAGAAAGCACAGAGTAAGAAGTTGAGACCATGTCTAAATATCATCAACCTCACATGCCTGTGGGATAAATTGCATGTTCTGAGTATGGTAGTGCCCCAGCGAAAGGAATTAGGGGACTTCACGCATGAACAATGATTATCCAAATGATTTTGCCCCATCTTCTCCCACCGTGCGGGGGACATATCAAAGAGGAGGTGATATTTAATAACTGCTGGAACAAAGATGAAGAGGGGGATGGGGAGGGAAGCGTTGTGCAGGGTTGAGCACAACCAGAGGGTATGAAGTGGGCGCCGGAGGGCAAGGAAGAGACGCTGAAAACGAGTGCGGCCAAATGAGAGGCTCTGACAAAAATAAACAGAATTGGGATTTTTTGAACCAGAGTGTAAAAATGTGCGGGTTACCAAATGGCAGGCATCCAGGGTCTATCAGGTATTACAAATCAATAAATCTTGAGCACACAAGGAGATTAATGCTAGTAACTAATATTTATGTGACACATACAGATTACAAAGCACATCTCTATATGATGGCTACTTTCTTTTCCCAACAGCCCAGTAGAAATAGCCTCACTTTCCAGTTGAAGAAGTGGCACCGAGAGAAACTGAAGCAACCATCTCCAGGACACAGAACTCGTATTAGTTAGGGTCAGGCACACGAGCTACTGAAACAAACAATTCCCAAAGTGAAGTGGCTTAATAAACAGAAGCCTATTCCTTGCAATAGATGATGATAGATGATAGATAGGTGATAAACAGATAGATATATAGATAGATGATAAACAGATATAGAGATAGTTGATAGACAAAATTACCTGCAGTATTAACTAAGAAATTTTTTTAAATGTTATTTATTTTTGAGAGAGAGAGTGAGCACGTGAGTGCACGAGAGAGCATGAGTCCGGGAAGGGCAGAGAGAGAAGGAGACACAGAATCTGAAGCAGGCTCCAGCTTCTGAGCTATGAGCACGCAGCCTGGCATGGGGCTCGAACCCACAAACCGCGAGACCATGACCTGAGCCAAAGTCGGACACTTAACCAACTGAGCCACCCAGGTGCCCCAATAGTTTTGTTATTTTTATAATGGCTGTAATTTATAATTAACAAAAGGTGATCCTTTTATCATGTTCTGAACTTGGCATGAGAGACTCTTTAAGAGCCATTTGCTTAAGACACACTCATATCGTCTCTTCAACCAGAACATACCTGTTTTATGGGAAGAAGAGTGGTCTCATGAAACAATTGTTGACCTACTGTTTGTAGTTTGTAGTTACATGTAAACTGAGACACCCTTATTTCTCTTCTATTTTTTTAATGTTCATTTATTTAAGTTTGAGAGAAAGCACGAGTGGAGGAGGGGCAAAGAGAGAGGGAGAGAGAATCAAAAGCAGGCTCTGCACTGTCAGCACAGAGAGCCCGATGTGGGGCTCGAACCCACAAACCATGAGATCGTGACCGGAGACAAAATCAAGAGTCGATGGCTCAACCGACTGAGCCACCCAGGCACCCCTCCTTTAAATGATGTTAATTTAGAAAAAAAAAAATCCTCCTTGAGAAATAGGAGACAAGGCAATGAATGGAAAGGAGATGGAGAGATTAATTAGAGAAAGAAAACGTCACATTGGCTCTGTCCTGTATTGGATGCTCACTACATCAACGTACGGATGATATATAATTATGAAAAGCCATTGTCGAAGCAGTACACGAGTCTATTGATTTTACTATCATGGGTACATTACTGTCTTACCTTTGTAAGATTCAAATGAATGGAGAGGGTACAAAGATTCTCCATAAATTAGAGTCATTCGTTTTCATTTTGAGAAAAAGAAAGCATGTCATATTTTCCTCATTTTAATTGAGATCTGGCAGGTCTCAGATAAGAACTTTATAAAGCAGTCATTTTATTTTATTGTATTTAAATTTTTTAAACATTTTTTATTTATTTCTGAGAGAGAGAGACAGCGTGAGCAAGGAAGGGTCAGAGAGAGAGGGAGACACAGAATTCAAAGACAGGCTCCAGGCTCTGAGCTAGCTGTCAGCACAGAACCCGATGCGGGGCTCAAATCCACGAACCGTGAGATCATGACCTGAGCCAAAGTCGGCCGCCCAACCAATTGAGCCACTCAGGCATCCCTAAAGTAGTCATTTTAAAGGGAATTTATTTCTGCCATAACAGTAAATAAGTAGGATGATAACCACGGTAGCCTCAAGGCAAAGTATTGAAGAGATTTCGCAACGTAAAGGAACGGAGGTTTGCAAGTGATGCTGATATGTTTAATTGTGCTGTAATAGATACTCTAATGCATGGCAGGTAAATTTACTGTATTATATAATTAGGTTTTTTTTTTAATTCAGCAGTTATTTACTACATACCTATAAAAAGTAAGGCCCTATCCTAAGTGGTACAGAAAATAAAAAGAATCTTAGTTTATGGTTCTTGCCTTCAAAAAAAAGATGATCTAATTAGGAAGACAGTACTGACACAGGCAACAATCAATAATAATAGTAATAATAATAACAATAACATCAACAACAGTAATAGCAACATCAACATTTGTTGAGCTCTTACTGTGTGTCTAACACTATGATAATTGTTCTTATGGCATTACACTGTGAATCATAAATCCCCCCAACGGCCCTGGAAGTGTGCCATATTTCTATTCCCATTTTATAGAAGAAGAGATGGAGGGTCAGAGAGTTTATCCAGCCCAGTCAGAGAATAAGGTGTTCTAAATAAATTTCCAGATAAATAAAGAAACAGTCAAGGTTCCTACATTTGTTTCATCATTTGGGATGTATGTGTGCTAACGCGTGTGGTCCAGCTTCTGCAAGAGCAGAAGGATCCGGAACTCTTTCCTTGATGATTTAGGGACTCACGATGCACTTCAGATGTTTCATCTTCTTTGAATGCGGTGATCGAAGGCTACAGCCCCTATTCTCACTGGTGTCAGGCTGACAGGAACCACAATTGTTGGAATTAGGTGTGAAATAAGGGTAAATTCTCTCTTAATGAAGTCCGGGTGAACTTGCTCTAAACAAAGTAGGACTTTTTAGTCATTTGTTTGTGTTTTGGTCTGTCTTCTGGTTCCAAGCTGTGAGCTGAACGGCTGGGCTGTGGCATCAACGAGATCCTATTACATGTGTTACAAGAAGAAAACATTAGCTGCACTTTGCTTTCTGCAATTTATAATCCCTATGCTCTTAGCACGGTTTAGCAACTGTTGAATCTAAACTCATCAGTATGATTTTGAAAGCCTTCAATTTTTACCTTCCATGTCAAAAATGTACTTTCTGTATACACGTGATGTTACCAGAGTTGCTGAAGATTGTACTCCGTTTCCCCAGAACGTTGCCTATGTTAGTGGACAAAGAATGAGGACAAGAGGGCTCAGAATGACAGCTGTCAGCCAAAGGGTATGTCATGGTTAATGGCAGGGCTCAGAGCCGGGTGCAAGAAAGCTGGCCTTTCTCATAAAGGCTGCAAGCAGCCAGCCAGAGCTACCATTAGGCCTTAAGAATCCATTCGTCTAGGGGCACCTGGGTGACTCAGTCGGTTATAAGCAGCTGACTCCAGCTCAGGTCATGATCTCTCAGTTCAAGAGTTCAAGCCCTGCATCGGGCTCTGTGCTGACAGCTCAGAGCCTGGAGCCTGCTTCGGATTCTGTGTCTCCCTCCTTCTCTGCCCCTCCTTTGCTTGTGCTCTGTCTCTCTCTGTCTCTCAAAAATAAATAAACATTAAAAAAAAATCGTCTACAGCTGCCGAAAAGCACAGACAAGCTGACAAAAACTCAGAGGAATCCCAGAATGTGGAACCTCGATGCTCTGTCCATTGTGGATGTTTGCATCTTTTCATGCTGATAATAGTACTCAAGGACCCTATGCAATTCGGCAAATGAGGAAGCCTGCAGAGCCCTGTTATAGAAATGTCAGGAAGTAAGTTCTGACCAAAGAAGCCAGTAAAGAGGTTTGCCGTGGTTAGCCGGTGGTGCAGTTGCACTGCGTTTTTGGAAGTGGTATTTGAGAGTCTTGGCATTGTTGCCATTGTCTCTATCTTTTATTTATAACAATTGGCCAAATAGGAGTTTATCATTCGCACTATGTCACCAGCTCCTCCCTGCAACTCAGGGTAAATGCAAAGATGCTACATTTAGGCATGTTTTATAGCAGATGGACCCTTTCTTGCGGCAATGAATTCCCTACACTCTGGTTATTCCTCCAGAAGGATGGGACCGGTCAGGGTTTGTGCATCAGATAAAGGTTAGATGAAGCCACTTCTGACATCGACCTGCTGCTAGGCAGCACCCTGCCTCACTGCTCAGCACCCCTTCCCATCTTCTCATCATCCCCACCTTCCATTTTTGCCTCTGCTGAGACCTTGGCCTCTGGGCAACCCTCTAGTTGTCCTTCAAGTGGCAGCTCACAGGCTCCATTCAGATTAAACAGTTGCTAAACTGGGCAAAGGGTGCAGTGATATTAAATTGCAGAAAGCGAAGTACGGCTAATGTTTTCTTCTTGCAACACATGTAATAGCATCTCGCTGATGCCACAGCCTAGCCATTCAGCTCACAGCTTGGAACCAGAAGAGAGACCAAAACACAAACAAATGACTAAAAAGTCCTAGAGCTGCTGGAACATACAAAATTTATTTCAAAAGTGTATGACTTTGTTTGGAGCAAGTTTGCCCGGACTCCCTTCAGGGAGAATTTACCCTATTTCACACCTAACTCCAACAATTGTGGTTCCTGTCACTCTGACACTGGTCAGAATAGGACTGTAGCTCTGAATCACCAAATTAAAAAACAAAGAAAAAGTTTATTTATTTTGAGGGGGGTGAGAGAGGGGTAGACAGATGGGGAGAGAGAGAGAATCCCAAGCAGGTTCTGCACTGTCAGTGCAGAGCCCGCTCTGGGCTTCGAACCCACAAACCATGACCTCAGGACCTGAGCCAAAATCAAGCGTGGGATGCTTAACAGACTGAGCCACCCAGGGGCCTCCGAAATCGGCAAATTAAAACAAAATGAAACATGAGTCCCGTCTGCATGCTCAAGAAGAATGGAGAGCTAAGAAGGCATTTTAGTGGACACGTAGCACTTCATGCTCTAAGCCCTTCCTCTGGATGGGCCTTACTTTTTTCTGCCATGACCGTCTTCCCTGTCTCTGCTCTACAAAATACCTCGATCTTGATCGTCTTTGACTGCTAACTCTTCCTTCTCACGCCCTCCCACCTAGAAAATCATCAGGTCCCATATCCTTGACCTGCAAAGTCTCTTTCCCTTCTCCGTGCCTCCCTTCGTGTTCAAGAGAATGTCACCTCCCAGTGCTTATCATTAATTAATAGGAAGCTGAGGGAATTGAGGGAATCGGAAAGCAGAATGACAGTAGCAACTAGGAGAAAAGAAAGCAAATTTTGACCCTGCAGGGAAAAAAAATCATGAAAAGCGAAGCTAAGCAGACCTCTCTCTGATGGCTTGGTTTTGTTTTAAGGGCTCGAAAAAGGAACAGTAAAGAGAGAGGTGGAGAAGGAAAAGATTGTAGAGATAAATGGAGGCCAGAGAATGAGAGGAGTTTTGGCAAAGGGATCAACCATGTAACCTGAGTTTTGGCAAAGGCTCAGAGGCAGGGTGTGGGGTGGGTGGAGGGAAGACGTGTTGTGCAAACTGGAGGCTGCTAGTGTGGAAAAGCCTCAGCTGGACCAGCTACAAGCAGGGTATTTGGTGACTGGCAGGCGAGCATCTGTGACTTTCTCCTGTGGGTCCTGAATTGGATGCAGGGACGAAAATTAGGGAAGCTGTCAGTTTTTAGTCAAGTTTTGGCCATTTCCGGCCAAGCCTTGTAGATGTTACTGTTTTGCTTCCTGGATTGTCAGTACAGATAGCAGTCTAGCTTCCCGTGAGTTTGATACCATCCCGGGTGCCGTGTCATCAGCAAAACATTGGTTTCAGGGGCCAGGCCGCTGCAGGTTGTGAGTCAAAGTTCTGTTTTCATAGATGGTGTCTGGACATTGTGCGTATGTTTTGTTTCCCAAAATGGATGTGAACTCAGTTTGCTGTCTTGTGTGTAGGCATGGACGTGGCAGGGAAGGGAGTTGGTGACAAAGGTGTTTCAGGAGGGATGGACCCTCAGAGAAGCAATTAGCAGAGAGAAGAATAAGAAATGACGCCATTCCCTAGAACACAAGTGACCACTAAAGTGGCAGGGCCATCTTGTTCCAAGAATATGTCAAGTGCTACCACTATTAGAGCAAGTAGACAGTTGATGCCCTTTGCTCTAAAAAAAAAAAAAAAAAGATTCGGAGTAAGTTAGTAACTTAGTAACTTGAGATTAACAAGCAATTGGGTAGTGAATAAAGGTGAGGACTGTGTAAGCAGTACCTTCCAGAGGCTCCGCGTAAAGCCGCCGTGTCGTGGGGTAGCCCAGTCAAACCAGTGGTGGCAAAGGGGAAGACAGTCCGCAGAATTCATGGGGACTCCACCTGCCACAGAGTTCATAACAATCCCCAGTCATAGACCAAAGCCTGCTTCCTAGATCACACCGTTGGAACGTTTGACAGGGTCTCAGCACGTCATTCCAGATTTCTGTTCATTGTCCATCTGTCAGCCTCAGCTCTGCCTCCATCTCTCACCAAATCTGTCTTCCGCGCCTGCGTGATCTGGTGTCAGGCTGCCTCTCACCCTCGAGCCATGCCAGATCAGCAATCACAACAAGCACTGTGTTATGCTTAGACGTTCTCATTCTCTTCAAGTTTCCTACAGAGGACATCTCTACGCTTAGATACGGTGATGGTGAATGGTTACTCTATTCTGTCCCTTAAAGAAGATTGCCAAGAATTCCGTTTCAGGGTAAATTGTAGTTAGTTGTAGAATGACTTACTTTTCTCCATTAATGAACCATGTCTGGAGATAGTCAAATGATGGGACATAAGCTTCTCTAATAAATAATAACGCTGCACAGGGCACCTGGGGGGCTCAGTCGGTTGAGCGTCCGACTTGGCTCCGGTCATGATCTCATGGTTCGTGGGTTCGAGCCCTACGTCGGGCTCTGTGCTGACAGCTTAGAGCCTGGAGCTGCTTCAGATTTTGTGTCTCCCTCTCTCTCTACCCCTCCCCCACTCATGATCTGTCTCTCTCTGTCTTAAAAATAAATAAACATTTAAAGAATTTTTTTAAAAAGCCAGCTATATAGGCACAAACTTCAAAAAATAATAATAATAATACCGCCGCCCCCTTTAGGCCGGTTAACTGAATTTCAGCGAAGATGCCTACAGTGCCTCACCCTGTCTCTAAGGACTGTGCTGAGGTGATAGAATCACATTCAATGGAGAAGAGATTACGAATCGGTTAGCTTAAGTTCTCCCACAAGTGTAATAGGAATTCAATAGAATGAAAGCAATATAGTAACAGAAAAAGAGGTATGTGTGTGTGCATATTTGTATGTGTGTGTGTGTTGCCATGCCTGCACTGACTAATTATGTCTTTGTTAGCAAATTTTTTGTGAGTCAGTGTCATCTAGTAAAGCTCCAAGGAGAGTGTATACACGATACTCTCTAATTCTAAATTCATGCCCTAAGGATGAGAAATACAGGAATAAAGCATGTTTGCCCAGAGTCCTTTCTTTCCCTATGTTCACCCATCAGAATTTCAGACTGAAATGAGGGCATTGAACAAGTTCAGGTTTATATGAACTAGATGGAGATAAAGATGATGATCATGGGCATCATGAATCCAGAAATGTGAACAAGATAATGTCAGTGCCACAGTCACTAATAATATGGCTAGCGCTGTGGTCGTTTGCTATAGTTGCCTTAACAAAACACGCAGACTGGTGGCTTCAGTAATGGAAATGTGTGTTCTCACAGTTCTGGAGGAGAAGGATCCAGACGTCTCTGGGTTGGTTTCTTCCAGGGCTTCTCCTTGGCTCGCAGGTGGCTGGCTTTGTCCTGTGTCCTGGTGTGGTCCTCCCTCTGGGAATGTCTGTGTTCTAATTTCCTCTTGTGATAAGGACACCAGTCATATTGGCTTAGGGCCCGTCCTAATAACCTCATTTTACCTCAGTCACCTCTTTCAGGCGCTGTCTCCAAATATGGTCCCATTCTGAGGTGCTGGGGGTTTTGAACTTCAACTCAAGAACTTGGAGGAGATGCCGTTTTGCCTATAACAAGTGCCAAAAGTAGGCTCCTCCGTTGTGAGAAAGGGATAAAAATAGGGCTCCTGTGTGGAAACTGATCTGGAATTACATCTTGTTTCCTGAGGAAATATTTGAATATTGGAATTCTCAAATCTTATTTTAACTTCTCATAAGTTCACGTATTTTGCAGAAAATCTTACAAAGTGAAATATCTTTACAAAATATTTGGAAGACTCCTATGATGTTTCCGGTTTAAAGAAAATCATTTTAATCTTGAAAGTAAAAGTACTCATCATTTCATATTTCTATTCGAATAGCTATTTAGAATAAAATATCTAAGAAGTAGATTTTTAAAGCATGTGATTTGAAAATATAGCATCACATGGCTGTCTTATATGCTGCTATTTTATTTTAATTTATTAACGTTTATTTATTTTTGAGAGAGACAGAGACAGAGAGTGAGCAGAGGAGGAACAGAGAGAGAGGGAGACACAGAATCCGAAGCAGGCCCTAACGCAAGGCTTATAACCAGAGACGCAAGATTATGACCTGAGCCGAAGGCAGAAGGTTAACCAACTGAGCCACCCAGGTGCCCCCTATGCTGCTATTTTAGAGGGCAATGTGAACAGATTTTATAGTAATAAATGTAAAGAGGAATTCAGCTTAAATATTGGAAGATAGGAATATGATAATAAAATTTGATTTTTAATCACATAGGGAGAGAAAATTTAAATCACATGGATATCTTTGACTCCTCCAAAATATTGTATAAGAAATGGACTCATTTATATGAATAACATAAATAGCGTTTTGGTGTGGGTGTAACTAAGCTAGAGAATGTCAGAGAAGGCTCCTTCGTAATGTCAGACCCAGTGCTCTTTTTGCAGAACCAGGTCACCTTAGGAAGGAATGCACACCCCCCCACCCCAACACACAGACTCGAGATCTGCAGCATCAATGTTCAGTCACATCTTTTGGTATCTCAACAGGGTATTGCTTGTACTCCCTATGAATTTCTTCTTGAGCAATTTGCTCAGTCCAGAAAATTCCACGTGTCCATCAATTTATTGAGTTCATCCCGAGGTGATCTAGTTTAAACTGATGAATCTATATCACACCCGAATTTCAGTGTCCCCATGTTCTCTTCTGATAAGGACACTAGTCATTGTGGGTTAGGGTGTAGAGCATGTACAGGGTGTATAGGGTAATCCTAAATAAAATTAGGAAGTGCTTTCCCTTTGACAAATTCCTCTCAAAATAGATCCTCCTCACTGAAGGACCTCTGGCCCCACCCATCCCACCCAGGCCAGCATTTCTGAGATGTCCATGTCCAGCTTCCACTTCATCCCATTAGAATGATGAAGCTTCTTCTTGCTAACACATCGATGGCTCATTTACATGTTAATTCTTCCAAACCTCCCTTAACAGTGTTGCTAATGGTAAGACGTTAAGGCCTCTGGCAAATTGGTAAAAACAGGTTCCTGTAGGGGCCCCTGGGCTCCGACGGTTAAGTGTCTGACTCTTGGTTTCGACTCAGGTCATGATCTCACATCACAGTTCATGAGTTTGAGCCCCATGTCGGGCTCTGCGCTGACAATGCAGCCTGCTTGGGAGTCTCTGTCCCTCTTTCTTTGCCCCTCCTCCACTCACTCCCTCTCAAAAATAAACATTTAAAAAACAAACAATGTCCTGTACTAGAAAGTTCAAAACCACTGTGCACCCCTAGTAACTGAATTATAGTTCACACAGTGTTTAAAATGCCAATATTTTCCTGGGTCTCTTAGATTGTATTTAACAGAATACCCTCAGTGCTCAGTTTCTTTGAAGACATTGGTTTGGTGATGAATCTCGGAAAGCCAAAGGTGCTTTTTACCTGGAGAAATCAAGCTTCTCAGTGATAAACTATAGTCTGTCTACAAGAGAAGATTTGGGACAAAATTATTCCAGTGGTCTGACAAATGCACAAGGTCACTTGAGTTTCTAATTCCTTAGCTCAAGTAGTCATAGCATAGATAGCAAATATAAGAATAATAATAACCAAAAAATAGTAATAACCAGTGAATAGCTTCATATAGAAATCAATAATCGCTCCTCATTTTCTACCTTTTTCCACTGTGTGTTTTTTTTTAATGTTTTTATTTATTTCTGAGAGAGAGAGAGACAGCATGAGCAGGGGAGGGTCAGAGAGAGAAGGAGATACAGAATCTGAAACAGGCTCCAGGCTCTGAGCTGTCAGCACAGAGCCCGACGTGGGGCTTGAACCCATTAACCATGAAATCATGACCTTAGTCGAAGTCAGAGGCTTAACTGACTGAACCACCCAGACGCCCCTCCACTGCATTTTTGAACACCAGGAAAATGCATCTCTTCACATCAGTTTGTAAGTGAAGATGTAAAGATACAATCCAAAGTAGTTTCTCCTTCTTCATTCCTTAGGATGCCACAGTTTCTGTGAGTCCTCCTGTGAAATAGTCAACCATTTTTCTTAACTGTTTTCTAAATAAGTGATTATCGATAAACTTGGTTTATACTACTTCGGTAAACACAGACACATTAATTGCTGTTTTTTAAATGTCAAGACAGAAACAAATCATTGACTCTTATTACATTTTGCAATAATTTTTTTTAAACAGGCAATTTTATTTTGCTTGCAAATTCCAGAGATCCATCCACATCTAGTATCTGAATTGGAAAAGGAAAGAACAAAATAAATTCAGTCAGACATAGGAAAAATAAATTCTATTTTAGGCAAAGCTATGTAAACTGCGGTATTACTGTGGGACATTTGTTATTTGTCACTATTTATGGAGGATTTAAACTGAAGGACTTAGGTTTCATCTGCTGCCTCTGTGAATAGCTGAGCCTGGTAACGCTTGGAGAAGCCAATTAAAAGCCAGGTTGGATTATTGAGGAAGGCTCAATAGCATGACTGCATCCCAGGATTTATGTCCAGATCCTGCCCTTGAGAACTCACTCGGCTCCCGTGGAGGTCAATATCAGCTATGGATATATCATCTTCCACCTGATGGCTGTTCAGTTATATATGTTTCTCAGATATCATCACTTGTTTACTCCACGTCGTTTATAAATCCATGATCCTAAGGTTCGACTAATGAAATAGATCAGTATTCTAATGATATGCTATTTGATAACAATTTCATTAGTATATATACATACTTACCCACACATAGGTCGTGAAACCTTTCCAGGGGCTATGGAGCAAGAACACAGATGGAGGCCCATGTATCGTGTCTAAATATTTTAAAGCCATAAAGTAATCTTTAAAAAATTTTTTAAATGTTTATTTATTGTTGAGACAGAAAGAAACAGAACCTGACTGGGGGAGGGGCAGAGGGAAAGGGAGACACAGAATCTGAAGCAGGCTCTAGGCTCTGAGCTATCAGCACAGAGCCCGACGCAGGGATTGAACCCACAGATGCGAGATCATGAGCTGAGCCGAAGTTGGAAGCTGACCTGACTGAGCCACCCAGGCGCCTCTAAAACCATAAATTAATCTTACGGACTGTTAAGTGAAATATGTCCTGTTGTGTTCGTTCTCCTACTTTCGTAAATATACCTTCAAAATATCAAAATAAAACACGTGTAAATGTTGTTTCTATTGCTTATATATGACTGAAGGTCATCAAAGTGTCAGTAATGATTCAGCTTATCTATTAATGCACAAGTCAAAGTATTAGGCTATGGGCCAGAAGCATTTGCCAGGAAATCAAATGAAGCATATGTAACCCACAGATTATTGTATATTGTTCTAAAAATACTATTTTTCTTGACTTATTTCAAACAAATCACCAAATTTGTTGTTATAAGTAATATCTTCACATGAGCTTTGTTCTAAAGGGGGGACTGTCAAATGAACAACTTTTCTTAGGTTATTAGAGTTTTAAATTTTTCTTTTCATTCATTTCTGTTTATAGAAACTTTATTCTAATAAAGAAGCACCAAACAGGGGTGTCAATGAAATTTTTAAAGCAGTGCTTAGATTCAGAAAGCACTCTCATGTCGAAATATTATAAGGGGTTATGTATGATACCATTATTTTATAGAATATTAGAAAATATTTTATTTAATTGTTTATTTATTTTGAGAGAAAGAAAGCACAAATGGGGAAGGGTCAGAAAGAGGGATAGAGAGAATCCCAAGCAGGCTCCCCACTGTCTGCACAGAGCCCAGTGCAGGGCTTGATCCCATAAACCATGAGATCATGACCTGAGCCAAAATCAAGAGTCAGGTTCTTAACCAATGGAACCACCCAGTAACCCCTACAAAATTTAATTTCATTATATAAATTACTATCAGAAAGTGTGATTTTCATCACCTCTGGAAACAATAGCTGGGTCTTCTCTCTATAGCTATACCTGTGTATCTACAAATTTAATTATATAATGACCTGTTTAATATTTCCAAATGTTCTTCAGCTTTTATGGGCAAATCTTGAGATATTAGGCTACTCCATGAGTATGTTAGGAACCACAAATTAGTACATGAAGAGAAGAAAAAAGAGGAAGGAAGGAAGGAAGGAAGGAAGGAAGGAAGGAAGGAAGGAAGGAAGGGGGAGGAAGGAAGAGGGAAGAAGGAAGGGGGAGGAAGGAAGGGGAAACAAAGAAGGGACTTTCAGTAGTTAGTGGGAAATAATTCTCTATTATTTAAGAGCTTATTTTGCCCATGCCTTCTAAGATAAAGGACTCGAAGATTAATTCATCTTTCTTTTCTCTTACCTAAGCAATTCCACTCATCAATCCTTTCCACACACCAAAGGACATCAACTCTTGCAGCAAATAACACAAAACTTAAAGGCATTCAGCTGTGGTCACCTTTTGTCTAGAAAACACAGGCAAGCCGTGTAGTGAAGTATCTCCGAGAAGTTTGAAAAACATTAACCACAAATGTGTTTGTGAAATGCAACGCCCAAACATAGTTCCCTTTCCCACTTCTAAAGTGTTCTAAGGTGCTGACTCTCCACCATTCATCTCCACCGTTGCATGTGTGTAAATTTGCAAGTGACGCTAAGGTGACATTTTCAGTGACACTGCTCTCAGTTTGGCAGAAATCACTTCAGTTGTTTCAATAGTGATGTGCCCTTTCGCTCACTTTTTAAGGGGGCTTGCTGTGTTGAGGTGAATTTGTTATCCTCTCCCCTATATTTTGATATATCATAAGCGATAAGGGCAGCAAATTCTATAGGTTAGTTGGCCAGATATCATTTCAACCCAGCTGTCATGTTTCACTGGTTTGAAGGCTGCCACTATCTGAGAACCTTTATATCTGATCGGGCCATCTCTTGAAAGTCTAGGAGAGAAAGCCAGGGTGGTGGCTGGAACCCCTCTTCCTCTCAACCTCATTGCCCACTGGCAGCAAGTCATCATGATGTCACACTCGCTTCCTCCAGAATGGTGCCGCTTTTTGAGATATTTTTCCCTGAGATAATTATCATTTGGAAGGCGTCAGACAAATGATTTGAAGGGATGAGGTTAGATGTATTTGTAAATTTTTGGAGAGTAAAGCCATGCATTTGCTCTTCTCTCAAATGTGAGCCAAAAGTAGGGACGCCTGGGCAGCTCAGTCATTTAAGCATTCAACTTCGGCTCAGGTTATGATCTCGCGGTTTGTGAGTTCAAGCCCCACGTCGGGCTCTGTGCTGACTGCTCGGATTCTGTGTCTTCCTTTCTCTCTGGCCCCTTCCCTGTTCACTCTCTCTCTCTCTCTCTCAATAAATAAACATTTAAAAAAAATTTTTTTTGATGTGAGACCATAGTGATGAAAATGTAAGGGTACAAAGCTTCCTTAATTAGTTTTGGAGAGATGCATGACATTTCTGAGAGTAACAGTGTCATCAGTGATGGTCAAATCATTTCCCTCTGGCTTGGTAATGCACTTTTGTGTTTCATTCAAATACAAACTCCCTGATTAGAGGATTGCCTACTTGTGAAATAAAAATAAAGTCATTTTACTAAGGTCTGTGTCAGGAGAGTGTAGAAAAGCATTCCAATATCTCTGACCCACTGATGTATTTCAAGCCTAAGAATTACCTGAAGAGTTTTTATGTTAGCTAAAGTCATTGTTTCTCTTTCCATCTGGCACAAAATAGAGTTTGCTGTATATGTACCGAATCATCACACACAGACCTGAGAGTATGGTTGGGATTTAGTAAATGTGCACTTTGGCAAATCCAGGGGGTAATCTTCTGTTAACTAGGGGTGTCATGTTACTTAAACACAAGCATTTGGTTGTGAGTTCCTTACTGTTCCTTACTGTTAATCAGCTTGTAAATAACCACATTATTACAATAGAAGAAAATTTTCTTCCTGTAGATCTCCGGTCATCTGTGCTACTTATCCCCTCATTTCTCCATGACATTGAAAATTACACCATGTAAAGGAAAGGCACAGCTTAAGCTTATACTTCACTCGATTATTCTATTTTTTCTTAGTATATGTATAGGTACTCTTTCCTTTGGCATGACCATTCATAATCATTTTTATGGTCATTTTGAACTAGTAAGACATTTGGGATTTTTAGAAAATATTTTATTTCAGATATGAAAATAAAAATTACTCAGAGACTATTTCATGATAGTATGAAGTATCAATGGCTTTAATACAATTAATAGAAGTTTGGAAAACAGGACTAAATAATGACCATTGTATATATTAAAATATTATTATTTCATAGAGGTTTGAAGACTAAAAGTTTATCTACTTTCTGTTGAACATCAAAGTAAAATCTCCTAATTAACAGTTCTAGATTGGCCTAAGAAGATTTTCTTCTGAGTCTGAACTAATTGTTTTGTTAAAATGCACTACGTGAAGAATTGTGTGTTCTATTCCCTTCTGCTTTGGAGCTGGGAGAAAAGACAATGTTTCAGGTGGTTCATGTTTCCAATGGTAGTAGATACCAGTGGAAAAAATAAAATCCTGTTAAGTCTCTAGGATAATTATCGAACTTTTTGAGGTTTTGTGTTTCTCTCTTTATGAGTTGGGCAATGACTTTCCTAAGAGAATTTGATATTAGCTCTTCTTAATTTTAGAAAAAAATTATTAGGTTCATAATAAATAATCATCCTCTGATCTCAGCTGAGTTGGGTGGTCAAAATGAAGTAGTACATCTAATAAGTGTGTGTACCCATTCAGTGCAGTTGATTATTTTATTCTAGAAAAGTATTAGCTGCTCAGAGATGTGGATGTCTTGTATCCTCACACAAAGGAATGCAGTGTCAGAGAGATCTAGATCCCAAACTAACTCCAGTGAAAGAGTTCTAGCCACAGTTCTTTCTTAGAGCAATGTATCATTTTGGTTCCTTGAATGGTAGTAATCATTTTTTGTGCTATTATCATATCCCTAAAATGGGGCTAAGTGCCTTATTTTTAAGGACAACAGGGTGATTTGGAGAAGTAGCTATGGAGAAGTGGGCCTGAAGCTAGCAGACCCACTTCTGATTACCAGCCCTGCCACCAACTGCTCTGTGGACCGAAGCGGTTCCAAACTTCCCTCAGAATGGGTATCCCATCTGTCAACTTTATACATCCACACTTCACGAGCTGCGATGTAGATGACAAATCTCTTCATACCTCTGAAAGTGCTTTATAAACTGTAAAGTGCTATCCAAATGTCAGCTGTGACTTTGATTAAAATTATCCAGCGAATGAATGCTGGAATGGAAGCTACCATTCCTGACTTTCCGCAGCCTTATCCATGGAAGAGAATGCTGGTGAACTTTTCCTCAAGTTGGAAAAGCATTCCAGAACCTTCTTTTCATAAATAACCTCCCCAAAATCATAATTAACAAAGTCTTTCTTTTTGCACTCCCCAAAGCACATATTTTTCTCTAATAATAATGAAGGAAGTTGTAGTTTCTTCTTGTGCTTTCCCTGAAGCCTGTGTGTAAGTAACTCCCATTCATCCTCCTTGGGTCTGTTGTGAGGCCAACCTGTTTCACAGCTGATGTTGTTGGAAAATTATCAGGAAAGAGAAAGAAGATATAGCAGGGAATTTACCATTGGTAATATATTTTTTTTTTTTACAAATAGTTTATTGTCAAATTAGTTTCCACATAACACTCAGTGCTCATCCCCATAAGTGTCCTCCTCCATGCCCATCCCCTCCCCCACATCCATCAGTCCTCAGTTTTTGTCAGCATTCAAGAGTCTCTCATGGTTTGCCTCTCTCCCTTTCCCCCACCATTTCCCCCCTTCTTCTCCCCCTTGTTCCTCAGTTAAGTTCCTCCTAATCCTCCTGTACGTGCAAACATATAATATTTGTCCTTCTCTGCCTGACTTATTTCGCTCAGCATAACACCCTCAAGGTCCATCCATGTTGCTAACACATGGCCAGATTTCATTCTTTCTCATTACCATTGGTAATATTTTTAAAAAAAATTTTTAATGTTTATTTATTTTGAGAGAGAGAGACAGAGCATGAACAGGAGAGTTGCAGAGAGAGAGGAAGACACGGAATCTAAGGCAGGCTCCAGGCTCTGCGCTGTCAGCATAGAGCCTAACGTGGGGCTCGAACCCACAATCCGTAAGATCATGACCTGGGCTAAAGTCAGACACTTAGCTGACTGAGCCACCCAGGTGTCCTGTTAATATTTTAAACAAGATAGCCACATGGTCTACAGAGCCATCCCTCGACCCTACAAACTCTGCCACAATTTCTCAGTGAAAGCTAGGTCACAGTAGAAGTTGAATATGATTAACTCATGGATATAAAAGTATATGCCTTCTCTTCTCCTTTTCCTTACTGATGACTAGAGACTTATTTAGCATTTTTAAAAAAAAAAATACAGATGTGGAGTCTTGCGTTATGAGGTGATGGCCAAGGAAGCGGATTTCTTTATAGGTTTCCTTTCTCCATTATTATGTAAGAAAATTCATGAATTGCATCAATACACTTACTAAATTATGTAATCTGAAGCCTTATTGATATTTGCGAATGTGATTTTATTAAATAATAATGATTCATGTGTTTGGTTTTTTAACAACAAACGCTTGTTTTTTCATAATTCCTAGGGTCTTCTGACTTCTTAATTTTAGAAAACAAGTCAGGAGCCATGTAGTTCTGGCTGAGAATCTCTCATGAGGTTGCTGAGACAAGGTCACACATTATCTGACATCTGGTGAGCATGCTGCATCATCTGAAGGCTTGACTGGGGCTGCAGGACCCACTTCCAAGATGACTGAACTTAAACAGCTGTTGGCAAGAAGCCTCAGATCCTAACACACAGGGAGTGTCCTCATGACATGGCAGCTGGCTTTCTCCAGGGCGAGTGCCTGAGAGACAATGCAAAGAAGGAAAGCGCAGGATGTTTTAGGTCCTAATCTTGTGAGTCACACGTCAGCCCTTCCATCCCTTTCCATCCATTTGAAGCACGTCACTAAGTCCAGCTGGCCCTAGAGGGGAAACTTATTAGTCTCCACCTTCTCAGAGGAGGATTGCTAAGGATTTGTAGCAATATTTTTAAACTATTGCATCAGCTTTAACATTTTTTTTCATTTATAGTCCACACCCAATCCATCAGGCTGTATCTTTGTTTAAAAAAAAAATCGAGAATTCAACCCTCTGTTACTAACTAAATGCTATTCCTGTCTAACTGGTTGTAATTTCTTTTTCCTGCCCCCCAAACCTTTGGGCTATTTTCAATGTAGCAGTCAGGTGGATCCTGATAAAACACAAGTCAGATCACATCCCATCTCCCACAGAGTGGAAGCCTGGGCCCTCACAATGGTTGGTAAGGCTGTGGTCCAACTCCATCTTTGAACATAGCTTCCACTTTCTCTTTCTGATCCTCTGAGCCCGGCTGAGTTGGATGGCCAGAATTAAGCAGTACATCATATAGGCACACATGCCCATGAAGTGAAGTTGATTATTGTACTCTACAAAAGTATTGGCTGCTCAGTAACAGGGACGTCGTTCATCCTTCCAGCGAGGAAGCAGAAGGGAGAGACCCTTGAGGTCTAAATTGGGAAGTGGAAAATGCATAAAGTTAGAACTGATGGAGAGAAAAAATTATTTCATAAAAAAATAGTAACACACAGTCTTAAGTGAATGAAGAATTGAATCAGGCTAGCAGAGAGAGGAAGAAAAGCGGGAATATAGAGATAAATGGTATATTTAGAGCAAGACTTGCAGACCCCTTTTAATTGAAATGAAACAGGAAGGAAACACACTCAAAGAGTTTATTCTTCATTCCTGTAGTACACTCACTCCTTCTCCCTCTCCCTCAGAGGTGGCTCAGATCTACACACTGACACAGTCCACGTGGCCTTGGGGAGCATGCAGATGGCTTTGCCGAGCTCTGCCAAACCATAGCCAGGATTTGAGCACATGGGGGCAAGTGCTCAGAATCTTTTTCTCCCCTCCTCGCACTCCAACAGCTGTCCTTGCTGCCGGGCTGTTATCTCTCTTACCTTGTTCAAAACAGTTGACATTACCTCAGTCAGGACACTGAGAAGCAAGCATGTATTTATTTTCTAATAGAAACAAGAGAGGGGTTCACCGAAATTCTACAGACATTGTTGATTCTTCACCCATTGCGTGTCTGAATCTATCTTCTGGGGAGGCTGCTTGGAGCCCCGCAGTCCCTGGCTTGGGAAAATCATCACATTTATGTCCCCTAAGAAGAAAGAATTGTCATAGGTTTTATCCAAAAGCCCCAAGGCAAATGAAAAATGATTTTTCACAGGGCCTCTTATCTCAAGATGGCAGTTGCAAAATGAATGATTCCAGTTCTGAGAATAGAAACAACAGAGAAAGAGAAAGGAGTCACATCACACCCCAGTGGGATTGCCTGGAAAAGTCCGGTGCTGGAGAGGCTGGAAGTGGTCTGCAGAGGGAGACGTGGGATGTATGAAACTAGGAAGAGAGAGAAGACACCCAGGGGAAGTATTCAGTCTTCCTGGTTGCCGGGCCACTGGTGGGCATCAGGCGACATTTATTCTTGAACATTCCTGCTGTAAACGCACAGGATTGACATCTTTCAAAGGCATCGTGCCAAGGGGTAGCTTCTTTGTTTTGGGAGCACTGGGTAGGAGGCCCTGTGTTCTGACTTCACAGGGATACAGGATTGTAAGGATGTGCTTTGAGTGGTGAGCCTGTGGGGAGGCAGGCATGCATGTCCTCGGGAAGGGAAGTCCTCCAGCCACAGGGCTACACAGGTCCCTGGGCATGAAGCCAGCCACCGGTGTCATCTAGGAAACGGATCGCTCGCCTCTCTGGCAACATGCCTTCAGCCAAAAGCTGATGACATCTGGGATGTTGTGCTCTTTTCCTCTTTTCGTGGGATCACGGAACTTTTGAATTTATTCCTTCAGTGAAGGTACATGATGAGAACTTCCCCGGATGTGGTTAGTACCCACCTCCCTTCAGATAGGAGAGCCTATCTTCAAAGCACCAAGGTTTAATAATATTTATACTCAGGGGCGCCTGGGTGGCTCAGTCGGTCGAGTGTCCAACTTTGGCTCAGATCATGATCTCATAGTTCATGGGTTCGGCCCCACATCCGGCTCTGTGCTGGCAGTTCAGAGCCTGGAGCCTGCTTCAGATTCTGTGTCTCCCTCTCACTCTCCCTTTACCCCCACTTGCATTCTGTCTCCTTCTCTCTCTCTCTCTCTCTCAAAAATAAAAATAAACAATAAACAATTTTTAAAATATTTAGATTCAAATTAGAGAAGGACAGCTACCATATGTTTGCACATATAGGAAGATTAGGAGGAACTTAATGAAGGACCATGCGGGAGAAGGGGAAGTGGTGGGGAGAGGGAGGGAGGCAAACCATGAGAGACTCTTGAATGCTGAGAACAAACTGAAGACTGATGGATGTGGGGGGGAGGGAGATGGGCATGGAGGAGGGCACTTGTGGGGATGAGCATTGGGTGATGTATGGAAACCAACTTGACAATAAACTATTAAAAAAATGTTTTTAACTGTTTAGATTCAAATTAGATATATTAATTTAGAATATTTCTATTTAGAATATCTAATATAAAATACATCAATACTATTTATTATTATTAATATTGCTATATATTTATTATAGCTAATTATTACTATATTATATAATTATTAATATATTTTTATAGATTAATAATTAATTTATGTTCTTAGATATTACTTGTATATAATTAATATATATTAAGAATATAGTATATTTAGATTCTGTGTTCTAAGGAAAGATACATGAAATGACCCGACAGGTCATTTTTGCTTGGGACCAAATTAATGCCCACCAGAAAATTTGTCCTTTAAACTATAGTTTAGTCAACAAAGTTGTGTAGAGTAGGGGGTTTGATTCACTTGCAAAAATACAGCAATATTGTCAAATATTTATTGAACAAATCTTCGATAACCCAGGAAGCATTTTAAAGTAAAAAAAAAAAAAAAAAACTATTCACACACACACACACAAGAACGAATCACCAAACATTTTTAACCAATTTATATTTCCAAAAAAATCAAAATATACATACGCACAGTAAAAGTGCCCAAAGTGTGAATACCCTCTGTATACCTAGTGATCAGATATGGGCCACTGGAGATTTCAAAACGACAGTCTTGTGCTGGGCTGTTAAGTTCAAGACTGTATTTAGAAAATCAGTTTAGACCCATGCATATTTGCATTTTAGAGACTTTAAGTAGATCTGCAAAGTCTGTAGGGCTGATGAGAATAAGCTTTAGGAATCCCCAAATACTAGTTTTTCATATCCAAGATGCTCCAACTTCTAAGGATTCTGGTCAGGAACCCAAAGCAAAAGGATCTTGGATGCAAAAGTATGCCGTGGGCTCACCAGACCCTGAACTACTAACAGTCAGATACAGGGTGCTCGCCAGAGGACTCTCTTTGCAGACTAAGAGTTGTTCACTCCTTCACAGCCAACCAGCCTCCTTTCCCACCCCCGTTTTCCCTCAAAACCTTCCACAGGACATCATCCTGTGAGGGCTTTGCTGGTGGGGATTAGAAGCCCCGTGGAAACGTACGGTGGCTCCAAATCTGCCAAGTTAAAATGCGCAAAGAGTCTTTCTGTGAGCACTGCTAACCCCGATTAGTAGGAAAAAGAGTAACTGACTTACTGTTAGAACCTGACCAGATTTCCATTGGGCAAGACATACTGTCCCTTCCTGTCTTCCCCTCAAGGATCTAAGGTTATGAGGAATTTGGTCAGGATGGGGGAAATGTGTCCCCACGGCGGGGTGGGGGGAGGGTGGTGGGGAGACTCAGGATTCGGTCACACACAAGGACTGCAACTGAGGTTTCAGGGACTCAGGGAAAGGGCCCTGTTGTTTGTGAAGGCTACTACGCATAGTGACTTAATTTCAGGCTTTGCCAGTTTGCAGTAGTCAAAAAAAATAGCTAGGTGTTGCCAAGAAAACCAAGGGATATAACATTCAGTTAATTCACCTAAGAATCTTCGGCTTAAAAACTTAGAGGCTTCTACCACTGATCCTGAAGGTACCTTCTGGCATGAAACCAGACATTATAATTCACTTTTAAAAGAAATTTCAGCCTCCTGTTCCTAGTGCACCAAATAAAGATGAATTTTATACTCAGAAAATATTTAAACTCAGGACAGAGCAAAAAGGTGTTTTAAAACATATGCTCATTGTTTTCTCCAACTGCTGTTTTTCCTATTGTATTTTTTTTTAATATTTTTATTTTATTTCTAGGATAGAGAGAGACAGCGTGAACAGGGGAGGGTCAGAGAGAGAGGGAGACACAGACCCTGAAACAGGCTCCAGGCTCCGAGCTGGCAGTCAGCACAGAGCCCAACGTGGGGCCCGAACCCACGAACCGCGAGATCATGACCTAAGCGAAAGTCGGACGCTTAACCGACTAAGCCACCCAGGCGTCCTTTCCTATTGTATTTTTAATTCAGTGTTTGCAGAGCTGTTTGAGAAAATCGTAGACTGACATGCAGTTGTAATAAATAATATGCAAAGAGATCCTTGTACTCTCTACCCAGTTTCCCCTAAGGGGACATCTTGCAAAACTTGAGTACAGGATCGCAACCCAGATATGAACACTGATACAGTCAAGAGCGTTTCCACTGCCCAGGATTCTCATGCTTCATAAACATGCACTCACTTCTTTCCACTCCCATCCCCTGATTTAAACCGGGCAGCCACGAATCTGTTCCCTTTTCAAAAACATAAATAAACAGAATAAGCTTTTTGTAATGAAGTAGAGATGCATCCAAGTTGCTCCTTGTGTCAACAGTTTGTCCTTTTTTGTTGCTGAGTAGTATTTCACGGTAGGGGTGTAGCTCACAACTTGTTTACTGTATCACTTGTTTCATTCTTAGTCATGGAAAGTTGTGTCTTCTCCCTTTTTCTGTCTGAATAACAGTTGGTCAATTTTATAAATCTTTAAACAAGAACAATAACTTGGTTTCATTGATTTTCTTTGTTGGTTCTCTATTTTCAATTTCATGGATTTCTGCTCTAATCTTTTTTTTTTTTCCTTCTTTCTGCTTGCTTTGGGCTCATTTTGCTCGTCTTTTTCGAGGTTCTTGAGATGGGACATAAATTATTGATTCAGGACTCCTTTTCTTGCCTCACATGAGGATTTCAATGCTATAAATTTCCCTCTTGGTGCTGCTTTACCTAAGCCCCACAATATTGAATTTTCATTAAAATTTTTTTAACATTTGTTCATTTATGAGAGACAGAAAGTGCAAGCAGGGGAGGGGCAGAGACAGAGGGGAACAAAGAATTCAAAGCAGGCTCCAGGCTCTGAGCTGTCAGCACAGAGCCTGACACAGGACTCAAACTCAAGGAGCTGTGAAATCATGACCTGAGCCAAAGTCAAACACTTAACCAACTGAGCCACCCAGGTGCCCCATCATTTTTAATCATATATATATTTAAGCATATTTATATATAAATACATATAATCACAATATATACTTAATCATATATTATATATATATACATATATATCATCAAAAAGTTTTATTTTTTTGAGTATAGTTGACATACAATGTTATGTTAGTTTCTGTGGTACAACATAGTGGACAGGTCTATATATTCACCATGAGTGTAGCCACCATCTTGCACCACACAAGGCTATAACAGTACCATTGAGTATATCCCCTATGCTGTGCCTTCCATCCCCATGACTTATTCATTTTATTTTTTTTTTTTTAGAGAGAGAGAGAGACAGCGTGAACAGGGGAGGGTCAGAGAGAGAGGGAGTCACAGACTGAAACAGGCTCCAGGCTCTGAGCTGGCAGTCAGCACAGAGCCCGACGCGGGGCTCGAACCCACGAACCGCGAGATCATGACCTAAGCGAAAGTCGGACGCTTAACCGACTAAGCCACCCAGGCGCCCCGACTTATTCATTTTATAACCAGAAGTCTATGTCTTCCACTTCCCTTCGCCCATTTTGCCGATCCTCCCACCCTCTTCCCCTCTGGCAATGATGAGTTTGTTCTCTGTATTTATAGATCTGATTATGCTTTAAAAATAGAAAATCTTTTGTTTTGTTTTTTAGATTCCACATATGGGCTACTATATGAGTTCTGTAATTTTTTTTGAATTGTCCTTGAAACTTCCTCTTTGACCCATGGATTATTAAGCACTGTGTTTGTTTTTAGTATCTATGTATTTAGAGATTTTCCTATCTTTCTGTTGTGGACTTCTAGTCCATTCCATTGTCATCAGAAAGCATACTCATTAGTGTCATCAAATGCCATTTTTTCCTGCCGTATTTTAAAATCCAAATGACTTAACACAAGCTATTTTATAAGAAGAAAGAACAATGTAAAATTATAAGTGTTCAGTTGTAATAATTTTTTCAATAGTTCTTGTAAGATTAAAATTACTGTAAGTTCTTTCTTTTTTGGACATGATGAGCTGGCTACCTTCTGGGAAAGAAAATGTAAAACAAATAATAAGTTTCATCCTTATACCTGCCTAAAATATGAGAGAAAGTTTATTGGTTATTAAAACACTTTATATGTTTTGCTCATTAAAAATTATGTTAGTGATGCTACAGATTTTTATTTCTATCTTAGAAAGAAACTGGCGAAACTGTATCCAATTTTTAAGAGAATATCATATGTTAAGATGTTTTCATAAAGATTCTTTACATACTAAATGTGCAGTATTTTCATTCATTTGTTTCTTTGTATGAATGGGCACTTACAGTGTTGGATAAGAAATCTGATCTCAGGCTATTGATTTGATTCTATCATAATCAACTCGATATGGCAAATCTAGTCTAATAGTTGGGAAATAAAATATTCAGAGGAACATATCAATCCATTCTGAATCGAAGCTAACCATTACCATTATCATTGTGTTACCTTTTTAAAAAAATTTTTTTAATGTTTATTTATTATTGAGACAGAGAGAAACAGAGCATGAGTAGGGGAGGGGCAGAGAGAGAGGGAGACACAGAATCTGAAGCAGACCCAAGGCTCTGAGCTGTCAGCACAGAGCCCTATGTGGGGCTTAAACCTACAAACCATGACATTATGGCCTGAGCTGAAGTTGGACGCTTAACTGACTGAGCCACCCAGGTGCCCCATCTTCTTAAATGTCCCATCAACCTCTAAGCTTGATTTCTTGAAACATTTACTCATTAAAATTTCCCAAACTCAGGACACTGGGACATAAGAATGTGAATGTTTGGACCCAGACAGAATCTTCAAAGCCTTCTATCAACTTCACTGCACCTTCAAATTTATTTCTTACTATTCATCATCATCACTGTTTCACACCACCAATCACTCACCTTTCCCACCTCATGATTTGCTCATCCCTGATGGTTGACTTCCCATTTTAGGACTCCTTTCCAGGCCTTCCTTACCATCTTTGTAAAGATTCGGTTTAAACTTCACCTTCTCTAAGAACCTCTTGAACAGAAAAACGCATTGGCATCTTGGCAGTAAACTTCAAACTAACTATGTTTGTGTTGGCCAAGTGCATGCCTTTCCTTCATGTCATTGCCCTTCAAGACAACCATGCCCACCGTTCCCCCCCAACACACGCTAATCTCTCCATCTTGGCTCAGGAGTGGTGGTCTTTCATGAACTAATTGGATGGTGTGGGATGGGGGGCCCTGGGAAGAGCCTTGGACAAACGAGCATCTCTCCAGCTAGAACACTGATGGGTGACATCTGTATGATTGGTAATCCTCAATAGATGGCATCAAGAGGGGCAATTCGTCGCTGACACTCCCCCCTCCACAACTTCCTGGTGTGGTTTGTGTGTGTCCCTTGCTTCCTCTTTGTTTCCAGGCCTGTTCAATCTGTTAACTGTAACTCAGGATCGGGAAAGTGTATCCTTCTAGCATATTCTGTAACATTCTTCTGTCAAGTGGACTACATGCTTTGGTGGCCCAGTAGCTGCGTTTTTACAGCCCTTGTTTATAGCTCTGTCATAATGCTATAAGGCAAAGATGGAGCCCTCAGAATACCAGTGAGGAAATTGATATAAAACCACTTGAAAATATTACCCAACCGCATTTCCATAATTCATCTCATTTAACCCAGTATCCCTTTGCTGCTTAAGAAGTCCACAGATTATTAAATTAATAGGACTCTCATTTATTTTTGGTTCATTGGTCTCTCTCCATGCCTAGTCAACAAAACCACTTGAGATCATTCACAATAAAAATATATCTACAAAATATATGTATTTCATGTTATGTACTAATATATGTACTCTGCTTTAAAGCTCTACATAGCAGGGAAGAGGACTCTAAGTATGAATTTCTGTGACAGAACATAGTGATCAATGATGTTAGAGAGACACAGAAAAAGTATTATGAAAATTCAGAGGAAGAGATCTTTTCCAGCTGAGGGCCTTGGGGGAAATTTCTTGGAGGAGATGAGTTTTGAGGCTCGTATGTTAGGTTTGATGAGACAGGGATTTGGGGATGGGGCAGGTACTCCGCAGTGAAAAAAATGTTTATCTGTTCTTTCCATACATTGAAATTGAGCACCTACTATGTGCTGGTCGTGTTGACAAAGAAGCACCAGAGTGTGACGACACTGTGATTCTTGCATCAAACTAGGTAATTCAGTTCAGCTGGAGCAGTGAACTGTCTGAAGGAGTGGTGGGAAATAAGAGGTAAAAGTTGTACATGTGTAAAAATAGGATCATTCAGGTAAGAATAAGCACTCACTGATTTAAAGTGTATATTTATTTGACACTCACTGGGTTTCAGGTTTCTTCCTGTTAGAATCGTGTCTCCTAAGCCTGTTACCAGAAAAAGATAATTAAACTGTTCAATAGAGTATAAATACTAATTATCTGCCTATTCCTGATAGCTTTTAAATGGGTAGATTTATTGATCAGATGTATTCACTTTATGTTCAAGTGGTTTCGGATAATGTTTTATTCCATTTTTATTATTTCATACTCCACAAATCTATTAAGACTTTGATTGAATAGCATTCAATGAAGATTATATTTCACAGGCTATCAGTTTGCCTGATGGAATAGAGAAATTCAAAATAATGGTGACATAGGTAAGACAGAAGTTTATTTCTGTCTCGTACAGAGGAAGATACATGGTGTGGGGCCGGACAGTCATCGGGGATCCTGGCCCCTTACATCTTCTTGCTCTGACATTTTTGTCACACATCCCCCACCTCATATTGAAGATGGCAGCTCTGTCTACCACTAAAGTCCCAGGATCCCAGCAGGCACACAAAGGGGAAGAGAGAAAGAGGGTGCTGACTCTTTCCCTTTAAGGGAATGAACCAGACACTGCACGTATCCCTTCCATTTTCATTCCGCTGTTTAGAAGTTAGTCATATAGGCCACCCTCAGCTGCTGTTGCTAGGGAAACTGTGAAATGGAGTCTTTGGCTGAGTGTCCATATGACCAGCTAAAGCCTGGCATCCTATTATTGAAAGTCGGGCAGCGATTAATGATTTCTATCATAATTATCTATTAAAATTATAAGCAAGTTGTTTCATTGATGGAGGTCTTTTGCTCCTTTATCCATCCGCCTAATTGGCCACTACTTTTTTTTTTATCCTTATGGCAAACAGATGCAGATACCACACAGAAATTCGCCATTGGATTCCAGTTCCAGGGAAAATTTAGAGAGTTAATGAACAATAATGAACCACTTCTGCATACGTAAGAGGTCATAGTTGAGCTCCTATTGAGATCAAAAGATGATAGCAACAATTTTCCATGTAAAGAAATTGCCTAAGACCGGGTCGAATCAGAGGGGACCTTAGGATCGGGGCAGTCAAACAAGAAGGCTGACATAAAATTAGCCATTTCACACTCATTACAGCTTTTCTTTTGGAGAAAAGCATTTATGTGTTTATGAATATATGCAGATGTTCAAAAGCAAAAACAGAATTATATTATAAAAGAAAGAGCAAAGGCTAGTAATGGAGAAGGCCAGGTCCTTATTGTCTATAGATATTCAGCTGTGTGGCCCTGGACAAGATGCCTAAACCCCAAGCTCTCTATTTCTTCATCTTAAAATAAAGATGTCACATTAGATTTATCAACAACACAGAATACTCTTTGAAAACCTCTTCTGTGCCACACAGCATTCAGGACATGTGAATCAAGTGTTTCAAGGAGCTTATGTTCTGCTGGGTTGGGCCTGGGGGTTGGTGCAGACTAGTAAACAGCCATTGCAAGGTAGTCTGGGAAACGCAGTCACAGGAAGAGGTCCCAGGTGCTTTGGGGACACATTCACGAGGGGCTCTGAATTCAGACAGGAGCCATCAGATCTGACGAATGAGCAATACTGAATTATAATGTTATTAACTAAAGCCCAAGTTGCAGCAGTAAATTAAAATTGACAACCAAAGGAGAAGCAGAAAATGTGCAATTTAAGCAAGACGGTGCGGTTTCTGCATAAAATAGTTGTTAAAAAACATTATGTGTTGGGTTCTCAACACGGGTTAAAACAAGTAGGGTCCCTGTCCTTCAACACCCTACAGTACACACCATCCAATTATAAGATCTAGAATTTAGGAGTTTAGAGGTTTGGCACGAGATGTCTGTGTATAATCTGGTCATGATCTATTGTGATACAAGAGTATGTGTGAAGGGCAAGGTTGCCCTTTTGCCGGGAAAGGAATGGAAATGAGGAAAAGAGACTTGAAAATTTTGTCACACATTTTAAGCCTATAAGATTTCTGTGAATAATTTTTTCTTTAAGAAAGACAGACTCTTTGGGCATGTAGATCATTAAGTAACCTAAGATGCTCTTAAAGACAGCTCTAACAGCTGTCTGACATTTAGACATTTTAGACAGTCTAAATATGCTTTGCTCCCAGATCCTATCAGCCAAGGTTATGAGGAAATGGAGCTTATTCTCTTTCTTTTCCACTTTTCTGTTTGTCGTTAAAGCACCTTAGATGTATTTTCAGTTTTATTAACCAATTTACATATACTTACTGCATTCAGATTTTTAAAACTAAACAATAAGAAAAAAGGAAAGAAAATTACATAAAATTCCACCAACAATTCCATCGTCCATTGATAATGTTCTTTTGTGTATTCTCACAATTTTTTCTAGACATTGCATGTGATTAACTATAACTTACAATGTAGTCTTCTGGCTTGTACCCAACACTTTTTTTTTAATGAAATACTTTATGCTGTAAGAATTTCCATAACATCTTTTAATTTTAGCTCTTATATCCCAAAAATAATGATGAGAGCAGACGCTCTCACATTTGCTTGACAACAGTTCAAAACTGGAAATCAAAAATCCTGGAACTTCCTTTTTAACTTTTTTTTTGGTAAAATAATTTCAAACCTACAGAAAAGTTACAAGAATAATACATGGATCTCCTATACCCTTGGGCCTAAAGTCACCAAGTTTAATATATTGCCACATTTGTTTTATCACTTTCTCCTTCCTCCATATATGCCTCTGTGTATCTATCTATCATCTATCTACCTATCTATATATCTATCTGTCTATCTATCTATCACCATGAATACACCATCATGTACACATATACACACATGAATATGTGAGTATGAAATTTATTTTCTCTGAGTTTTTTGAAAATAAGTTGTGTTGGGGTGTCTGGGTGGCCCAATGGCTTAAGCTTCCAACTTTGGCTCAGGTCATGATTTTGGCTCGTGAGTTCAAGCCCCTCCCTGGGTTCTCTACTGCTTTCAGTGAGGAACCCACTTGGGATCCTCTGTCTTCCTCTCTCTCTAACCCTCCCCAGCTTGCTGCATGCATGCACGCCTGCTCTCTCTGTCTCTCTCAAAAATAAACATTAAAAAAAAAAAAGTTGAGTATATCATGCTCTTTTGCCCTTTAATAACAGTAGCAATGTAACAATGTCATGTAACAATAGATGGTATATCCAATGTCCAGTTATTAGATTCAGAAAAATAACACTAATAGAAAACGTTAATCTAATCTACACTGTTTCCAGTTGCCCAGCCCTTGTTTATACCTTTTCTCCTCTAATTTGAGATCGAGCCCAGGACCACATGTTGCATCCAGGTGTCCTGTCTCTTTAGTTTTCTTCAGTCTAGAATAGTTTTATTTGAACTCATTACATTGACATTTCAGAGAACAACAGTGAGTTTTTGCAGCAATGCCTCTCAAAAGGAGTTCATCTGGCCCTGCTAGTTTTAATAAGTAGGTGCTAATAAGTACCCACTAGGATAGAATGGTGAGTAAAGATATTCCTGGCAGCATGAGGAGCCTAATGCAAAGAGAGCAGGAGAGAGCCCACATCACAGATGAGGAAATGAAAGAGGCCCAGTGTGATCTGCTTATCACTTGTGGAATTAAAGTGTAAATGGGAGGAGCAGACAGTGAGACTAGAGAGATAACCCAGAGTCAGGTGCTGAAAGAGGGCTTCGAATGTGAGCTTGATTCTAAAGGCAGTGGAGATGGTCAGACAATTTCAGTCAAGGACATAATAATTTTTATTTCTTAGTAAGATAGTGTTTTAAAGATAATTTAATGAATCTGTCTGATTGAGAACACAGAACAGGGGCCGAAATTTCTGTTAAAATGACCGTGATCTGGACGATAGCAAAAGTGGGGAAGAAAAGATGGGACACACTGAGAGAAATGGAGTAGAAAATCCAGAGAATTTGGTGATTGGATGTAAAGAAGTGAAGACCAAGAAGGTCAACATAACAACTAAAATTCTGTTGTGTGCACCAAATGTCAGGTGGTATAATCTGTTAAAATGGGGGATGTGGGGAGGGCCAGCAGCTTGGTGGATGGTGGGGGAGGGTGGATCTATTTTGTACACAGCCAGTTTGAGGTATCTGGGGGCCACTCAACGGGAGCTATCCTCCAGGACCCTAGGAGAGAGATTGGTGCCACAGACACAGATTTAAGTACCATCCATTCAAAGTCACTGAAACCACAGGGAGATCTTCCTGGAGAGTGAGACCTCCCTGGAGAAGGGGGTGGAGAGAGCCTAGGGGGGACACAGGAGAGTCTGATAGTATAGATGACCCCGCTGAGGTGGGAGAAACAATATGTTAAATTCATAGACAACAATGGGTTGACAAGGTGACTTTTGTAGCAATGCATCATAGCTCAGGTGTTTGAAAGGTGAAACAGACACTTCAAATGAACCAGGTGAGTGTGGCAGAGAACCCTCAAGGAAGGAAGTGGGGATTGTTGGCAAATGAGCAATTGAAATGATAGGTGACAGACACTAAGCTACACAGTGAAAGAAGTAAAGCTGGACAGAGACTGAAAGATGAGTATCGGGCTTAGAAGACTCTACGGGTCAAATATAGATGCGGTAGCTTTACCTGAGTGAAAAGAAGGGAGTTCTGTATTGGAGACAGAAATCAAGATTGGAATGTCCGTGTTTCAGAATTTCTTAAGGATACTTTTTTTTTAGTGTTTACTTATTCTGAGAGAGAATGAGAGCGAGTCAGGAAGGGACAGAAAGAGGGAGAGGGAGAGAGAGATTCCTAAACAGGCTCCCAGCCATCAGCGTAGAGCCAGACACAGGGCACATGGGCACAATCTCATGATTCATGATACCATGCTCTAAACTGACTCATAACCAACTGAGCCACCCAGGTGCCCCTTAAGTATATTTTGGAATGACGACCGGGTCAGGGATAGTTGGCAGACAGTAGCTAAGATGAAGTGACCATGGAAGCCCTTGGGGTTAAGGGGATGGAGCGGGTAAGGCAATGAAATCTCAGATGTGTTGTCCTCACAGGTGATTATAACATCTGAACGGTGATGGGTCTTGTGATAAGAAGTAAGTCTATGGACAAAGCCTTCAGTCGATAATGGACACAAGAGGAGGTAAAGAGTGGCATTACAGGAAGCAGGGAGAGTAGGTGTTTGGCATAGCTTTAGGAAGGGGAGACGAGGCTGGTTCACCCTCCAGGTGGTCTTACTAAATGTGGGATAATAAGTTGCTTCCACTTAACGGGCTGCAAGACACAGGCATCTTCATTAAGGGCAGGCTAATGGCTCCAATAAAGATGATGACACCATTGGAGAAGGATTTCCCAGGGAATAGGGATCAAGAAAGCAAACATTGGGTGTGGGGAGGAGAGGGCAAGGTAAGTCTGAGCATCATGAGGTGAAGAGAAAAGAGTGATTATATTTTAAGAGTATTAAATTTTTAAGTATAATAGTGATCACGTGAGGTCCATCAGGATGTTTTTTGCTGTTCTTAAAAGCCACTTTATTACAAGAGGCAGAAATACAGTTTCATAATGTCAGAAAAGAGATCATAAGAGATCATGGGATTATTGAACACGTCCATAAAGTAACATATATTTAAAATACTTATTTGTGGTTTTGTAAGGCTACGGAAAAGGTCAAGATCAGAGATGTTGGGAAAAGAAGAGGCCCCCAAATTGTGCACAGCCAGTGAAGACAGGAGGAGAGAGGGAAGCTTTAGAACAGACTGCCCTAGGCGACAGCCAATCGCCATGTCTAGCTCTTCAGGTTTAAATTCGAATTAATTAACATTAAAATTCTAGTCCCTCCTAGCATTAATCACATTTCAGTCATTCAATAGCCGCATGTGGTTTGTGGCTACCATATTGGGCAGGACAGATACAGGACATTTCCATCATTGCAAAAAGTGGTATTGAGCCATGTTGTTCTAGAGGGAGCATCCTGTATTGAGGATTCCTGGTCACATCACTGTTCTAAGGAATCCAGAGGAAGGGAGCGAGGAAGGCTATGACATTTCTAATCTCTTATTTTTATATTGCCTTTGTCTTGTTAAAATGAACATTGGACTTGAAGTCGTAAGACTTCAGTTAAGCTTATATGTACTGTGAGTATGTCCTTTACAGACTTTACCAGTCTAAGTTGGGTCTAATGATACCTCGCAATGACCAGGAGGATTAAATTTTAAATATTGTATAAAATTACTTACTAACTTAGCAAACACAGCACTACTTAAACATTAGGAGTAATACTAGTAATGTCAGAAATAAACCTGGTAGGACTCCAGCAATCTCCCTTCCCCATCCACCATATTCAGTACCCCTCTCAAATCACTGAAGGAAAACAAAACAGAGCAAAAAAATCTGATTTGTTTATTGATTTATGAAATGTCTCTAAACCTCCCCCCCCAATAAAAACAACACTACATTAATTAGATAGCAAAAACTTTGAAGTATAGAAGAATGGCAGCTACAACATTTAAGCAAAAATGAATCTCAATGTATTCAATAAAAAAATGCATACAAGTACTTTAGGTCTTTCTTTTCTGACTGGAGAAGGGGCTGAAGGATTTGGGCAAAGAGAGGAATAGAAAGACGAGATGTGGATGATGTTTGGAGAAGACAAACTTCCGATGCCACGGTTTTGTTTCAAGCAGGGTATATTTGCCTCCTCCTAAACAGAGATGCATAAAAGCTGTGTGCATTTTTGTCAGAAAGCTGTGTGTGTGGGCAGATAAACTTTCCATGGCTTATAAACATTGAAAAAAATGGTAGGTTGATTTCATCTAAAGAAATGCTTATTGAGGCAGTATTATACTCCACTACTCAGCATCTCCTGGAGGAGATCTCACTTGCAAGCAGAAAGACACAGTGAAGATCAAATACAACTGAGACGAAGAAAATCAGCTCCTAAAACAGTGCAGAAAAGACATGTGAGGAAATATGACATAGTATAAAAGACCGCAGATTCATGCAAATGTGCTCAATGATTTTCAACAAAGCCTGCAAAGGCAATTCAGTGAAGGAATGATGACCTTGGAGAAGGAGCAGCTGGTGCTGGAGCAAGTGGGCTTCCATATGCAAGAAAGAAAGACAGACAGAGAAGAGAGAAGAGAAGGAAGGAAGGAAGGAAGGAAGGAAGGAAGGAAGGAAGGAAGGAAGGAAGAGGGAGGGAGAAAGGGGAAAGGAAAGGAAAGGAAAGGAAAGGAAAGGAAAGGAAAGGAAAGGAAAGGAAAGGAAAGGAAAGGAGAAAGGAAGGGAAGGGAAGAGAAGAGAAGAGAAGAGAAGAGAAGAGAAGAGAAGAGAAAAAGAAACCATTAACTTCAAACTAAACCTCATACTTTATACACACATCAACTCAACATGGATCACAAAGTTAAATGTAAAAACCTAAAGCTGTAAAGCTTTTAGGAAAGAAAGGACATCTTTGGGATGTAAAACTAGACAATGAGTTCAATGAGTTTTTAGATTTGATACCAAAAATATTCAAAAAATGAAGATTGATAAATTGGACAACATCAAAATGTAGAGCTTTTGCTCTGCAGGAAATCCTATTAAGGGGATGAAGAGAAAAGCTATAGACTGGGAGAAGATCTTTGCAAACCACATACCCAACCAATGACTAGTATCTAGAAGAGACAGCTCTCAACTCAAAGGTTAAAAAATCCAATTAGAGATTAGACAAAAGATATCAATCTTGAGCAATTATGCTAGAGAAATGAAAACTTACAATTGCAGAAAACCCTCTGTGTGAACGTTCTTGAGAGCTTTATCTGAAATAACCAAAAATTGGAAACAGCGCAAATATTCTCAACAATTGAGCAGATAACCAAACTGTGTCCACACTGTAATCCCTAGAACCTGTGAATATACTGTACATGGCAAAGGCGGATGAAGGTTGCCGATGGAATTAAGGGTGCTAATCAGTTGGCCTCCAGGTGGGGAGATTATCATGGATCTCCTGGGTGGGTCCATTTTTTAAAAAATGTTTATTTATGAGAGAGAGAGAGAGAGTGCAAGCAGGGAAGGGGCAGAGAGAGAGGGAGACAGAATCTGAAGCAGGCTTCAGGTTCTGAGCTGTCAGCACAGAGCCCGACATGAGGCCCAAACCCAGGAATTGTGAGATCATGACCTGAGCTGAAGTCGGCGCTTAACCAACTGAGCCACCCAGGTGCCGCTGGGTGGGTCCAATTTAAACTGAAGTGTCCTTAGCAATGGAAGGGGGAGACAAAGAGGAGGTCAGAGGGATACAATGTGAGAACTTAACACACTCTTCCTGGCTTTGAAGCTGGTCGTAGGGGATCATGAGCCAAGGAGGGTAGGCTCTGGAAAAGGCAACAAAATGGATTCTTCCTTAGAACCACCAGAAACTCAAACAAAAAAAAGAAAGAAAAGAAAAAAGTCAGGTCAGGACAGGAAAGGAAAGAAACTTACAGAAACTAGCACAGTGCTGCCAATATCTTAACTTTCAACCAGTGGGACTCTGGGCTACAGAGCCATAAGATAATATATTTGTTTTGGCCTACGCCACGAAGTTTGTGGTAATGTGTTTACGGCATTGATACAGGACTGACATGCATACTGTGAACGCTACTCGGCAATAGGGTAGCGTTCTATTGATACCCCTACAACAGGATGCATCTGCAGAGAATGAAACCGAGTGGAGCAAACCAGCCACGGAACGTTACATACCGTTTGATTCCATTTAGATAACATTTTTGATGTGACAACATTTTAGATTTCGTGGTTGCCAAGGGATCAGAATGGAAACGGGAGGGGCATGTAGAAGGAAACTGGGCGTGTTACAAAAGAGCAGCGTAATGAGCGTTTGTGGTGATGGACTCGTTAATGATCTGGACTGTGGTGATGTATACACGAAACTATCCAGATGATAAAATTGTGTCGTACACCATACGCGCGCACAAATCAGTACAAGTGAAACCGGGGAAGTATGGATAAGATCGGTGGATTGGTAGATAGATGCCAATATTCTGGTTGAGCTCTTATACTACTACACTCTTGTGAAAGGTTACCATTGGGGAAAATTTGGTGAGCTATACAAGGAATTTCTCTGCATTATTTCTTACAACAGCATGTGAATCTACAATTGTCTCAGTAAAACTTTCAGTGAAAAGTTATCAGAAATTGTTACCTTTGCTGCTTAGTGTAGCCATGACTATGAACTATCCTGTTAAAATCTAGCAGGTAGGCACTGGACTACCTAATTACTTCCGTACACTAGCTCCATTAATCACTTAGATGCTCTTTATTACTGATAATATGTTCTGACTGTACCTTATAGCAGAGATTGTTAATGCATTTCTGTGAATTCAGGGGGTTCTAATTCACCTGGAAATTGTATTCATTTACTCTATGTATATGTGTGACATCTTTCAAAAGAGACTGAATCTCAAAGGCTTCCATTACCCCCCTAAAAAAAAAAAAAAAAAAAGAAAATAGATTAAGAACCATCGCCTCCAAACTTTGCAATCCTATAATTTCAAAATGAAGCCCTTAGAGACACATTAAGTATGAACTTTAAAATTATATTCCTTTGGAGCTAAAGTAATGCTGTGAGCAATTGCATCTTTTTTTCTTAAATGATAGAAAGCATGCACAGTTTCTAGTAGAATGGGCTCTGGGTTCAGACTTCCAAGATTTACGTCCCAGATGTACCATTAGCCAGGTGTATGACCTTAGACAAGGTTATTATTCTTTCTAAGCCTCAGTTTTCTCATCTGTAAGATGGGGAAAATAAGAATTCCTATTTCATAATTTCCAATGAAATAATGTGCATGAATCACTTAATGTAGTTTCCAACATATGATAAGAACTCAATAATTATTAGGGGCACAAGGGTGGTTCAGTTGGTTAAGTGTCTGACTCTTGATTTCGGCTCAGGTTGTGGTCTCACAGTTGTGAGTTCGAGCCCCACATCCCTGCTTGGAGTTCTCTGTTGCCCTCTCTCTCTGCCCCTCCCCTGCACACGCTTTCTCAAAACAGAAATAAACACTAAAAAACAACAACAACTCAGTAAATATAAATTCTTATTAGTGTTGCTACCATTATGGTTAAAATGGAAAGAACTAAATGTCTGACTAGTCTTTTCAAAGGATCTTTTCCAAATCACAGAACAAAGGGTGAATAACTTAGTGAAGAGAACACCGGGGTTGGTAGATCAGCTCTGCACTGGCTAACTGAGTACATTTGGGCAAGTCACACTGTCTGAGCCTCGATCCATAAAATAAGAGGGTCCAAACTGTGATTTGGACTGATTCTGTGTTGGCGCCAGTTATCAAGATGCATTAATTCACTCAAAAAGCATTTGTGGGGAGCCCCTTAGACTCATAGGTTGAGTTCCCCAGAAGCAGACCTTGGATTCATGGGAAAGGGTTTATTCTGGAATACCCAGGAAAAAAAATGGAGGTAGGTGGAGGAGAAGTGAGGTGACAAAGAAGAGAAAAAGGTCAAGCAAAGACCTGAAAAGGGTAGCTTAGGGCCAATCCTGCAGAAAGTGCTAGAGATGATGTAAATCTCCCCAGCAGCTTTCCACCAGGGGCCAGGGAAGAGGGATATGTATACCCCATACAGTTGCTTATTATTTAAGGCAGTTCATACTTCTACAACTTCTCAGGTACCCCTTGCTCTGCGCAAGAGCCAGCAAAGCAAGTTCTGATTGCCTCAGGGCAGCCCTTTGGCAAAAAAAATTACAAATAATTGGTTTTTAAGGGAGTGAAAGCCCACAGGGGACTGATGTGTCTGAAACTGTGAAAGGGACGCAAGGGGACCTGAACCCCCATGTTGGCAGCAGCTGCGAGGTACAGCTGTTTTCCCTCTGTGTGGGACTTACAAAGTGACAGGTGGCCACACAATTGGAAGAGGGGTAGACAGACACAGGGTGCTGAAGAACACAGAGTAAGTAGATGGTCTTAATTTAGCCTCAGGTGGTGGGGAGGAGCTTAGGGAGGACTTTTGGGAGCAAGTGAAGGAGAAGGAATTAACCATGCAAAATAGGGAAGCAGTGAGAGGTGAGCATGCTGCAATGAGCTCAAGAGAATGTGACATTCTGGAACTAAAATCAGCTTTTTTAACCAGACGGAAGGAGACAGGAATGGCTGAAGGGGAGGCTGGAAGGCAAGGAGAAGCTGGATCCTGAATTACGTGAGTCTTAAACGGTAATACACAGGTTAAGTAGAGACAAGCAGCCGCTGAAAAGAAGATTGAAATCTCTCCATTTATGATGAGAAGATAACCTGTAGACCGGATCCTAGTTTACCATTAATATCCATGGGCTGTAGAGAAAGGATCATGACTGGGGACATATAATCGTTTTTAAAGAATGGAAACTAGGTAGGTTTATGATTCTTCTTATATCCTTTGCATGCTGAAAGGTAAAAGAAAATTTATGTAGAGGCAAAAAACTAAAAACATCTCCGTAATTTGGCTTAAAAAAAAAAAACAAAAACAACCCGGGAAGAGTTTCCATGGTTGATTATGTTAATAATGTCCCGGATTTTCCTCATTTTGTGGTCCAAAGTGGTCTACCGTCTACTGAATTAAATCTGTAGATTCTCGTTTAAATTTGCTCTGAAACAGCCTGTTCCAGCACAATTTAATTTCATGGTCAAATGAGGATAATTATTCCAAAAAGCTTTTAGCCGTGAGCCTCTTGTGATTTTTAGTTGCAAATGTAGCCACTTCTAAACCTGTTCTGTGGCTTTTAGATGTGGGTATGATAAAGTTTTTGCTTGGACCTACTCTATGTTTTTTGTTGTTGTCGAGAGGCAAAATTATAGAGATCTTCGACTGAAAACAGGAGACCACCTTTGGGTAGTTCTGTTGATCCAGATTACTGAACTGCTTCCTCAAGTTAGTTAAAAGTAACAGCGATGACTCAGACCTTGCCAATCTACAATAAAACCTTTGTCTTTTTCAAGCTTTGTTACATGAGACTTTTAAGCAGTAAATTTACATTTGTCTCATTTATTTACACGATCAATTACAGTAGCATTACAACTACTCTGCATATGTAACAAGCTGATACAAACCCCCACACTGTGATTAAATCTGCTACCTCAGCGATCTCTATCCTAAGATCACAGTTTAGCACTTTCGGTGGGATTTGAAGCGTAATTCTTTAAATTGTCTAAACTGCAGGCACTCTGCAGGCACTTTGATTGGAACGTAAAGTGGATACCGATATTACTGCTATTACATCACCAATGTAATTAACGTCCATCGGGACCTTCCTTAGAAGTACTCTCTTCTCACGAATTGCATGAATATCTTTGTATGACGAAGGCAAAAGGAAATTTTTTTCTTACTCTTTTGGAATTGATTTAAATCTTTCTGATAAAGTTTAGATCACTAGAATGGAAACTCAGCTCCTGCCCAAGATCCTTCCTATGATCTTCAGTTTGTAGATGGGATCGAGACAAGAAGAAAGACACAGGACCTGGTTGGTCATGGTTGTTAGATGGCAGGTCTTTCAACCTCATCCCTTAGGATAGTTTTGCATTTAGATTCTTTAAACAAGACAGAGCATTTGATTAGTTTTTCTTAAAGAACTTCGCATGACACAGTTGTTTGGTTACATTTTTCTCCTTCCTTTCTCTGGGTTTATAGCATTTTAATTGCTGTTTTAATCTTGTGCTTTATGTAAAGCATACATAATTCCCTTGGTGGATAGAACCCGTGGAAGTTAGAAGTGTTATTATTATGCATTTCCCAGTCTGTTAGTGCTTTGATAGATTTCCTAATTCACTCTTCGAAATAAAATTGCTATATACATTGTGTTCTTTTTACAACATTACTATCATGAGTAGGAGGAATATTTTAGGGTAAGATAAACAGTAATTGGCAAGGAGCTGTAACATTGATTTGTACAAGCTTCATGTCCAGCCCATCCTGAGGATGCTATTAGAGTAATGGGCGAAATGAAGGAAGTGCTAATTTGCTAAAATTTACTTCGAAAAAGGAACAAAGTGGCATCAGGGCTTTGGAGGCAGTACCCTTGGCAGTTTCCTGAACACGCCGTGACTCCAGTAGAAATAGATGCACACGCGACAGGTAGCAGCATCGTGTGTGGGCAGAAAACTGGCCCAAGACACCGAGAGAAAGCATGGTGCTATCGAAGCCACTAGATGGGGGTGTCTACTTAGTTGATCTGGTCAAATGCCCAATAAGCCAGCCTTCATTAAGGAAAGAAAGGTTAATACAAGGGTAGATTCCACACTCTTCAATGCCATTGCTCTACAGACAAGGAATTGTGCTGGATACCCACTGCCTACAATGATTCGACTGGAGAAGGATCACCAGTTAGAGCTTCTGATCCTTGGGGCTCCCGACTGAGAATACCATTCCTCTGGGGAACCACTCAATGCAGAATGACTAATGAGAATAGAAGGGCAGCATTTTGCTTGTGTTTTCTCCATAGTTCTGAGTAATTCTGACCTGGTCATTTCAACCCTGGATCCTCCCAGCTTTCTGTCCTTCTGGTGAATAGACTAAACCTTGTCAGTGACAGCCACCAATCATGACGTTAACCTATGATTCATAGGTGAGCTCCCAAGGTGGTCAGTCCTTCAATAAATGAATTGGAAGAGGAGAAGCAAGAACAGTAGTACAGTAATTTCAGGATTCGGCCAACACCAGATGGAAGTCCCATCCGTTGGTTAAATTTCTTCCAAGACCTTGGCCGTCGGGTGAACCTGGCAGACCCAATGATTACAGCAATTAAGATTTAACATGTGAGTCAATTATGAGCCAACCTTATGCCAAAAGCTTGCGGACTGATACCCCGAATTTTGGTCCTGCGATGTTATTCTCTGACCCAGAGGTAATTCAATTACATCCCAGCCCCAGGACTGCACATTCTGACCCCAGGAGATCTGTTAGTCAAAATAGGTCCTCTTTGGGTGGAAAACATCCCGGGATGGCCTTTTTGCCCCAAGCCCACATCTCTGGGGCACTGACCTTGAAGAACAGCAGGTGGGCACCATTTGTTCTGACATTCAGCCCCTTGGAAATCTGCCACGCTGACAAAGCGCCTTCAATGCTCAGATCTGCCTTTGCTGTGTTTACTACAAAAAGGTTAGTGGAGGGTTGGTTAGTATTTCTGATAAGATCTTGACATGAAAAACCTTTTCTCTAAGGCCATGCATTTTTAACCATTATATCTGCTTGTTAGCATTGAGTATTCTGCCTTTAAAGTACTACTATTACCACTAATTATTATTTTTGTTTAGGGAGCATGGTAAAAATTCACCTATGGTCAAATCTCTCCACATCGATACATTAAAGAAAGGTATTTTTACATGTCAGTAAGTACGCAGCCAGGATGGTATGTATGAAGCAATTCCAAGCCTCCATTTTTTAATATTAAGACGTTTTCAGCCAATTTTCCCCAGTTTTGCTCGTGATTATAGAGGAAAATATATACTTCTACAAAGTTGGCCTTGTCTGTGAATCCATATGTTCCTACTCTTTTCCTAAAAAAACAGTAACAACCAAAAAAGGATTTGGGAGAGAGAACACAATGGGTAACAACCTGCAGAGGTCCACGGGCTAGTCCCCTGTCCCTCTTGCTAGCTGTTGGAGGAGTCCTCTGATATTCTGGGCTTCCATTTCCTCATCCATAAAATGGTGAGGATAAACTAGATGAAGAGGAGAAGGCAGGGCCTCTGCGGTGCCAGCTCAGTGTAGAGAGGGCCCCGAGGTCCAGGTGGAAGAAACGTTCTGGGGAACCAGCAATGGGAACGACAAGAACAGGAGAGGAGACAAAGACCAAATGCCTGCATTCGCCATTCCTGAGCCATGTGATGTTACGGTAGTCTTCACCACATAATCTTTAAGACTAAAAATGCATTTCTCAAGTGTTCTCGTGACAGCAATTCCAGGCTAGAGCTATGTGCCAACACTGTACCTGAGTGGAAGGGACAGGGAGAACTATTTTAAGTGACAGGTACTAATTTCTTTAGCAATTAGCTTTAGCACTCATTCATGGACCAGCTGTTATGTAGCTCGCACTACGTGGAGCTCCGAGGATGAAGACATGAGTAAGCCAGGTGCTCCGTGTCAGGAATTTACAGCCCAATGGCTCCCGTGGAGTTTTTGGAGATGTAGTCAATGGTTGCATTTCCTGTCCAGCGTTGGTCAGTGTCAGCAAGGAGCATTTTCTGGACAATGTGGCAGAATAGATACACAGAGTTTTGCAAGGAAGTGGTCTCTAAGGGAGACCTGCCACTCGCGACCACACCCTTGGGCCATGCTGTTCTGAGGAAGAACCTAGAACCCCTTCAAAGCAGAAGAACTGCCTATACTCCAGAACTATCTCATTATGCCCAAGCCCCGAAAATTCCCAGATGAATGAGTTTACACAGACACCCTCCCAAATAACACTGAGATCTCATACTAGTGCTTCACAATTTCACAGCATGTTCCCATGCGTTTCCTCTCAGTTTGGGAAATCTGTTGAGGGAACGTCCTCACCCAGACACTGAATCTTTCCTGCCCTTGCTCCTATGGCCAGCAGCCCTGAATCTCATGCTGTGAAGGTACCAACAGTCATATGCAAGCCCCAGCCTCGCCCAGTCTGTGCCACCCTTCCAGGCCCACAGTTTCTGCTATGTGGTAGTACCTAGGGCATGACGCCTACCTTTGAGTCAAGGTTAAAGTCATGACTTGTCTAGACAAACCCCGTTTTGCAAAGTTGGTTGTAGCAGAAATCTATTTAAAATTGAAACTGCCCCCAGGAGATTGGTCATACATAGATGGTATTAAGAGAAAATCACACTGGGGGCACCTCAGTGGCCCAATCTGTTAAGCATCCAACTCTTGATTTCAGCTCAGGTCGGGATCTCATGGTCATGAGATGGAGCCCCATGTTGGGCTCTGTGCATAGCATGGAGCCTGCTTAAGATTCTCTCTCCCTCTTCCTCTGCCCCTTCCCCACTTGTGCACTCTCTGAATAAATAAATAAATAAATAAATAAATAAGCAAACAAACAAACATTTTTTTTAAGCTACACTAATTTTGATTTAGAAGGACAGTTTCCAAAACTCAGCTGCCCCACGTTGCAGCTACCCCTTCCTTCCCTCTTGTGCTCTGCCCCCCCCCGGCCCTGCTCCCCCTTCTGTCTGACCTGCAGCTAACCAGTCTCAAGTCCCCGGTCCTCTCTCTTTGCTTTGTTCTCCCCTCCCATCCTGCTTCACCACCCCCATTCTCTCCCTCAACCCCAAGTGCATCCGACGTGACTCAGCGGCACAGTAGCTTGGACTGAATTAAAAGAATGGATGCATAAAAGGAATTCTCATACTCTTTGTATCTAATGAATTTCTCTGGTACAAATTCAATATTAAGTGCAGATCGCAGCTAAAATGCTTCTTAAGGGAATAGCAGAAAGATGCCGGATCTTAAGGGGACTGCTAATTGAAAGGCATCGCTGGCTGGGAGGCTTTTAATAAACATTTACTTTCTCTGACTTAAAAAATAAGGCTTCTGGAAAGAGACAGGGGGGTGGAGATGACTGCAGCCTTTGTTAAAAATAGCCGAGATTGATTAGTTTTGCTTGTAATAGTTAAGGACTTAACTTACTTCCCTGCCACGTGAGAGGTGCTTAGTCAATTGAATCGGGAACCAGTACCTCCCATACAACAATGGTTTCAGGAAGATGCGCATAGTGGTGGCTGAAGCTCTCCATGTAATGCCTTGGAGTTCTCTGGAATTATTTTTGTTCAAAGCACCTTCTTATTACATTTAAAATTTGTCAGCGTTAAGCATCACTTACCTTCTGTCTTTGATCATACCACTTTGCATTTTTATTTTTTTTTTATTTTTTTAATGGTTTTATTTTTTATTGAGAGACAGAGAGAGACAGAGCATGAGCATGGGAGGGGCGTAAGGAGGGGGAGACACAGAATCTGAAGGAGGCTCCAGGCTCTGAGCTGTCAGCACAGAGCCCAATGTGGGGCTTGAACCCATGAACTGTGAGATCATGACCTGAGCCGAAGTCAGATGCTCAACCCACTGAGCCACCCAGGCGCGCCTGCATTTTTCTTCCATTTGAATGTCCTTTCTTGTGGGGTCCGTATTCCATATGACAAACTGTCCTTGAAATTTCATTCATTGAGTCAGTCCTGCATAGAATGTGGGACTGGAGACATTTGATTTACCAGAAGTATGGTGTCTTCTCAACAGACCTTGACGTAGTTCCCCAAAGACACAGGGATCCAGATGCCTGTGTGTGTAATTGTCTAATAACATGGCGGGCAGAGAATCCGCATAAGGCTCCAGAGAGCTCACCTCCAGTTCAAGGATGCTTTGCTGGTCTTGTCTTTCCTGGTCCCCAGTTTCCCATGTGCAGAGTGAGGAGATCTGAACAGACTTCCTAAGGTTGTCCTTGGAAAAATATCTGTGGCTTTGTTCTGTCAGATTCTTCCACCCTAAGATAGTTACTGTTCCTATAATATGCAGGACACAATGGTGCAGTACCTGAAGAGAATAAACAGTTTATTGTGCTTGAAACATTGCGTTAGAGTTTATTTCCCCGCCCCCCCCCCACTCTTCCTCTCTTTACATCCACATGGTCTTCCGCTCCTGGCACTGTCATGACCCTCTAAGATAATAAAAATCTCTTATGCCAGAGCATATGATGATATCTTCTCTAGAAAGTTACAAACTAAGAAAACAGAAAGTGAGATCATCTTTAGCTTGCTCTTTTCTGCGAAATTTTATAGTCACTCATTTCAAATATGTATCTGAATTATTTGCATACTATCATAGCAATGAATGGCCAAAACAATGACTTCCATCTCAGGTAGCATGGATTGAGTGTGTTTTGTGTCTAGACGCCTTTCAAAGATTGGGTTCACGGATAAACAAATAAAAAAAAAACCCAACCCTTTCCCTACAATTAGTCGTTCTTTTTCAAATCTCAAATTGTCTCCTCTGAGTCTGGGAATTTGAGTCTAAGTTCTGAGAGCATGGCTTTGATAAATTAGAATAACCGCCATCATTTCATTTTTATTAGAGAAACTGTTTCATACCACATCTGCAGAAGCAGGATTCACGTCACATGCAGCATTTCCACGGTCATATCATCATGGGTAAGGAAGGGGATGAGGGACTATTCAGCTCAGAGTTAGTTGGGAGTCAGCCCTAGCCTTCCAGCCAGTGATCATGACAAACCTTGATCACGTCCAAGCTGTGCCCACACATTGATGACAGGTTCAGGATCTGGAGGTCACTCGATGAGTGTGGATGACACTCGATGAGTGTCCCTGCTGGGGACAACCTGAGCAGCAGGTGGTGAGGACAAGCAGGATGTCAGGAAAGCATGGAAGTCACCTGGCAGTAGACACCTCACTGGTGGCAAAGAGAGTCACAAGAAGTAGCAGGATCCTGGCCCCAGAGACCAACGAGGTCCTGAGCCAGAAGACAATGGCTACCATCTAGACACAGTTGAAGAATCTGGAAAAATATAAAAACAAAACAACACAGACAGGAAACCATTTCCTGAAAATGCAGTACCAGGATGTACTTTATTCACAAGGACCAAGTAAAAATCCTATTTAGTAAACAGATATTGGGGTCAGACAAAAACCTGTACAAAGTTGGCTTGATGCTAAGTTCTTTCGATTGTTGACTGGGGTTTATGTCTCTGCTGTCATTGGGATTTTGACAGTTAGGTTTGGAGCTATAAAAGAAGCAGGATGATCTTCTGTTTTGTAAACACCTTTTAAAAATTACCCTCACTAGCCTGAATCATTGGCCCATCTCTTCCACCTTATCTGAATCATGACAAAGAGGTACAAAAAGAACAGGTAATCCCGAAGCTGGCAAAGCCAAAAGTAATATTATAAATATCTTGATCATCACTAAATAGTTATTCTCACGTACACTAAAAATCCAATGAGATTTTCCTATTCACATCAGCAAGTGTTTATTGAGCACCTGCTATCCACTGGGAAAAGTACAGAAGGCTCTGATGGTACAAACGAAACAGTTTTGACTTTAGTGCCTCTCCTCCATTCTCTTTAGCCATTTGTTCCAAACTCAAACAAGAACCAAAGGCTATCTCTCCATTGTCTGGCCTCAGAGAGGAGGCAAACTGCAATTTTGCCTTTCTAGTGAACTGAGAAATCTCAGAATTGGGAACTGGGATTTATGCTTACCATCTGGAAAAATGTATTGAGAAGCTACTATGGGCCGAGCGTTGTGAAAAGATGAACAGACACTGGTTACTGGCTTGAAATAGCTTACAGTCCAAAAAGTCCTAAAAGGAGACCACACACAGTGCGCATCTCCCTAGGAATGAGCTCATGTGCTCCCATCGGAAATCTAATCCCAACACAGCACTACATACAAGGCAGTGCTTCTCACTTTGCAGGAAAAGAGTTGTTAGAAGTTTCTCTAATATCAGATGTGACAAATTAACAAGTAGGGCAATATAGATGTAAAAGTGTTTGGGGATAATAAAATTTTGTTTCAGTATTAAAATTGTAGGATTAGGATGTTCTAGCATGGCACACATTGTCAAAACAGAAGAGGAGTGCCTCCCAAGAAATTGTAAATTGCCTGACTTTTGTTCATTTTTCTCTTCTTGTCGTGGCAGCTTGCTCTCTCTGCATCTTTAGGTCATTGTGACATCCCATGTTGCAGAGGGTCAGAGAAAAGACAGAAGTACACTGGGGAAAATACATAATCCAGTCAGATCAAAGGAACTCACCTAGTTTTTCTGGGATTTTTTTTCTAAGAAAAATTCAAAAGAAAAGGAAAACCTACACGCATGCATTCTTACTGGATACTCTGAAGGAAAGTACATTTTGCAATTTGTGATTCTTTGGTGAGTGGTAGTTTTAATTCCAGAAAAGGAAAAGCATTGTTGTCTAACCATGGATGTAACATATCATGAAATAGAAGTATCTATGTTCACTTTGCATATCAAATATATCACTCTTTCAGTGCATGCTCTGTTGGATACCAAAAGGTTAGTACACTCTGGTCATTTGTCATGCTCCTAAAGCCCATTGTGTTGTAAGTACAGAAATGTGAAAATAATCATTCTCCAATTTACATTAATTTGTGGGCAAGAAACTGTAATATGTACAACTGGTCTACAAAGATGAATAAGTCATGATCCTTTCTCTTAAGGAGCCTACAGTCTATTGGAAGAGATAACATAAGCACAGTTAACTGTGTGATACAAGGCATATCGTGGTAAATGCTATAAAATATGCATAATATAATACAATATAACAGTATTAAGGACCTACATTAGCTAAAGTTAGTTTCATCTCTTAATCGTTACAATCCTAGGAAGCATGTTATTTTTATTTCAGAGATAAAGAAAAGTTGCTTGGAAAGATGGAATCATTTTTCCCAGTTAGGCAGTGGCAGAAATGAATTCCACTGTATTATTGTGGGACCCATAACCTATACTCTCAGCAGAGCATTGTGATCAAGAGGAGGGAGCATTAATTGAGGAAGCAAAATTAAGTGAGTCTTAACAGCAGATACTGTAATTTCTCCTCCAATTTCTTGCTGGAAAAGTGAAACCGACTTCTCCCTCTTTCCTGTCTCATTTCTGCACTTAATTTCCTTATGCCATTTCTTGCAGAGCACACGGGCTTCAGAACCCAGGAGCCGGTGCGTTACAATGGGTGATATTGAGCTGGGCAGGGTCCAAAATGTTATTACATATTGATCCAAAACACAGCCATTGAAAAGCAGTGCTTTAACAGTGAAAAGCAATAGAACTAACAGTAGGTTCAAACAATGAATATTTTAGTGAAAAAGCCAAAGTACTCGCTTGGTATCTGTCTAACCTCAGTATCTCACCCTTTGGGTGCAGAATTTGCCCCAATAATAGGCAGGAGTTAACGTCCTTACCTAACCCTAAACTAACTATCCAGAATGATTGAAGAAATATGCACACACACGCATCACATCTTCCTTATCCATTCATTTATTGATGGACACCTAGGTTGCTTCCGTGTCTTGGCTACTGTAAGTAAGGCTGCAATAAACATAGGAGTGCATATGTCTTTTCAAATTAGTTATTTTCCTTCACTAATTACCCCAGTAGTGGAATTATTAGATCATATGGTATTTCTCTTTTTAATTTTTTGAGGAACCTCCATACTGTTTTCCACGGTGTACTCAATGGAAACTTTCATCCTCATTTTCTTGGCTTTTCAGCTGCATTTGAGACGGTTAACAGTGACCTTGACTTCTGTGACATTAACCTCTGTGTTTTCTCCTTTAGCTATTCTCTGAGTTCCTTGTAGACTCATCCTTCCTGACCTAGATTTTTCACCTGGCCTGTTATTAAGCGTTGAAAGGGTCAAAAAAATATTAATAAAATAGATGAATGGTATAAAACATGATTTGGCTTACATTTGTGAGCCCACCACCTACTAAAAATATATATTTTTCATAATCTAAAATCCTCTCTTGACTTTCCCCAATTTCATTCTTTCTGCTCCGTTCTACTCAGTAATAATCACTTAAATGTTCTTTGTTTTCTTCTTACATTCTTCTTTGTAGTTTTGCTACACGCTTTTCTCTCTAAGCAACTGATTGCTTCATTTAGTATGTTTTTCAGTTTTGTATAAATGGAATCCTGTTGTAAATATTCTTTCTTGAATTTATTTTTTTCACATAATAGTATGTTTCTAAGTCTCTTCTCTGTTCTTGCATATAGCTGTAACCCCTACATCTTCTCCTCTACACAGTGATTCAATGTACATAGATGCATGGATATCATCACCATCCTTTATTTATATTCTGCTGTTGATGAAAGTTTTGTCGTTTCAAGTTATTTGCAACTAAAAACAAAGTGACTGATCATTCATATACATGTCATCTTTTACAAATTTTCAAAGATTCTCTAGGATATACTTGGGCTTGAAATTGCCGGAGCATAAGACATGAACATTTCTAAATTTGCCTGATGTTATCAAATTATTTTCCTAAGGTTTTTCTTTTTTTTTTTTAATGTTTCATTTATTTCTGAGAGAGAGAGAGTGTGAACAAGGGAAGGTCAGAGAGGGAGGGAGACACGTAATCCTAAACGGGCTCCAGGCTCTGAGCTAGCTGTCAGCACAAAGCCCGATGCAGGGCTCGAACCCACCAACCGTGAGATCATGACCTGAGCTGAAGTCAGACGCTTTAACCGACTGAACCACCCAGGCGCCCCCCTAAGGTTTTTCTTACATCAATTTATACTCTGACTTACCATTAGAGAACAAGAGCTCCTTTTACTCTATAATCTTATCACACATGATATAGTCAGACTTCTAAAGTTTTGCCAACCAGATGAATGTAGAATCATATCTCATTTAGGTCATAATCTGCACTTCTTTACTACAGGACAATTATCACAGTAATTTTATCTTTTAAAATTACATTGACAACTGACTTTTGTTCACTGATTTTGGACAATGCATGTTTGCTAATACTCGAATCATTTATCTTAGTTTTTTGTTTTTTTGTTTTTTTGTTTTTTTGGTAGAACACAGGAGCAGTCATACCATTTCTCTTTGTTCTTTATTGCTGGTCTTTATATCTGATATTTTGTTTCTTCCCCTTTCTTGCTACAATCTCGATAGTAATACTGAAAATAAAACCATGGAAACAGTTCTCCTCATATACTTTTCTTTATCTTAATGTTTCAGCGTTTCACCATTCGGTATGATGTTTTCTGTAAGAGTTTTGTACATACCACATATGAGATTGAGAACTCTCTTTTTTCTTAGAAATAATATTTTTTAATCTTATTTATTTTTAAAAAATTCCAGTATAATTAACATACAATGTTTTATTAGTTGCAGGTATACAATATAGAGATTCCACAATTCTACACATCATTCAGTGCTGATCATAAGTGTACTCTTCATCTGTGTTACGCATCCACCACTTCCCTCACCTCTGGCAACCACCACTTTGTTCTCTAGATGTAAGAATTTTTTTTTCTGTTTGTCCCTTTTTTGGATGTTCATTTGTTTTATTTCTTAAACGCCACATATGAGTGGAATCATGTGGTATTTGTCTTTCTCTGACTAATTTCACTTAGCACCACACCTTCCAGATACATCCATGATAATGCAAATGGCAAGATTTCATTCTTTTTTATGGCTGAGTAGTATTCCATGGTAGGTGGCCACATCTTTATTCATTCATCTATCAATGGACAGTTGGGTTGCTTCCATATGTTGGCTATTGTAAATATTGCTGCAATAAACATAGGCTGCATGTATCTTTTCGAATTCCTATTTTTTCCCTTTGGGTAATTACCTAGTAGTGGAATTGTTGGATTGTATGGTAATTCTGTTTCTAGTTTTTTTTTTTTTAATGTTTAATTTCTGAGAGAGAGAGACAGCATGAGCAGGGGAGGGTCAGAGAGAGAGGGAGACACAGAATCTGAAGCAAGCTCCAGGCTCTGAGCTTAGCTGTCAGCACAAAGCCCAATGCGGAACTTGAACCCACGAATTGTGAGATCATGACCTGAGCCGAAATCGGATGCTTAACTGACTGAGCCACCCAGATGCCCCTCCAATATTCGCGAATTGTACTTCTCTGTAGTCAATGCCAATCCCAATATTTTCTGTCTTGATAATTTTACCTTTTCTAGAACATCATATAAATGGAATGCTCTGTAGCTTTTGAAGTAGGCTTCTTTCACTTGAGATTTGAGATACTTTCATTTGAGATTCAGCCATGTTGTTGAGTTTATCAGTATTTTGTACCTGTTTATTGTTGAATAATTTTCCATTGTGGGGAAGTACCATTTGCCTATGCTTTCACCAGGTGAAGGACGTTTGGGTTGTTTTCAGGTTTTGGCAATTTTGAGCAACCACTATAAATGTTCACATATAGATATTCTTATAAGTCTCAATTTTTATTTTTCCTAATGGGATTGCCAGTCACAATGCTAGACTGTTAGACATAATTTCACACATTTCTGATACTTTGTTCCTTTTTTTTCTGATTTTCTTTTGACTTTATTCTTCAAATTAAATAATCTCTGTGGTTCTGGCTGCATGTTCACTGATTTATTCCTCTGTCACCACTGTCCCACTAGAGTACCGAGCAAATGATTTTTCTTTATTTCAGAAATTATATTTGCCAGTTCTAATATTCCCATTTATAATGGAATTATAATTTCCGTTTATCTCATTTTTATAACTGTTATTTCGCTGCTGAAAACTTCTACCTTTCCATTTGTCTAAGCATAGTTACCATTACCTTATAGAGTATCGTTAACATAGCTGCTTTGTTTTTGTTTTTGTGTTTTTGTAATTCGAATATCTGGGTGTTTTAGAGTTAACATTTCTCAGCTGTCTTTGCCCTTAAGAATTGTCACTTTTTTTTTTTTTTTGGCTTGTATATGTCATGTAATTTTGGATGGGTCCTTGACCCTGTTTTCCCCTGTAATACATTAACATTTGCTTCATTGTTCTTCTGAGAGGAAAAAAATCCAGTTTGATTCAGATCACAATTTATGTCTCAGCTTCTTAGGTTGGCAGTTCCAATCTCAGTTCAGCTTTCAAAGCCTCTGGTTTTCATATGCCCTGCACAGGCACCACTCAGACATTAGCCTGAGATTTGGAAGGTAGTTTAAACACTAGCTCAGTCCTCAAAACCTTTACTGTAAGCTTTGGGTTTGTTCCTTTGTGTACACAGCTCAGGAGGCAACCTGACGCTTTGAGGTCACACATAGAATTAAAGGATTTCCTTCTTCCATTTTTCTATCTTTCAAAGAACCAACAACCTGAACATTGTTGACATTGCTAATTCTTTAATTGGCAGTTGTGGGGAGTGGGGGCTGCGTTGTACATTGTAAGATGTTTAGCAGCCTTTCTGGCCGCTATTGTACTGAACACCAGTAGCAATGCTTTCCCAATTATGAAAACAAAAATGTCCCCTGACATCGACACATGTCCCCTGGGGAAGGTGGGCAACAAAATTACCTCCAGGTCAAGAACCTCTGCCCTAAGTTCAAGGCCAAAAGCTAAACTGCCTACCTGACTTCTCCATTCGGACGGCTCAAAGACTTCTCAGTCTTTGTGTGTAAAACTCAACACTCGGCCAGCAGTGTCACACTCACACTTGGCCTGCAGTGCCACACTCGCTTACTTACCTCCCGTCTGAAAGACAGCAACCCCCTCCAGCTGTGTAGACAGCTAGGAGTCATTCTGGATACCTCCCCTCTCTCTCATCCTCCTTTATAACCAGACTATCATTTAAATATGATGGTATTTAAATATCTCTTGAATCTTTTTTCTTCTCCCATTCGCTTATCAGTCTATTCCATCTCTCCCTTCTAAGGCTACACAAGTATTTTCTTATCTTTGCCCATTCATATTCCCCTAGGAATTTGCTCTGCCAAATCTGTTTTCCATTTCTGCAGTAGCTCCACTCTTCCTCCAGGAAGAACAAACTAGACCCAAAACAGGAGTCAATCCTTGGGGTTTCAACTATATATTAATATAGAAATGTTACAGACCCTTCCAAATAACCTAATACCTCCTCTGCTATTTGCAAATCCAAGTTCCCCAAGGTCTCCGCACCACTGCTCCTGTCTACCCGTCATTACTGCCCATGGCTCTGTACCTCAAGTAGATATGTACTCATTATTATAAAACCATGCCATTTTCCTCTGACCTTGAAGTTTTTTTCTCATTGTTGTACTGAACTTTAATACTTTCTCCTTCATCTCTATATAGTCATACTGTACCATAGCTTAACTCAATGTAGAATAGAACTGTCATTTATTGAATTCCTGGTATGTGTTATCTTGTCTTAGAAAGCAATGCCCCAGCAAAGTGGATAATTCTATGCCCAACTTACACAGGAGGGGGTTGAGACTAGAGGAAAGGAGATAACTTTTCTAAGATCACATAATTAGTAAGAGTCAGTACCAGGATTCCAACTCAACAAGGTCTCATACAAAAATCTGTTCCTTTACCTTTTACGACCTCAAGAAGGCTTCTCTTACAATATCAAACTTTATAAGCCTTCAATTTGGCTTCCCATATAAATACTTGACCACCTTTCTCAGCACATGATCTTGTAGGGTCATTGATTACCTATATCTTATTTCTTCAATAATAATGACTCTTGGAAGTTAAACTGGAGTCTTCTATTCCTTATGTATCTCTCAAAATATATACCACATCTCTTATCTACCACAAGATTTAGATACCCCAGAATAAATGCTAAGTATTGCATATTAGAGATGTGGAGGGAAAAAACAACTGAATATAACCCCAGTTACGGGGGAAATAATGAGGCATAATTTCAGCCATATTTTGGCTAGCAGTCACAGAGAATAACCCATCTGCAAGATGTTGGTACTGCTATGCTATAATCAGAAAACAAAAATAGAGGAAAACATGGTTAAAGAACATGTTTCCTATACCTCTTCCTACATCATTTATTTTGAGTTTGATGGATTGGATTGGATTCTATATACTCCACTCACATTTGAATCTGCTTCTAGGGCTTCCCGACCTCAGGACTTCCATCAATCTCTGTTTTGAATATCCAGACAGTGAGGTAGACAAATCTGATTCTGATCCCACATCTTCCGCTGATTTACTGTGTAGGCATGAGTAAAAAGATTTACTCTGTGGGGCCTTCAGTTTGTTTTAAGACGAAAAAAATTTTCCTTGAATTTGAATATAAATAAAATGTGTTCAGGCAAAGAATTCCAAAGATTTTATAAGAAAAGCTTTATATAAACTGTCTTTAATTTCAACTTTAAATATTATTTTTTTCTTCCTAATTAATTTTGGAAGGATTCAGAAAGAGGTGACTTTGGACAAAAGCACCAGTTACTAAAATATTGTTTACTTTCCTCATCATTGTTATACATAATTGCCTGTCTTCCTGGCCTACAATCTTATCACTGTCAGAAACAATTTTTTAGAAACTTTCTATGTAAGAGACACCATACAAATAGCCTCTACGGGGAAAGTTTTACAAAAGAGAAAGATATGGTAATTCCTCTCTAAGAAATTCATATATACTTGAGGAGGTCTTGTTCAGAAGGAAAAAAATATTATGCAAGATAGAATATGATAAATTTCAAATCAGTAGCATAAACGCGCTGAGGGTTAGAGGAGAGATAAGGGCGAGGTGTGGATTGAGTCAAATTGTGTAGCGTACGATTTTGAACACCAAACCAGCGACCTGCGGCTTGATCCTACATTCCACAGAAACCACTGACTATGTCTGAGTTCCAGAATGACCTGATGTGAGTGACATTTAAGAAGATGAATACAGAGGATAGAAAACCTGTCAGGGGTAGACTGCAGCTGTCCAGGCAGGAAACGATATGCACAGGGATGGGGATATTGGTGATATTAATGACCACTGTTTGTCTAAGATTTACTATTGCAGGCCCTGTCATGGAAATTTAACATACATTACTTCCAATTCTCACATTAACCAGGCAAGATCAGCATTGTTGTCTTCTTCTTGCAGATGAAGCGAGTTTTCCAGTAACGTGATTTGTTTAATGAGAGTAAAGCCAAGTCCTTCTGGATCCTGAGATATACGACACAATGTTACCACCCTCAGCTGGTGTGGAAGTTGTGGAAGTTAGGTAGATTTGGGTTATGGACATAAGTTGCAAAATTATATTTCAGTGTCTGAGCTCAGTCGGTTTGAATTTTCAAGGATGGGGAGGCCCACAGAGGCCAGAAAATGAATGTGGACAACAGTCAAATGCAACACTGTGATGTGTGCTTTCAGAGCGAGGAGGGTGCACATGTCACTTGCTTCTGTGCACTTGAAGTCACTGTACAAGAGGCAAGACCCACCATGCCAGCAGCCCAGGAGGAGAAACTCACTTGGCTGAGTTCACTCCAAGGTATATATGAGACATGTCAGATCGATTCGGACAGAAAGGTTTTGACTGGCTTGTCCACAGGCCTATGCCGGAAGTCAGTAGGCACTTAAATGAGGGGCGCCCACCAACGATAGGAACCCTGACTCACTTCATGGTTTGGGTAAAAGTGGCCTTTAGATCAGGGCCCTTTTACTGATTTTGCTAGATTATTTTCCCGCATTTAGAAAAATAGAATGTTTACATAACATATGCTCAAAATCCACTCCTGGCTTTGAAGAGCTCTTTGTGCTGGAGGAAGGGAGATCAGCACCTCTGAAATACGTAAACTGTTTAAGCCTTACATAGGAGGCAGTCTCCCCTTTAATTTCTAACAGTATTATTAATGTGCTGCTGGAGATGGCACAAAGGTCAAACCAGAGTTAAAATAAGCCTCCGCACTGGGTGATAATGAAGATCATTATAGGTTTCAATTACTTCAAGGCTGTACTTTGCCGAAGCCATTTTTGAATGAGACCTTGCAGTCAAATAGTATTTATGTCCTTTAATAAATATAAGTGAAGTGTAGTATCTTTTCCATGATTGCCACAGACTTCATTAACACTCTTTAGTCATAAAGAACCGTATTTGATAGGGAACTCAGCAAAATAACGGAGTACAAATGTTGCCCAGAACAACTTTGACTTTTGCGACATTTGAAATGGAGAAAAGTCAACCCACCTGACCTTTCAGTGAGAATGAAGAAGACGCCAACTGCCCAATCAACATGGTTAACTTGACCAATAGACAATCAATTCACATGATTAACTTGACCAATAGACAATAAGATAGAGTTTTGCCATCAAAATGCTGGTCAAGTGTGGTGATGGTGTCCACCCAATCTTAGAAAAGTTCACATTCCAATTTTTATGGATTGAGTTTTTCACAGGTAGACTTCAAGAGGGAGGTGCACGGTGGTACCGGAATAGTCCACAGTAAGCAAAGAGGGGACAGCCCTGTCTTCGGGCAGCCCATTTTCTCCAGAACATAGCATCAGTGTCCCAGAGAATGGTACCAATAATGAAGTAATATGTGAATAGCATTTCAAATTTTCTAAATTGCCTTACTCCTCACATCTAGCCCTTTGTAAAGTACCATAGGCATGGCTTCCAAAATATATCTCAACCCATTTACTACCTTCCAAACTCACTACCGTCGTCTCTTACCTGATGAGCCCAGCAGTCTCCACCTGATCTGGTTTCAGATGGTAACATGGAAGTGGGTTCACGTCATACAGTGAGCAAGAACCAGCCACCTGCTGGGGCGCCTGGGTGGCTCAGTCAGTTAAACGTCCGACTTCAGCTCAGGTCATGATCTCATGATTCATGAGTTTGAACCCTGCATGGGCTCTGTGCTGACAGCCCAGAGCCTGGAGCATGCTTCAGATACTGTGTCTCCCATTCTACACCTCCCCTGTCCCTGCTCACATTCTGTCTTTCTCTCTCTCTCTCAAAGATAAATAAACTTAAAGAAAGAAAGAAAGAAAGAAAGAAAGAAAGAAAGAAAGAAAGAAAGAAAGAAAGAAAGAAAGAAAGAAAGAAAGAGAGAATGGGAACCAGCCACCTGCTAAGCCTGCTCTGTCTTGCCTGGCCTGACCCAGATTCCTCTCTAGGACCATCACTGTCGCTCATTGGCAGTCCTACCACATGGCCTTCTTTCTACCCTTTGAACATGCCAATCCCATGCTGACCTTTGGTCTTTGCACTCACTGTCCTCCTGCCTGGAGGCCCTTTGCCCCAGATCTTCTGGAAGTCAACACTGCCATGTCATTCATATTTCAGCCACAGTCTCCTCCTAAGAGAGCCCTTCCTTAATGACACAATCAGTTTTAGCCACCACACATACCCTCTCTTTGTTTTCTTTTCTTTGTAGAAACTATTACTCCTGGGATTACCTTGTTCATGTATTAGGTCAAGGCCTCTCCTCTACAACAACCTTGTAGAAAAGGGTCCCAGACCCTCTGTTCACAGCTCTGTCTCTAGTGCCCAGATCAGTGCCTGGAACAAAGTAGACCCTCAATGAACAAGTGTGGAATCTTTTGAAGAATCTTGATTTAATAGTATGGTATTTTCTCTTTAACCAGGAAAGTTGGGTTCCTAAAACTTCTCCTAGCCCTGCTACTGCTCCAGGATGGTAGCATTCATAGTTGATATATTTAAAAATCCACAGAGTCTAAAGATTTAGTTTCTGTTTACTAGTCTGTGCTTCCTAGACTTTTTACCAGATCTCCTTCCCTTGCCTTTTCTCTAAAATGCATTAAGGTTTTCCAACGTTCCATGCAAAACGTGACTATAAAATGATAAGAATTTTGTCAATTCCGTCACAAAAACAAACCTTCTTGTTTTGTTCTCAGGAATATTGCTTTGAATTTCTGTGTCTGGGCCCATTTTCAGCTACTCAAAGTGCACTCACCCCAACACAGGAGGCAACCTAATGTAATGGACTATACTAGATGTAGAGTATGCAGGTTTGATTTAAATAGGAGCTCTACCCATTTCTGGTTTTCATGTAAACTTACCTAGCATCAGCCTTTTCACCTGGAAAATGGGAAAAATAATGACATCACATGGCTACTCCCAGGAACAAGCGACAGAATTTATGTAAAAGGCTTTATATGAATTGAGTGTGGTTATAAGTGAAGGTTATACTATCATCATCATCATCATCATCATCTTTGAGCCAGATCAGACGTTACTAGTGATTTCTTAATTGGCCTATAATATTTTTCTTTCTGAAGAGTCTGTCACAAAGAACATGAGGCAACATACATAGCTGAGTGGTTATGTTATGGTTATATTATGTATGACCCCAAACACTGGGGTCAAACAGACTCGACTGTAAAGCCCAGCTGTGTCCTTGAGAGTTGCCTAAATTCCCTCCAGTCATACAATGTCACTAAGGTCCAGTTTCCTCACCTGAAAAAGGAGAGAAATCATTGTCTTTACCACAGAGGCAGGGAGCAAGAATTAAATGAGAACATAAGACCTCGAAAGATATCTGTTGCGTGATAAGCAGTCAATTATCATTTGTGTTAGTACTGAATTCTGTCAGAGTAAACAGTTGGGACAGACACGGTAGTCCATGTGCATATATATGGTGATCCACAGTGAATTAAGCACCATTTAAATCCTCTTACTGTAATGTCCTTGAGAGGTTGCTTTTCTTCTACCCAAAGTGACTGAGATCAAAGTTAGGCTTGTTCTAAGCTTTATACTGAGATCCTCCATCAAACTTCACCTCTACTTCCCTCACTCATCCATATCCAGGCATATTCCCTTTAGTCTCCATGGTAGGGCTCATCATCTCCCTCCCTGGGGGTCATGGGCATCTTCATCATGATTTGGTTCTTCCTTCAACCACTCCCCACTCTTGCTGACTGGAACAAGATGGCAGTGGGGGAAAGGACTACGGTGCTAGCTCAGACATGAATGCTCAGGGACATATGCATACTGAATAGATTTTGAATCTCTGGGCACAACCTGCATGTTTTACAATATATTTTTTCTTATTTTTAAATGTTTTTATTTATTTCTGAGAGAGAGACAGCGTGAGCAGAGGAGGATCAGAGAGAGAGGGAGATACAGAATCGGAAGAAGGCTCCAGGCTCTGAGCTAGCTGTCAGCGCAGAGCCTGCCTAACGTGGGGCTCAAACCCGAGCCTTGGGATCATGACCTGAGCTGAAGTCGGACGCTTAACCAACTGAGCGACCCAGGCTCCCCTACGATCTTTTTTTTTTTTTTTTTTTGGTAAAATTTACTGTGTTAGCCATTTTTAAGTGTACAATTCTGTGGCATAGAGTATATTCATTTGGTCATCACCATCATCTATCCAGAACAGATTCATCACCCTATGCTGAAACCCCATATCCAGTAAATACTAACTCTTCATTCTCCCTCTATCCCTGGTCCCTAAATGCTGGGAGAGAAGGAGCCACCATTCTACTTCTGTCTCTATGAATTTAACTACTCTAGGTACTTTATACGAGTAGAAAAATATGGTATTTGTCCTTTTGTGACTGGTTTATTTTACTTAGCATAATTCATCCATGTTGTAACACATGTCAATATTTCCTACTTTTTAAAATATTTATTCATTCTGAGGGGGTAGGAGAGGGGGACAGAACATCTGAAGCTGAAAGCAGAGAGCCTGATGTAGGGCTCAAACTCACAAACCGTGAGACCATGACCCGAGCCAAAGTCGGACGCTTAACCCACTGAGCCACCCTGGTGCCCCAATATTTCCCTACTTTGTAAGCGTTGAACAATATTCCATTGCATGCATATACGACATTTGGTTATCTGTTCCTCATTGATGGACACTTGGGTTACTTATAAGTTTTACTATTATAAATAATGTTGCTATGAACAGGAGTGAAAAAATATGTTTGAGTCTCTGCTTTCAATAATTTTGGAGATATACCCAGAAATAGAATAAGTGGATCATATGGTAATTATATTTTTAATTTCTTGAGAAACTGCCATACTATTTTCCACACAGCTGCACCATTTTAAATCCCCACCGGAAATTCATAAAGATTTCAATTTTTCTACATCCTTACCAACAGTCGTTATTTTTCTTTTTTTTAAATACTAGCCATACCAATGAGTGTAAAGTGGCATCCAATTGTGATTCTGACTGCATTTCCCTTATGATTCATGATGTTGAGCCTCTATTTTGTGTGTTTATTGGCCATTTGTATACCTTCTTTGGAGAAATATCTATTTGAGTCACTTGTGCATTTTTAAATTAAACTGTTTGTTCATTTCTACTGCTGAGTTTAAAAGTTCTTTATAGATTGTAGATGTTAATCCCTTTTCAGATATATGATTTGCAAACATTCATTCCCATTCTTTGGGTGGCCTTTACACTCTCTTAATAGTATCTTTTGATGTACAAAAGTTTTTAAATTGGGTGAAGTCCAATTCATTTTTTGTTGTTTTTGCCTGTTTTTTGTATCATAGCTAAGAAATCATTGCTAAATTCCATGTTGTGCAGCCTTTCCTCTTTGTTTTCTTCTGAGAGTATTTTAGTTTTAGTTTCTTACATTGTCTTTGGTCCATTTTTACTTAATTTTGCATATGGTGTAAGGTATGTAGATAATCAATTTTCCCAACACCATTTGCTGAAAACACTGTCCTTTCGCCATCAAATGGCCTCTCCACTCTTCGTGAAAGTCATTTGACCATAAATGCAAGGGTTTGTTCTGGGCTTTCTGTTCTATTGCATTGGTCTATGTATCTGTCATATACTAATACATACTGCACTGTTTTCATTACCGTAGCTTTGTGGCAAGCTTTAAAATTAAGAAGTGTGAGACCTCTAACTCTGTTTTTCATTTTCAAGATTGTTTTGCCTATTTAGGGTCCCTTGAAATTCCATATAAATTTTAGGATGGATTTTTCCATTTCTGCACACAAAAAATCATTGGGATTTTGATAGAGATAAAATTGAATCTTTAAATTGCTCTGAATAGTTTTGACATTTTAACAATGCCAAGTCTAAGAATCCACAAACATGAGATGGCTTGGCATTCATTTGTGTCTTCTTTATTTTGCAATATTTTAGAGTTTACAGTGCACAAGTCCTTCATCTTTTTGGATTAGATTTAATGCTAAGTATTTTGTGTTTTGTGATGCTGTTACAAATGGAATTTTTTAAAAATTCCTGTGTCAGGTTGTTCATTTTCAGTATATAGAAAGTTAACCAATTGTTGCCTTCTTATTTTGTATCCTGTCCCTATGCTGAATTTGTTTTTTAGTTCTAACATTTTTTTGTAGAACCTTTAGGGATTCCATCGAAAGATTTCATGCCACCTGCAAACAGATAATTTTATCTCTTTCTTCCTGATTTAAGTGCTTGTATTTCTTTGTCTTGCCTAATGGCTCTGACTAGGACCTTCAGTACTATATTGAATAGAGGTAGCACAGGCAATCCTACTTGTTTTGCTCCAGGTCTTAGAAGAAAACCTTCAGTCTTTCACCATTGACTATGATGTTAGCCGTGGCATTTTATTATGTGATCTTTATTGTGTTGAGGCAATTTCCTTCTATTGCTAGTTTGTTGAATGTTTGTTTATCATAAAAGGGCATTGAATTTTTTCAAATGATATTTAATTTCAAAAAGCATCAATTGAGAGGATTGTATAGTTTTTATCCTTTATTTTATTAATGTGGTGTATTTCAATGACTAATTTTCATATATTGAACAATTCATGCAGATAGGATTAAATTCCACTTAGTCATGCTATATAACCTTCTTATATACTGTCTAATTCAGTTTGCTATTATTTGGGTTGGAGTTTTTTACGTAAATCTTCATCAGGGAAATTGATGTGGTTTTCTTTTCTTATAGTGTCTTTGGCCAATTTTGATATATATGTCCTCATATAATGAATTTGAAAGTATTTCCTTCTTTTCATGTTTTTGAAAGAGTTTGAGAAGTAATGGTATAAATTCTTCTTGAAACATTTGGTAGAATCCACCAGTGAAGTCATCTGGTCTTGGACTTTTCCTTGTTGTACAGGCTTTCATTACTGACTCAATATCATTACTGTTAATCATTACTGACTCAATATCATTACTGTTAATTGCTATGTGCAGATTGTCTATTTCCTCATGATTCAATCTTAGTAGTTTCTGTGATTGTAATAATTTACCCATTTCGTTTGTATTTCCCAACTGTTGGTGTGCAATTGTTCATAGAATGGTCTTGTAATTTTTTATTTTTTATTTTACTTTTGTGAAATTAAATGTTCCTTCTTTTATTTATGATCTTAGTAATTTGAATCTTCTCTTCTTTCCCTTAACTCCAGTTTATCTCTGGGTTTGTCAATTTTGTCAATCTTTCAAAAGCCAACTCTTGGTTTCATGGATCTATTGTTCTATTTTTTTAATTTTATCTTTGCTCTGATCTTTATTGTTTCTTTCCTTTTGCTAACTTTGGCTTTAGTTTGTCTTCTTTTCCTAGTTCCTTAGGATATAGATTTGGATTATTGACCTGAGATCTTCTTTTTTAATGTACGCATGTGTAGCTCCAAATTGTCTTCCTAAGACCACTTTTGCTGCTTCAAAAAGTTTTGTGTTTTCATTTTATTTGTCTGAAGAGATTTTCTCATTTCCTGCATATCTGTGAATTTCCAAGTTTTCTTTCTCCTGGTGATTTCTAGCTTAATTTCATTGTGGTCAAAAAATATGCTTTGTATGACTTTAATCTTTTAATTTTTATCGAGACTTGCTTTGTGGCCTAACATATGGTCTCTTCTGGAGAACATACACTTAGGAAGAAAGTGTATTCTGGCTCATTGGTGGAGTTCTGAATATATCTGTTAGTGTAATTGAGTTATATCGTTGTTCATGTTCTCTATTTCCTTGTTCATCTTTTCTCTTATACCCTATTGTTTAAGGCAGAATATCAAAGTCCCCAACTATTGTGAGAATGTCTGTTTTTCCCTTCTGTTCTGTCAATGTTAGCTGTGTATATTTAGGAACTCTAATGTTTGGTGCATATATGCTTATAATTATTATATATTCTAGGTGAGTTCACCCTTTTATCACTATATAATGCCCTTCTTTGACTCCTGTAATAGTTTTTTTTACTTAAAGTTTGAATGTCATTAGTTTAGTCACCTCTGCTTTCTTTGGGTTACTGTTTTCAAGGGATATCTTTCACTGTTCTTTCACTTTCAATCTGAGTGTGTCTTTAGCTGTAAAATGAGTCTCTTGTAGACAGCTTATAGTTGCATCCTGTTTGGTATTTTTTAATTAATTTATTTTTTATTTATTCAGTCTGCCAATCTATGTCTTTTGCTCAGAGGGATTTTAATCCACTTACCCTGAAAATAATTACTGATAAGGATTCTTTTTGCTCTTTTTGTTTTCTCTATATCTTATAGCTGTTTGTCCTTCATTAGCCCTATTTCTGTCTTCTTTTGTATTTAGTTAGTTTTTCATAGTGATATGTTTTTATTACTTTCCTATTTCCTTTTGTATATATTCTATAGGTATTTTCTTTGTATTTCCCATGAGAATTACACATCCATAGCCCTGGGATCAATAGATCCTAAGATCAGCTGTTCTGAGCATGGTAGCAGCCTGCAGAAAGAACATGGGTCTGCAATTCCTCCATGCATAGGTGGTTAACTCTGTTTGTATGAACTCTGGAAAGTTCTTAGATGACATACAGGCTCTACTGCACGCATAACCTGGATCCAACCTTAGACAGCTGTTCTTAGTACCTGATAATGCTTTCATTAATATGAAAAACCACCAAGCAAGCCCAGAGGCAATAAAGAGACATAATATATTAAAAAATCCAATAAGTAGAAACCTAAATTCACTGAACAAATTATTTACCGGGCATATTTGTTTCCAAAGAACCATTTGTTTTACAAAATGACTACTTACAGTATCTATGAGTAGGGATCTTCCTCAAAATATTAGGCAATAATTAAAGGAAATAATCTTTATGTGAACTAGATAATCACATAGCAATACTTATGGATTTTAAAAACATAGTACTGGGTGAAAAAGAGAAATAAAACATCTTTAACGCGATACCATTTAATAAACAAATGCATGCCAATAGGACAAATGCAAGATTAGAGGCCAGTGTCGTAGAATGTTACACATAGACTTCCCATGTGACCCAGCAATCCTACTTTTAGTCATTCTAGAGAAAGGAAACTCACATTCATACTGAATCCTGTATTTGAATCTTTACAGCAGTTATATTTATAATCACCAAAACCTAAAGATAATGCAAAAGCAATTCAAAGGTTAAATGACAAACAGACTGTGGTACGTCTATAAAATGGAGTACTACTCAGCAATAAAAAGAAATTAATCACTGCTACACATAACAATTTAGATGGACCAGAAGGGCATTACACAGAGTGAAACACACCTAGTCTAAGAAATGATTCCGTTTATGTAAAGTATAGTTGTGGAAAACAGATCATTCTGTTGCCACAGTTAGGTTTGGCGTTGAGTATAACTGTAAATGGCTAACACAAAGGAGTTTATTTAGGATGATTGTGATGGTAGTTAGATGAATCTACACGTGTGGTAAAATTTTATAAAACTGTACACCAAAAAAGGAAAAACAGAATGCTTGTAAAAGCTGGTAAAAGCGCAAACAAGGTCTGTAGCTTAGCTAATAGTATTGCACCAATGTCAGTATCAACATTTTAGTTTGATAACTATCTATGGTTACGTAAGATGTTGCCCTTGAGAGAAGCAGAGAGGTCACATGGGAGTTCTTTGTGCTATCTTTTGAACTTCTATCAGAGTCTAAAATTATTTCTAAATGAAAAGTTTTTAAGAACAAATACAAGTTAAGATAATGAATATTAACTCATTTTAATGATTGACTACAGGAAGAAGGGAATGGAAACCAGAGGAGAGAGAGATTCCAGATTATATTTAAATACTTGATTTATAATTTTCCGGGGTACATTTCAGTTCTCTTTTACTAAATTATAAACAGTATGAGGTCAAGAACTGTCATTTTCAGATCTCTCCATGACTAGCATAGTGGTGTATATATTAGATTCACAATGAATATTCATTCCGTTATTAAACAAATGAACTAGTGAACATATCTATTTCATAGCTGAGCTCCATAAAGCAGTCTTATATTTGCAAGTGATTATTGTTGGAAATGTTGACATTTTTTGCATACATACTAAGTACTATACTTTATGTTTAGGCCTTGAACATTTCTGTGTGACGCAGTTACATCATGCTCAGCTCTTACCCCAAAGCAAATGGGACTACAATCTATAAATTTGGGATTTCAGTGGGAAATAGCAGATGCTGAGTCAATGTGGCCTCATCACTGAGAAGGATCTTAGTGTCTCCTACCACCAAGGTTTGCCTTTCAACAAAAAAGAAATTATAGTTCCTAGAAATGTCAACTTAGAAGTTTCTGGAACCCAAGTTGGACTCTTGAATTAGAATGTCCCATTGATCAAATCATGATTTTTATTTCATGAGTTTTCTTATTTTCTTCATGCTCGTCTTTTACCTTAAGAGGGCCTGTATATAATTTAATGTTTCTTTATGATATTTTATGAATCAAAGCCATGTTTCTCAACCAGTAGTTGCCGTCTTTAAGTATATAATGAAGGCTGCTTAGGAATACACCACACTGTGTTTCCTTATTCTTCATTTTCAGCTTATTCTGGAAAAGAGTGAAAACATCTAGAAGGACGTATCCTATTTTCAATATTGGCATGAAGAAATGACCGAAGCTAGTAAATGGAAAAGAAGGAAGAAGGGAGGGGATGTTAAAGGGAATTTGTATGGGGTGGAAGGGGTGATAGTAAAATAAATGGATAGTTCCACAAATCAGCAGGTGCAAAGGGAGTGGATGTGAAAGGGTCACATGATCTGGGACATCAATTAAATGCCTTTAGAAGGTTTTCTAAAGGAAAACCATTTGCTAGCTTTTCTCATCTCTGAATCCAGTGGTCCTTCTGAGAATAAGATAAGTGCTTTTCTTATTCTTGATAGGAAAAGCAGGGAATTTTTGTCACTGTGTTATAAGAAAATCAAATAGCAACGTTTGATTACCACCACATGCTGCTATATTCAATATGGAGCCTCTCCCTTTCATAACGACCAGTGTGTCCCCAGTATGGTCTCTTGCCTGAGCTGCCTGGACACAAAACTTAACTACAGAAATAGGCTGGTTTGGCATGGACTTTATGGTAAACGTAATTGAACCATAAGTGAAAACGTGTGGATTTTTTCACGTGTTATAAAAATGGAAAAGCACATGGATTTAGAAGAGATATGCTCTTTAAAATGAATAAAAGGTGTTTTTAAAAATGTTAATTGCTTTCCCAACTTTTGTTACAAAGTTTGCATCTTTAGTCTGGGCAACGGTCACTTGCCTAGTCCCCAACTCCCACACAGTCCTCGATGAGAAAAATAAAGCTCTAGATTCACTTACAGTAAATGGCTTAGCCTGGGCTCCAAGAAAGCAGAGCCTGAGACAAAGACTAGTGTGCATGGGGCTTATTTGGGGAGGTGGTCTCAGAGAGCTTGGGTGGGAGACCAAAAGGCAGGGACTGCCAGCCCAGGGCACTTTGTCAAGCTGACCACCGCTGTGGGCAAGTGTGCTGGGGCACATCCCAGTGGGGGAAGAGGAGAGCCTTTATCCACCAACTCCTCTGATCCTCCCTCATCAAGGGGGACCCTGAGGGTGAGAAAAGGCTGTGACTCCAACAAGCTGCTATTCAGTTATCCTGTGTGACACCAGGAACTCAGCCACGGCTATAGTACAGCTGGCCTGGAACCTGAAGCACGCAGAGTGCAGTGAAGGAAGGCAAGCCCAGTCAGTCCGCACTTGACGTCTGGGAGCACCTCCATCAGGCCAAGCCCTATGGCTGGATTTTTGGATAGTCTGGATTTACACAGTCAGTTTTAAAAACATGCTCAAGAAAAATCATGATTGTGTGTGACAAAGTCTGTCAATCAGTCAATCAACTGAACTATCTCATGTAGCCGTTGACAAGCAGATTGCTTACTTAGTGTGAGGACCCAGGAGAGGAATCCCAGCCTTAACCTTCTGGAAACTCACAGGCTGCTTTGAACCACACAGTATATCAGGTTCAACTCCATATTTAACACACGAGTTAGTTTTGACCCCAATACATTTTAATATACGAAAGCCAAGTAGCAATTTAGGCATGGGTAGCTGACACATTTTCCTGGACCAGAAGCCTGAGGTTGTCGGATAATGTAGGATTCTATGGAAGTTGGCCTGGTTATGTCTCAATAGCATGGGTCTTGAAAAATGGTGTCTATGGTCCACTCAGCGGCCTCCCAGCTTTATGACATTCCTAAATGACCCAAGCCTCTTATGGAAAGGATCCTTTCTGGATCAAAGGGAGTAGATAACACCATTTCATAAAGCATCTCTGAAGACTAAGAAAACATGAAGCATTTTACCCAGTGCCTGTGTATTTTAGGCAGAAAGTTAATTCCCTTTGCTTGATTGTGTACATTCTTTCTGGAAGACTGAATAGCAGAAGGGAATGTTGAAACACCATCTTACCTCTCTTGGACAACTCCCATGGACTGCCCCTCAGCTGCCCTTCAATACCAAGTTGCAAATTCAAGTCTGGGTGTGTGGCGCCTTTTTTCTTTTTTTTTTTTTAATGTCAGCAAGTTTAACTTTAATTCTGGACTATGGTAAAACAACAGAAGGATGTAGGCAGCCTTTTGTTATTTATGCAGCATGCTAAAAATTATGTGATAGCCAGTAAATTAAGTAAAGCTGCCCTATAAATTTCAGTTAAATCTTACATGTGCTTTAATAGTTAATACATCATCATGAATCACATTTCCATAAACCACAGTAGAAGTTCAGGGAAGGCCTATGAGAATGTGGTGGATTTTTGCTAACATTGTTTTTCCTCAACTAAAGCCATCCTCTAAATAAAGTGGATAATCAGGTGGATTTTCCTCAATGATATAAAACACAAAATTAAGTCTCACTGACTGCTGATATTGCCGAATCAAGTCCAAAGCACAATGTACAACTTCAGTTCATAAATTACCAGAACAGCTCAAATTATATCCTGAAAGAATGAGTGTCCATGCCCATTCTCTACTGACTTATTTTGTGATTCTAAAGAAAATTGGCTAGGAAGCACTAGTCTATAATAAAATATGAATATGTCACAAGAGGTAGGTCTGTGTAGGAGAATGCTCAAAGGTGAGAAAAACTGGTTTTGTTTTATTATTTAAAAATTTTTTTAAATGTGTTTATTTATTTTGAGAGAGAGAGAGAGAAACAGAGAGACAGAGCACATGAGTTGGGGAGGGGCAGAGAGAGAGGGAGAGAGAGAATCCCAAGGAGGCTGCACTGTCAGTGCAGAGCTCAATGTGGGGCTTGAACTCTCAGACTGTGAGATCATGACCTGAGCCGAAGTCAAGGGCTGGATACTTAACCAACTATGCCACCTAGGCACCCGAGAAAAACTCGCTTTAAATCCTTGATATTCAACATGTAAATGCCCTCTCAGAGATGCATCAGAGATGCGTTTTCAACTTACCCTGTGTGGGATATGGTTGTGTGTAATGATGACATTGACTCTTGACACACCCAATATGTATACATGTATGTATGTACATATATATGAGTTTGAACCTCATAATTCACTTTAGACTCATGAATCTACATTTAGACTGATAAGTTGGATAGGCTCAAATGAGGAAGAATATAAACACCACAGTATAACCAGCTTGAGGGGCTTATAATTTAATGAGTCAAGACTAAATAGTACATGAAGGAATTTGAGCAATTACCAGTTGCATTAGCTCATCAAATGCCAGAGTCCACTAATTAATGCCAAGGACTTCAAAGACCAGCTCAGAATCCTTCTCAACACAGTGACCTCCAGTGGACCAGAGTTAGCATGCAAAATGTAGCATTTTTTTCAGGTACGGATTAGGGACCATCGGGTATTGAGACTTTTGGTGCTGAGAGAGTTGAATAGAATTTCAGGAGAAGAATCACTGTGGTAGGCACAGCAGTTGGGGAGAGCTTGAGCTCAGCATGGAGGAATGACATCCAGATTTGATTGGGCACTTTGTTCAGGGAGAACTAATGTGGGGAGACACCAAGGGAGGAAGGAAAGGGGCATACAGGACTGTGAAGAAGTCCACGTGGGTCGCATAGACGTTGCCATGCAATGCGATGAGCTGCGAAGTTGGACCTGGCCAGAGACAATGTGGAGTGTTTAGCAGAGAAATCAAGACACAATAGGAAAGTCGGGAGCCATTTTGGGGCTGGTGGGCATGTCACTGATATGAGGCCAGTAGTATATTTGGAAGACTGATGTCCAGAAGAGGCGCCTCACTGGGGGTGCTTCTCTGAAGATTAATTGAAGGAGATTCCACAAAGTTCTGATAGGGGTGGGGAAGCACAACTGGAAGGGAGGGGAAAGCAGTCATAAGTATGTATGTGACTGAGTAGGTAACCACTGGGGGCAGCTGGGACACCAGCCACAAGGTCTCTTTGAGGCAGTAGAGAACACAGTTCAGAATGACAGTGCTTGAAGCAGCTGGGTATTTATCCAACCACTCTGCCTTGTCATTGGCAGAGGGCTGACCTTGAGCGTTACCTTCTCAGCCCCTCCCTGCCGCCTTGCATAGGGGTTGAGAGAAACCTCTCAGCATGGACCAGGGCATGGGTGACAAGGGACATGGGCAGGAAATCAGCATGGCAATGCACACTCGCCATGATGGTGCCTTGGATTCTCTGTGTTTCCTCTCTTCCCTTTCCACTTAAGGGGAAGCCCAGCCATTTCTGGCTACTCCGTAAGGAAGAACTTTCTGAATACAAGTGTGTCGTTTTCACCAGCATGTCGATTGAGAAACGGTGACCAAAATTGCATGTAGGTTTAGACATCATGTATAATTTTATCATCACATTAATGTCAAACCCACACTCTTCAACTTCCTTCTAGGAGTTTGAAATAACACTGTGGTCTCTTACATAGACAACGCTTGTGCTCCCTGCTTGGGCAGCCTTCTCACCCCCACTCCAGGCCTTGAGAAGAGAGTGAGTGCCCGAGCATTCACACTTCCCTGAGAGAACCCAAATTCCTTGCCCCTGGGATCACCTGAGGTATTTAAGCATTAACGTGTCTGAAGCTCATCATCATCTAGCAAGTCGCTTATCTCAGTTTCCTCAACTCAGTAAACGACAACACCATTTTGCAGGAGCCCAAGGCAAACGTCTTGGAATCAACAGTGTTTCCTCTTTCTTTCACACCCACATTTGACCACACCAACTCCCACTGGCCCTAACTTCTAAATGAACCCCAGAGTCCACTCAGTTGTCCACCGCTGTTATCCAGGTCCAAATAGCCATCGTCACCTGCCAAGGGTATTACAGTGACCTCCCTCATTCCGCGTACTTCCCTTCATCCTGATCTCAGCACAGCTGTCAGAAAATCCTTGTCAAGTGTGGGCCAGACCTTGTCTCTCACCTATTCAGACCCTCATATTGTTTCTTGTCTCACTTAGACGCTCCATACAGACCCCAGCAGGCCCTTTGTGATCAGACTGTCTCGTTTCATCTCTGATCCTATTTCCTACTACTCCTCCTGCTTTTGCTCATTTTTGATCTACCTGATGCTCCTGGAATGGACTAGATATATGTCCACCTTAGTCCCTAGTATCTCCTGTCCTTTCTGTCTGGAATGTTCTTCTTCAGATTTTAAGTGAAGAGGGCTTACCTCTCCTCCATCCTTTGAATTCTGACTCAGATACATCTTTCTAGTAAATTCCCCTGGCTGTATAACTACATAGACAAACACCCCAACAGTCCTTACCCTCCTTCCTGGCTTATTTTTTCCTTGGCACTTGGGATGAATTGCATATTTTTTCTTCTATTTGTTTATTTTGCTTATTGCCTGTCTTCCCCCACTAGAACATAAGTACATATTTCATTCCCTGCTATATTCCCAGAGCTAAACCAAATATCTGTCTCTGAATTAGTGCTCAATAAGTACTTGCTGAATGAATGAATGAATGAATGAATGAGTCACTGAATTCATTACTATAGGCAAAGGGGACTTTCTTTTTGGAAACACTGAACTATTTGTTTGTAGGCACAATCCCCAAAGAACAATTTCTTTTTTTTTTTAAATTTTTAATGTTTATTTTTGAGAAAGAGAGAGAGCAAACAGGGGAGAAGCAGAAAGAGAGGGAGACAGAATCAGAAGCAGGCTCCAGGCTCTGAGCTGTCAGCACAGAGCCCAGTACGGGACCTGACCCTACGAACTGTAAGATCATGACCTGAGCAGAAGTCAGACGCTTAACCAACTGAGCCACCCAGGAGCCCTCCCCCCATAAAGACCAATTTATAGTTACTGGTTTGTGGGTGATTATTGAAGCTCTGACTGCAGTATTCCTGAACAGGACTCCACGTGCCATTAGATTATTTGGATAAAATAGCACCCCCTGCCACATTTACCATATTGTTTCCTCACATTCCCCTTGCCAAATTCTTCCTGCCAATTGTGCTATATTATCCCTGGGGTATTAAAAACAGTTGAGAATACAGATTGCTGAACAAATGGGGTAAGGAAAGAATTATGCTTGTCATCTTAGAGAAAGGTGTTTCCCTCTTTCCCAACTCACCCCACGAGCCACTCTGTACTGTATCGCCTGTCAGTCACCCCCAGAGGGGAGCCCTCCAGTCTTAGGAAGGTCCTCTGCTTTCGTCCTGCTGAGCTGACATCACAGTCTCCAAAACTCTGGCCTCTGGAATTACATGCTCGGGGTGACACTGTGATAAACTCTAGATTAAACAAGCCAGTGTAAGCTTGGGGCCAGCAGACATTTTACATTCCCATCTCAGCATCTTGCCACACGGGGCAGAACCAATGGCCTCAGTGGAAAGCGAGACCTGACGACTCGTGACCCACAGATCTCCCATGCACAAACACTGAAATATTTCAGACCCACTCCGTCCAGACTCACATTTCTTTTGTTTCCCCCTCTTTCCACAGCACTAGATTTTATGCTGTCAAATTCTGCCAAAGTTCTTCATGACATAATAAATAATAAAGTCAGTTAATAACAGCAATAGAGGCAGTAATAAAGTATCTTAACGAGAATGCAAAATGATTGCATTTGGACCCAAATCGCCCTAAGAATTCAATGGTGATGGTGAAATCAAACCCTATAAAGTATATCTGCTTGAGGACACTCTGGACAGGACCCGAGAGCCACCCAGGATCACAGCACAGCCTGAACTGTAACAGGTGTCCAGGACTGCCCCCCACCCCCTGCACATTCTCTTCTCTTCCCACGTGGCCACTCGGGATGTGTTGCTTCAGACGCCTCAGGCCGATGGGTTTTTCAGTTAACTTCTAAAACTGTATATGTCCATAAGTCTGCTAAAGTCAAGGATTTAAAAACTACAAAGCACTTTCTTGTCTTTTAAGAAACAATAAAGCATTACAGATGCGTGAGCGCACACACACACACACACACACACACACACACACCACTTGGAACTTTCTTTGTTTGTCATAAAATCAATCCAGCTGGGCTTAGGATGAAGGTTATCACCTGAGGAATGAGAACCAATATTCTATTAACCTACTTTTTAAAATATCATTAATAATTTCTGCTAGTAGTCTCTTAATATCTGGAAGGCTTGAATTTAAGTTACACTATGTCAAGAGTATGCTATATTTTCTGCAAGCCACGCTTCTCCATTTTAACACATATTTTACTATCATAATATTCGTATATTAGAACTCTAAAGGAAAAAGTCATTTGGGGAGAAATGCATCTTTCCTTCTCTCTGAGGGCCTAACACCTGGTAGGAGGTGTTAAGAATGAGTAAAGAAACTTCCTTTCAAGTTCAACGGCTTTCTTTCCTGTTTCAGCTGAATGTAGCATGTCTCTTCCCAAGAGGCCCTGGCTAAGATGCCCTGTAGAGGGGAAACTATTTGGTAGAGGAAACAACTCTATTCTCTCCTACTCTAGATTTGAGGAATATGTGAAGAGTACCTATTTATACATTAACTATAAGAGAGGTATGTGTGAAAGTGAAACAAAACAAAAATAACCTTATCTCACACATGAAGTTTACTTTCACAGTACAATAAAAATAATTAAGAAGATCTTTTATCAAGATGCCAACTAAGTGTGATTTTACTTTGTATAAGATTATACTGTGTTATACGATGTTATATACTATGGATGGTTACATACTGTGGATATATAGGATGTTATACCCCACGGATGGATATATACCATGGATATATAGGATGTTATATACCATGACATGCAGTACTACTAGAGTTCTATTCTTCTATGAGGTCCCACATTAATTCTTCTTCTCTGAGCAAGAGATGGAGGTGACAGAAATATACCTTATGGGTCAAATATATGCAGAGAAATCCAATCTCTCGTTATTTGAGAGGCAGTGTCGCCCTTGAGGGAAAAAATAAATGTAGGAAATGAAGAAAAGGTGTTCATGTCTTGTCCCATTCAAGGGTTCTGGGGAGATCCTGAGTACACTCTCTTGTCTTTCTTACTGCAGATATTCTTACATGCATCTGAGAGGCACGCTGCAAACACGCCCATTGGTGTGGGAGGGCTCTTGCACTTCGGGTGACAGGGGAGGCCCCCCAGGGCTCTGTGACAATGCAGAGCAGGCTGGGTGTGAGGAGGTGGCTGTGCAGAGTGAGGTGACACCTCACCCTGGTCCTCTCAGGGGGAGGGGCAGCCCACACTGTCCTCTGCTAGCTGTGACCCCTAGTGTTCATCAAGTTCAGGGTCATCCAATTCATTCTTTCCCCTGTCACACACATTTCCCCCTCATTGGGGGATTGATGGGAAGTAGAATCTAATTTTAAAACAATCACCACTAGGAAAACCTTCCACCCTGGAAATATAGGCCAGAAGTTTTAGTCATTTTAACTATTGTTCAAGGCGAAGTTGAGACCTGAGATTCTGGTGTTTAAAAAAAAAAAAAGATGCTGTGGTTGTGTGTGCCCTTACCACTTAAAATATCCACTAAAGAACTTTTTTTTTTTTTAATGTTTATTAATTTTTGAGAGAGACAAAGAGTGCAAGTGGGGGAGGGGCAGAGAGAGAAGGAGACACAGAATCTGAAACAGGCTCCAGGCTCTGAGCTGTAAGAACGGTGTCCAACGCAGGATTCGAACTGACAAGCCATGAGATCATGACCTGAGCTGAAGTTGGTTGCTTAACCGACTGAGCCACCCAGGTGCCCCTCTGCTAAAGAGCTTTTTAAGACAAGAAGCCATACTATTTTGTTATTTACCAGTGTCTACTGTTGAGATATGCATACACGTGTATATATACATGTGTGTGTGGCAGGGCGGAGGGGCGGGATTTGTATCCATACATAGTGTAAAGCTTCGTAGCCAAGCAACAAGAAATAATCACTTGCTGGAATTACTATTTATTCGTGTTTTTTCTTTAAAACTCTTCCACAGAGATTTTACTCTGCATCTTTCAGGTAGTAGAAATAACAGCAGTTAACAGCTGAACTGTTTACTGTGCTGTGAGATTGAGAAACAATTCAGTATTAGAATATGGTGGCATAGTATCCTCATGGCTAGTAATGACTTCTGATTCAGCTCGCGACATATCAGTAGTGAGCACGGGATCACATTATTATTTAAGGACTGACATATTCATTATGATATGAACCATCTGAAACAACAGTTATCCACATTGCATTTTCTCACAAATAACTGAAAGATCTCAGTCACATTGCATTTCAGATTGAGCACATATATAATGATTGACATGATGAATATTTGGACTCACCCCCCCCCAGACACCAAGTTGATTGCTTTTTGACATGTTACACTTAGGTCTGAATTTGGTAATGGAGGAGGCTGTGACACTAGCCTGGGTTGGTCTTTGCACTTGGAAAATAACTAATGAGAAGGAGCTGAAAATTTCAATTCAGTTGGAAAGCTCAGAAAATCACCAGACTTGGATTTGTGCCCGTGTGTGTGGAGGGGGTGGGTTATAAGTGGGTGTCTGTGGGTGCAGCATGATGGGAGTTAGGTATCTACGTTGGTGTGCACAGCTTCAAGAAAGCTGGGGAGATTACAAAATCAAGATATTGGTAGACCAACATTATGGTGGTCAAGTTGGTGCAGAATTCCTGGTGACCTTTTGTGATGTAAGGAAAACTGTGTCTTCCATTAGCTTACTTCCCCGGGCAATAAATAAGAAGAATGACCCTACCAGAAAATTAATCTGTCCTACAGGAAGAGCGGCAAATGTCATCTGAATGTATTTACCTCAAGGAGGAGACGAAGCATGTTGATATTTCAGAGTGGGCTTTTACTGGGAACATCTCCCATTAGCACTAATGAGAGCGGTGGAGTTAAGGCACTGCTGTCTTCTGCTCAGGGCATATTTCATCCTCAGTGCTAAAGCTTTGAAACTTTTTTTTTTACCTCTTACCTGAAACTCTTTGGTAATTAGGCTAAATTTTTAACTATAAACATGGCTTTCTATGAATCCTCCCTGCTGCGTGTATGAATATCTAAAAAGTATTGAGGCTTTTCATTCCTATCCTTTTCCCGGGCCATCATGTCTCTTTCAGAGATAGCTTTCTTCTGTCAATACAGCAAAGTTAAATCCTAAGAAGGAAAATCTTAGTCCCTCCACTCCCCATCTGGACCCCAACCTGGATTCCTTTGATACTCAGAAGGTCTAGGAATTCTCTCGTTTTGCAGTAAAGTGGTAATTTTTTTCATCTGTCCCTCTGGAAGACCACGCAAAGGCCACATTCAATGTGATAGAAGTACTCCCAAGAATAAAATGCTTAATAAATGAGAAGAACAGAAGACATAAAACTACCTTCACTTACTTCAGGGTTAAAAAGACGAACATTCTAGAAGAATCCAGAGCATCAAAAACCTTGGAGAGCAGCCACATTCCTATCGTGAGCCAGGCACGTGTTTAAGATGCATCCTCCATTCAACAGCAGCCTGTCAGGGTGGACGGTTACCTTCGTCTTCAGATAGGGGAACTTGGCTCAAAAGCTAAGTGGCTATAAGATTCAGAGTGGAGGAAATGCTTTCCACTGAGATAATAATAACACAGATACCAAGGAGACTAGACTGCTTGGCCTCTGCCTTCAGACATAGAAAGGATCGTTTCTCAGGGACAGGCCATTAACCATGCTCCTGTCCCTCACTGTCAGAGTAGACATGTGGTTATAATGCAGCACAAAGGATCTAGATTACACTAGGAAGGTACCTCACGACCATGAACTTCTTTGTTGTGTCTCTCCAGTAGCTGGCTTCCAAGAACCATTCAAAAGCTAACCTGTGGTATCATATGGACCAAGCTGTCCCCCCTCTCAGGGACTGGAGCGCCCATCTCTGTGTGTGTCTGATAATTATTCTGAGTGGGACAGACTATTCTGTCTGATAAATATTTTGTGTGTCTGATAAGTATTCTGAGTTGGACAGAGCACAGTGGGAGCATTTGTCAGACCAGGTGGGTGACTGCGCAAAGCCCATCATAGTGAGGCTCCTTAATGGGATACCATCCAACAGAGGCTAATGTTGCCACCATATCTGTCTATGACAAACAGATGGAATTCAGCACCACTCAAGTTTCTTCTGTCCCTATGGTGATTCCAAGCGATCTGGCACTCCTGTTCCTGCTCAGGGACCTCTTTGTCTCCTGGGGTTCACTTCCAGACCTGCAGCCTCACATCTAACACACTGTCAGTCCTCACCACAGGGACTGTGATTCTTTACAGAAGATATTTAACTTTAAAAACCTCTTCCTTAGAAATTCAGCTCCAGCCTAAGGGTGCTTAATGGAGGAAGTAACTTAATGGAGGAAATAACCAGCTCTTGAGCTGGTAGCTTAAAAAAAAACAAACAGGGGCAATTGGATGACTCAGTCAGTTAAGTGTCCGCCTTTGCCTCAGGTCAAGATCTTGCAGTTCGTGGGTTCAAGCCCCGCACTGGGCTCTGTGCTGACAGCTCAGAGTCTGGAGCTGCTTCAGGTTCTGCATCTCCTGCTCTCTCTGCCCCTCCCCCATTCATGCCCGCTCACTCTCTCTCTCTCCCCCTCTCTCTCAAAAGTAAATAAACATTAAAAAAAATTTAAAGCAAATAAAAAACACCACCATGGCAGAGTAAACTTGACAGTTTTGCTTCTTTTTCAAGGAATACAACTGCTTTTCATGGGAACACAAGCCCTTCATCATGTCGTTCTAAACTTCTGTAGAAAATGAATTCCTGGGTCTATTTCTCTGTAGTTACTTCTCAGCCTCCGATGTAGTTTACTAGATAAAAAACATAATGAAGGCTAACCTAGTTTCTTTGAACAACCCAACTTCTTTACCCATTTGTTAGAATTGAATGGTACGTGTTACCAGTCATCCTTTGCTCTCTGAATTGATGGTTTATCTCTAGAACAGGTGATATTAACAGTTAGTAGAGTGCTACCTGGGGCTTTTTGTCAACATGGATGGAATTTCCTGTCCTGAGAAGTAAATTATCAGAGAAGCAGATCTCCCTGAAGTCAAACCTCTCGTCATATCTGTTATGGAAGCGCAATGTGGAATTGCGTGATGGTGATCAGATGTTGAGCAAAAGCTGAAATGCTGAAGACTTCTCTTGGGGGCTTATTTTACAGTTGGAAGGCAGGAGTCAACACAGCCCACATAGGAGGTAACGATGATGGAGGGGAAAGAATAGGACATTGAACTACAAATTTATGGTTTCATCCCCCAGTCACCTGGGGCAAATTTTTCTTACCAGGTTGTGAGGAATAAATATGTGTGTGACACATAGTACATGTTTATGCTCACAGTCATCAATTCTCTTCTATTTCAAACTCCCCTTCTTGTAGCAGATGAAAAAATAAGTCACAAAAAATAATACGACCAGAATATGTTATACAATTAACATATTGACAAGATGGAAGAAATCCAGTCGTGATTGCAAAGCCTCTTTATTCTCACCATTTTTCAGAGCACAGATTTGAGAAAAAAACCCACGCTGACATTTCCCCAGCACGAAGTTATGGTCATGAGACTCCCAATGTTGATCACAGTTGATTTAGAGAAAGTAGAAAACGATCCTGATATTACATAATATTCCTAACAGTCCTAATATTAGTTAAATATCATAAACCACTGTGTCCTTCCAGCCAGAAGCAAAAATTGATACGACGTAGGCTATTTACCAATCTCATCGAAGCAACTAATTTTAAAGAAATATAATTTGAGATTTTTCCCCTCCAATTCAGTTGAGCACACATTTGTCAAGGCTTGCATGAACAAAAATAGTGCTGAATGGTAGAGCTTCAGTGATGAATGGGTACTGTCCAGCCTGTGAGAGCCTGAATTGGAAGCCAACATAGAAGCCAATAATCCTAATACAGTGAGATACCCACAGTATTAGATGTAGGCACACAGTCAGGTGCAGGGAAGGATTCTTGGTTGCGGGACACCAAGGAAGGTATTCTGAGGGGAGATGTATTACTAGAGTTTTAAACCACAAATATTAAGTTTCCTTAGGGGAGAAAAGAGGGAACCCCATTCCAAGAAAAGGTAACATGAATATGCAAAATACTTCCGGTAAAGAGATTTGCACAGGCAAAGGCATTTGCTATCAGGATACAGGGCTTTCCCCACCCCCATCTTTCTGCCTTTGCATATACAGCTCATTTGGCCTTAAAATAGTTTTGTTTTGTTCTGTTTTTACTATTCTTGGTTTATAGGTGTTTCAACTCTGTATGTGCACTATCGGAAGATTTGATTTTGTGTCCTATTATATGAAACTCCCTAAGGCTAGATACCTGTTTCCAGTATTCCTTAGGAATAAAACTACCACCGCCATCGGGTTAACTGGGAGCTCCCAGTGCTGCAAAACACAAATGTTTCGTTGCCCCAGAAGAGTTCAGTCCCCATGGGCTGCCGACCAGGGAGATCCATTTGTAGCTTTTTAGCCTGTGGCTGGTGAGTTTAGAGTATGCATAAATTCCTCCGCAGGTGAAAACTAGCAGTAAAAGAACGCCAGGAGGCATTTGTGGGAGCTTTACTGCCTTTGTTAATGCCATGGGGGTCCTGGATTTTAAACTTCTGTGATAATCGCAAGCAGGGTGAGCATTGAAATCATTAATTTGTTCACTCAACATACAGAGGCTGTCAGTTCTCTCTTCACTGATTATCCAGTTCTGACGTCTTTTTACCACCAATACCACTGGAAGTTTAGTGAAAATCCGAGTCTCTCACCTGGATTATTGCAGTAGTATTCCAGCCAATGTCCCTCTCTAGCCCCTTGCCCTCCCGCCCTCTCCTTTTCACACAAGGACCAATTTTGTTAAAATGCAAGTCAGATTTCTTACTCTTTGGCTGAAAACTGTACAGTGGCTCCCACCCTCCTCCTTACAGAAAAATACAAATTTGCAAATGTTGCATGTGTTTACTACATACTCGTTGAAGGAATGAAATGCCATGAGTTAAATTGAGTACCTATTAATCGTCAGAAACTGAGCCAGATGTAGGAGCACAAAGACAATGACATTATTTTCTCTCCAAGGGTTTATATTTGGAATGTGAGATGAGCTCACAAATGAACAAATACAAAATAATGTTATTCTCTCTGGTCAAAGTCTGCATAAATATAGTTGGGATACAAATAATGGAATGGCCAGTCCCTCCTGGGCAGTAACAGAACATGAGAGAGAGATGATACTTCAGTCATAAAACAATAGAAAGTCCAGGGTGTTAAAGGGTGTGGAGAGACTTTCCAGGCAAGAGAACCACAGGAACAAAGGTATTGAGGTGTGAATTCATGGCCAAGGAGCAGCCAGTGCTTTAATATGGCAGGACACAGGATGGGAGGAGGTTGGAGGGTGCGGAGGCCAAAAGTTAGGGTAGAAGGGATAAACTAAAAGCCTTAACTGTCTTCTATTGCTTGAGTTTACTGTATATCTTCTAGGCAGTGAGGAGTCACTGAGGTTTTTAAGATGGCAGAAATTAGGAGGTGCCTGAGTGGCTCAGTCGGTTAAGCTTCTGACTCTTGATTTCGGCTCAGGTCATGATCTCACTGTTCATGTGATCGAGCCCCGTGTCGGGCTCTGTGCTGACAGCACAGAGCCTGCTTTGGATTTTCTCTTCTTCTCTCTCTGTCCCTTCCCCACCCACATGCACACTCTCTCTCCAAATAAATAAATAAATAAATAAATAAACAAACAAACATGAAAAAAGTTGTTTAAAAAGATGGCAGAATGTGTAGCAACATGGATGGACCTTGAGGGTGTTATGCTGAGCGAAATAAGTCAGGCAGAGAAGGACAAATATCATATGTTTGCACGTATAGGAGGATTAGGAGGAACTTAACTGAGGAACAAGGGGGAGAAGAAGGGTGGAAATGGTGGGGGAAAGGGAGAGAGGCAAACCATGAGAGACTCTTGAATGCTGACAAAAACTGAGGACTGATGGATGTGGGGGGGAGGGGGGAAGGGTATGGAGGAGGGCACTTGTGGGGATGAGCACTGGGTGTTATGTGGAAACTAATTTGACAGTAAACTATTTGTAAAAAAAAAAAAAGTTGGCAGAAATTAGATTTAATGTATACCTCTAGAAGCACTGTGAAGGGACCATTAGAGAATTCAAAGTTTAATAAAAGTAAGAACTAACATTTACCAAATGCCTACTGTTTATCAGGCTCTGTGCTAAGTCCTTCACTTCATTTAATTCTCAGATCAGCCTATGCAATCGGTACTGTTTTCTGCCTTCAGAGATGGAGGTGCTAAGGCAGAAAGATGTCAAGCCTAAGGTCATGCTGTAGTAGGTTACAGAACCAAAACAGAAACCCAGAGAATCAAACTTTAGAAAACCTAGGGGAACATATATTAAGGAGATGAAGTTCCACAACATAGTACACTATCATATTTAAGGGATATGGGAGGGGAGTAGCTTCGTATGACCCCTAGGCTTCTAGCTTGGATGACTGAATATATGGCAGTATAGATTATAATGGATGAGATGGGACAAATTTAGGAGGAAAGCTAATAAAGCATTTTGAATATATTTGTTTTCATATATCTGTGGGAAATCAGAAAGCAGATGGACATACAGGTTGGCTTTCAGGTGAGGACTGGAGTCAAAGATGCAGATTTGGAACAGAGGAGGAGAAGTCATAGGGTAAACAAGATCAAACATCAATGGAAGAGTGATATTGGTTGAATTGTGTTCCCCTAAATGAGGTTGACGTCCTAACACCCTACACCTGAGGATGTGATCTTATTGGAAAACACAATAAGATTTTGCTGATGATCAAATTAAGATGAGGTCATTAGGATGGGTCCTAATCCAATACGACTGTGTGTTTATAAAAAGGAGAAATTCAGACTGAAACACACACACATGGAGAAGACTATGTGCAGATGAACTCAGAGAGTGAGGTGATGTAGCCACAATCCAAGGAACACCACAGATTGACAGCCAACCACCAGAAGCAGAGGGAGAGGTGTGCAACAGAGTCTCCCTCAAAGCATCAGAAGGAACCAACCCTACCAACAGCTTGACCTTGGATTTCTAGCCTCCAGAAATGGGAGACAATATACTTCTGTTGGTTAAGCTACCAGTTTATGGTACTTTGTTAAAGCCCTAGCAAAGTAATACACACAGGGAGAGCACAGAAGAGTGAGTGATTATTGATGATCACTGAACAGATGCGGTCAGTTGAAAAGTGAGTATGCCAGTCAACGAAGCAAGAAAGGCATTCCAAGAAAAGAATGAGCTTGTGTAAAGCATGGAAATCTAAGAAAGGAGGGGCCGGCATCTTACTAATCACAAGCTGCAGCCGTGGAGGGTGAGAACACAGTGATCTATTCATGAAAGTCCCTGTAAGCAGCGATCTATGGACTTCATCTTATAATTGATGGAGAGCAATCGGTGGCTCCAGGGAATGATTAAATCTGTGTTTGTGTTTCCAAATGCTCTTGTTTTTTAAATGCAGTGGCAGTGGCAGCATAGTTTTTGAAACTACCGAAACGATCCCATTAAAATAAGCAGAGAAACACTGAAGTTTTATTGCAACACCCGCAATAAAGCTCAGTGGTGAGATACCCCCATCATGACCAAGGGACAAATTAGGGACCATTCATAACAGCCATGTGATATCAGCAACTGCGTAGGAAGAAGCAGACTGAAGACCTTAAGAACTGGAGAACATCCAAATCCCCAAGAGCCACTCACTGGAAAAATGCAGCAGGCCAATCGTAGAGTGGAAGAAAGGCCTAAAAGTGTGTTCTCAATGATCCAGTGCAAGGGTGAGTCCGGGGGGGGGGGGACCATAATGCAATGAAATCTGATACTACTGGAGCAGTCTCATTACCCACAGACGACAGACCCTTCCAAGACAAGTCTCCACATTAAGAAGAATCTGCTGGGAATAGATTCCAGTTGAGGAGGACAAGAACAGCCACCAGAAATGCTAAGAAATGAATAAGAAGGCCCAGATTGAAACAGAGGCCGCTGATGTCAGAAAGTTGACAAGTTCTTACTTCATGAGAACAGCAGAGGAATGAGCTCTGGAGCTACTGAAACCTGCCAAGCTATCTTGACCCCCTGACTCCTCCTAAAACTACATAAAAACTAAATTAACTCATTAAACTCAGCAATAAGAAAAAAGATCACAACTATTATAAGGAAAATAAAATAGGAAACATGATGATTTTCCTGCAGATAATGAAAATATACCAGAAAAACACATGTGGAAAACAGATGTAAACCATAAGCAAATATTTCAAAATGAGTTGAAAGAAATAAAGAGAATAATAAAAGCTATGAATGAAAGATAGAAATCAGAATTAGAAAAGTACCAGAAATGAATAGGGGAAAAAAGTAAGATTTGACAAGAAAGATGATATAACCCAACATAGAATTTTAATTTTTTAAAAGCAGCTCAAAAATGAAAACTCAACTACTAGGAGTAAGACACTATCCAAACACCATAAAATAGAAGATAAATAGAAGGTAAATAGAAGATAAATAGAAGGTAGAAAGGGGGGAAATTAAATCAGTAAGCAATTTTAGATAAATAGAAGGTAGAAAGGGGGGAAATTAAATCAGTAAGCAATATTAGATTAAAAGAGTTCAGGAAAGTTGACTGATACAGAATGTAAAGAAGACACAATATAAGTAAATAGGAGTCCTCAAAGAAGAAAAAGAAAGCAATGGACAAAAAAAGGAAGGAAGGAGGGTGGGAGGAAAGAAGGAAGGAAGGATGAAGGATGAAGAAGGAAGGAAGGAAGGAAGGAAGGAAGGAAGGAAGGAAGGAAGGTAGGAAGGAAGGAAAGAAAAAGAAAGAAAGAAAGAAAGAAAGAAAGAAAGAAAGAAAGAAAGAAAGAAAGAAAGAAAGAAAGAAAGAAAGAAAGAAAGAAAGAAAGAAGGAAGGAAGGAAAGAAAGATCTCAATACTATAAATCAAAGAGACTTGAAACTACATAACGAAGAGAGAAACTTTTCAGAGAAACTTGTGCAGAAGAGCCAACATCAAGATACATTCTAATAAAACTATAGGTTTTCAAAAGAAAACAGAATATTCTGTGGACATCCAAACAACAAACTCAGGTAGTTTTAAGAGAAAGAATATCAGATTTTTATCAGATTTCCAGGACAACACTTTATGCTAATAAGCAGTAAATTAACAGATTTAATAGATTTAAGTGAATAAATTACAGATCTTGGATCGTGTATGGAATATGCATAGATTTGATAGCCAAGCAAGCTGACCCTCCAGTGAAAAGGCTGTCCCAGCTTTTCTCCTTTTGTACTTCACTGCTCCCCTCTTGGTATCAGAGAATCTTTGCATTGGGTAGGCTCTTTCACAGACTCTAGAAATGGGCACCAGTTTTCATTTAAAATTGTGAGAGTTTTAATAATGCCTTATTCCCACCCAAGGCAAGATTGACAACCACATGCTGTTATAAATATCCAAGAACTCAAAGAATATTGTCCCTATGCACCTTTCATAAGTGATCTGCTAGAGAATAATACTGCAAAGACATCGATATAAGAGCTGGAGATATATTCTAGCCAACAAAAACAACATCAAAACAAGTGACGTGAAGAGAAAAAGCAACCTTGAAAATGAAAAGCAAAACTGAAGGCATAATGATTCTGGACTTCAAGTTATATTACAAAACTGTAGTGTCATCAAGAGGGTACAGTACTGGCACAAAAATAGACACATAGATCTATGGAACACAATAGAAAACCCAGAAATAAACCTACAACTATATGGTTAATTAATCTTCCACAAATCAGGAAAAAATATGCAATGGGAAAAAGACAGTCTCTTCAACAAATCGTGTCGGGAAAACTGGAGAGAAACATCCAAAAGAATGAAACTGGACCACTTTCTCACTTCGTACACAAAGATAGATTTGAAATGGATTATGGACCTAAATGTAAGGCATGAAACAATAAAAATCTTACAGGAGAACACAGGCAGCAGCATCTTTGACATTGGCTATATCATCTTCTTTCTAGATATGCCTCCTGAGGCAAAGGAAACAAAAGCACAAATAAACTATTGTGACTTCATCAAAATAAAAACCTTCCACACAGTGAGGGAAACCATCAACAAAACTAAAAGGTAATCTACAGAATGGGATTGCAATTCCTTTGGAAGATATTTGCAAATGATATATCTGGTAAGGGGTTAGTATCCAAGACATAAAAAGCACTTATAAAAGTGAATACCCAAAAAACAAATAATTCAATTAAGAAATGGGCAGAAGACATGAATAGCCACTTTTCCAAAGAAGCCATATCTATGGCCAATATACACATGAGAAGATGTTCAACACCACTCATCATCAAGGAAATAAAAATCAAAACCACAGTGAGATACCACCTCACACCTGCCAGAAGAGCTAAAATCAACAACACAAGTAACAACAGGTGTTGGCAAGGATGTGGAGAAAGAGAAACTCTCTTGCCCTGTTGGTGGGACTGCAAACTGGTGCAGCCTCTCTGGAAAACAATATGGAGGTTCCTCAAAAAGTTAAAAATAGAACCACCCTATGATCTAGGTATTTACCCAAAGAATACAAAAATACTAATTCAAAGGGATACATGCAGCCCAATGTTCATGGCAGAATTATCTATAATAGCCAAATTTTAGAAATAGCCCAAGTGTCCATTCATTGACTGATAAATGGATAAGGAAAAGGTGGTATGTTTATACAATGGAATATTACTCAGCCATAAAAAAGCATGAAATATCCCCATCTGCAACCATGTGAATGGAACTAGAGTATTATGCTAAGTGAAATAAGTCAGCCAGAGAAAGACAAATATTTTTTTTAATGTTTTATTTATTTCTAGGAGAGAGAGAGAAAGAGAGAGACAGCGTGAGCAGGGGAGGGTCAGAGAGAGAGGGAGTCACAGACTGAAATAGGCTCCAGGCTCTGAGCCGGCAGTCAGCACAGAGCCCGATGCGGGGCTCGAACCCACGAACCGCGAGATCATGACACAAGCGAAAGTCAGACTTTCCCACTAAGCCCAACTAAGCCACCCAGGCGCCCCTGAGAAAGACAAATATTATATAATTTCACTTGTATGTGGAATTTAAGAAACAAAAAATATGAGCAAAGGGGAAAAAAAAGAGAGAGAAGCAAACCAAGAAACAGACTCTTAACTATAGAGAGTAAACTAATGGTTACCAGAAGGAATGGGTTAATTAGGTGATGGGGAGTAAGGGGTGCACTTGCTGTGAGGAGCACTTGGGGATGTATGGAAGTGTTGAATCACTATATTGTACACCTGAAACTAATATTACACTATATGTTACTTAACTGGCAGTTAAATAAAAACTTTACAAATTTTTTAAGGGTGATAGACTTAGATATCACCATTTCACAACCCCTAGTGATTGAATAGATCTAGGAAATGATCGATAGTGGATAATGGCGTCATAAATGAGAACAGTAGGGTCTCCTCAAGAAAATACTCAACCTCACCTGCTAAAAATGATCAAACTGGAATCTTATCGATAGTAACTACCTCACCGAAGAAATCAAAAAGGACAGCTATGTTAACCACACCTCATGAAGGCAATCATCAAAATCAAGACAGTGAAACATATGCAGGAAATGAAAAAACAATGGAAGAGGAATCTGCGGTGTAAAAGAGACTTGAGATACATGTCAAATAATCCTCACAAATGGGTCTTATTTGGATTGAATTTCAAACAAACTATAAAGAAACTATGATAATCAGAAAAATAGGAAAACCAAGTATTTGAAAATATGAACTTATCCTTATTTGTGATGTAATAATGGTATCGCATGTATGCATGTAAATTATTTTTAATAAAATATTTACAGATGAAATAACATGGTGCCTGGGATTTGCTTCGAGATAATCCAGTGGCAGGGAGTAAGTGGAGGTATAAATGAAAGATAATGTGTGTTTTATACATACACGTATTGATAATTACTTAATCCGGGTGGCTCAATACACGATATTTTTTCTCCTTTTGTACATGTTTGAAATTTTCATTAATGAAACGTTGTGGGGTTTTTTAATGTTTCTTTTTGAGAGAGAGAGAGAGAGAACATGAGTGGGAGGAAGGGCAGAGAGAGAGGGAGATACAGAATTCAAAGCAGGATCCAGGCTCCAAGCTGTGAGCACAGAGCCCAATGAAGGGCTCGAACCTACCAGCTGTGAGATCGTGACCTGAGCGGAAGTCAGTCGCTTAACCAACTGAGCCAGCCAGGCATGGCAGTAATAAAACGTTTTTTAAAAGACATCAGGAGCACATGCACTTTAATACTTCAGGCTTGCATGAGCCCTAGGAGAAATCCGTCTCCCAAATACCATTGAGCTCACAGAGAAACTGACCAGAAAGAGTGTGTGTAGATTGTCAAAGTAGCAAATCCGTTCCACACCTGAGTTTCCAACACATTTCACTCTGCTCTTCATTTTCCAAGTCAGGAGAATGTCTTGCATGAGGACAAAGATTGCAGTGACTTCTCCAAGTGAACTTTCAAGAATAAGGCTCCTTGTTCAATGGTCAACTTTGGGCCCCAGGTTGATAAGCCACTAACGTTGATTGTTTCGCGTGTACTTGCTATTGTGATTTGCAGAAAAGACAGACAGCCTTGGTTGTTGGAGTTATAAGTTACCACTCATTTCTTTCTTATTCTCCGTGTTTTCTTTCTAGATATTTCCACACAATATACTTAGGTATCCGCAGCCGGCAGAGCGGGGAGAGTGACAGATGGAGGTTTTACTGGAAGATGGTGTATGAGTGCGCAGATGTGAGTATGCTGCACTTGCTAGCCACCTTTCTGGAAAGCGCTCCACAGCTGGTGCTGCAGCTCTGCATAATCGTACAGACCCATAGCTTACAGGCCCTCCAAGGTAAGGGCTTGCAATGTGGTGTCTGAATGGGGGGAAAGCTTGGCTACGTTTGTCACAATCCGAGGGACTGCTCTAACGTGCTTTGTTGACAGAGGCCATGGTGCTCCCTGGTAGAAGTCTGGTATGTGACACGAGAGTTTGTGAATGATGCACATTTTCTGCTTTACGATTACTTGCTCTGGCTAATTTACGCAACTACGGTTCTGGCTTGCCTTCAAGCTGCTCTCTGAGTAGGAAAAAGAATTGTGTGATTTGACATTTGGTCGGTGTGAAAGCAGAGGCAGCAGAGTTTTTCTGGCTTGTATGGTAGAATTATTTCAGAAACCTTGGGGGGGGGCGGAATGGCCTGACTCTCTCTCTTTCTAATAATATTTATAACACACTTGAATATTAGGGTAATCTCCAGAGTTCCCTTTTGACATTAAGAAACAGAGAAACAGGGAGATTAAAAGGAAGTGGTAAAGATGACCATAATATTGTTTTCAAATCATTGGGGAGAAAAATGTTGTCAATATTTAATAATATATTGTTTATATGTTAAGTTTTATAAAACAAATATCAGATTAATGGTTTTGTTTTGCTGTCTTGTTTGATAATCTCACTGTTCAGATTAACATTTGGAACAGATCTTCCCTGATGTTTCCCTAGGATCTGATGGTCACGTCTTTTCTACCAGCAAGAAGACAAGACGGACCAGTGAGCCCATAAATGAATAGATGGCTGGCTGGATGTTGGATAGATCTCCATTTTCTAAATAAGGGGTTTCCCAGTAATTTGTGAATTCTGCAACTAAACAGATGTTATGACACAGTTAATAGGTTATAATGTGCTGGCTTTGTTTCGATCTCACTAGAGCCTTTACTGCGATGTCCTGCATGTTCATACATGTTGCCGTCTTGTTCTGGGCCATATTGAACTTGAGATTTGATCTGGTGTGTCTGGGTAATCTCTGTAATGTCCTTGTAACTTTTTATAATGACAAGCGCATTAGTTTAGACTGAGCACTCTAACTGGCAAGGGGCTTGGGGCGTATTAGAGGAAAAGAAAACTGCAGAGTGTACCAGTACATGGGGACCTATTTCTTTGTGAATGTCTGGCCCACTCTGGCTCCACCACAGAATAGCTTTGGTCCAAGAAATTTGAGAAAAGGGTCAAAGAGATGCATGGGGTGTGATTCTCAAATGCTAGAAAGCACATTGGAAGAAAGAGAAAGGGGTGTGTTGGCATGGAAACAGATGAGAAAGCAAGACATCTGAATTAGCTGTGAACAATTCTTTTTAGTGGTGAAAGACCACAAGGTATACAGAGAGAGGATCTGGCTTTGGTTAACTCACTTTTTTGCCATGAGACCTTGTGAGAGTCACTTAATGTCTCGTGGGCCCCACTTCCCAAATGTAAAGGTCACAAATGAAACTAGGTGATCTCCAAACTCCTTTGAGCTCTATTCCATCCACATCAATGACTGCCCAGTAACCTTATGGGCCACGTAAATATGCATTAGGAAATGGTGTGTAAATGAGACACCAATTTAAAGGCAACATCAAACTAAATCTCTATCAAGGCATCTGGTACCTATCTCCAGAAAAATTTGACAATCTCTTAGTGTAAGCTACAGAAGAGGAAAACCCAGGCCCAAATGTGGAGGGTTGCAAGCTGCCTTCCTATGGCCCAAGATTACTGGATGTCCCTACAAGTTTTCTAAATGATTTAGAAAGTCATAGAGGAGTTTTTACCCTAAAGATGCTGAAATAGAGCAAGAAAGGTGAGAGAGGGCCTAAGAAAATGAGATCACTTCAGTTCGAGAGTTTTATAGAGAAAAGGCAATCCTTAGTTTTTCTCCATTATTCATTCTCAACATAGGAATCAAAATTTCTGTTTCTCAGAGTTGTGGCTCTTCACTGACACCTGGTGTCCCCAGCTCCTCTGGTAAGCTCACATTTGCATGAGGCTTGCTCTGGGAGCCAGACCTCATCTTTGGCCAAGGCAAGCCATGCTGTCAAAACTGGAAAGCTCTAGGGGAAATATGTTCTGCAGCGCTCCCAAGGTGGTCAAAAGACTTTGCCGATTCAAAGATCACTAGGCTCAACGCAAGTCATCAAGCACAAGCTGAGGCATGAGCCTTCCAGGTGGAGCTTAGTGTTACATTTTAAACAAGGGAGGTGGGCAGAAAGTTACACTGAAAGGCCAAACAGGAGAAGTACCTGAGAGCAAGCAACAACCCCAAAACCTCCAGCAAATCAAGGCATTTTCAAGAGAAATCTGTCTTCAGAGAGAGCTCCCAAATTCAACCATCTGCTGATACATGATCCCGCTTGAAATGAACCAGCTTATAAATTAAAGGATGTGAATACATTACAGGAACAGAGCTTTTCCCCTTTAGGAATAGAAAAATAAATGGGATAGAAGCTAGTGTGACATATATTTTCTTTTTTTTTAATTTTTTTAATGTTTTATTTATTTCTAGGAGAGAGACAGCGTGAGCAGGGGAGGGTCAGAGAGAGAGGGAGTCACAGACTGAAACAGGCTCCAGGCTCTGAGCTGGCAGTCAGCACAGAGCCCAACGTGGGGCTCGAACCCATGAACCGCGAGATCATGACCTGAGTGAAAGTCGGACGCTTAACCGACTAAGCCACCCAGGCGCCCCTGACATATATTTTCATATATATTTATGGTATAAGTTTCTTGGGATTTATCTGTTAAAAACAATATTCTGTAATGAACGCAAATAATCAATGGCATGAACCCTCTGAAGTATTTGCAAATAGCTCAGAATTAAAATCTTTAAAATATTCTTATTTAGTGGATAGAGAGCAATCCAAAATCTGCAAGTCATTCTTGTATATGTCTGTCTGGAATTATTTTTTTAAATTTTTTAAATTATTATTTTTTTATACATTTATTTATTTTTGAGAGACAGAGTGGGACAGAGCATGAGCGGGGGAGGTGCAGAGAGAGAAGGAGACACAGATTCCAAAGCAGGCTCCAGGTTCTGAGCAAGAGTTCAGCACAAAGCCCGACACAGGGCTCAAAACCACAAACTGTGAGATCAGTGACCTGAGCCAGTCGGACACTCAACCGACTGAGCCACCCAGGCACCCCTGGAATTATTATTTTTTTAGGGTAGAGATAATAATGCTTTTTTATCCCAATTTCAACCATCTCTTACTCTCTGAAGTTCTCTCTTTTAAAAACCAGTAAGAAAATCAAACCAAAAAAATATATGACCTGTTAAAACTGATGCTTAAAAATTGTATTCTCCTTGTGTAAGTTGGCATAGCCCTAAAACACTGTGAGCTGTGAAAATCCTTTCTCAGCATTCCTTGCTTACTGAATAATTAAGTCAGAGATACCTCATTGTACTGGAGGCTGACAGGCTCAGTGGAGAGCCATGCAAGTAAAGCATAATTTTTTCAGTGTCCCCTGTCCCAAGAAGGGCACTTTGGCTTCTGTCCTCAGACCAGGAATCAGAGTAGAGCAGAAATCTGAACATGAACATCTAGTCTTTCCACTCCACGGTGTCACCTTAAACAGAATTGCTGCCCTTCATTGGATCTGGAATTTCCCTCAGAATATCTGTCTCTGAAGCATAAGAAATACACAAGAAGGTCCAGTTGTACATGCATAGCTAAGATGGCGCATGGTGCCTGAGACCACTTAGTACAGCATCCTGTGTGTGCTTAGAGAGGGTGAGAGAGGAAGGAAGTGGTGAGAGAGGAAGGAAGGAAGGAAGGAAGGAAGGAAGGAAGGAAGGAAGGAAGGAAGGGAGGAGGGAGGGAGGGAGGGAGGGAGGGAGGGAGGGAGGGAGGGAGGGAGGAAAGAAGGAAAAATGGAAGGAAGGAGGGGGGGGAATGAAGGAGAAAGGAAAGGCATGGAGAGAGAGAGGGAGGTAGAAAGACTGCCTGGTAAGCCTAGATGGGCAATGGTGTACCTATTAGTCTCCATTTGAGGACACTGCTCTTGGTGTTAAAGATGTAAGATGTGGTCCAAGGCCTGCCTGTCCTCTTTTCAAGCAACATCTCAAACCCATCCAGGACCATTGATTGTATCTACGTGGTACAAACGAAGGTAGAAGGCTGACTGTCTACCTTCTATAGAAAGAAGTTACGCTACTTGACCTTTGGGCAAGCTAGGCTAGAGGGTCTCTAAGTCACTTTTAGTTTTGGGAGTGCACTTCTCCGAACACTCAGTGTCGGTTGAGTAGACCCAGCCTCCCATAGTTGGCAGAGAAGATATTGATTCAAGTACAAACAAGCATCCCCAGGTCTTCGATAGCAATGTAGCATTGTTCAATGCCATGTTCCATGTGGCCAAAGGGTGTGCTCCATGGAGCATCCCAGAGAGTGCTGGACTGGGTCACCGCACACTATGTACTTTTCCCAGTGAGTGTGTGGAAGCCACAGCTCCGGCTGATGCAGCACAGTCACCTGGCCACCAGAGCCGGGTGCATGCCAACCAGTGAAGCCATCATGCAGGAGAGTGATCCCTTAAAAGGAACCATCTAGGTAAACCGAAAGGAATCTGACCATCACTAGATGCAAGTGGGTGCCAATGTGCTAACCCAAGGGTTCCCCCTTTTTTTCAGCTGGCTTAAGCTCTTCATTTCCAATTTTCACCTTCACTTGTCATTATTAGAAAATCTCATGTTACACTCTCCATGCATTTGGCTGTGGTGTGCCGAGTGAGTGACAAATAAATGCCTTCCCACAGGCCATGTGTCCAGGACAGCTTTGTTGAGCAAGAAAAACACCAACGCCCACTTCGATCCTGACTTCTTCATATCCAAAACCCCATGTGTTGCCCCTTTTCCCAAGAGTTTATCCTTAAATATTTCGTGAGAAGGAATGAGTTTTTCACTCCTGGGGGCGGGGAGAAGTTTCTAATGATTCATTTCTTCTCTCACGTCCCATGAGATCGCTGGGGAAGTCACATGTTAAGGGGCTGTCTTCTGACATCCAGCCCTGTCCCCAGAAAACGAAGGTAACTAAGACATCCCTGAAATGTGAAAAACACCTCATTTGCCACGTCCTGATGAGGACTTTCCAGACCCAAATCGTGGAGTGCCCAGTTGTTGAACTTTGCAGCAAAGGTAGAGCCACACCCTGCTACCTTTATGTGGTTCCGGTCAGAGAAGAAACCCAGCTACCTCCAGGCTAAGGTCCTTCCCTCCTCTGCGAGATGATTGTCTCCGCATGCGCCTGGTTCCACCTCTGGGTTCCTTCAGGAGAGGAGAAGCACAGGCAAGAGTGCCAGCCTGTGAGTGGGACTGTGTCCCACATCCCTTTAGATCTGTCTCCTTTGCAGTTGCTATTTTCATTAGTTAATTAACACATTTATCGAATGTCTATTATGTGCATGATGGTGTGTGAAGCTCTACAAAACTTGTCCTAAAAACAGTTCGTTTATTATTAAAAGTGTATAATGTGACATTATAAACAACGTGACAAAATATATTTAGAAACACCTAATTTATCCGGGTGTATTCTAGAATGTTCTATTCTCTCGATGGGATACTTTGAATGAGAGGAGCCTTTAGACTATATCTAGCTCACCCTCCCCCACAGAGGGCCCACTGAGCCTCTGCTTGAGCCGTTGTTCATTATAAGACAGTTCTGACTGAATCACAGAACCTTCTGAAAAGGGCCTTCAAGGGCATCTAGCCCATCACTGTACCTGACACATGAATCTCTGATCAATTCCGTCTTCACTCCCTGCATTGTTTCAGGGTCCACCCTCTCACCAGGAAGGCTACTCATTATCATAAGTCTCATAAGCAAAAGCTCTCCTCTCCAACTCTGAGAAGGCAGCACCCCATCCCCTCCATGGAATGTTCTTCCCAGTGCCCTTAGTGCCTTGAATGTTCATGCCAAGCAGGTTACTTTTAGTCCATGGGCACAATTGTCTCCTGGAGTTGAGCTGAACACATCACAGGAGTCATTGCGGATTTCTGAAGCTGCTCATTTTAACTTCTTCCTTGTTCTTGTGACCACTTAGTTTACTTAGATGGCATGTAAGTTAGATGAAATCTGAATATGAATAAAGAGAGGTGTTTCTGGGAAAGCTATGTTGCATTTTTAGGCAAATAGATCAGACCAGAGCAGGGGAGTGCTTTCCTAACCACGTAGCATCAAAGCTTTGGGACCCCTCTCCTGTCACCTGTTGTCTGGCCCTCAGAGGTGGTTTGTGCTGCCCTGAGTGTGGTGGGTCAAGGGAGCTGCACCCTGGCGAGTGCTCCCCTGCAGCATGGTGTGCGTGCCCGGAGCCACCTGCCCTCCTTTGCACGGTGCTTGCCAAGAGCTGTATGCAGATACCTTTCGTGTCCCCAGACCACTCTGTGGGTTTTAGTATTGTATCTCTGAACGTTAGCTGTCGGGTTTTTGTTTCTGTTTTTGTTCTTTTGCTTTTTCGCTTTTTGTGATGATATGTCAATTACAGTACCATTCCTAATCAGGAATGCAGACTGTGTTAGACACTCCGAAAGAAGAGATTTAAATCAGGCTGCCTACTGCATGGATGCTGAGAAGCTGAGAGGACAAAAAAAAGCAGATGTCATAAAAGTATGAGATTCCTAATGAAGGGGAGAAGCTCCAAACCCCAGAGCCAGAGGAATGAAAGAAAAGGAGCTCACATCTCAGGGCAGGGCACAATCTGATGGGTGTGGCTGACAAAGGGGTGGGGCACAGCAGCTGCCGACCTTGACATTGACTTGTCTAGAAGGCAGCCAGGAAGGGATGGAGCAAGAGCCCCTGGGCCTGGTGAGGCTGTGCGGGACCAAAAGAAGCTGAGGACAAGAGGCAGGATCTTTAGAGGCTGGTGACGATAGGATGTCGATCTGAGCTGGAATCCAGAAAAAGTCTCCTCTCCTACTGCCTTCCAAGCTCCTCCCAGTTCCACCTCTCAGCAGAACTTCGTGGGAAACCAGATGGTTGGAGGCCCTGGAAAACTGCAGAGATTTCCCCAGCCCCCCAGGCCCCACCCTCAGGCAAGGGGTGACACATTCCCCATTCTGTTGTGTTATTTTTGCCTGCTTCCCGCTGAGAAATGGTAACCAAGCTTGTTAAAGCCAGAACGACCACTGTATGAGACGGATGCAGAGGCTTTACTTCGATCCTGAAGGTTGCCTCATGTGAAAGACATCCAAGCGGCCGAATTTGGCGACGGATATGTCTTCCTTCAGTGTATGGCCACAGAGCTCAAGTGGTCACACAGCAGTGGCCAGCAATCTTACCTTATCTCTCCCAGAGATTCACTGTCCTGTCCCCAAACTGTTTCCTACCTTCTCCTGTGTTCTCGTACTCCCAGCACTCTATGTCTGTCTCTCTAAACTATTGGCCTCCCTTCTTCTTTCAGTGAGAAAATGGAAGCAGTCAACTAGGAGCGGTTTCATTTTCCAATCTAACTGTACCGCTCTACCAGCTTCTACACCCGTCCATCCTGCATCCCTCTGTTTACAAGGATAAAGTGAGCGCTCACCTGCCCATCCACTCCTCCTCTGTGCTGGATTCCATTCCTGCTCACCTCCTCAAGCATCTTCTTCATGCCATTAGCCTCTCTCCATCTCCTGCATTGTCACCTTTTCATTTTGCTGGATTGTTGAGAGCATCTTGCAATAACTCCCATCTTTATTAAAGGAAAAAAATTGGCCCTTATTACCTACTACCATAGTACCTTCTTGCTCTTCACAGACTCCTTGAAAGATATGGTCTGCCCTCTCTCCTCTTCTTCGCTTCCTATTCTCTATATCTGGTTTTGTTTTATAATTTTTAAACTTTATTTTTGAAATAGAACACATGCACAGGAAAGGACACAACCATCATAAGAAACTGCTACCAAGAGAGGAATGTTAGCAGCCTTACAGAGGCTCTGCTCTAAACACATCCACATTGGCATCTCCTCCATTCCCCCTAAGTATGATCACTATTCTGATAAATTGGTTTTCCAGGTTTTTGAGGTTTTTATACATAGAACCATACATTGTTGTACATGTGTGTGTATGTGCATGTATGCATGTTTCTGGGTTTTTATTTTCATTCAGCATTATGCAAGTCACCATAACTCACTCTCATGCTCTAAAAGCATTGTATGAACAAACCTCAGTTTATTTACGCATTCTGCTGTTGTTGATGGAAACCTGGTTTGTTCTCATTTTGAGAGCGTTATGAATAATGTTACTGTGGATGGTTTTTATGTGTCTTTACACATGTATACATATTTCTCTTGGGTTAATACTAAAGAGTGAAATTGCTGAGTCATGGAGTACAGGCACCCTGGACTTTCGTGGATGATGCCAAAGTATTTTCCTTGGTGGTAGTACCAAATTACAGTCATTGCCACAGCAGTGAGTTTGTGTTGAGATTGTTCCAAATCCTCTCCGACATTTGGCATTGTTGGTCTTCTCAATTCTAGCTCTGAGTGGGATCTCAGTGTGATCTGTATTTGCATTTCCCCATAACGATCAAGCTAAAAAGTGTCCTTGATTCTTCGCTGTTTCCTCACTCCTTTATCCAATCATTCAGCAAGCTCTATCCAATCCACCTTTAAAATATGCCTCCAAACTGATCTCCTACACCACCTCCACCACAACCTCCTCCAAGCCACAGTGTAACTCGACCTCTCCCCCGAACTGTTTTCCCTGCCTCCTCCTTGTCTCCACATGGTCTATTTGCCATATAGCAGCCATAGTGATCATTGTATCTTTTTTCATTTTACTTCACTCTTTATTTTTTTTTAATGTTTTATTTATTTCTAGGAGAGACAGAGAGAGAGACAGTGTGAGCAGGGGAGGGTCAGAGAGAGAGGAGTCACAGACTGAAACAGGCTCCAGGCTCTGAGCTGGCAGTCAGCACAGAGCCCGACGCAGGGCTTGAACCCACGAACCGCGAGATCATGACCTAAGCGAAAGTCGGACGCTTAACCGACTATGCCACCCAGGCACCCCTTTACTTCACTCTTTAAAACTCTGGTGATTCTTCAATGCAGTGAAAACAAGTTCAACACCCCCCCTTTTTTTTTTTTTAACGTGTGTTACAAGTTGCCCAGGTTTGGCACCTCAGCACCTTCTACTCTTCATCTCCTCACCCAAGTCTGGTAGCACTAGCCTGCTATTTCTTAAATGCACCATGTTGGCATTTGTTGGGCCTCTGCCTTGTCAGTGCCTCTAATCCTCACATGACTCAGCCTCTTCACTCAGGACCACATTCAAATATCACTTCTAAAACCCACATCACCTTCCCCACCAATAGACTCTCCTTCTCTCCACACTCTGTATTATTTTCACCATAGCCAATTGAAATTGTACTCATTCACATGCATTATTGCTATTCTTATTCTGTCACCCCTAGTGGAGGGCAGGCTGTATGACAGCAAGGAATGTAGAGATGACACTGAAAAATAGAAAAGGGCTCAAAAAGTATTTGACTAAAGAATTTATGTAACTACCACATTCAGGTAGTTTCTCAACTGGACTAGGCAATACAGACTGCTGTTTAAGTTTCCATGGAAAATCATAGTGTTATTTTACATAGACGAAAGACATAATATAAGCTCCCCCATATACTGTATTTAAAAAATATATTTACTTATTAGAGGGAGAGCACGCTAGTGGGGAAGGGGCAGAGAGAGGGGATCAGAGGATCCAAAGAGGGCTCTGTGCTGTCAGAGCTGTGTTGAGGGGGGGCTCAAACCCACAAGCCATGACATCATGACCTGAGCTGTAGTCAGACACTCAGCCAACTGAGCCACCCAGGTGGCCCCCAAATACTGTATTTTTACATATTTGGAAATTTTAAAATATTATCTTTTATTCTCTATCATTCCTGCTATTCAAGATAAAACAGAAAGCACAAATATGCACAAAGGAGAAAATAAAAACCATCTTCCTGACAGAAGTAATAAACATCCTGCCACTGAGAAATAATTAGTGATTACATTTTATTGCTTTTCCTTATAGACTTCTTTCATGCTTTAGTATATGTTACATTACAATAGAATAAAATACGGCTACTGTTTTATAACCTCTTTTTTTGACAACACATCACCAACATACATCCACAACTATGTGTATATAGTTCCTACACCATTTCTAACAACTACATACTTTACCAACATGGATTACCTTTTTCTTTTCCATGAATGTTCTGTTTTTAAAATTATTAAGTTATCAAATTATAGTAAGAACTAAATCTTTGCCGATAGCCTCCATTTTTTCTCAAAGATAAATACCTAAAAGTGAAATTGCTGGATTTCAGGGCAAGCAGGGTTTCAAGGCTTTTGATACATACTTTCATTGGCAATTTTAAAGCACACTTCTTAGGAAGAATTCTGCAATGTCTCCAGTTTCTGATCTAGAAGCACAAGAAGTCAGTGAGAACAACAATCGTGATAAGGACCGAAAAATGAGCAAATCTCTTGACATCTAAGAAAGAGCTCTTAATCATACCCATTGGAATAGGAAGGGCTTAATTCCAAGAAGTATCCTCATCTTTCCTTGTTACTTCATTTATCCACCTTTATAAAGTTTATGAACTCTGTTCTCTTAAGCAGCAGCAGTTCATTGTTGATGAAACAAACTTTTAAGAACAGCTCCATCAGAAACGTTTTTTAAAAAAAATTTTAATGTTTTATTTATTAACGAGAGAGAGACAGTATGAGCAGGGGAGGGTCAGAGAGAGAGGGAGATACAGAATTGGAAGCAGGCTCCAGGCTCCGAGCTGTCAGCACAGAGCCCGATGCAGGGCTTGAACTCAGGAGCTGTGAGATCATGACCTGAGCCAAAGTCGGAGGCTTCACTGACTGAGCCAACCAGACACCCCAGAAGCTTTTGATTTGAGCTGAAATTGTTAAAAAAAAAAAAAAAAAAGGCAGACAGGTGTGTTCCTCAGAACACATGACAAAAATCTGACCAAAGAAAACTTATAAGGTTTAACAGTACAAAACATATAAGACAGCAGCTTCTACCCTGGACCAGTTGAGATCCCTTCTGGCTTTATAAATATACTAAACTTTTCCAATAGCACTTAGTGTAAAGCCCTGTTGGGGACTGAAAAAATAAATAAAAGACAGCATGTCCTCCCAGGTGCTGACAAACTAAGTAGAGGCTGCAAAAAACAAGGTAACGTAGTGATGATGCCTGCGCTCAAAGGCTATTACACTTTCCTTCCTGGGAGCGTGGACCACCACTTGGCTCATACTAGGCAATCAATGGGTGTTTGTTGAATAAAATGAAGAATGAACACCTGCTATGTGACAGAGACCTCTGCTAGGTATGATTGATACAAAAACAAATGACCCAGCCCCTGGTCCCAAAGAATTCGACCCACTGGAAAAGAAAGACCAAAAAGCCATTTTAACTCTATTATACACTGTGTTCTATGTGGCCATGTTAAGGCCCTTTGGTGACACAGAATGAACCCTCTGGACAATGTTACAGGGGAAATAGAAATGCCATGCTTGCTGACTCTTCTCACAAGAGATGTCAAGGAATATTGGAACCATCATGGAAGCTTTCATGGAAAGAATGGCCTCCGAGCTGGGGTCACAAATGATGCCTAACATTTTTTCACCCTCATTTAAAAAAAAAAAAACACCACATGAACAAAACCAGAAGCGGGGAGACCGGTGGTTTTATCTATCTATGTCTGTCTGTTCACCACTGGTAATAATAGTCTCCTCCAAGTAATGGGATTGTTGATATTATTTATAGCACACGATTAAGAGTTATTTCTCACACTTGAAAGATCTTTCTACTGGCAGGGCAGATTCTTGCATATATGCTTTTGAAGAAATACAACGAAGAAGAAGAAGAAGAAGGAGAAGAAGAAGAAGGAGAAGGAGAAGAAGGGGAAGGGGAAGGGGAAGGGGAAGGAGAAGAAGAAATACAGCCTACTTTCCTCTATCTCTTACTTTTCAATCTGTGTTTTTGCATTGTTTGGTACTTGGGATTCTCAAAAGGTAAATCAGTAATATAGTATACTGCTAGTCTGCTTAATCAATACATATACAGAGTTGAATTTGAAACACTATCAACAACTTTGTGGGGAGAGACTTACAAAGCTGACATGACATGTCGGCCCATCCTGCTCCACTCTATTGAAAAGTATTGGCAGGATAAATGGTGGGTGTCGTGGGGGTAATGGTATTATTGATTCCTTTATTTCGCACTCAATACCCTCTGAGTCATGGTACCTCCCCAAGTTATACTTAGAAGAAAAGAGAGAAGCTTCATTTGCTTATGGATTCAAGTGCTTGAAATCAACTCTGCATGGTAGATCAGCTCAGAACACAGCTGTGAATAGTTTTGAATTTGAATCATTTTGAACATAATATGAAATAAGGGCCTGCCTATTTTTAGATTCTACTTAATTATCTCCAATAATCAAGCACCAATCTTGGTGTTTTTCCACTCAGTCTTCCTCCTTTCGCCCTCTCTCCTTCCCTGTGAGACGTGAGTTTGTACACATATTCAGGCACAAGGTCACAAACTGGGGTACTGGTGGGGGATCAACGGATAATAATAATAATTGCATACCCATGCCTACGGAGAGAAGAGACCCGGAGGTGCAGAGTGCTTGCTAAACCCTGGTGGATCAGAGAGGCTCACATAAATAAAGGGCTGTCAGCAGTGAATAGTGTCCGCAAACACTGATTCTTCCTTTGCCTTGCTCGTGGCTTTGTTTACCAACCTCCAACGCCCCCCCCCCACCCTCCAACCAAATATCAGGAGCATTTCAACACTTCACACCTTCAAGAACACAGAAGCGCATGCTTATTTTCCATTTACTGGACCTTTGGCCCAAACTCAGAGCAGGTGTTTACTTTGCCTGAATATCGACAAACTGTAATTATTGTTTCTAAACACTAAAAAATCACTGCTGTGAAGAGTCATAACACTCACTCAGCAGGGACAAAGCGAGGGCAACTGAATACAAAATTCACGAGTGGCTTTACTGGGGCATTTCCCCGAATAGCTTTATTTCCTAGGAAGCCACAGACAGTCTGGGGAACAAGATTCTCTGACGTGATTCTGATTCACTGGGCGGATGGGGGAAGCTCCCACAACCACTGAAATAGTTTTAATCACGAAGCCTGTTCTTTATAGACACACTTTTGCCATCTGAAAGCCTACATCCCAGTCTAGAAACGTATTTTCCATTTATTAGGCAGATTGGAATTAGACTGAGTCTTACAGCATTCCTTAGATGGGTAAGTTAATATTGTCCTGATGATTCGGCAGGGGAACGAACTAGCCCATTTCCTGTCAAGTGATTCAAGAAAGGCTTTAAAAAACATGTCCCACTCATGCCTAGGACTGTATATGGATGAGAGACCCAGGGCCCCGCATACTGTCAGGGCCAGACGCAAAAGCTGGAGGAAAAAGAAGCAACTGATTAAACTGGTATGTAAACCTGCCTCCTCCATATAAAACCATGTGGAGACTCACTCCTCAGCTCACAATGAGCCTCTGATTGCAGAAGGACAAGGCCCACATAGCTCTGTCTGCCTGAGGTTTGGTCAGCACTTTCATTGTGAGCCTGAATTCCCCCCAGCTTTCCACACAGCTGTAGAAAAAGTCGGAGAGTCTCCGAGATGAACAGGACTCCAGAACTCCCAAACTTTTTAACCATCCATTCAAATACTTGGACAACTCTCTAGGCCTCCCGTTCTCTGTCGTGGGGTGGATCTGTGGGACTTTCCAGTGGGTAGACATCGACAGAGGTGAGAACTTCCAGATTTTTGGTAGCTGAAACGCTAATTTCAAATTCAAATAGAAAAAAAAAATCTAAAACGTATCTCCCATAATGTAAACAGGAAACAGATATGTGTGCCCTGGACTTCAGGAATAAGTGACTGAGTCAATAAATGCACAGATGGTAAAATTCTCAGATTTAAAAAAACGCAGAAAAATAAAGTGGCTGCAGAAACCATTTGAAGTAAATTGCGGTTTTGAAATGTTTTGTGAACACAGAAGGAGACATTTATTTCAACATCAAGGATGCCACCTGATGAAAGTTGGATCTTAAAGAATGAGTGGAGTGGCAGTCTGCCGGGTCCTGAAGCGGAAGTCAGAGCACGAGGCACCTGTGTCCTCACACTGCCAACTCCAGGAAACAGTCAGAGAATAACATGAACTTGATCCTGAAGCTCCAGGGTCCTGAAAACCACTCTGTGCTCTTGAGGTCCAGCAATACATCTCTCAACAATAGGTTGCAGTGTCTTAAGTAGGAACTAAGGGAATTTCATTAATTATTACATTCATTTACTCAATAAATATTTGTTGAGGGCCTATCCATGACAGAGACTGATTTAAATACTAGGAAAATGAAGATGACCATAACCATTTACCCTTGAAGAGCTTCGAGGCTAGTAATGATAAGCAACATATGAATGACTAAGTGCAAACATTGTCCTGGGTACCATGATACAAACAGACCCAGAGGACAGTGGACACCCAAAGAAGGGAGTGGCCCGCTCCACCTGGCCAGGATGGGAAAAGTTTTATCAACACTTCAGCTTGAGCTAAGTTAATAGCTGAGGCAGTAAAAATAGAAGAGATCACCTAGGGAGAGATCACTGGAGAAAGAAAAGGCCAAGAACAGAATCCTAAGGGTACCACCTTTTGAGAGTCTAGAATGGAAGAAGAGTCAGTGAAGCAGGACAACATAAGAGAGAGGGAAAGATCAGATGAGCACAGTGACATGGTCGCCAAGGCAGATGTTTCAAAAGAAATGCCCATGAGGGACCAGTCAAGGGGAGAACTGAACAGAGCATCAGATTTGACAATTGTGCCATCACTGTGACACAGCCCAGAATATAACAGGGAAAAGCTTCAGAAAGAAAAATGTGAATTAGAAGAGAAGAAGGAGTAGTGGTAACAAGGGGGGAATTCTAGATTATAAAGGGGAGAATAAAATGAGGAAAGTGGCCAAGAGCACACGGTTCAGGATAGAGGAATAAACGTAAGACTGTGTTGAAGGAACTGTTAAAAACTAGAATTGAGAAGCAGAACCAAAGCAAGATCTTTCTGGAACCCAGCTCCTGCTTCCCTATCCTGGTAGTTAGCAGAGGTTACTGTGAGTTAACAAGGGTGGTACCACCACTAACAGGTAAAGCTGAACCAGAGCCCAGGGTTCGGGGCTCTTTCCCATCAATAAAGGACCCCAACATGGAGAAATTCCATCAAGAATGATCTTTTATGCGTTCATCCACCTCATAGCCCTACATGGGTTAGTTAACCACAATGAACATTAGCTTCTCTGACTGGAAAAGAACTTAACGATCTAAATCGCAGTGTTGTGTTAGACTCAAACGAACATAAAGAACCTCAGTCTCCTGTCTGGCAGAAGGAGGGCATTCAGCTATCCACCTGGTGACCATCTCCCTTCCTTCTTTCCTGTCTCAAAAGGAGAAGGGAAAAGAACACCCTCAGCAATTTTCCGAATTTGCTACGAAATGACGTTTCATAAGTCACATTTTATTTCTCTTTTAAGTAGATGTAGACCAATTGGGACTTATTTTACCTAACCTTGAAGTTAAATATTGACTTGCTCTCCCACTGAGAGTTCTCCAGCCGGCCTTAGGTTACACATGCCCTCCAGAGCCAATGTCAACCACGTTTCTTGTGCTCTTGTCTCTTGAACTCAGAGCTACCCCAGAGGGGTTGAGATCTCAGAGATCTTCCAGGAAATGCCACTTAGATTTTGATCTGTCCACTGACCTATATTTTTTTAGCACAAAGTATTTTTAGTCTTCATTTTTTAAAAGAGTATGTATTTATGGGGGGAACATGGGCCATGTCTTTAAATTTTCTAAGCACAGCATCTTCACTCCATTAGACATCGAAAAGTAATCTTTTCCCCACAAGCTCATTAGCATTCATTCGCGAAGTGTTGATTTGAATATTTTCAGATATTTTCTTCAGTACTAGGAAAGCATAGGATTTATAAAATGGCAGGTCATGTTTTCTTCATTGCTAACTAGATTTTATTTTTTAGAACAGTTTTATGTTCACAGCAAAAATGAGGGGAAGGTATAGATTTTCCCATGTGTCCTCAGTCCCCAAAGGATAGGCTCCTCTGTTAGCAACATCCTCCACGGGAATGATACATCTATTAAGAAGGACAAACCTACATTGATGCATCATTATGACCCCAAGGTCATAGCATACACTAGGGTTCACTGTTACTGCTACACATTCTCTGGGTTTGGACAAATGTATACTGACATGTATCTATGGTTACAAAATTATACAGAGTATTTTCATTGCCTTAAAAACCTGTGCTCCCTGTATTCATCCTTCCATCCCCTCCCCTCCAGCCCCTGGCAACCACGGATCGTTTTACTATCCCCGTGGTTTTGTCTTTTCCAGAATGTCATATATTTGGAATCATAAGGTGTATATCCTTTCAGACTGGTTTCTTTCACTTAATAATGTGAACTTCAGGTTTCTTTTATATCTTTTCATGGCTTGATAGCTTATTTCTTTTTGCACTGAATAATATTCCATTGCCTACATGTGCTATAGTTTTTGGTTCGTTTGTTTGTGTGTTTTATTCAGTCACCTACTGAAGGACGTCTTGGCTACTTTCAAGTTTTGGCAGTTAAGAATAAAGCTGCTATAAACATCTATGTGCAGGTTTTTATGTGGACATATGTTCTCAATACCAAGGAGCACAGTTGCTAGATTATATGGTTAGAGTATGTTCTGTTTTGTAAGAAACCACCGGACTGTCTTCCAAGGTGGTTGTACCATTCTCCATTCCCCTCAGCAATGAATAAGAGTTCCTGTTACTCCACATCCTCACCAGCATTTGATGTTGTCAGTGTTCTGGATTTTGGCCATTTTAATCGTGTGTAGTGGCATCTCATTGTTGTTTTAATTTGCATTTTCCTGATACCATATGATGTGGGGCATCTTTTCATATGCTTATTGCCATCTGTATTTCTTCTTCAGTGAGGAGTTTTTTACTTGGGTTGTTGTATTTTCTCATTGTTGAGTTTTAAGAATTCTTTGTATATTTTTCTTCATCTGATCTGTTGTTTGCAAATATTTTAGTTCAGTTTGTGGTTTGTTATTTTGTTCAGTTGATAGTGTTTTTGCAGAAGCTTTCATTTTAATGACATATCACTTATCTGTTCTTTCTTTCATGAACCAGGCCTTTGGCGGTGCGTCTTAAGAGTCATCACCATACCCAAGGTCATCTAAATTTTCTTCTATGTTAACTTCCAGGAGTTTTATAGTTTTGCATTTTAATTTAAGTCTCTGATCAATTTTGAGTTTATTTTTGTGAGGGTTATAAAATGTGTGTCTACATTCATTACTTTGCATGTGAATGTCTGGCTGTTCCAGGACCTTCTGTTGGAAAGGTTTTATTGCTTTTGTTTTTTTGTCAAAGATCAGTCGATTATATTTTTGGGTATATTTCTGGACTCTTTATTCTGCTCTCTTAATCTATTTGTCAATCTTTTACCAAGATCACACTGTTTTGATTACCACAGCTTTATAGTAAGTCTTGAAGTTGGGGAATGTCAGTCCTCCAACTTTGTTCTTCTCCCTCAGCATTGTATTGGCTATTCTGGTTTTATTTCTTCTTTTCCAATTTGTACACTTCTTACTTCCTTTACTGCCATGTTAGAGGTGTCCAGGTTCAATGAAAAGCATTAGTCCAATAAGTGAATCATCATAAGGGATCATACTTCTTTGGCTTTCCCTGTTTCTCACCACTGTCTCTCTCTCCCTCCCCTACTGATATACATGCACGCCTACACATACACACATGCATGGTGACAGAAAAACAAATGTACCTGAGATTAAAGGCACAGACTACTTGTCCAACTATAACACAATACTCAAAAGTCACAATGCCCAATGACAATGACACTTGTCCCTCTGCCATCACCCAGGGAATGAGAGAGAAATGCACACTGCCTGCTCAAGCAGCATAATGGAGAGGAAATTCAGATTCAAAAGACTGCTGTGAATCTTGAATCATGACCTAATAACTTTAAGCTGTGGCTCATTTCTTACCTCTCTGCATCTGTTTCTGCAAGAGAGGCGTGGGGAAAGCAAGCCCCACCTCCTAGGGCAGGTATCAGTGAGAATCTGCTGAGACAACATGAGGGACAAATGCTCTGGTATCATACCTGGTGTATGGCAAGCACTCTTCCATGGGGAATATTTAATTCTAATGCACCAGTACCAGACAACAAAGAGCAGATCACATTTAACCAAAGTATTAACACAACCAGCAAGGCTATGCTACCAAGTAACTCTGGGAATTAGTTAGGAATACATCACTGTTTGGGAAGGAAGGAAGGAAGGAAGGAGGGAACGAAGGGAGGAAGGAAGGAAAGGAAGGAGGGGAGGAAAACTCAACAATGTGAAATATCAGAAGCCCAAAGCAAACCACCAGAACTGCATGAGTTTATTGTGCCTACATGCCCTGGTGTTGCCTAAATTCTCCACTTCCCCAATGCTTGCCAGGACATCTACATGCTGCACCTGCACTTCATGGACACGGGGAAAAATTATGAAACAGTAATCTGACATTATCAGACCCCAGAAAGGCACTTCTGGCAACACTAATTAGATTTTCTTCAGCCTTTTTTAATTTAATAAGTTCTAGGAGAAGATCACACCTCTCCCAACACTTATAAAGAGAATTTGTGAGCGAGACTAGATGCGAGTAATACCTGTTTGATGCTTAAGGCAACACGTTGCCATGGTACTGATCAGATTTTGCCTTCATCTGGGAATAGGAATTACAACTGACAACGTTGGAGTGTAACTGTTTCTGTTTGTCCCGATAAGCCGTGCTAGGGCCTGGATAGAGAAGAGGGCTAGTTTTGTTGTTGCTGCTGTTGTTTTCTGGTTGTGAAACAACAGTGCATTAAAACGAATGGGATATGAAAGAGTGCAATGAGTTTAGGGAAACAAAGAATCCCCCAAAGGAGCTCATTATTCTCATACATTTACATTATCAAAGGATGTGGAAATGCCAAAAAGCAAGTTCTTAATGGTCAGAAGCAGCAATGTCATCTCTGAGCCAAAGAGAGTGAATCGGTGACTAATGGGGTACAAGTGCAAGATTGATCTGGAAGCCTAATTGGCTATTTTTATGGCTTTAAAATTCTGATCTTATATTAGAGCTATAAAATATCCATTGTGCTTCGGGGAACATCTGTGCATTTGGCTCTCATAATAAAAGAAATATTGCGAATCAAGAGAGGTAGCTGCAATGGAGAAAAACAAGAGGCTGATTAACTTGAAATTCGGGAAAGTGGTTGCCCATGGGAATGAGGGGACGGTGGGGAGGGGCTTCACAGACATCGATAATGTTCTATTTCTTAAGTTGAGGATGTTTTATTATTTCTCTCAGATCTCCACATAGACATTGCATATGCTCACAACAAAAATCTGCTTATAGAGGTAAAGAGAATAGAATATGGCAGGTCAATGGACTGGGGGCGGTGGATTCAAGTCTTGACTCTACTACTAAGTAGCGAAGTGATGGGTATGTCACCGTGTCTGACCTCAATTCTCTCATCTGTAAAATAAGGCATGTTCATTGGTCACTACACTCCATTCCAGCTTGAAAACTGTCCAACTTAATGTTTGTCATATGGAATACAATATCGCTGACTTGATCTCGGTGGGGAATACTATTTTTGTCACATAAAACCAACAAAATCCTCCAGTTACCATTCAATCATCCGCCTCCGTGTGATTAGCTAAGTTATTCCCTTAACCCAGGGGAGCCCCTAGAGTCAATCATGCTCATCGTTGAGCAGAATTTTGGTGATTCCTTATAAGGCACAAAATTATGAAGCTTACACTGTGGGAGTCAGGGGTCCTGACACTGACACTCCACACGTCTAGGTCAACTCCGTGTGTCCGCTTCTCTGAATGGAAGAAAGCAATATACTGAACTCCAGTGGTATCTAATTATTTTAATCATCAAATGCAGGTACTTCACATTTTCCCCAAAATTAGCAAAAAAAAAAAAAATAACAATGCTTTTCAGGACAGGGCTAATCACCATCCTGATAGTGTTTCAAGAAAATGCTCCCTTTTGGTGTGCAGACTCAGGAATGTAAGCATCTGCTTTCCTCGTTCTTTCCACAAGTATTTATTTATAGAGTGCCTACCGTGGGCCAAGACCTGTACTGGCTGCTGATTCCTACTCAATTTCAAAGCATGGATAGGAGACGTGATTATTACAAATGTGCCCCCGGGCATTGTAGCAGACTTCTGGGCGCTGGTGCTCACTCATCCTCATGTGGGTTTTGGTGTCCGATGAGAATACACTTGGGCTGCCGAGTTCCACTTCTGGTTTTGTTTCAGGCCCAGTGTCAACTGAGGCAGAATACACTCTTGTGAGCCTTAGCCTCCATTCTGAGAAAGTGCTTCCCCAGCCTCCTGTGGTGGTTTCCCCCAGCAGAACCCACTGAGGGGCTGTAGGAGAACCCACCACCTGGGTTCTGAGGTTGAATGTCAGCTTCTGAAAATGGAGGCCAATGTCTTACCCTCCCAGAGCTCCAATTATTCACTCTGAAATGGAGACCTCCCTCGAGTGTTAACGATGAGCACTGTGAACATGTGCTATGGTGTAGCACGGGTAACAGCACTGAGCTTGAGGCCTGGCACTTAATATTGACTCAACAAAATTACATATGCCTCCTCTTACTTCTCTAACATAATTAAATACAGCATCATGCTTCAAAGGGAAAGCTTCTATCGTCAGAAGAACCTCGTGTTACCTTCTTGCTGCATTGGTTACGATGAGGGCCTCACTGAGGGAATCTACCAGCATCCTGTTCTCTCAAACTTGTCCAGGCGTCCTGGAGGAAAAATCAGATGTAAGCACACACTTAAATTAAGTGGGCAGTGGGGCACCTGGGTGGCTCAGTTGGTTAAGTGTCCGACTTCGGCTCAGGTCATGATCTCGCGGTTTGTGGGTTCGAGCCCCACGTCGTGTTCTTTCCCCCGCTCTCTCTGACCTCCCCCCCCTCCCCGCTCACTCTGTCTCTCTCTCTCTGTCTCAGAAATAAATAAAACTTAAAAAAAAAATTAAGCGGGCAGTGCTGGATGCCAAATGTGTTGTGGCATCTGGGAAACAAAATCAGAGTCAAGAGACTGATGTTATCAAGGGACTACTTGAAGGTGATTTGGCTACCTTCCTTACCCCAGCCCCTTTCAATACAAGTTTAGCATAAGATTAATTAAGAAAAGTTTGCACAGGGGCACCTGGGTGGCTCAGTCCGACCTCGGCTCAGGTCATTCATGATCTCACAGTTTGTGGGTTCGAGCCCAGTGTCAAGCTCTGTGCTGACAGCTAGCTCAGAGCCTGGAGCCTGCTTCAGATTCTGTGTCTCCCTCTCTCTCTGACCCTCCCCTGCTCACATTGTCTCTCTCTCTCCCTCTCTCTCTCTCTCAGAAATAAATTTTTAAAAATTTAAAAAAATTTTTAAAAAGTTTGCACAATGTCTGTTATAACATTAAAAGAGTACAAGCCAGTCCCGTAATAATCAAAATTATTGAAAAAGACAAGTTGATTCTAAATGTTGAAAGAAAAAGGAAAAACCCTCAGGAAATTAAATCAGAGTTCTGGGACATTCTTCCTCTTCTTCAAACATCCAGACAGGAGCAAAAACATACGGTTTATGTGAACTTTCAGGGGCTGTATTTTTCTCATTTCATTCATTCCTAGTTATTTTTCATGTTTCCAATTTATTCAGGAAACTACTAAATCATTTCTTTTGGGTTATTAGGTGGGATTTAAACTGTCACAGGGGCACTTGGGTGGCTCAGTTGGTTAAGGGTCCGACTTCAGGTCAAGTCATGATTTCCTGGCTCATGGGTTCAAGTCCCTCATTGGGCTCTCTGCTGTCAGCACAGCACGGACCCTGCTTTGGATCTTCTGTCTCCCTCTCTCTCTGCCCCTCCCCTGCAGGCATGTGCTCTCTCTCAAAAATAAATAAACATGTGAAAAATACTAAACCCATATACACACAGACAGAAACTGACTGTGGTCCACTAAATCACCAGAAGAAGAGGCTGCGTCCCTACCCACCACCCATGTACTTCCAAGACTTCCCTCTATTGATTTCCCAGATGTACCTCCGGTATCACTTGCAGCGACTCCGTGCTAAGTGCCAGCTAGCTATTCACATAGTACATTCTCTGCACGCTACTACAGACAAAGGTGATTTACGAAAGACTCAAAGTAGGCCATCTCTAAACTTAAGATTTAGTACAAATCATGTTTATTTCCATCAGAAAACATTTTATGAATGCTCTGTTTATCTTCTTTGGTGGATCTGATCTTAAAGTAGCATTTATCCTTAAAAAGCATATCTAGGGGCGCCTGGGTGGCTTAGTCGGTTAAGCGTCCGACTTTCGCTTGGGTCATGATCTCGCGGTTCGTGGGTTCCGGCCCCGCGTCGGGCTCTGTGCTGACTGCCAGCTCAGAGCCTGGAGCCTGTTTCAGTCTGTGACTCCCTCTCTCTCTGACCCTCCCCTGCTCACACTGTCTCTGTCTCTCCTAGAATTAAAAAAAAAAAAAAAACCTAAAAATAAATGCGGATGTATTGAGCATCGAATACATAGAGCGCATACAGTTAACAATAAAGCCAGATAGGAGAAAATAGAAATTTATTAGACACATTGATAAGAAGGTGATTATTTTCTTTTCAAGAAGAAAAACAATTAAAATTACTCTGAATATGATGTCTTTGTGATCTCAGCTTTCACATTTTATTGTTTATGAGCGATTCCAAATTGTTTTTCTCCGCATCTTCCCCTTAAGTGAGAAATATTTTCTCTTGGTTGCCAAGGCAAAAGAAAATAATTTAGAATCAGGAGTAAGGTGTCTTAGTTTCCAAATATTATTTCCTCGTGGATGTTTAATAGAGGTCCAAATTAAGTAGATGTCCCAGTGATAAACATTTATATGACGTCTTTTCATCAAAGCATTTCTACCTCTGCTATGTCTCTTCCTCTTTCCACAGCTAGAATCTGTATTCTTATTCCCATTTTCCAAGTGGGAAGCTGAGATCCAGAAGGTGAAATACCAGGAATAAGAGGAGAAGTCAAATCAGGGTCAGAAAGAGACCTGTGTCTTGCCTTCCAGTTATGCCATGGTTCTATGATAAAGCTCCTTTAAAAAATACCTTAAATATTAGGCGAATTCTGAAGACTACTGTTAAAGCAAAGAGTTATTCTTTGCATTTTTGTGATGTTATACTTGGAGATGATTCTGCTCATCCTAAATGGCCAAGAAAGTCAATAATTACTTGCCTGATACTGGGGTGTGATATTTCAGCTGAAGAGCTCAAAGAATACCATGTATTTCACTCTATTCTAACAGGAGTATGCCGTAATGAATGGAGGTGGTCATTGACCTGGAACTGGACCACTTTGAACATGACACTATTACACGAAGTGGCAGCGTTTATTTTCAGATAACCACTTTTTAAAAGCAGTTGTGAATATATTCCAAAGAATAAAAATGCCAGCTACTGGGCTTTGAGGAACAGAATAAAATATGATACTGAGTTATGGAGGGGCGATATATTTTGGCTGATCCGGCTGAGGTGGTTTGTTTTAGAGTTTATAGCAATAAAGGTAATCAGGTGATTCTTAATGTTGCCCAGAGGACTGCTGAGGAGCCATTAAAGGAAGGAGAGAGGGAGGGCGTTTGGAAGGTCAGAACTTTGATTCTGGAAGATTTCAATTAGGTATTGATTCCATTGACACTTACGGCATCCTAAAGGTGGGACATTCATTTGTAGAAAATTATTTTGTTACAGAAGTTTGGCTGAGTGCCCAACTTGTACCAAGCTTTACGAGCTTGTATTCTGGAGGGAGGTTTCGTTTGTTACACACATGCTTTTTTTTTTTTTTCTTAGCATCTCTTTCTTTGTCACTCAGGATGTTAGGCACATAGTCTCATTAATTCACAAGATATTCCAGTGGGGAGCCTGAGTGGTGGGGAGAGAGTTGTGTGGATGTACCCGGGTCTCGGACACCTGTTTTGATCCCTGGGGTTCACAGCAAAGAGGTATGGAAACTGCTCAAGTACCTGAAGAGAGACAGGGAGAAGGAGAGTAAGTCACTTAATCCAAGTAAACAAAACCCTGAGAAACTCTGAGCTTAGGCTTTGAAAGAGCAGACATCTTTGGGTGCCGCTCTTTATATTTTTGATACAACTAATGTATATTTTAGGTGAATTGGTAACTTGACACTTGTCAAGATGATAAGTATGAAAGAGTTAACATTTCTGAAATGCTTCCTGTCTTCCTAATAATTAGAACATTGTTCTCACCGTGAATGTATTAATTTCATTTAATCCCCCCAGCGGCCTTTAAAATTCTACCATCATGCCAATTTTACACCTGAGTGTGATGACAGGATTGACTAACTTTATTATCCCAAGATCCCTTGAAAAGCAACAGAGGTGTGGAAAAATAACCCACCTAAGGGCACAGGGAGAGAAAAAGAGAACCAGGATTCACATTCAGGCCAGCTGGCTGTAGAGACAGCCCGTGGATGCACCCCACTCTCCCACCAGCCATATTTAGCCATGAACTCTCTCGCATTGTCTTGCATTTTAACAAATCATTAGTGAGAAGAGACATCAAGTGAGAATCCCCAGCCCTGATTCACAAGCCTCCCTTGCAAAGCGTCTTTGGTATTACCACATCATTTTTGGATGCGAGGATAGGACTGTAGGAAGTGTAATTCTGGAAGGGAGCACTTTTCAAGAGGAGGAACCAGCATGTGTCAAAGACAGGGCACAATGACATGTTTCAGTAATGGCAGATTGTTTTCCGTGCCTGGCAGGGTGACAAACAAGTTGACAGTATGGAGTTGTGGGCGATGTTTGGAAGAGCAGGTTGGAGTCAAGTCTTCCATAACAGGCAGAAAAAAGCATGAGCCAAACCATTCTGGGAAAACACTTTTCTGGAGGAAAAAGAAGCATCCACTGGGAAAAATTTCTGAGAGAGAGAGAGAGAGAGAGAGAGAGAACAAACATGAACAGGGGAGGGTCAGAGAAAGAGAGAGACACAGCTATCAAGTGTGTTAGGTATTGCATATTATTTTGTTGGCCATGTTTAACTTGGCAGATCATGGATAGAGTAAGAACGGCTGCAGGGATGGAACCAAAAAGTTCTAGAAATAGTAGCCACGTAACTTACCATGGAAACTGCTGACATATTTTTATCGACGGAGAGAATAATAGCCCAAAGACAGGATGAAACGTAGCAATTCCAAGAGAGGACTTTCTGTTTTTATTTTGTTTATGTAACTGAACCACTGGTTAGAACAAGCAAAGGAGGGATGCCTGGGGGGCTCAGTTCGTTGGGCGGCCAACTTCAGCTCAGGTCATGATCTCGCGGTTCATGGGTTCAAGCCCCGCGTCCGGCTCTGTGCTGACAGCTCAGAACCTGGAGCCTGCTTCGGATTCTGTGTCTCCCTCTTCCTCTGACCCTCCCCTGTTCATGTTCTCTCTCTCTCTCTTAGAAATAAATAAAACATTAAAAAATTAAATTAAAATAAAAGAACACCAGTCAAAGCCAATAGTAAGCAAGTGAGCAAGGCTCTTCTGAAAGCATCTATCAACCCACACAGAGCATGTTTGTAAGGTAATAAGTGATTCTCTAGCATATACACCAACATATAAATTTCAAGTGATTTTTCTCACCTCCAGAACAGATTCTATGGGTAAGCTTAGTGAGTTATTGTCCTAGCTAAAAGGACACCGGGGACCCCTTTTAAGAATTGACATCATGACTTTTGACAATTCTTTTGAGCATCTTTAATACAACAAATAGTACATCTTTTTTTTTTTTGAGAGTAGGTATGATTTGGGGGACTATGTAAAAAATATCACGGAATTAAGTCTGGTAAATCAGGATGCTTCAAATTGGCAATAGGCTCAACAAAAAATTGCGGTTACAAAGAAAGGGGTGGGTGGGGAACCCCAGTGGCTCAGTCAGTTAAGCGTCGATTCTTGATCTCAGCTCAGGTCATGATCTCATGATTCTTGAGTTTGAGCCTCGTGTCAGGCTTGGAATTCTCTCTCTCTCTCTCTCTCTCCTTGCCTCTATGCTACTCATTCTCTCTCTCTCTCTCTCTCTCTATCTCTGTCTGTCAATAAATAAATAAACTTAAAAATTTTTTTAATTTAAAAAAATCTAAAGAGGTGGGTATTACTGATGGAAAGCTATTCAGTTGGAAGTTCTGCCTGTTGGCTGGCCAAGTCTTTCTACATTTCTGGTTATTCTATGGATATTCACTTTCCATTCATGAGGCCTCGACCCTGACCCTTGTCCATTTCAGTCTGCCAAAATCCTTTCCTTTAAGCATTTATTCAGATATTGCGTCCTTACTGGGAAGGTGTCTCTGATATTCAGTGGAACATACCTCCAGGGGGCATGTACCTTCCTTTCCCTTCCTCGCGAAGCTATATGCTTCTTGAAGTCGAGAATCTGCTTTGTATATCTTTGTATCTGTAGCTTCCACAGAGTACCTAACACATGACAAATATGCCGTAAATCTTTGCTGAATAAGTGAATGAAAGAAGCCCATTCCAGGGAATGCTAAGCAGAGTAGCATCACGGAAGATAGGAGATAGAACAGTGGTCTAAGAAAATTACTTGGAAAACTTAATACTTCTAGCTTTCATGTGTATATTCTGCTATATATTTGCTTAAAAATTGGCTCATCTGTAGTCTCAACTTTTGGAAAGTGTGTAACATCATTCATGCGTATATCGTGCTTAACCCAAGAGCCAAGAGGAAAAACATTCTGTTGTACCAACAAAAAGAATCTGAAAAGAACCGGTAGTGAATGTGATAGAAACGAAAATGTACCACTTCTGTGCGCTGCCCTGATTTTTTCTGTTAATTGCTTGGATATTTCATACGTACAATATTTAAAAATTCTTTTTAAGCTTTTTTGTTCAAAGCGTAGGTAAAGAGACTCTGAAAGCAGAGCAGCTACTGTCTGAAATAGAAAACACCTATGCTTAATGACATGTCAGACATCACAATGCTTATATCTTTTTTTAGGACTAGGGAAGAGCAAATAATCACCCACATGAGCTGAAACATTGCTAATGACAAATTTAGATACTTCTCCAATCCTTAGGGACCCCCAACAGCAATCAGGGAACCGTATTGCATCACCACTCCTTGAGAGTCTGCTGGGCCTCCCCAGGGCCTGCCCCCCAGAGAGCCCCATGCCAGGCATGACCTTCACACATGATCCAGGAAGCCTGACAGTCCCAGCAAAGGGAGTTCTGGCCTTGATCTTTTATCGTGGCTGCTTGTCTCCAGAAGCCAATTAGCACACCTCACAAAGCACTGATTAAAGTCTTTTTATAAAAATCCCATCTAATGGCCTGGATAGTTCTGAACCGAAAAGGCACTCATTCAAATAATGGCGAGGCAGACTGACATCTTTGCGATATGTGTTCCCTCTTTTCTAATTGCCGATTCAATAAGAGGTTTCTGTGTTGTTGAAGTCCTAGCCATTACTGATGAAATGAAAGCGAAGGTGATTCCACTCTTGTTGCCTCTGTAGCAATTTGATTTTAGTTTATCGTGGGATGTAGTAGCACAGAAGAGATAGGTCTGCAACGGGATAAATGGGGAAAGTTCTGGATGCCTGTATTTCACAATAGGAGGTGTGAGTGCGAGCCATTGGAATTAATGCACCTCATTTTCAATCGATAGGGTTCTTTCTTCTAACAGATTTTTTTTTCCTTTTGGTTTTAGATAAACTTTCAATTCTTTCGTAGGAAGAAACTTTATTATAATAACATGTATTATATATCCTGGTCCCTCCCTTCTAAAACATTCAGATCTAACGCATACCATCCAGCAAATATCTTTATTAATAGCACTCTATACTGCATAAAATACCATGTGAAGTCGGAGACTTTATATTTTGGTCTTAATTCAGCAGTTTCGTGGTGGTTGATTTTAGCTGGGCTCTCTTGGTCTCTTTCTATGATCTCCCCTTTCAGCTTCTGGCTGGTCCGCCTCCGTTGGCATCAAGCCTGGCCATGAGTCTCCACTATCACTAGCTGAATGCTCGATTGTTTTTGACAAAACCCTGTGGCACAAATTACCCCGCAGTAGGGTCCTAATAAGTTGTTCCCTTTTTGTAAGGACAGGGCACTGCCAGCCCCAAAATGGTTCTTCTCAGCTGTCCACGTCCTTGGTTCTCTCTGTTCAACTTCTGGCAGATCTACCATTGCACTCTTGCTTCAAGTACCATGGCTTCCCTTCCTCATCGCTCACCACCAAGATCTCCACTCTTTTTGACAATGCCCTTTGGCAGGAACTTCCACGTGCTCTGTTCCTGGTAGACAGTCCCCTTCAGGCAGACACGCTGGTGTTACCCCCCCACCCCCCCAGGGCAGAGCCACTGCACCAAAGCGGGGCTGATATGGGCAATCCTCCACTCTCAGGACAGCCTGGCAGTATGACTGGGGCTCTGGGTAGGGACGCTACCTTGTCTTCTCTGCTCGTCCCTCACAGCACGAGTCTTCTGGCCTTTAAGAGAAGCTGGGCAGGGGACACCAGAGCCCAGCATTCTCAGCCAGCTCTGTCTAGACTAGCGCATTGACACTACAGTCGTGGAATCGATGGGGGAAGGGGGCCCTGACATCTTGGCTGTACCCACGTGGACTGGAGCTTCTGCTGTACAAAGCTGGAGGCAGGGGTGATGAGCGATGCCAGCAGCTTGCCCCTTCTGTGGCCAAACTGCAGATGTGGAGCCATACCCAGATTAGAGTTCTGCCACACTGAGCTGAGGGAAGGCAGGAGCAAATGTGAGCATCCCCTGGATCAAATGACACAGTGTCTTGCTGTTCTTACAGACATTTTGTAGATTTTCTTAAATAGACGCTTCCCTATTTGATAGAGTCCCTTCAAACAATTTTCAGAGCCTCGAAGAGGTTTTTTGGTTTGTTCTGTCTTGTTTAATAATTTTCAACAGTTAAGGGGCGACTGGGTGGCTCAGTCAGTTGAGCGTCGGACTTCCGGCTCAGGCTCCATCGGATCTCGCAGTTTGTGAGTTCCAACCCCACCTAGGGCTCTGTGCTGACACCTAGCTCACAGCCTGGAGCCTGTCTGGATTCTGTTGAATTCTGTGACATCCCTACTCTCTGTCTCTCCCATGCTTGTTCTCTCTCTCTCTCTCTCTCTTTCTCTCAACACTAACTAACTAACTAACAACTAACTAACTAACTAACTAACTAACTAACTAACTAACTAAATGATTTTCAACGGTTAAAGGGCTGCTTTACCAGGGAGAGGGTCTGTCCAGCTCCTTAACCTGTCATTTAAGCCATTGTCTCCTGACTTTTAATTCTTTACAGTCTCGGCAACCTAAACATTTATCCTTTTCATTGTTGGGTCAGAAGAGGGTCATTTGCAGTCAAATGCTCCACCACTGAGCGATCCAACACCCCACCCCACCCCCACCTGCCTCCCCACCGGCCCTGCCACTGTCACTGCAAGAATGTCGTTATGTTTAACATTAACCAATATGCTGCTTTAAATTCTGATCATGTGTTCAGACATCTCAATGACATAATTTTAGGCCAAGATACAATGTGCCAATGCACACTCTCAAACGCCCACTTCTGGAATTAAAAAAAATTACAATTTTTAACTCTTAAATTTTCCATATTGACAGGCTTCTTCACCCATGTCCACCTCACAGGGCAATGAGAGAGAATAATGTATCGTGTTAATTTCATGTTAAGATCGATCAACCTAAGAGTATACTCATGCATTTAATAGCGATTCGTAAATTTCTATTAGTGATCTTACCACTAAGATCTCTGTTATGAGTTGAATTGTGATGCCCCAAAATTCGTAGGTTGGTGTTCTAACCACCCCCACTACCTCAGAGGGTGAATTTGTTTAAAAATAGGCTTGTTGCAGATGTTAATTAGTTCAGATAAGGTCGGAAGGGTGGGCCCTAAACTACTATGACTGGTCTGCCTTTTTTTTTTCCTTTTTAGATTCAAGTTAATTCACATATAGTGTAGTATTGGTTTGTATTGGTTTCAGGAGTGGAATTTAATGATTCATCACTTACATACAACACCCAGTTCTCATCCCAACAAGTGCCCTCCTTAATGCCCATCACCCATTTAGCCCATCCCCTTACCCAATGCCCTGGTAGCAACCCTCAGACTGTTTTCTGTACCTAAGAGTCTTTTATGGTTTGCCTCCCTCTCTTATTTTATTTTTCCTTCCCTTCCCCTATATTCATCTGTTTTGTTTCTTAAATTCCACATATGAGTGAAATCATATGATATTTGTCTTTCTCTGATTGACTTATTTCACTCAGCCTAATACTCTCTATTTCCATCAGCATTGTTGCAAATGGCAAGATTTCATCGTTTTTTATCGCTGACTAATATTCCACTGTATATGTACACATTTTCTTTATCCATTCATCAGTTGGTGGACATTTGGGCTCTTCCCATAGTTTGGCTCTTGTTGATAGCCCTGCTATAAACATCAGGTGCAAGTACCCCTTCAAATCAGCATTTTTGTAACCACTGGATAAATACCTAGTAGTGAAAAACGGAGGACACTTGGAGCAGACGCACACAAGAAGAACACATTATGAAGGTTGAAATGATCCTCCCACCAGCCTAGGAACTACCAGAAACTAGCAGAGAGGGCCGGAACAGATTCTTCCCCTGGTATCTTCAGAGAGAGCATGGCCCTGTCAACACCTTAGTTTCCATTTTGTAAACTCCAAAATGGTGAAGCAATGATTTCTGTTGTTTAAGCTACTCAGTTTATGGTACTTAGTAATGGTAGCCCCAGCCAATTAATACTACCATCTTCATACCAATGGAAAACGATTTCTTGCGATGGTGTGTCATTCCAAGTAACCTATCAGCTACTCAGAATTGTTATGCTAAAAAAATTATTTTATGAGGGGCACCTGGGTGGCTCAGTCGGCTGAGCGTCCGACTTCAGCTCAGGTCATGATCTTACAGTTCGTGGGTTCAAGCCCCATGTCAGACTCTGCTGGCAGCTAGCTCAGAGCCTGCAGCCTGTTTCAGATTCTGTGTCACCCTCTCTCTCTGACCCTCCCCTGCTCAGGCTCTCTCTCTCAGAAATAAATTTTAAAAAAGAAAATTATCTTATGCTGAGAACATTATTTATGCATATTTTATGCTTAGAACATTATTTTAAACTGACTCTTTAAAATAAAGAGCAATGTAAGGTAAAGACTACATAGTCGCTAATAGATACTGTTTGTCTCATGGAGTCCATCAGAAAATGTACTGAAAGAAGTGTGCTTTAGTATGAAATTTCAAGGGAAAATGAAATAAATCAGTGGCAAGTAATAAAGAAGGAACACGAATATACCATACATGTGAGAAAAACAGGCAGTGCTAGATTTCATCTCCTGTAGAGTCTACTCCAGGCTTTCACAACCATTTACTCATTTAGCAATTATTTACTGAATGCCTTTACTGTGCCAGGCTCTTCTAGTCTCAGTGCTTATTAAATATCTGTTGAAACTAAGGGAGGTTGTAAGCCTATTTTTAAGTCCCTGGCAACCCACTCTCATCTCTGCTTGGTTATTGCTATTTCCAGTTACTTGGAAACATGTCCTCGGGTTTCTGGTGCCTGCTAGAACCCATATATCTAATATTTCCCATTTCCTCTGTCTGACACTAGGCTCACAGTCAAAAGTCCCTGCCAGGGGCTGGTTTCTATGTTCTAATTGTTATGTGCAAGCTGTACAAGGCCTCTGAAGTGACCCTTGAACCCAGGGAAAAATGCTAAGGGAAAAAAACCAAATTTTGACAAATGGAAACTGGCCCGTGGTTATCTCAGTTTCCAGTGAGGTTGCCTGCAGGTCAACAGATAAATTTAACAGCTCATTTGTGAGCATGTGGAGGCTTCTGGTTGAAGTATATTTAAAAACAACAACAACAACAAAAAAGAAATCTCTTTCTTCCTCTGGTTAATTTCTTGGCCTTAGGTTTCCAGTGAGGTTTTTTTTGAATTACAACTGAATATGTTTAGGTTAATGATCTCATTTGTCAATTTCCATCTACAGTTTATAATTTGCGATCTAAAACCTTGATAATAAATATAATTTTAATATTGCAAAGAAATTAGTCTTTGCCCTGACTCATTTGCCTTCCTATTAGAGGATTTTGACAGAGATTCTTCACAAGGGAGTCACCGCATTTTTGTTTCATGAACGCACATTCTAGTTCACAGCAAATGATTTTTTTTTCTCCTAACACAGAGATCCTGATGTTGTAAATACCTGTAAAATGGAGTCTTTGGGACCTTCTCCTGCCTTTAGAACCCATGTGTGAATAAGTTTAGATGTACGGATAGAGACTAGAATCCTGTTTCACTAAAGCTCAGAGCTATGCACCTGGGCTTAGGGATTGAATCTCTTTCTCACGTATTGATTTGCAAAATGTTGTGTGTTTTTCTCCCTGCTGCTGTCCTGCCTACTCCAACTTCTGGCCCTAAGCCACCCGCACCTGCTGGTTGCTTCCCCAGGGCATGGTGGTGACCACTGCAATGAGTTTCTTCCTTGAGCATTGCCAGGTACACTGATAGATTTAATTATCTGAGACACACACCCCTGATATAATTATAGAAAAAGGGACCTTGGAATTCATTCTCATCTTTTTCGTTTCCTACTACCAAGTTCTTGGAGCTAAAAATAGATTGGGGTTTTCAAATTGGCAGGTTACATCATAAGTTTGATTAGGTGCTGGATTCTAAAAAACTCAAAAGTTGACCACATTCCTTGTTGGCATATGTACGTGAAAAAATGGTTTGCCTCCCTTACAACAAGAGAAACCACACTGAGGTAGCATTTCTTGCCTGGAACACTGACAAAAATCCCAGTGTTTGATGGCTTTATCTGTTGGGGAAACGGTGGAGAAACAGGAGCACTCAGGCGTTGACGGTGCATAAACTGGTATACAACTATACAGGATGGGACTTGCCAATATCCAACAAATTTGTCCTTGCACTGAGCCTTGACCCAGAAACCCCACTTCCTAAAATCCACCCGGAAGAGACATCTCAAATAGGAAGCGATTTTAGGAAATTTATTCATTATAGCAATTGCTTGCAGTAACAAAAATTAGAATCAGCCCAAATGTCCATCAGTAAAAGACTGGTTGAATTTATCAGGATATAGCTCCACCACGGAACATAATCAGCTTTAAAAACAAAAGAGGAAAAATAAAACTGAGTTCTAATTTGGGGCGCCTGGGTGGCTCAGTTGGTTAAGTGTCCACCTTCGGCTCAGGTCATGATCTCACAATTTGTGGGTTTAAGCCTCGCGTTGGGCTCTGTGCTGACACTTAGCTCAGAGCTTGGAGCCTGTCTTCAGATTCTGTGTCTCCCTCTCTCTCTGACTCTCCCCTGCTCATGCTGTCTCTCTCAAAAATAAATAAAAGATTTTAAAAATTTATTAAAAATAAACCACTGGGTTCTAATTGGAGCAATTACCAGGATATATTGTTAGAAACTATAAAATTTTAAATGCATGATTTATACATGTACCTTGTTAGAGAGATTTGACTTTGAAAATAACATAGCATCAAATAACAAAAACGTATCTAAGAAAAATTTTTAAAAGTATCTGAATGAATCCACTTGTAGGTCAAGTTGATAACATAACTACAAAGAAAAGATTTATTTCAACTGTCTTTAAAACAGTATTTTGACTACACTTACTGGAATATGGTCAAAGGGAAAACAGAGAGCTACAAAGAAATCTGAAACATCAGTAGTCAAATCTGTAATTGTAGTATTAGTACCAGTCCCTTTGAAACTATCCTATAGATGGTGCAGAATGATGAAAACATAATCATATTAATGCTGCTAGGAAGCAAGACTATCAAATGTAGAAGAAAAGAGTTGTAAGTATACAATGAAAGAAGATACGTTAAAAAATGCATTACTTGACGTTACATCAATATGAGTGCATGATTTTTTTCAAACATATATGTTTCGTATATATGTCCTCTAAAAAGGAACAAGAGAAATGACAACCCAAGTGAAGACCTGACTGTGGAGTCTAAAGATCATTTCCTATGGAAGGGAATTCCTTGAAAGGGTAGCCAATTCCCAGTCAGGGGAGGAAGAATGTAAGATGAGCCTGGAGTATCCTGTTGTCCCAGAGGTCAACAAGCTACCAAGGAATCTCGGAACATATTAAATGAGAACCAAGGCCAATCGGGAGAGATTTCCATTGACAGAAGATAAAACAATTTTAATTAAAATCATAATGAATATAATAGACTGAAATGCATTAGTATGCATTTTTAAATGTTTGAATTGATATTGACCAATGAAAGAGAAAAGGGCCAAAAGAGAGTAAAATACTTTTAGAAATAACTAGGATGCCAACTTCTTGCTCCAAATGTAGGCAATTAAAAATAAAGTGGGTGGAGGGAGGGGGCGCCTGGGTGGCTCAGTTGGTTGAGCATCCAACTTTGGCTCAGGTCATGATCTCCCAGTTCGTGAGTTCTAGCCCTGCATCGGGCTCTGTGCTGACAGCTCAGAGCTGGAAGCCTGCTTTGGATCCTGTGTGTCCCTCTTTCTGCCCCTTTCCCACTCATTCTCTCTCTCTCTCTCTCTCTCTCTCTCACGCACGCGCGCGCGCACACACACACACACACACACACAAATAAATAAACATTAAGAAAAAAAAAGAAGAATTTCATTTTGGGGCAATCAAGTGTCCCGACATTATGAGGGGAAGTTTTGTTCAAAAAGAATCTCAGTTAATAAATCTGAAAAGAATGATAGAATTAGAAATATCATCATTTTGAAACCCAAAAGAAGTAGGTTCAGTAAGGATCATTATGGATGAAGCCATTTGATGAAAGGTTGATGGGAAACTTCGTAATGCAGAGATCAGACTGTCTTAGCATCATGGAAAGCAGGACACGACATTGTGTGGTTCCTAAAATGATGTACTATGAAGGGCACATCACCACTTCGTCTCCAGAAAAGAACAAAGCTGTAATCAAGCTAAATAGTATTACAAGGAATCAAGCAGAAATTTCTAAGACATGGCATTTCTAAAGCATAACTGATCTTGGTTTTTCAGACTTAAAGATGGAGGGGCACCTGGGTGGCTCAGTCAGTTAGGTGTCTGACTCTTCCTTTTGGCTCAAGTCATGATTTCACGATTCATGGGTTCAAGCCCATGAACAGTGCAGGGCTCATCTGAGATTCTCTCTCCTTCTCTCTCTGACCCTCCCCCACTTGTGAGCACGTGTTCTCTCTCAAAATAAATAAATAAATACTTTAAAAAAAAACAAGTAAGGATGGAATGATAAATGAATAGAATATCCTTAAGGAAGAAAGAAAGGGTAAGAGAGGAAGCAAATGCAGTGAAATATTCAGAATAGTTGAAGCTATGTGATGAATAGGTGGACACTTACACTAGTCTTGCCACTTTGGTTTTGTTTGAATTTTTCCCTAGTACAATATCAAGAAAACATCTGAGTTTATGTTGCATGGAGACCTTGGAGCAGTTTGGCATGCCCTGCCATGTGCAATAATCAACCCAGTGACAGAAGACTCTGCTCTTGGCAATGGAGTCATGGTCAGAAGTTGGCAAGCTGGCTATTAGTTTCAAGGAAAAATCCAAAACATAGATGTCGGATTGGTAATGATAAATAAACATTCTTTAAAGAGATTGAACCATCCTAAAGCACCAGCCATAAAGTGCTGATGTCTACTTTTTCTAGGAAAATAAAATAAGAACTAGATTTTTCTCTCCTTTCTCAAATCTTGAGATTGTAGCCATAGCCTACCTGAGTAGTTCCCTTCTGCCTAGGCAAGTTAGTAGCCACCTGGAGCTCCTTCTGTTCTATGTACAGAATGATGGCACAGTGAGGACTAAATTAAGCAAGCTGCTTTAGTCCCCTTGGACTGCTGTAACGAAATACCACAGACTGGGTAGCTTATAGACGAAATTTATTTCTCACAGTTGTAGAGGCTGGAAATCCTACATCAGGGCATCAGCATGGTCACATTCTCTGGCGAGCATCGCCTTCCTGGTTCATAGCCAGCACCTCTGGCTGTGTCCTCACATGATGCAAGGGTCTGAGAATCTCTCTGGTGCCTTTCTTATAAGGCATTAATCTCATTGATGTAGGCTCTACCCTCCTGACCTAAGTACCTCCCAGAGACCCTACTTTAAGCTAATACCATCACACGGGACACTTGGCTTTCAACATATGGAGTTAGCAGGGACACAAGTATTCAGAACACAACACAGACCCTGACCATGATGTTAACTACTAATATACAACAAGTGTAAGAAATAGACATTAAAAAAGTATCCTTTCCTTGATTTGGTAGCCAAGGTTATGAGACTAGGATGCTTTTCTGAAGCCCAAGAGAATCTCATTCTCAGCATCCTTCCAAGCAAAAGAAAACCAACCCAATTTTTACACTCACCATTCATTTAAACTAATGTCCCCTTCATTCTCCCTTGAATACTGACTGTGTACTGTAAATATAAGAATGAAGACAGAGTTCATGCCGGCAAAATGTTACTGCTCAGTAAGGTGTTTTGATGTCTGCATATGTAACGATAGGAGGTGCTCACTCTCTGAAGAAAATGGAGACGAGAGAAGGACAGAGCCAAATAGGTTTCATAAATGAGGGCCAACCTCATGAGAAAGATAAAGATCTAAATTATTGACTAGGTCTTCATCTTCCAAAATAAAACTAAACATCATGAAAATAAATTTGTTTCACTGCATTTAATAAGACAGAGTTTACACTTGCACCATGCACTGGTTTGTAGAACAAAGTTACACATGGTGATGGAAGATGTGGGCATAATCTTCCCAAACAAATCACATGAAAACAGGATATAATACCTTTCACCTCCTCTCTGACTTTTTCATAATAGGACTGTAGAATTATAAAAACACACATCTCACCAGCTCTTCCTTAAGCATCTCTTAGTCAGTTCTCTTCAAGTCATTCTCTCTAGAAGCACCTATCTTGTCACTAATGATCATTTTCCATTTTCTCTTCCTCAATGACCTAGTCTTCATTTGCTGTGACTGCCTTGCCTGTGACTCAGAGGTCGTCCGCTTTGAACACTTCATCACCTTTGTGAAATTCCTCTCAACTTCATATTATAATAACGTTGTGATTCAAAAATCAGCAAGGCTGACTTAAGAGATCCCACCAAAGTAGACACTGATATTAATCAGGGAGGCGTGAGTAAAGGGAGCTAATTGTTTAATTGGTCAATTTATTAGTAATATTTTACTTTTCTATGAAGTGGTACAGTTACAGTGTCTTGGATGACAAGCACTCAGTTGATGAGCCCTCCCACATAAATCAAAGCAGAAGTGTGCAGCCTCTCTGCCCCGGGGAGGAGACACATCACCCGAGGAGCTTTATGAAGTGATCTGAGGGTGGGGGAAGGGCAGTTAGAAATCACTGAGAAAGTTTCTCAATTGGAACAAGCATCTCCTTCCATTGAGTACCACCAAGGAAGAGTGTGATAGACGTTATGGGAACTCATGTTGGACACAGAAGGGCTTGTGGTCTATTTCCATGGAGGAGAGAGCAGGTGAGCTAAATCTGCATATATGAATATGGTAGATTACAAACAAAATGGAGGGAGTGATGGTCCAGGCTGAGGAAGGGCGTGACCACAAAGTAGGAAAGTTCAGGTGATTGAGAAATTTATATCATGGGGACACAGGATTTATGCTGGGGTGCAGGTAAGAGGCCAGGAGAGCAGGGAAGGCTCAGTCTTCTAGAACAAGGACATTGAATGACAAAACAGGAGTTTGAAATTCATTTGGGAGCTAATGGGGAATGAGGGAAGGTTTTTGAGGAGAGAGTGACCTGGCCCTCAGCACCCAAAGGTGGTCACTTCTTGCTGAAGAGGAAAGAGGTGAAGACGCAGACCCACTCAGGAGGGTTTCTAAACACCATAGTGGGGTCCATCCTGCCTACCTGAGGTCTAGATAGAAAGCATGCAACACCATAAGAGTGTGATTTAAGGGACAGTGGAGAAAACTGCCCTTCACAGAATATTTTCCCACTGACCTTGATATAGTGCTGACGATTTTTTTACTACCCAATTCTTACAAAATTCAGGGCCTCTTGAAATGCACGTGTCGTTTGGCCAGAGAAAAGCCACAGTGGCAAATATACACCTTGTTTGCATTGGTTTATCACTTGGACAAGGCATATACCCTGCAAAAATGTTGAGATAAAGGGCCAGGGGAAGGAAGGTCTATTTGCAAGGAATGAAGTCAATGTTGTGGAAAATTCAGGGAAGTTGGGGACCAGTCTGAGAGCATCAGTGGGCTGAAGGCAAGAGAGTAATGTCGCCAGAGCCCCAGGGTGGGAGAGAACAGGAATAGCACAGAAGATGGGCCTGGAGAAGGGTTTCACCTGGCTCACAGTCATGCGTGAGGCTAGAACGTGCCCTTCCTTCCTCACTGTTGGATATTGACTCTGAGGCGGCAGATGAAAGCGGAATGCAAACAGTTTTGTTAATTTCTTTACGGGAGAATATATCCTGAAAGCACATATGTGTGTTCACAGCCCCCTTCCAGCCATGGCTTTTTTGAATAAATCAGTGACATTTAACTGTTCTTAAATAACTAAAATCATGCTTTTAAAAAATGTGTATGTATTTACTTTGGGTTTTCCAGCTGTTACAGTGGGCTGAGTTATGTTAGTGTCATTTGTAAGTAAAGCATAAAACTACTAACAAATTTCTTTGAATATATTTTCCACCCTCTGACAATTACTATTATTACCTTTATTTACAGTAGGGAGTAGTTTGCATCTTACCAGCCGTAGGACAGTCTAAGATAAAGCAAATGTAGGTTAATTTTTCATATCTGTCTTTTTGTTTAGGAACTGGTATTTCCCTACCATTTCCCTACGATTGGTTCACTCATTCTATGTCTGCACACACAAAGGGAGAAGCAAAGAAAGATTCCGGCTAACTCAGAACAAAATTAACTTTGTGTCTCAATTATTCTCTTTGTTCCAATTGAAACTTTTTTCTAAGTTTTTTATTCATTTTTTGAGAGGCAGAGAGAGATTATGAGTGGGGGCTAGGCAGAGAGAGAGAGGGAGACACAATCCGAAGTAGGCTCTAGGCTCTGAGCTGTCAGCACAGAGCCGGAAGCAGGGCTGGAACCCACAAACCGTGAGATCATGACCTGAGCCGAAGTCGGACCCTCAACTGACTGAGCCACTCGGGGGGCTCTGAAACATTTTTAAGAGCTGAATTGTGTGGACATCCACTTAAACTCTTTGCCAGACATTGCGCATGTGTAGATAACTCTGGTAATATTTAAACGTTCTTTTGCCACAGTGATTCTTGTCTCTAGTGTGTAATCTCCATGGAAAGGTTTTCAGGAAACAGCGCAAGGAAAGCCAGAGCCCTTCCCATAGCTGCGTTCTAGTGGCTGTCGGCCCCCATCTCTGAGCGGCACACTGGCACTAAAACAAGTGTCTCTGTCTGCGGGGGGCGGGCTTGGGTTTGGAAACCTGTGACCTGAAAGTAAGAGGTGGCTGATGGGATGGGCGGGACGGCATGATCAATACTGTAGTTAGTGGGCTGTGAGGTTGCCACTATCAGCAATGAAACACGACTTTTGTTTTCATCTCCAGGGACTCCTTCCTGCTGTTCTATCCCACCACACACGTGCATGCACTTGGACAAACACACATGCACATAAACAGAGACACTTGAATACATAGACACGTGCACACATGGACATGCGTGCACACAGTGATACATACATGCACGTGTACACATATACACATACATATACATGTATGCATATATAGATACACAAGCACATGTGGATGCATGCACACACACAGACACACACACAGAGACACACCTGCACACACATATGCACCCACCCACACATCTTCCATTATCATAGTCAGCTAGTTTTCAGCTGAGCCCCTGACTGATCAGTGGTCTCCAGAACTCACTGGGCACCTCGGAAAACCCTCCCACCTTGGCCCCAGTTCTAGATGCTCTGGCATGGATGTTTGGACACCAACAGCGTGAACTCCCCCAGAGTGTGAACTCCCCTGAGAATGAGAAGCACCCTAAGGGACTCCCATCTAACCACCTAGGGGATGATTTTCTCTTTAGGGGCCTCCCATGCATATGCTGCAGCATTATTTGAAATGAAGCCAACCCAAACCATCCTCCAATTTTAGGGAAAACCTATGAAGTCTTTTTCAAACAACATAACAGATAAAGACTAGAGAGAGCAAGAAGATAGATAGGAAGATGATAGGTGGATGGATAGATAGATAGATACATAGATACATAGATAGATAATGGATGGATAGATAGATGATAGATAAATAATGGATGGATAGATGGATAGATGATAGATGATGGATAGATAGATGATAGATAGATGATAGATAGATAGATAGATAGATAGATAGATAGATAGATAGATAGGGATAGCCACCAGTTGTATTTGCCCTTTGAAAGGATGGAAGGAATAGAACTTTGCTTCCCTCCTCAAAACCTTTCTCTCTTGCTTCAAAATGGGCCGCCTCAAGCCTCAAGGTTTCCCCAGGAGTGATGCTGACCTCCAACTGCCCAGACTGGGCCAGCCGCCCCACACCCGAGCAGCTGCAGAAAGGAAGGTGACAGTGACTTCCACAAGCCACCACAACGCTCTCCCTGTCCCTGCCTAGCCAGATGAGGGAGCAAATGAAAGCTGACCAGTCACTGAGTACCCTTTTTTAGATATTGCTTAGATTTGGTCCAGCACTGTCTTTCTGCAGATACCATATTAGGGCTTTGCAAATCTCCCTATCAGTCCAAAATGGCCTGCTGTGTAAAAATACTCCAGAGGACATTTGTCTTCTGTTGTTTGGATCAAACAAGTTAAGGCAAGTCAGCATCGCGATGAAAGAACTCACAGGGGATGTGGTGGGGGATGGGGTGTAGTCTTTGCTTGGGTGTGAATAGTCTCTGGGGCTGTAAGCAAATCACCTCTCCTCTCTGGGCTCCATCTTTCAAATGGAGACTCTGGGGAAAAAAAAAAAAAAACCTTCCAGCCCCAGATTCATAGCCATCAGGAGGAGACAAAGAATTAGAAATGAGTGAAAAAACAAGGCAAGGTAAGGTGATAGAGCTTGCTGGCAATCTGAAGACATTGATATCTGAAATTGAAAAGTCAAGTAAAACGTGTTGGCAAATTCCTTGCAAAGGCAGTCGGGGTGACCCTTTCACAAGAGGGTCTTTAAGCCTCTTGTTGCCCTCATCTATTACGATCTGGAAAAAATCGTGTTTTGGTCTATTTGAGGCCTTATGGAAACAGTAACAATTTTCCACGAAAGTTCACACACCTGTTGAATTTCATAAAAAACTCAAAATTTTATTATGCCTCATGGCGATATTTTAGTACATGAAGGCGCTTTATTTCCCATTGCTTTGTCTACCACCAACAAAGCTTTTCTAGAATTAGTAACTTACTGTGTAGGTGTCTTGGGTTACCTCAAGGAAACAGATTTATTCAGACTGAGATTGGAGTCAGCTTCCTGCCCCTGACTTCATAGCCAGGAACTCAGATTCTGCACAGTCCAGAGAGGACTCTGACAAGACCACTTCAAATTCCTCCAGGCCTAGCATTTTCTACATTCATTGTTGACCACATGTGTGGATGTCTGACATGGAAGGCGACAGAAACAACCAAAGGAAGAAAAGATACACTTCAGCCTAAAGTAGAAGTAGCACTTATAGCCCTTGTTCTGGAACAAGCTGGTAGCTAAACAATAGGTTTGTGAGTTAACTTCTCCCCAATGACAGCTCTTACGTTACCTGTTCACTATGTGAACAGAATAGTCCCTGTAATCTTGATTTGTACTTGGTGTTATTAAACCTCTCTTGTTATACCTGTCTGCCATTTAAGATGCATGTTTTTATTCCCACCCCCACCCTGAAAATGTGTAGGAAGGCACTTGAGACCTTGAGATCTTAGAATAAGGGCACAGGCAGGAATCCAAATATGTAATCTCAGTTGTCTTAGAGAAGGAAACTGTTGGCATATCTGTCTAACAAGGGTGATCTGGCCAGTCAATCCACCAGGGAGAAGGTTGCTTGGCTAGTTGATGCCTGTGAGTCAGATAGAAGGATGGTGACTTCTTCCTGGGCAGAGAGCTGGGTAAGGAGAGTGAACACAAGAATGGAAGAGAGAGGGAGAAACCTAGAGAGGTTGTAAGGATACAGAGCACCAAACTGCCAAGAGAGGAGCAGCCCTGCTGGGCTCTGGGAGGGGGCATCAAAGACGTTTCGTGTCTCCTATTGGGTTTTCCCACTGTCCTCAACATGCCAAGTCTATGCTAGTCTCTCATAAAAACTCACACTCAGGGACAGATAAGACAATCTGATTAGCTTTGTCCCTGGCACAGTTCAGGCAGACTGGAAGTCTCAGACACCTACAAACACTGAAAGAAAATGAAGAGGAAATCAATTTAGAGGATACAGCCAACTCATAGGTCAGCTTTCCAAAGTACAGGCTTCAGTCCCTGAGGAAACGAACAGGAGTCGCAAAGAACTTTCCTCGACCTAAATTTCTCTAGCCCTTGATGGGCTGCCTCAAATGTTCTTCCCCCTCCCTCGATTCACCTACCGCCATCTTGCTTCCTATCCCCTACACAGATCTTTCTGGTATCATGTCTCTCTAAAAACTGGTAAAATAAATAAATAAAAATTTAATTAATTGATTAAAAAATCGAGTTCAGACCTACATTCCCCATGCTTCCCCAATTCCAGTTTCTGGTGTCCTATTCATGACTGAGTTATAACTCAGTGCACCCCTGGACCACTAACTTCTTCCTAATCCCAGTCATCAGCTATGCACTCTTCTGGAATCTTCTATGAAAACATTCAAATAAGACCCTATCCATAGGTTCAGGCAAGTGTGCTCTTAAAACTTCCTCCAAGTCAAGGTCACAATACAAAAATATATAATATTACTACACAGTGGTTCTTAAATGTGGGTTACCTAAGAACCACCTTGGGGCCTTGCAAATCTAGCTCCCCTGTCTGTGTTCCCACCATGATCATTGTGATACAGCCTGTCTGAGATGGATCCTAAGAAGGCGGGTGATCACGAAAGCACACTTGGAGTAATGTGACCTTAATGACTCAGGGACCACAAAGCACACACGGTCTCTGTGGGGTCAGTTTTCTCTTTGTGGTCATGGGATAAGGCCGGAAGAAGCAGCCCCTCTGGACGGTACTGGGGGTCCGAGTAAGTTGAAGCAGAGGGTGGAAGGAAGACAGTTGAAAATCCACAGCCAAGTCAGATTCTCCCCATGCCTCCAGATCTGTCCAAATCATGCCCATGTCTGTCCAAATCCCGAGAGGTTTCTGTTCCACCAGTGAAGCAAAAGATCCAGGGTTCTGCAAGCTGGGTGGGTGAGCAATGACCTAGAACTTGGACATCTCTGCACATTGCTTCCTAAACCTGGAGTAATGGTGCCTTGTGTTGCCTATTCAACATGGCCTTCCCAGCTTGTCTGCCTATGTGCTGAGCTGTCTTGTGAGGCCCTTTCTCCTGGATGACTGGTGATGACCTGAGTACCATGTGGGAATGCCCTCAGAAAGACCTTGAGAACACAGTCATGAAAGCAGACAGTGGGGAAAACCACAGATGATACAGCAACCCAGCCTCATGATGAGCTTGCACCCTGCAGGCTCACGGCTGCTGTACCTTTCCATGCAGGTAGACACTTGATGAGGTCAGCGCCTGGTACCTTCCCCAGGAAAGCACAGGATCTGATGAACAGCCGAGGGCCTGCAGCCGAGTGGAGGGACATGGGAAACGTCAGGCACACGGACTCCCCGTGTCGGTCAGATGCTTTGCGTTCCATGGGTCCCATGCACAAACAAGAGGACACACCAGCTGAGCTGGCATTTATTGTGGCCCATCCCGAGGGCAGATCCCTTTGTGTGTGAAACGGTCCATCTCCTCCCTACCATCTGGTATCCCAGATCACAGAGTGAGCTGGAGGCATTTTAATTATCATGAATCTTCGGGAGGGGACAAGATAAAGAAGAAAGAAGGAGCCCACATGAGTGAACCAGGTGCACCAAAGGCAGCTTCCTCCTTGCTCTAGGCTGAGGACTAAGGGGCAAACACCTGTGGTCGCCTCTCCAGTCGGCAGCAAAGGGACCTGAGGGCCGGCTGTAGGCACGGCTCTGGCTGCAACCTCATCCCACTCCCAGAGTGTCTGCTATCTACCACTGCTACCGCGTGGCAGGATAACTAATCGTCAGGGTCTCCCCATTTCCAAAGAGAAGTAAGAGGAAGCACAAAGAAAGTAGGAAACTGGCCAAAGTTCTCAGCCCTTAGGGATGAATGTCAATTTACAGCTGGGTCTGCTTGACTCTAAAGTCCATGTATTTCCCAACAGACCAATAGTCTGTAAGCACCCTTGTCTGGGCCCCTTTACCGTCTTTAAGATTATTGAGGATCCCCAAAGGCCTTTGTGTTGGTTACCTATATCAATGTTTACCATTTTAGAAACTAAAATTGAGAAAATTTTTCAATATACATTTAATTTTAATGGATAATTAAAAAAATTAACATTACATGTAAACAAGAATAGTCTCCCTGATGAAAAATGACATTAGTATTCAAAACAAAAGACTAATGGAAACGACGTTGTTTTACATTTTTTTGGTTGCAAATCTCTTAGATGTGTGGCACATAGGTTGTTACATTTTCTTCTGTATTCCATCTTTTGCAATATTATCATGTAGGCTCTAGACATCACATAGGTTCTAGACAACTCTACTGGATAACTCACAAGAAAAGTGGAAAATGTCTAAATATTGTTTTGAAAACAGCTTTTACCTCAAAGCCCCCCTGGAAGGGTATCAGGGATCCTAGGGGTCTCCACACCATACTTTACAAATCAGTACACTCTATATCCATTCATCTGATGAATAGATAAAGAAGATGTGGTTTATATACACAATAGAATACTACTTGGCAATGAGAAAGAATGAAATCCTGCCATTTGCAGCAACGTGGATGGAACTGGAGGGTGTTATGCTAAGTGAAAGAAGTCAGTCAGAGAAAGGCAGATACCATATATTTTCACTCATATGTGGACCTTGAGAAACTTAACAGAAAACGATGGGGGAGGGAAGTGAGGAGAAAGTTACAGAAAGGGCGGGAGGCAAACCATAAGAGACTCTTAGGTACTGAGAACAAACTGAGGGTTGATGGGGGGTGGGGGAGAGAGGAAAATGAGTGATGGGCACTGAGGAGGGCACTTGTTGGGATGTTGGCACTGGGTGTTGTATGGAAACCAATTTGACAATAAATTATATTAAAAATAAAAGAATCGGTGCACTCTGGCACACCCTTCTGCGCAAGGGGTGGCAGTTGGGTCTGCCCTGTGAAGGTGTCCTGGAAGTTTGTTCTGGACCCCCCTTCACCAAAGCAAGCCTTAGAACCGAACCATTGTGCGTGTAAGTCTTAGAAACCTTGCTTCAAGGATCTCGGGTTGAGACTTCCTCTGAGGATAAAGATGATTTCTTATTTACCAGTGTGAACTCACAAGAATAACAGGGTACTGGCAAGGCTGTGCTTCTTAGAAAGTAGGACAGCCACACCCCGAGACACCATGACCCAGCCATAAGCCCCACCTCCCGAATATCAGTTTCTGCAGCTCCCATTCAAAATGATTAGAGGCATTTACTCCAAAGTTGCTGCTTTTAATTTTCACTGTAAAAATATGAACCTTCAGATGTCATGAGGCAAGACAGGGGGCACTGCTTGCTTTTTTCCTTCGGTGGGGTTATGCGGAGTCAGGTAGCATTCAGGATAATGATCATCAAATTGAAGCTTCAAGCAAAGGAAGAAGTCAGCGCCGGGAGTCAGGTTAACAAGCTGGAGCCAGATGAATGGTGGGGAAATGCAGCGAGGGGAAGCGAGGCCAGCCCCACCAATCAGAGTCAGGCTGCCGAGTCACAGTCAGGAAGACAGACCCCTGCCTGCCCAGCTCAAGGTTGGGAGCATCACAAATTAGAATCAGAAAGGGGAAGGGCAGGCCAGGGCTTGGCGTCCATCCTAAAACACTCTGTCGGCAGCAAGAGGCTTCTGGGATATCAAGATGCTGATTTGCTGGTTTTATGGTGCCCCTACATACTATGTTGAACATCATTTTTATAATAGGATTTTTTTTCTTTATATTCAACTTTTTTAGTCGTTAAATTTTATTCATGTTTTTAAAATAGCATTTCAGGGGCACCTGGGTGGCTCAGTTGGTTAAGTATTGGACTCTTGGTTGTGGCTCAGGTCATGATCTCACAGTTTGTGGGATTGAACCCCATGTCTGGCTCTGCGCTGACTGTGTGGAGCCTGCTTGGGATCCTCTCTCTCCTTCTCTCTCTGCCCCTCCCCCCAACTCTCTCCATCTCTCTCTTTCAAAGTAAATAAATAAGCATAAAAAATAAATAAAATAAAATAACATTTCATATCAGCTTTGAGCATTTCAAGATATCTATGTCCGTCTTTTTTGAACTACAGTTGCCATTAACTTTGCAGATTTTGCCACTAAGATCCAAAATTATCTCTTACCTATTACTTGGGCTTTTCATAGTTGTGCTAACTTTCTTAACGTTATAGTTTCTCACTTTATAGCTAGGCTGCCTATGTGAAAGAAACGTATAATTTAAATAAGATAAATAAATTAGAGGTGACTTGTTCCAACTATGCACAACTGTCAGGGAGGGACAAGTAAAAACCAAATAGACTTACCTTTAGAAAAATGTCATCCTATTGCAGACAAGCATTAGCCTTTTGGCAGTGAGCCGTCACTTTATGGCCAGCAGTTAAGTAATTAAAAGGTTGAGCTCCATTTGTCTCACCACTGTGCCTGAATCTGGCGAGTCTGTACTGAGTGTCCGTTGTAACAAAACCATGGAGAGTGAGTTGCTTTTTGAGACAACTAACATTACCCATCTTCTGAGGGCTCAAAACAGACTCTATTGGGGTTTCCGCCTTGCCTTTCCTCTACCAGCTTTCTTCTCTTTCTTTCTTCTCCTGCCTCTCTCCCTTGCTCATCCAAAAACATCAAGTAAGCACCATTATGTCATTAGGAACTCAGGCTTTGTCCCCAGCGAAAAGCTGTTTGGTGTTCACTGCAGAAACCTGGTGAGGACCACATCTCAGAAGCTACAGACTGCCCAGAGCACACCTGGCTAACCACTTCCACCCAGATGTCAACATCACCCTTTACCACGCCCTCTTCTGGGGCCCCCTTTTGCCCTGGATCAGCCTGTTGTAGGCTTGCAGAAAGAGAAGAGTGGAAAATAGTCCTTGGAGTAATATCTGAAAGACAGTGTACATGAAAATGTGTGTGAGTGTATACTTGATTACTCAAAACTCTATTTTATAGTACCCATGTATTATTTATAATTTATATGATATATATTATAATCCTTATATTGTTTATTAATTTAACACTGTTTCTATTGGTATTTATTAAATTTAGGAAGGTTAAATGATGTGTGTGTAGAAATAGATGCAGATAGATGATAGAGGATACATAGATAACAAATAGATAATTGATAGATGATAGAGATAGATGATAGATAGATAGATGATAGGTAGATAGATAGATAGATAGATAGATAGATAGATAGATAGATAGATGATAGACAGGTACATATTTAGAGCACAACCTCTTTGTTCCATAATTAGGGACCAGATAAATTAACCTGTAGTCCTGTTTAGCAATGATGATGGACAGCACACCCTGTTGTCTTGTGTTTTGTGTAAAGTCATTTCCCAGGAGCTTCCTGTTGGAGGAAAGATCAAGTAAACATACATCCATTTCCATGCAAACTACAGAAATGCCTCCATGTCCAGTTATCTTCCTAATCCTGTTGTTGCTGTGATTTTCATGTTTGCGACCAGTACATCACCAGCTACACATTTCATTGGCCTGAACTGCTCAGTCCAAGCACAACTGATTTCTCAGCAGTAAGGCTTTGACCAAAGCTCTTCCTGTATACAGCTCTTGATTCCTGCCCGTCTTGCTGGCTGCATTGTAGATGGGGGAACAGGGGAAGTAGATACCTAGGGGCAGAAAGAATGGCAGTAACTCTTGCAATGCATTCACCTGCTCATCCTGGCAAAGAATAAATTGTGTTTGGATCCACTTCACTCAAGGGCTGTATTAATGCCTGCTCGCCTTCGTGCCTCACAAAGCGACAAGCACAGATTATATCTTTGATACTGTGTTGTGCTGCGGCTTTATGTGATTTGACACCTTCGCAAAATCTCTGTCTCTTCACAACGAAAAAAATGTCGGTTACAATTTGTGCAAGAATTTGATGCCTTAATACACTGGGTGATTTAGACGTTTCTTTTCAAGTGTTTCTCTGCGTTGGCAGAATGAAGAGCTGTTTGCCTGAAATGCCAGGGATATTCCAGTTATCCTAGGGCTCTCTGGAGCCCTCCAGTTTCTCCAGTTTCTCACTGGAGAAATGCCCTCATCCTCTTTTGAAGGTCACTGTTGTGTAACAGTCAGATCCTACGTGTATAGCTGTGAGTTGGTCCCGATGGCCTGGCTGGGGAAGCTGAGAGAGGGGCAAGAGGAAGGACGAGGAAACCTAATGGCCATAAAGCCACTGCAGGCATTGGGATTTGCTCCCTGAAAAAGCTTCAATTACCATTATGATGGCAGCTGTCATCCGGAAGGCACATCTAGCTGGCTCTGTTGTTGGCTTACTGAAACTTCAAAAATGCCACACCTGTGTTCTGGTGAGCAAAGCTAAGAGATGCCAGCAGGTCATCACCTCCATGCTTCTGAGATGCTGTTAGTTATATAGCAACAAGTTAAGAGAGAGGAGCTTTATGACTCATGATGAGTGTGCAACATGACTCCAAGAAGGACTCAGCAGGTGTCATTAGCCCACAAGGAATTCCCAGAACACGCTGCTGGCACACACACTCTTCTCACTCATCTATTCCCAAATCCTTTCACGTTAGATGATGACAATTCCAGCATGTCTGGACAAGACAGTGGGTTTAAGGGCAGAATCTTAGCACAAGAATGACATGATTTGCTCAAGTTGGAGTCGTTTTACAGTAGCAATGTCACTGCTGCCATATTAGTGGGTCCGGAGGGCCTCTGCTACAGAACATCGTGTGCAGTGGAAACAGGCCTCTGCCTCCTGCTTGGCAGGTGTGTTACTTTCCAAGTGAGCCCTTCCATTTGTATGCAGGACTGACCAGTATCTGGACCCCATGGCAGTGAGTACCATCACAGCCCTGTGGTTCTGAACCATCATTAAAACATACGTGGATTTTACGGGTTTAACCACTTGGCCATTGACCAGCTGGGCCTCAAGGCAGCAATGTGATATTGCCTCTTTTCACTCAACCTCCAGGTGTGGGACATCTGGTTGGAGACATGGCCTTTGGATGGGATCGGTTTGATGGTCATAAGACTTGTAAGATTTATTCAGGTAGTACTGGAATGAAGAAGATCAGATGATTCCCTGATTGTATCTTTCCTTCCAGCCTCTGGATTCAGTATCTGAAATAATGATAAAAATCCACTTCTGAGCATTATGTACATAGACACAATATTTTGGGCTGCATGCACATCCCTCAGTCCTCACAGAGCCCCTCTGAGGCAGGTGCTATTACCATCTCTTTGTGCAGATGACACTGAGACTCAGAAAGGCTAAGTACCTTGCCCATGGTGGCACAGCAGATATATATGTATGTATCCAACTCAGAGAGGGACCCCAGAACTAGGTTTTACCTCCCTTCTGCTCTCCTGCTGAGGAACTTCTGTCGGCATGTTTGCTCTGGAGCACTTAATCCCAGCTCTTTCTTTCATGAGCATTGTGATTTGGGACAAATTATTTAATGCTTCTGAAACTAATTTGCCCCCACTATAAGGGAGGGACAATACCCAGTGTTGAAAGGGTAAAATGGGAAGTGTGGTGTTAATATGGTATCTGATTCATATGAATCACTCAGTATCTCTTGAGGGAATAAATGAGAGAATGAATGAATGAATGAATGAGCTCCCGTTCTTCTTTCAGAGAGTCAGTAAATAAAGAGGGGAGAGAAGAAGACAAGGAAACATTATTGACTGAAATATTCAATAAGTACCTCGTTGGGAATATACAACTGGCTTATAGTATATTGTGGTTAAAAAAAGAAGAAGAAGAAGAAGAAGAAGAAGGACTCACATCTTTTTTGTGCTTGTACGTGTCCAAAATCCTGGAGCCAGAAAACCAGAAAGGTAACAAAGTACAGTTATCCACGTGGCTTCTCCGGCCTGGAAACACTCTCGGCACAACTGACCCAGATTCCCGCAAGGTCTGCAGAACCCCAGCTGGAGAGACCTTAGGCCAATGGCAGGGAGCCTGAGAAGCGTGGGGCACCTTGACACCCACCCTACGTGGATCCTAGTCAGGACAGGGCTTGGGCTTTTAAAAAGGGTTCCACTCCCAGTCAGGGGCAGAAGGAGCCTTCAGTGAAAATGGGAAATTGTCAGGATGCGAGTTGAGGTTTTGATAGTCATCCCCTTGAATGTCACTAACCCTATAGAAGGAGAAAGAACCCCGGGCATCTGATTATGGGGTCACAGCGGTCACCGAAACGATTTGCAGTGTCCCGCTGGATCGTTAGTGACTTAGAAGAGCTTCAGTGTCACCAGGAGTCCCATCATCATCAGCTGTTGGCCTTAGTGTCATGGGCCCTCTCTCGTGTTCATGGGTCTGCTGACCAAGGGTCAGCATCAGAGCGGGGCGCCGAGTGGGCCTTTGGAGCAAAAGCACCTGGGCTCGAAGTCCAGCTGCGAGTCTCACTTATTTTCTGTGTCACCAGGGAAGGTTCCGAGTCTCCATGAGACTTAGTTTCCCTTTTTGCAAAGTGAGCCTTAAAACGTTCTTTCTCCCGTCGGGACTAAGTAAGATAACATACATAACGTGTTCACATACACCAGTAAGTGCCTGAGAAGCTCCTAAGAAGTTCCTAAGGACACCAAGCACTACACAGGCTTCTTCTTGTTAAATATTTCCATCAAACGGTCTCATTTGATGTTGTTCCATGTGGGACTGTTTGCTTTTATTGTTGCCTTTACACTTTCCCAAAAGAGTATCATTTTGCCCATTCTTTCATGAAAGACAAAATACAGGCCAAGAAAGACTTTGACGGGGCTTTGGAAATAGAGCCAACAGGTTGCATTTCACGATATATTTTTTCAATATCTACGTACATAGCTAACCTGATGACATGATACCAACATTCAAGAATGTCTCCACTACTTACCCAGATGAGTGGTTTCGTAAGTGAAAGCATGAATGAGTACTTACTTAAGTAACAACCCAAGATGGAGCTCAGTCAATATGGCTGCTCCAATGCATATCCACAAATGTAGTGCTTAGCCCTGTTGTAAACTCCCTATTCCATTATTTATCACAGGGAAAAAGCAGGTAATTAGTAGTAAACAAGATGAGTGGTGAAAAACAACAGGCTTCAGTTCAGATAAAACATTTTTTGAGGACCAGCTATCTACCACAAGCTCTTTTATTTCTTTTAATTCTCCTAGCGACCCTTGGAAATTAATATTACCATCCTGATTTTTCAATCAATGAAAATGATACCCAGAGAGGCAGAAGAGTTTGCCCAAATGTACACTGCTAGTAAATGGCAGACCCAAGTCACACAGGAAATGAAAGAGAAAGAGGATTTGAAGAAAAAAAAAAATACTGGCTCAGAAGTTAGTGGCCCTGGCTTTGCTATGCACTGATCCTATGTAATGTCTCAGAACATGGGCCAGCGAACTGCAGCAGAGTGGGGAAGACCCCAAGGAGAGCCCCTCCCAGTGGGAGAAGCAAACAGTCACAAGAGAGGCCAGAAGTCCAGGGCATCTAACAGAAGTGTTTCTGGAGGATGTGGACACAAGGGTCTTGAGAGAGCCCTGAGTCCCCCTGACAGGTGGGCAAAATTTGGTTGCTAGGAAACAAGCAATCCAAGCATCAGCAGCTAGGATCAAAGATAGAGCTGGGGCAGCCAGAGATGGGGTAAAGCAGGTTCCGGTGTCCAGGAGGGACTAAGATACTGGATGTAGGACCAAGATGGAAACTGAGGCACCAACCTGTGTGTCATCATAGACCTTGCAGCCAGCATGAGTCATGTACCTGCCTGCTAGAGTTTGTCAAAGCTCTCCTGCCCAAGTCAAATTTCACCATGGGGAATAGGACTCAGCCTGCGGGCGAAGCGAGAAGAAATTGCGACTCTTGGGAGCCAAGGGCTTCTATAGGTAATGCCCAGAAATTCTCCGACCACAGGCCTTCTGGGAAGTCCTTCAGCCAGAGTGAGTTTCAGTAAGTAAAAGGAAAGGGTGGAACATGATTTCCATGGTTCTTCCCAGTTTTAAATCTCTGCGTTTATAACGTCATGAGTCAAGAAGAATAGATATTGAAACATGACTTGTCTGGAGTAGTCAATGGAACATGAAATCCTGTTCTGAGTCTGGGTAGCCTATGGTATTTAATTTAAGGAAACCCTTCACCTTTGATTTGCTCAACTCTAACCTGGGGAGAGCAGGATGTGTATGCTAAAGTAATTTAAACTGAGTGAAGCATCCATATGATTAGAAGATATACAAAATATAAATACTGAAAATAATGGAAATCTATGATCCTAGGGGCTCTTTAAAAAAAAAAAACAACAACTCCTGCAGGAGAAAAAGAAATTGCTTCCTTCAATCCCGGCAGCCCAAGAGAACACAGGGTAAGGAGATTCTGATTACTAAGAAGTGGAGAAAACACAGCTGCAGAAGAATCTAAAACTTAAATACTTTTGCTGCAGTAGCTTTTCTGCCTTTAATCTCTTTAATTGACTGCTCCCAGCTACACTGAAAAGCGTCTTCATCTGTTTGAAAGAAATTGTGTTGAACAGTCTGAAGGGAGCTGGGAGATGATGGAGAGTTGTTTTATTTCTGTTTCCCATGCTGGTTGACTCCTCTTAAGATTTGCCTTAAAAATAATAATAATAATAATAAGCCCTTTTGAAATGGAAATAGTCTCTATAGAGTTCTCTTTTGTGAAGGTCTCTCCTATGTCTTGACTCAGTCTCCTCCTCGGAACATGTCTCAGATACAGGCACCCAACCCCAAGGCCTCCTCAGACGCCCACTGGGAGAAGGTGCTTGCTACTCTTGCTCCATTAGCTTCTTGTCTCTCCACCCGCTGTGGGGATTTGACCAAATATCTCTACACTAGCCCCAATCTCTACCCCGATCTCTTCCTGGGCTCCAGGCTCCCACCGTGGGCTCCCTTGGGTCTTTCCACATAGATGATCTGCAGGACTCACCTGTTCACAAGAACCGAGCCTGTCGCTGTCACAGTCCCCATCTCTGAAACACCTCCTACAACCTCTCCTCCCTGGGTCACCCTGTCTTGGCCTCAGGCAGGCTGGTTCCCAGGCCCCACCCCCCCCTTGCATGTAAGCAGTCACCAGGTCTTCCAGTGCGCCATGACTCTGCCCCACCTCACATCCATTTCCTCTCATCCCTGCTCTACTTTGGCCTCTCCCACCTCTCACTTGGACCCTGACAGACCTCCCTGTCTGAGCTTGAACCTCAGTCCACCTACTAACGCCTAAAACACAGGGTGGCTCACAACACTCTTCTCTAAAATTTAAAGTTGGTTTCTGTTATCTGCGGTATAAAATCCACATGGTTGCTTTGGATTCGAACACACTCACGCCCTTGTTCCAATTTATATTGCAGGCTGTTCCCCCCTGTCAGCCTGCACGGAGCACTCACCCTTCCAGGTGATGAGCACTCCCATTTCTGAGACACAACACCCCCCTCTAGGTCTTTGGGTCTTGGTCCATCCTCTGCTCATGCCTCAGCCAACAATACCCTAAGTTAGAGCCAACTTGTTCTCCCTTGTGCTCTGGTATCACACTGCCTTCACCACTACTTAGCAATGATTTACTATTATCTCATACTAATGTCAGCTATTTGCATCCCTGTGAGACCAGAAGTTTCTTGAATGCCATTCTCAAGGAGGCAGCAAGTTTCTTGAGTGCTGGGTGGTGGTTAAGAAGTCAGGCCCTGGAGAAGGACCACTGGGACCTGAAACCCGAGTCCACCACTAATAAGATCTGGATTATGGGACAAGTGTCATAAGTACTTTCACATGACTTTCTGGGTATAAGTGGAGGATCATACCCGATCCCACCTCATCAGATTCTTCTCAGGGCTGAATGTCATAATATATGTTAAAGTGTTTAGCATAGAGCATGGTATAATACATGCTCCTTAAGTGTGTGCTTTGATTTTTTCTCAGTTTTGTGCCCAGAGCAGTAGAAAAGCACTCAGTAAGGTTTCAAAATTGATTTCTTCCAGGAAAAAAATTGTTACATCTGGAGGCTCAGACGATCTAAGAATGATAGGAGGTTAGACAGTCTCTGCTAGTTCTTGGTGAGTGGACCCCTTGCCCATCTGGCACTGGCGTGCAAGATGGAAGAGCAAGCTAGAAACAGAAGACCCAAGCCCCTTGGCTCTGGGAATGAGGTCAGCCTCGTGAAATAGGTCAGCCTTCTCCACCCTCTCCCTGACAGTCAGTGTCTGTCTTCAAGCCAAGTGAAATAAAATGTGTTAAAGGGTACCGCCACCCCATCACCAGTGTCATGAAATGGCCCAGGTGCAGTAATGATCAATCACAGTGGGTGCCCAAGTCCCCCAGTCCCAGAACTGCCTGATAGCTCTCAGGCTGCAGTCATCCATGAAGGACAGTGACGAGACAGGCTGTCAGCTCGCAGACATGGAGGGCACTTCCCTGAAAAGCTTGCTTCTCTGGAAGATGCTCATCTTAGGAGACTCACGTTTAGTCTCCCAAAACCGAGGTAGAGAGACTTCTCAGGTAACCTTTCAAAGGAGTGGAGAAACCTCACAGGGCTCTATCTAGACGGTAGGAAACTCAGGTCCGTGGCTGGCAGTCAGAAAGTGGCTGCACGGCAGCTAATGGGGGTGGGGAGGTTTATGCATAAATCCCTTGACCAGTCACTAAGAAGTAGAAAAGAAACAGAAGCAGGTGCCAGACGCTTTGTGAACTGAGTTCTGAGCCAGCTCTCTAGGAAGCTCAGGCATTCATCAATCAACCATGAAAAAGAGAAATCACTTCGCAATCAATTTGAGATGGGTGGGGCAACACATGATTTCCAAAGCCCTTTTCATTGCCAAAGGTGTCTTTCCAGACCCTGCGATCTCAGTCCCCAGTTCTCCTACCAGGGAAAATTGCAAAAGCCATGAAGTTCTAATGGGAGAAGCAAGACTGAGATGCAGGGCCCTGAGCTGGTCCAGTGCTCATTTGTTAACAACATTTGTACCAGATGTCCTTTGGTCACCCAATGCACACTGTCCCCTTCCTTCAGTCACAAGATGAAAATGAACCATTCTAAGTGCTCAAAACATTCATCTGGAGAAAGACATTTGAAGCAGTTGAAACAAAGCGTCAATGAGTTCCTTTTTGCTAGCCAGCTTGATCTGAATGGGAGAATCTTGCCTCAAGAAGAAATAACCACGTTGAGTTAAGGATGTGAGAAGACCCAGGAACCCCTCACACCTCCGCTCCCCCCGCCCCCCACCCCAGCTCCTGAAAAACCTGACTGACGCTGACTGAACCAATCACTTCCCACCATTTGAAAGGCACAGGGAAGGATGAGAGTCATTTGACTTTGAAGGTGGCCTGGGAGGCAAGAGAGAAATTTCTGAAACTGTCCAATTTTGCTTTGATGAGAAAGTAATTAAAGCCACCAGTACAACTCTCATGTTTGAGTTAGATAACGAAGTCATTGACAGTGATGGGCTGGCTAAGTGAAAGGGCAAGAATCTGGAGAGAAATGAGAGCACATTCATCCTGGATAATTTTATTGGCATTTCTGGCTCCTTTAGTTAGTAATATTTAGTCAAAGATAATGTATAGAACATATATGATATATATAGCATATATATATAACATATGTAATATATATAAATCATCATATATGTGACTTTTTTTTTACTGATTGCTTCCTCTTTGTGTAAGAAGAAATGAGCACAAAGAAGTCAGTTGCTGTACTGATCCTATGACAATGACAGTTCTTCACTTGCCTCTGACAATCCTCACTTAATTAAAGTGTCTTTCTCTATTACTTCCTTTCGTGGCGGAAGCAAAAGAGCAACCCTTATGTGTCCTTTAACATAAACAGCCTTAAAAAAAGCCCTCTGCTTCTGTTTAAGCCCCTCAAAACCCAGCCTGATCTCTATCAATTTGTGTAATAACCAGAGTGGCACATTCTGTAACACAAGGGACATCAGTGTGTCTCAGTCTCACACTTGCCACATCTCCAAGTCAGTCTCAGTGACCCTCCTCTCCTTTCCTTTTTTTAAGTTTTATTCATTTCTGAGAGAGAGAGACAGCAGGGGAGCAGGGGAGGGTCACAGAGGGTCACAGAGGGTCACAGAGAGGGAGGCACAGAATCCGAAGCAGGCTCCAGGCTCTGAGCTGTCAGCACAGAGCCCGATGCGGGGCTCAAACCCACGAACCGTGAGATCGTGACCTGAGCTGAAGTCGGACGCTTAACCGACTGAGTCACCCAGGCGCCCCTCTCCTCTCCTTCTAGTATCCATTATGTTTTATCGTTAAAAATAATAACAAACAAATATATAACAGGAATATACGAGTATATTTTTAAGTGAAAATAAGTATTGCGTTGCTGCTTATAGGAACAGTGCTGCACGTCGCTGATGAAGACAGCCTTGTTGTCTCTGTACTCTCACATGACTACTCATTTTCACACCAACTATCTTTTTGATCATAAAAATATAGATTATGCTTTGATTTATAGTTGCATATTATAAATTCGCAACATCATAAAGAAATAAGCCACAGCATTTACTCAAGCTTTAATTGTGTCTTCTATAGTAGAAAAAGAAATCTCTGCAGAGAGTATATTTACAGTTAATTATTAATGTATTAAGATGCATGAAGAATCAAGGAAGTGATTAGCAGGTGAAACAACTTTGTCTAACGTCAAGGTACCCAGCTGCATCTTGGCCATTCAAGGCAAGATTTATTCATATATCTATTAATCAGGTGTTCATTTAGCATTTGCTAAGAGTGAGGTTCATTTCTGGGACCTAGAAGAATTCAAAAGTCAATAGCAGTGAGAGAATGTTCCCCAGAACTTTGTAGCCAAGCTGGAGAAATGATATAGTTTAGAAAGTGGTGAATGCAACAGAAGAATGCATTAGTATTTTATTACTAAAGACAAGGGACAGAGACTGCAATTGGAGTTTAATGCTTTCATATCTTAATGTATAAACTATCTATTGCTGTTCTATAAATTATCCCCAAACTTAGAGGCTTAACACAACAAATATTTATTATCTCATAGTTACTGTTGTGTAGCAATCTGGGTGTGGCTGAGTTAAGTTCTTCTGTCTCAGGGTTTCTCACGAGCTGACAGTCAAACTGTCAGCTCATCTGAAGGCTCATCTGAAGTTCTCAATCTCACTCATGTAGCTGTTGGCCAGCTTCAGTCCCTTGCCCCATGGGCTTCTCTGTCAAGCTGCCACACCACATAACAGCTGTCTTTCTCCATGGCAACTGGTCTAAGGTGGAACACCTAAAATGGACGCCACAGTTGTTTGTGACCTAATTGTAGATGTGCTGTGTTCTGTCCATCAAGTCCAGCCCACATCCAAGACTAGCGCATTACACAAGAACACAAAGACCAGGAAGTGGCAGTCACTGGGCCATCTTGGAGGCTATCTTCCCCACTTAAATGCTAGCACAGGACAGGATATACTGTTGTGTCTGGAGTTGTCCATCCACATTTCCAGATGCATCTTAAAAGTCTAATAATGCTTGGAAGGGGAAAACATGTCTTTTCCTCTGCCTTCTATAGAGTAGGAAGGAATCATAGGATTTTTTCCCCAAGCATCTCAAGCTTCTTACATGCTAGAGGGTAATATGGTATTTAAAGTGCTTAAATACCATATTACAAGAGACCAAGGCATGCAGGATAGATTTACACGTCTCTTCCCCTTATTTCTTGTTCAGAATGTTTAGATCTGTCAAAACAGGCAGAGCACATCTTGCATCACTAACAATAGCCTGTGATCATGCAGAGGAAAGAATCAAAATCTTAAAGACGGCTTAACAAAGAAATGCCAGGCAGCAATATGTACCACCTTCTCAAAGTCATGATTTTATCCCAGATTATTCAGATCAGGGATAAGGGAAAAGCTTTACCCTTCAGAATTTCTGATTGCCCTGTGAAGTTTTTGGAGGCAAAGAAAGGCAGAGAAGCATATTGAAACAGGGGAAGTCCAGGCCTAGACATGGCGGGAGTGGGGGTGGGGGATGCTAGAAAAAAGAATTTATTCTGGTCAGAAAAACCACACTTGTAAAAAGCCACAAGTACATTAGAAGCTAAGTGCATAAGATCTGAGTCACCTTAACCTAATATAGGAAAAGAAGTCAACCCCTTAGACATTACCTTGCACTCAGTAAGCATTTATGAAGTTCCTCCTATGGGTCAGGTGCTGAATCCAGGGATGAGGAAGAAGAAAAAATGAATATAAGTTGACAATGTATTGCTACAGGAAACCAGTATCTTCTTCTGTAGTTGGGTAGCGTTAGACTCCTTCAAATGAAGGCTGCTATCATCAAAGAATTTCTGGTCCACAATATGTGTCTTTCCTAATTTTCAAACAATTAAAGCCTCATTAGAAAACTGTAATAAGGACAGAATGAGCATGCATTGAAAATTCATAGATTATTGAGTCAGAACCAGCCTGATTGTGGCCCTGCAAGTTCAAAGCTGAGGTCTTGGCTATAAGGCTTCAATTCATAGTTACGGAGAATACATGCTATAACTCATGAAAATCCTCTAGGACAGGATGGGGCACAGAATGTGTAGTAATTACTATTAATGATAATCACACTGATAAAAATCATGATAACCTGAGAGTATAGAGTAACCAGAAACACAGCTAATGCATTAGAAACAGAGTGGCATCATCTTTAGAAGCAAGCATAATGCTAAGCCATATGAGGTTCTTGTGTTTCCACTCCTGACATGATTCTTAAATTTGTAATTAAAGACCCAGCCTAGAACCCTGCAAGTTGAGTGAATGTGTAGACACGGGGGAGCTCTCTGGAGGAACGCACTGAAAGTGATTAAGGGCTGGGAAATCAGGCCAGTGAGAAAAACCTGTAAGAAATGAAGCTAAAGACCATGAGGAAAAGAAATCATGGAGGAATCAAACTTGCAATACTTTGTTATTCATTTCATTTAACTTATATTATCGAAGAAACCTCTGGATTCACACAGGAAGTTTTGGAGCCTTTGGCAAAGAAATTTTGGTTGTGCATTTGAATTATATGCCCACCTTTTACTTAGCTAATTTCTTTTTTTTTTTTTTTTAGTTTATGTATTTATTTTGAATGGGAGAGAGAGACAGGAGCACAATCGGGAGAGGGGCATGCAGGAGGGAGAGAGAGAATCCCAGCCAGGCTCCACATTCAGCGTGGAGTCCATCGAGGGGCTCCATCCCACGACTGTGAGACCATGACTTGAGCAGAGATCAAGGGTTGGGTGGCTGACTGGTTAGGCAGCAGGTGCCCCTACTTTGCTAATTTCTTAACATGGATGAACGATAGCTTATGTAATCATTTGTGGATTATATTGACAGCAGAATGGTCAGGGATCTGATTGGAAGTTATTCAGCTGAGATCAATTTTGTTGGTAGAAAGCTAGTCGGCATGAATATGCTGACAGTAATCTGGGACAGTCCTGGCAGCAGGAAGAGCTTGGGTAATTGCAGAAAACCAACTTGGCTCGAGGATCATGAGCAAGGGAGTGACAGGAAGGGGACACTGTCAGGGGACAGGGACCTGATTATATCAGGCAACTTGCTTCCCCAATTGCTTTCAGACAGATGCTTTCCATTCCATTGTTTTTAACAAAAAATATATATTGCCTGATCAAGCAGGGGTTCTCAACCTAATCTGCACACTAGAATCACCATGGGATGCTTTCAGTGAAAGGTTTCAAATATCCTGATGGCCAGGCCACCATCCAGACCAACTAGTTCATAATCTCTGTGGATGGGCGCTGGGCAGCAGAGGTTTTCAAACTCCCCAGGTGACTGAGTGAGCAGCCAAGGCTGAGACACTCGGCTGCTGATGGCAGTGGAGTGTGAGAAAGAAGAAAGTCCCCACAAAGTGACCACCATGCAGTACACACCGAAGAACCTCTACTTTCCCTTTTACCTTAAATCCAGCTTTTGGGAGTCACAGGGACTCCTTAGTGAGCTTCTTGAGAATGAACCAAACGATGCCTTGCATCCATTGTGCACCCAGCACAAGGGTTCATGAGAAATGTTTCTCTTTTATTTTCCCTCACAGGCTCTCTAAATGGCCACGCATTTCATAAACTGGTTAACTCATTTATGAAACAGGTCAGTCCATTCAGAAGAATACAGTCAAATCTGATGTTCTCCAACACAATATAGACAAAAACTATTGCTTAGAGTTGCCTAGATTTTTTTGCTTTCAAATTTTGGATAGAAAGCAGATCCAAATATAAACTAGAGGCCTGAGGAGAAAACCAATTCACTGCAAACTGGTCATCACACTAACCCACCTCTAGCACTCAGCTATAGGGGATTGTGATTTTGCCGACATGCATGAATCAGAGAGGAAAATGGCTATATCTTGATTCCGTTTCAAAGCATTGCTTTTCAGATTTCATTTCTTGTTTTTAAGTTCTGTCCAGGGGCATCACAGTTATCTGTTAACCACATAACACATATTCAATATTCAACATCTTTTAGGAGCAAAGTAAAGAAATAAGTTTAGCACAGAGCCAGACCTACTGTTATCTAGTTGGGAAGATAGTCCTTTGGTTATCTGCAAAGAAGACTCTGAGTGGGACTGGATGGGACCTGCAACACAAGACGAAAGACATAATTTCTGTTTTGGGGGACCCACATAAGCAGTCTTAAGGTAGGCCCCTTGAAAACAGACTTGAGGTTGGGTGCAGAAAGCTTCTTGGAATATGCTCTCAGGAACAACACAGAAGGTTTGGGGCTGGATTAGGCTGAGGAGCAGCAGGTGACCTCCTACCCCCACCCTGAGTGACCGTTGGACAGGATCTAGGATACCCTCATAGAGGAGGTGTGACGTTAGCAAGGCAGCGCCCTTTGGAGGGCAGTGCCCGGAGAGAAACTCAACTAAGCCATCAGTAGCGGCAGCCACCAGGCAGGAGTTGGCATTGTCCTCACACCTATTAATGTCCACACTTCCTCAACTCAGTAAATGGCAGATTCATTCTTCCATTCATTCAACCTAAAAGCCTTGATACTTCCCTCAACTCCATGTTTTTCTCACCCACGTCTCTTCTACCAGCAAATCCTGTTGGTGTTAACATTAGAACAGATCCAGAATTCAGCCGTGTCGCCAACCATCTACTGCCATCATTCTGATCTGACACCTTTGTCCAGATGCTTACAATAGCCCAAGAAACTGGCCCAACTCATCACTCTTCTGCCCTGGTCTCTTCAGTCTGTTTTCAACACAGCAGCCAAACGGGTCCTGTTGAGTGGATACGCAGATCACGCCATTTCTCTGTTCAAAATCCTGTATCATCTCCCATATCTTCTCAGACTCTCCCTGATGTGCACAGGCACACCACTCTAACTTCAATGAGGGGTGTCCTCCGCATCAGCGACCCCTGGCCTTCCCTGTTACCAGCCTCTCTGGGGTGACTGTTCCTTCTGCTACGATGACCCTTCCTGACATCCTGTAGCCAGCTCCCCCACTTTCTCAAGCTATTACTCCAAAGTCACCTTCTCAAAACAGTGACTTCCTGACATACTTCCCTCTGATACTTCACCCCTCCATCCCTTGTCTTACTTGTTTCTTATTACCATTTATTGCCATCAAACATCACATATCTTTTCCTTTTTAAATTTATTTATAGACTGTATTTCCCAATATGAAATAAGCTCATTAGGATAGACAGGGGGGTTGTGTCTTATGGTTACTGGGCATCCCCAAGCATCTGAACCAAGGCCTGCCACAGGGTCCAAGCTCAATTAACCAGAAATCAACAAAGAGTCGTCGAATCACAACACTCGGAGAACACCTCATTGGTGTTCTGATCTATTGGGCTCATTTTCTAAAACTGACCATTCTAGACTCCATGATTCAAGATGTACCACCAGTTCTAACAATTTCCAATACAGTGTTCTGTTATCACCACCGTGTATTCAAATATTTTTATGCATGATGTAATGGAAAAACACTCCAAGGCTTCTAAAGGGAATGGTAGATTTTTGAGTAGGTAATGATCAATAAAACGATCTCCTGAGACCTGGTTAGGGTCCTCCTACTTAACAAATTAATAGTGGATCGATTTGTTCTTCAGTAACATCCAGATTCTCATCCTCTTCAATAGCTGACCATTCTTCTCATCACACAAAGCCCAAGGAAGTTTTTACTTTGGTTTGGTTTGGTTGTTGTCTTTTACTCAGAATACTTAAGAGAATTGGATGGTAAAATAGAAACTTTGGAACTATTCTTTATTTTTTATCGGCTTCTTCCAATTTCTTTCTCCTAAATCCAGCTCTTATACTAACATAACACAAAACCCTTTAGAAGCTACATGAAATTCTTGTTATTTGATTTCTAGAACAAGAATCACTCCAATAATTTTAATAAAAAGCCTTGATATTTGGGGGGGGGCATCTGGGTTGAGTGTCCTACTTCAGCCCAGGTCATGATCAAGTGGTTCATGAGTTTGAGCCTCACATCAGGCTCACTGCTGACAGTGTCGAGCCCACAGATTCTCTGTCCCCATCTCTCTCTCTGCCCATCCCCTGCTTATGCTCACTCTCTCTCTCCCTCAAAAATAAATAAACATTAAAAAAAAGAACTATCACAAATATAGAAAACCCTTTTTTGTTTGGTTTTGATGTGGTTTGGTATTTCTGTTGCTCTTCAGACTAAATCTTTCTAGGAATGCAAAAAGAACAATAAATGGAACCAACCTCTCTCAATTTTAGAAGACTGTACCTAAAAGGAAGCCATGCTATCTTTCTGGTCAAGAACAAGGAAAGTTCAGAAGTGTGTTTCTAAGTATCCTTTTGGTCTTGTTCAAATATTTTATTCAACTACATTTTTGTTTTATATTTGATTATCTTTTTAGATTGTGAGGTACTACTCATTCCTTGCAGTTTACTTATTTTTTGTTTGTTTATTTTGAGAAATAGAGAGAGCAGGAGAGGGGTAGAGAGAAAGAGACAGAGAGAGAGAGGGACAGAGAGAATCCTGAGGAGGTTCCTTACTGTCAGTGCAGAGCCTGACTTGGGGCTAAATCCAAACTATGAGATCATGACCTGAGATGAACCAAGAGTTGCACGGTTAACCAACTGAGCCACTCAGGCACCCCCTTATGGTTTAGTAATGAAATCTGACTAATAGAGGTGAAAAATATAAAGTATCTGTAAGTAATATTTCAGAATAATTTAGCAAGCTTTATGCTATCGTGGTTTTTTTGCTTCCCCACCCCCTTCAAAGGAACTGGCAGTTAAGTTGGTTAGGGTTTGAGTTCAAACTTTTTAACAACATTTAATTCAAAGTATTGCTTTATGTCCCTCTTCTAGTAATAACATTTCACTTTAATGAACTACTTTGAAGTTTGTAAGATGATTTTCCATAAGTTATTTTATCTGGTTCTCACTATAGCTTTGTTTTGAGATTAGGTAGCCTCTGATAGCTTAAGCAATTTGCTCAAGGTCCCAAAGAAATTACGGGTGGAGCTACATAAAATATAAAATTTTTTTTTGAAATTTAAATCCAAGGATTTCCCTACCTTACCTTATAGCCTACTTATTGGAGACAGAAAAGGAAAGGAGGAAGGGAAGAAGGGAGGAAGGAAGGAACAAACGAAGGAACAAAGGAGGGAGGGAAGAAAGAAAGGAAGACACTAGATTCAACAAATGGGCATCACTGAAGCCCTGCAAATATTTAGTGATTCTGATCACCTCTCCCTGAAGCCTAATGCAGTAACAGCAAAGATCAACACCACCAAGAAGGAAAATCTAGACCATCTGCACACACACCTCTCTCTCCCTCTCTCCTCGGGGTCTAGTCAACAGGCAACATGTCTGTTTGCAACAACACTCTTTGAAAGTTAGGAAATGGTAGTTATTTAATAAACTTAAGCTGCAGGAATAGACACTGAATAATCCAAGCTAATCATCTGGGTTTCAGGCTGGCACTTGACTACATGGACTAAACTGCAATTCGTCTGTTCAAGTTGCTACAGGAGCCATGTTCAATCCTAGACATCAGTGTCTAGTGAGAAATTACTCAAGTCAGTTATGGTATGTGCATTTAGCTGGGTCTTCAGAAGGGAAGAAGAGACACTAGGAAAGCAGTTGCAGGTGGTCACTGGCAGGGCCCAGAACAAAAAGAACTTGATTCCAGCCCCACCTCTGTTCTTTGCTACCTCCATGAGCTCCAGAGAGCCTCTTGACCTTTCTTTGCTTGTGCCAAGAAAGATACCATATCGATACAAGTATTAATGTCTCATGAGCCTTAGGGCATAAAATAGAATAATAAACATGGAATCCTTATGAATTCTAAGTGCTAGATATATGAGATAAAAAATTAATGTGTCCACGAATTGAGACCATGCCAAGTACAAGCACATAAAATCAAGTCTTTTTCAACTTCAGTAAAATGAGCATAGCTGGTAGGATTGCTAGACTTGAATACATATTAATTATCTACAATGTGAAGAACCCTGTGCTAAAAGATCTAAAAGATGCCAAGTTTAGGAAGGCAGAGCCCTCACCCTGAGTGTATACACATACCACACTGAGAAGGCATAATGTTACAAATGTAATTCAAGAGACAGACACATGGCACTGTGCATGTCACGTGGGTAGGGTACTAGGGATTTAAAGGAAGGAGGAAACACAGTGAGGAGAGAGAAGGTCAGGGGGAGAACTTGATGATCATTGGAGTTCAAGTTTGAGCTGATCCACGTAGTGGTTATTTGAGCATGTACAGGCTGGGGATGAACATGCGAAACTGAAGGATGCTGCAAGCAAAAGCTAAGGAAGCAGGAAAGCGGTACCCCAAGCTGTCGGAGACTACTCCCAAGGAGCAGGCTGGTGGAGAGATAGGCTGGAGTCACATGGAAGGCTGTGAGTACCGGGCTGGGTGGTTAGTCACTAAGATCTCAGGCTGCGGGGAGCCTGTGAGAAACTGCAAGCATGGGAGTGACGGATCCGAGTTTTATCTCAGGAAATGGAATTTTGTAGCAAACAGTGAAGGGAATTGAAGTGGGGGGAGAAGACTCAAGGTAAGGGAATCAGTGTAGACGATATTGCATTAGTTCAGTAACAGTTAACAGGATCTAAATGTGAGAGGCAGCAACAGGAAGGAGAGGAGGCATGGGAGATGGTTACCTCTCTCTGTTACATTGATGCACATACAGATGTCTCTAAGATCTATGAAACTGACAGGTAATATGCTCATTTTAAAATGGCAGCCAGTCCCACATGATACTCCATATAAGTGCGTACTTTAATAATGTAATCTGTTAAATCAACAACACATGCCTTGAAAATTATCCTAAAACCAAATCTTGACGCATAATTAAGAGATGGTGACCAGCCGAGTCGAAAGCCACTTTATTTGTCTTTGTAATGTAATAAATACTTGTTCCTGTCCATCTTGGAACTTTCATCATCTGTCCTTATCTGGCTTACTCTGTTACTTAATTTCAAATGTCAATTTTCACATCACTTCCCTTGGGAAGCCATTGCTTATCCTCAGCTTAAGTGAAGTGGTCCTTCTATGAGCTGTACTAGGAACCTGGATTTATGCTACGTCTGGCTTAATAGCCTGACTTCTTAACTGGACAGTCAACTCCATGAAGGGAATTTGTCCATTTTGTTCTCCTACCCTGCATCTGGCTCAGTACCTGGTACATCGGAAATGCTTAATTAATATTCACTGGAGTAATAAATCCTTCATATTGCATGGCAGACTCTTTGACATACATAAGTCTTGTCTGACCCAATCAAACTCACAAGACCTGTCTCATGAAGTCAGCTGTACCCCCTGGCCACAGAGGCTCAGGACAGAGTCTCTATGAATTGGTTCCCTTGAAAGACAAGAGGTGTCAGTTTGTGGTAATGGCAGCAAACCTTTCTCTCAGCAACTCCACTGTCAAGAGCAACCTCCAATCCCTACAGGATCCAAATGCACATCTGTGTCCTCTGAGGAGCTCAATGGGGGGATGTTACTTGTATTAGCACATGAAACTGATTGGCAATTAATTTGATTTTGCACCTGCTTAGCGTCACTACAGTGTATTGTCCTATACTCCAGGAATCAATGTCTTTAAAATACAGCGTTCAGAAAAGTAGGGTTGCCTCTCAAAAGGCTCCTCACACTTTCATGAACAACTTTCACATTCATACATCCCATAAGGGATGTAACACTTACTTATGCGTTATAAAAACCACTTATTTTAGATACCTGGGTGGAGAGCTGAGTCAAACATCATAAGCATTCCTATAGCTAGCCTCTGTCATAGTTCATGTGCGCCAGAACATGACTTCACACTTCAGACACATCACTTTGATCTCTCATTGATTGTATTAGTTGGTACTATCCTTATACAGGCAAGAAAACGGAAGCATAGAGAATTCTGAAACTCTTCCAGGGTCTGTTTCTAATAGTTGCAGAGCTACATAAGTGGCAGAACTAAATAGGGACCCATATGACACCAGCCCCCAAGTGTATGCCTTGTACTTCCATTGAATCCACCCAGATTTGTTTCAATCACATGTCAATATCACAAAACGAATAACCACAGGGGGCGGAAATAGTACATGTAGTTCACGTCTCAGGGTTTTTGACTCTCTTATTCACCACTGATTCCCTTAAACTTGGCACGCATGGGGCACAAAAGAAGTACTTATTGATGGAATGTGATCCCTGTGACGTTAGGATGTCAGGATGTCACAGCTTCCTGACCCTCAACACGAATCTCAGTCATTCCAACCCACGTTACCAATTGCAGAGAGCACAGAGCTGTAGACCACAGGCATTATTTTTACCGCTTGGTCGCTGCATGGTTTTAAATTTTAATTAGCTTTCAAGATCGAAAAAGTGGAGTAATTTGTATAAAAATCTGGATTTCTTAATTCTCATGAAAAACTGGAAGGTCTGGCCACCTCCACATTGTATTCCATAATGAAGACAACTAAGGTGACTTGTGGTCGCCCTCTTTCAATGGGCACACATGTCATCATGCCTCATTCTTCACCATGTCTTCTTGTCTTTGAATTAGTACACAGGGCCTCAATAACTGGCCGTTGATTACCTTACAACTAAGCAGCTTTACTGATTGATGTTACTTGCCTGACCCTTGGTGGCATTCAGTCAGCTTAGATCTAGAGTAACTAAGATTCCAGCCTAGAGTCAGGTCATCCATGATTTCCAGGAGTCCTAGGAAAACCATCAGTGCTGATTCTGGAATATGTGTGCTCACCTTAATGTTGATCCTTCGCCCTTCAGGAAATCAGTCTGTCTTGTCATCTGTGCCTACCCAATCGTTTCCTTCATTCTGTTCACTCAGTCCTAGTCTTTCTTGCTGTGTTGGTTGTAACGACCCCCATGATGTTGGTGATAATCAGATGGAGACCTCCAGTGCTGAGCCTTCTCCTGAGTTCAGATGATCATAAACTATTTCCTTTCACATCTCCATCAGCATGTGTCAGAGACACCTCCAACTCAGCATGTCCAACCCTGAAAGTGTCTTCCTCTGGAGTCTCCTCCCCTGTGGCAGCTAGGTGTTGGTGGCATCCTTTTAGCTGCTCACCCCGGAAATCTGGGTGTCTCATGCTGTCTCCCCGACCCCTGCCATCATATCACATGCAGACACTGAGACCTGAGACCGCATCACTTAAATATTTCTCAGGCCCATTGTCTCTTTCCTCTTTGCTCTGCTGCTTCCTTGTTTGAGTTTCATAGCTCTCAACTAATCCTCTGTAAGAACTGTGCTCAGATCCAAGGCTTCTCCAAGGCTATTCTATACAGAAACATCAGAATGACCAAGCTAAAAATTGAATGTAACTGGGTCATCCCAACTGCTTAAAACCCATCAATTCAATGACTTTCCTTTTTCCCATAATCCAGGATAGAGGCCCTCAATGTTCAGCACCCTTCATCCCCCACTCCATCTCCAGACTCAATCCCCACCACATTTTCACTTCCTTTCTGGTTCCTCAGCAACACCAAACTACTTTGAGTTCCCTTGGTAAACAATAAATGAATGACTGAAGCGATCTCTGGAGTGATATAAACATAAATGGACCCTTTTGTAAGACACTTGTTCATGAACACGGCAATGGAAGTCTATTATTTAGTCAAAAAGAACTTGACCTTTCAAAGTTAGACATGGACAATAGCAGATTTTATTTTGCTTCTGGAATGCTAATTCAGTTCCTTTCCTTCCCTCCATCTTTGCTTGGCTAATTCCTATTCAGTATTTAACACTCTGCACAGTTAACTTCTTCTGGAAGTCTTTCCTGAAAGTTGGAGTGTTTCCCACCCCTGTCACTCACACACATGCGTGCACCCACACACCCTCCCATACACACGTGCGTGTGCGCGTGCGTGTGTGCGCGCACACACACACACACACACACAGGCCGGCTTTGGTCCCCTTAACATATGTTCCTCTTAGGGTCTGTCTATACAGTCACCATGGAATTTAATACATCATATTTTAGTTATCTTTTTACATTCCTATGTTCCTTCTTAAACCTGTACCTGCTTAGAGAGAAAGACTATGGGGACGCCTGGGTGCCTCGGTCGGTTAAGTGACATTAAGCAACTGACTCTTGATTTTGGCTCAGGTCATGATCTCAGGGTCATGAGACTGAGCCCTGTGTAGGGCTCTGAGCTGAGCAGGGATACTGCTTGGCATTCTCTCTCTCTCTCTCTCTCTCTCTCTGCCCTTCCGCTGCTCATGCTATCTCTCAAAATAAATAAATAAAACTCAGGGTACCTGGGTGACTCAGTCGATTAAACATCCGACTTCAGCTCAGGTCATGATCTTGTGGTTCATGAGTTCAAGCCCCGAGTCGGGCTCTGTGCTTACAGCTCAGAGCCTGGAGCCTGATTCGGATTCTGTGTTTCCCTCTCTCTCTGCCCCTCCCCCTCTCACACTCTGTCTCTTTCTCTCTAAAATAAATAAACATTTAAAATTGTTTTAATGAATAAATATAACTTAAAAAATGTAAAGACTACGTATTATGTTTCTTTGATTCCCCAGAACCAAGTAGAGTAATTCAAAACTACTAAATGAACGAATGGATGAGCAAACGAATGATGACAATTTAAACATAGATCAAATGCTAAAAAATACAGGCTGATATTCAGGATAAATTGAGCTGGAAGCAATTCTAATCGCCAGTTTAAGATCAGATGACGTTTTTACCACCCTAATGGTGAAACCAGTGCAAAATGTGCTACAAAGTTAAGTAGTTGCATGCATTTTCTTTTTGTTCAAATGTGTTAGTGTTTGTAGACAAAGAAATAGCATCCCTCTCTCAGAGAGATAAATTGATTTTTTTTGATATTGACTGACTTTCTGTAAATTCATAGATGATGTAATCATAATTGTGGAGTAATGATTTCCTACCACTGCCTGAAGTTGCCATTCAAAGAAAATTATTTACCAGAATTTCCAGGTAGTAAAAGCAAATTAGGCCAGTGCTACATACAACATATGGTAATTGTTAGTCACAGTCTATTAGATTATTACTGTAATGGCATGTTTTGCATACATATAAACATGTATTTCAATGATAACATTATTGTGGAATTTGATATTCAGCGTGATCTCAAAACAGAAATAAACAATGCTCCACTGTATATAGAATAGACATCCAATAACCAGAAGAAATATGTTCAAAGTAAAAATATATTAGATGATTATTACCAAAGTGGTTAAAAAATAAAAACTTGTTTTAACTCTAAATTCTCCATGGTTGGATATGAGCAAGTATATCAAAGTTGATATATTTTGTGGTATTAAATATGATATTAGAATCAATTCTTTTTGTTTGTTTGTTTGAAGGAGAGAGATTGAGAGAGAGAGAGAGAGCACAAGTGAGTGAAGGGCAGAGAGAGAGGGAGAGAGAGAGAATCCCATGCAGGGCTCAAAGTCACGAAGCCATGAGACCATGACCTGAGCCAAAGTAGGATACTTAACGGACAGAGCCACCAGGCACCCCTTAGAGTCAATTTGTAACTGTAAGTTAAACTTTTGGTTACCTACAGGTATGTAACACAAGGGAGGAAAAGTGTCTCCATTTCTCTGAAAAGTAGCATAATAGAAAGTTCTCTTTATCTTACATACTCTTGTGTAATGAACTTTGTGGAAGTGTCCATATGTAATTTTCAAAGAACTACTTATCCCCAACTAAATTCTAGGCTCTCTTAAACAAATGGTGTTGAGCAAATGTCTTTCCTCCAAAAGTCACTACCTACTGGGCATTATGTATAAACACTGGGCATTATGTATAAAACAAGTACACAAACTCTAAAAGGTGTAGAGAATAAGCCAGACTAGATAGAGACTTCAGTATCCAACGGACAATGCACCAGTGAGTTCCCTGAGCTTTCTTTGTGCCTCATGGTTCCCAGGTTCGAAATTTAATCCTGAAAACCTAGAAACACCAATGGGCACAGACCAACAAAAAGCCCCAAGAAAAAAGACAAGCTGAGTGGGATCCTAGCAAGACAGAAAATCTTCAGATAATAACTGGCCTAGCCCAGCCAAATACCAGGAAAAATACTGCCATCCCACTCCTTCTCACCCAGCAAGGCTAAGTGTCCTCACTGGTCAGACTGTAACAAGTTGCCCCAAACCCCATCCATTGGAGTCGTGCTCCAGAAGGCAAGTAGGGAAGCTGGACTTTCATCCCCATCAGGCAATAATCACTTCCCTCCTCTCCACCCTCCCCCATGTCAGCAGAGAGCTGGACTTCCACCTCCACCCAGGAGTAGTGAAGCAGTCCTCCTTCTTCAGGGTAAACCTGACAAAACAGGTACAGGACTTCGATACTAAAAATGACAAACATTGAGGTGAAGGAAGTAAAGAAGATCTAAATAAAGAGAGATTTACTAGGTTTATCAGTGCTAACCCCCAACATTGTAAAAATGTCAGTTCTTCCCAAACCGATACACAGGTTTTATGCAATTCCTACCCAAGTCTTAACAAGATTGTTTCTAGGTACAGATGGGATTCTTCCGAAATTTATATGGAAAATCAAAGAGACTAGAAGAGCTCACACAATTTTTGAAAATAAGCAAAGTGGGGGGAATTCATCTATGAAATTTTATGATATGTAATATGCCTATAATAATTTTTTTTAAATTTGTTAATGTTTATTCAGTTTTGAGAGACAGTGAGAGACAGAGCTTGAGTGGGGGAGGTGGGCAGAGAGAAGAGGGAGACACAGAATTTAAGGAAGCTCCAGGCCCTGAGCTGTCAGCACAGAGTCCAACGTAGGGCTCGAACTCACCCAACCATGAGATTAGGACTTAACTGAAGTCAGCCGTTTAACCGACTGAGCCACCCAGGTGCCCCCACACAATAATTTTTAAATGTTCATTATTTAATTTGAGACAGGAGGGTAGGGGCCAAGAGAGAAGAAGAGAGAGAACCCCAAGCAAGCTCCATGCTCAGTATGGAGCCCGACACGGGGCTCAAACTCATGATTGAGATCATGACCTGAGTCAAAATCAAAAGTCAGATGCTTAACCAACTGAGCCACCCAGGTGCCACTAGACTGTGCAGTATTGATGGAAGGATAGATACCTGGGTCAATGGAATGTAGAAGAGGCACACAAATCTGACCAACTAAGTTTTGACAAAGAAGCAAAAGAAATTCAATAGTCTAAAGACAGTCTTCTCAACAAATGGTACTGGAGCAGCTGAACATCCATAGGGGGAAAAATTCAACCGAAGTGTCAAACTTAATACAAAAATTAAGTCCGAATGGATCACAGACTTAAATGTATAATGCAAAACTACAAATCTTTCTGAAAACGATACAGATGAAAGAAACTCTTGAGAGCTAGAGCCAGGCAGAGAATCTTAGCCTTAACACCAAAGGCGAATTCATAAAAAGAAAAATTGATAAATTGGACTTCATAAAAATTAAAACCTTTTGCTCCATGGAACACCCTCTTAAGGGAATGAAAAGACAAGCTATGGGCTGGGAGAAGATATTTGCAAACCACATGTCTGACAAGGACTAGTATTTAGAAAACATGAAGCTCTCCAAACTCAACTGTACAAAGCAATCCAACTAAGACATGGGTGAAGGACATGAAGAGAGTTTTCCCAAAGACGTACACAGATGGCAAATTAGCACATGGAAAGATGTACAGCATCATTAGCCTTTAGGAAAATATAAATTAAAGTCATGATGAGATATTACTACATGCCTATCAGAATGGCCGTAATAAACAATAGTGACTACGCCAAATGCTGGCAAGGATAATGAGAAACTGGATCCCACACACATTGCTGGTGGGAATTAAAATGGTACAGTCACTCTGGAAAACAGTTTGGCTATTTGTTAAAAAAAAAAATAATCATGTAGGGGCACCTGAGTGGCTCAGGTCGTCAAGTGTCTGACTTGATTTCAGCTCAGGTCATTATCTCGCAATTCATGAGTTCAAGCCCCACACTGGGCTTTGTGCTGACAGTGCAGAGCCTACTTGGGATTCTCCCTCTCTCTTTCGCCCCACCCCCACCCCTCCTATGCATTCTCACACTCTGTCTCTCTCTCTCAAAAACAAAAATAAACATTGAAAAAGAGCTATATACAAATGTGCGTTACAGCTTTATTCATAATGCTCAAAAACTAGAAACAACTCAGATTGTGTTCAATGGGTAAATGGCTAAACAAATACATGATTCTGTTTATGTAACAGTCTTGAAGGGACAAGATCCTACAAATGAAGAACAGATTAGTAGTGGCCCAGAGTTACAGAGAGGGTAGAGACAGAGAGAAGAAGGTGTAGCTGTAAAAGGTCAATGGGAAAGAACCCAATATTGGTGGATTACATCAGTGTCAATATCTTGGTTGTGATTTTGTACTATAGTTTTGTAAGATGTTGTCATTGGGGCAAACTGAGTAAAGGGTATACGGAATCTCTGTATTATTTTTTTAATGTTTTTATTTATTATTCAGAGACAGAGAGAGACAGAGCATGAGCAAGGGAGGGAGACACAGAATCTGAAGCAGGCTCCAGGCTCTGAGTCAGCTGTCAGCACAGAGCCCGACATGCGGCTGAAACTCACAAACTGTGAGATCATGACCTGAGCTGAAGTCAGACGCTTAACCGGCTGAGCCACCCAGGTGCCCCTGTATTATTATTTTTTTAATTTTAACTGAGGAGTGCTTGAGTTGCTCAATTGGTTAAGCTTCTGACTTCGACTCAGGTCACGATCTCATGGTTTGTGAATTCGAGCCCTGTGTCGGGCTCTGTGATGACAGTTTGGAGCCTGGACCCTGCTTCAGATTCTGTGTGTGTGTGTCTCTCTCTCTGCCTTTACCCCTCTCACACTCTGTCTCTCTCTCTCTCTCATAGCTAAATAAACGTTAAAATAAAAAAATTTAACTGAGATATAGTTGACACATAATATGATATTAATTTCAGGTGTACAACATAGTGATGCAATAATTACATATATTACATAGTACTTTCACCACAGTAAGTGTAGACATCCTCTGTAGCCATACAAACTTATCACAGTATTATGGATGACCTTTCCTATGCCATACTTATTTATTTTGTTACTGAAAATCTGTACCTCTTAATCCTCTTCAACTATTTTAGTGTTTTTGTTTTCTAACCGCACGTGAATCTACAATCATCCCAAAATAAAAAGTTTAATTTGAAAATTATTCATAAAGGTGCTGGATTAAGTAATAAGGCAAATGTAGTACAAGTGATTGGACCTTGATTAAGTGGAGAAATAATGAGGATTGCTCCCGTTGAACTTGAGTCTTCTCCCTGGGATAAACCAAAGCGATATTAGAAGAAAGAACATCTAAATGCCTCAATTTGCTTTATATATAGAGAAAAGCTCATAAGAGATTTTAATTGACAGTGTTTCTTTCATATTTAAAACATTAGACTGTGTAACTCTACGTATAGATTGAATGCAAATTCACCTCAAGTCAAAGGAATTCAGGATCCGAGTTCAAAATGCTTTTAAATGATAGTATTAAATAATATCAGTAGCTACCACTAAAGATCAATTACTTTGGCCTGCTGAGATTTTAGGATCGTAGGTTCTTTTTAAGCCTGACGACCCCTTTCATTGTACCTGTTATTTTGAGCATGAAGGGTGCATTCCTGTCCATGCTGTCAGAGTGAATGCTTGGTTAGCGTTTTTCACCAACACCTGATATATAGATTGTGTGCACAACTTCTTTTTTTGTTTTAAAGGTTTTTTGTTGTTGTTGTTTATTCCTGAGAGAGAGAGAAAGAGAGAGAGAATGAACAGGGGATGGTCAGAGAGAGAGGGAGACACAGAATATGAAGCAGGCTCCAGGCTCTGAGCTGTCAACACAGAGCCCGACGTGGGGATCAAACCCACGAACCATGAGATCATGACCTGACCGAAGTCGGACGCTCAACCTACTGCGCCACCCAGACGCCCTTGTGTGCACAACTTCTTAACCCAGTGAATACTTTTGTGTATTATCACCGCACAGAGTCACCTGAACTTGTACATTGCAGTTGCTGCCACAGCACTTTTTCCGTTCATTTTTCTTCATCTTCATATACTTCCTTGTATAGTTTTTCTTAAGTGCATTTTGGAGAAATTAACAAAATACTCAAGAAAAACTCACCGTTATCTCATAAGATGCATTTCCTGGGGTTGCTCCAATGACCCATTCTTGCATCTGATTCTTTCTTTATGAACTGGAAAAACAAACTCATTAATGGTTAATCAAATCATGCCAAGGTGATATTGTGGATTATAGCATTTGGCTCTTTCTATAATTCAAAATGCGATCTGTCTATAGTTGCAAAGATTAAATTTTATCCAGGAGGAAGTTCATTGCAATCCAAGCATTGACTTGAGTGTGTAGTGGGTTGTAGGGACAGGAGAAGGGCTATTTGTCTTTGTAAAACATAATATTTAGGAGCATGAGCTCTGGAGCCCAACTGCATGGGTTGGAATCTTAGTTCTACCATTATTTGCTGTGTGACTTAGGGCAACTATTTTAACTCCTCTGTGCCTTACCTGTAAAATGAGATCACTTATAGTACCTACCTCCTCCTAGGGCTTTTGTGAAGATTAAATATTTGTAAAGCTCTTAAAACAGCACCTTGCACAAAGTAAGCACCGTGTGAGTATATATGTTTTCACCCCTGAGCTGTTGTAAACCATTTACTCCTTGTATGATCCTCATAACCAGTCTGTCTTTGTCTCCAATTAGAAAAAGGCAATAATGGTAGGGGGTCATGGGTGGACAGGGGGAGGCAGCATGGGGAAGGGTCCTTGGTACCGGCAGTAACTACCGCATATTAAGTGATGGGTGGTTCAACATATATACATGTTATATCTCGTTTTGTGAATATGAAAACATTGGAAGGGATATGAAGTTCTCAGAAAATCCCATTTATCAGAGAAATTACATTAGTTCCATCTTCTTTTTATTCCCCTTTCTTCCAGAAAGCCTCCTAACTGCCTCCCTTGACCTTAGTTTCATCAGATTTCCGGTACAAAGGACAGATCCCTTTCCCCTTGACTTTCTCTCCCTCTTAATATCACAGGAGGACAAAGAGAAGGAAGATCACGTAGCACATGCTTCCATATGGGTCTTTCTGTAGACCTCTCAGCAAGGTAGCAAATGGATTCATCATCCACTCCCCACGCCCCTCTTGATCAACATGAAATCTCTGCCTGCCTTCCACATCCAACCTTCAAGGAGACAAACTGCCTCCTAAGGAAGCGTTGCTTTTTAATTTATTTAAAATAGTTGAAAATTTCCGTTTAAACTACAAATTTATTTTTGTAAGTATATATGGCGCTTTTCTCGCAGCAGCAAAGTTTTGTTCCCAACCAAAGTATTTCTTCCCGTTCAAAATACTGAGGCAAAACTATAGCATAGAGGAACAGAGCTAAACATTTATAAGTGTCATTGCCTTATAATTTCTAAACATTAGTTAACAAACAAGATTTGCCTTGGAATTCTAACACATCATAGAGGGGATTTTTGTTTTCATTAATGGCATAGAATAGTAGTGAATCTGTACAGCATTCACTAATAATGCCATTTCACAGTTACCTGCCTATGGAATTCAGGAGTTCCCTTTATTATAAGTGTTACTGAACAATGGTTAATGTAGGAATAGAAAGTAATAACAAATCATGAACTCAAGCTTTATTTATTGTTTTATACTCTTATTTTTAAGACTACCAATTTAAGTGAGATGTATGATCTTATAGGTCTACTGATGATGATAGTTCACAAGTGAAGAGAAATTTGAATGTATATACATGTGCATCTAACACCCTCCTCCCGTCTGGAGCCAAGAGAAAAAGACATTGTTTTCTCTCCAAAAGGAGAAACATTCCTTGAATAAATGAAATCCTTTGGGGGGCCCCTGGGTGGCTCAGCCAGATAAGTATGCAACTCTTGATTTTGGCTCAGGTCATGATCCCAGAGTCATAGGATTGAGCTCTGCATTAGGCTTCACACTAAGCCTGCTTTCTCTCTTTCTAATTGCCCTTCTCCCTGATTCATTCTCTGCGAAGGAAGTTAGGAAGTTAGGAAAGAAGATGAAAGAAAGGAGGAAGGGAGAAAGAAATCCTTTAGAAAAACAAGCATAATTAAAAGGATTAAGGAGGAGAAAGGAAGCTAATTGTGGGGTAGACACTCAATAAATGCTTGTTAAGTGAACAATGGAAGGAAGGGATACAGAACAAGAATCCAGTTGTTTAACCATCACCAGAAAAAAAATCTAATTCAAGATATGTTTCTTTCTTTCTTTATCTTTTTTTACTGTTTACATGGATTTTATTTTATTTTCTTAAATAGTTTATTGTCAAGTTAGTTTCCATATAACACCCAGTGCTCATCCCAATAAGTGCCCTCCCCCATGCCCATCACCCCCCTTCCCCTCTCCCCTACCCTCATCAGGTACAAAATCAATGTACAGAAATCGGTTGCATCTTTATACACTAATAATGAAGCAACAGAAAGAGAAATCAAGAAACTGATCTCATTCACAACTGCACAAAAAAACATAAAATACTTATGAATAAACCTAACCGAAGATATAGGAGATCTGTATGATGAAACCTATAGGAAACTTATCCTTCTTTATTTAAAATAGTTTACTTGCTTTTAATTGTGTGTGTGTGTGCTTGTGTATCTCACGTGGAATATGATCAATTTCTAGATCCACTAGATAAATTTAAAAATGAACCACAATACGAAAGCTATAGCATATTTTCTCTCTAATCTCTAAAACTTGTAACATAACAAATTTGCTAAGAAAGGAGTGTTGCTAGCTTAACTTTAGGTAAATTTGAATCATCCTACCAATTGAAAAGAATTAAATGCAGCCTTGAAAGTATCTCATGAAACAACTTAATGTGAATTTGAAAACCTTCACTTTGGCTGCTTCTACTTGAAGCAAACTTTTGTCTGTAAATATATGTATACACACACACATGAGCAAACGGCTTGCAGACTGTTCAAATATTAGTTAATTGGATGAAATCCAATCACAGTATACAAGCCAGATTGAAAATGAGATTTCATCTTGGGATTGGTGATATGAAGACAAGAGCCGCACCTCATTAACACACACAGAATAAACCATCCTGAGATTTGTTTTATCATTATTATTCATCATACAACGTTTGCAAACAGTCTCCTGTGGATGTGTTGGGCTTACATGTATAAATCTGTTCATGGTAATGGGATTTCCACCCACTCAGTGTGGTGACGATTAACCCCACGGTGTTTCCCCTTAACTGCTTCTTTATGTGTTCAGTGGAGGACAGTTTAATCCAAGACTTACTTGCATGGCTATGCCTGCTTATTTAAGCCCCAGAGCTATCCTTGCTTAGCTCCTGAGACCTCGTGAGGGGGGCACCCATTACCAGGTCTCCTCTTCCTGGCATTTAAAGGTAGTTCACCCTGCAGCCCATCATAGAGCTCCTCAAGTTACAAAAATCAATGAGAGTTCACTACACTTACACTGTAAGCACGCTCATGAGCACTTCTAAGTGTAAGGTACGTTCGTGCTTCTGAAAACAGGGCCACTCACATGCACACAATGGTACCAGAAATCTTGTGGGTCAAAATACAGCCCCATCAGCCCACCAGCATATGCACCAATCCCAGCCCGAGTGTCACTTGCTCAGGGCTTTACGAAGATGCCTGCATTTTACCTCCATTAAAACATTCCATCAGCGGCCAACAGACACATGAAACGATGCTCAGCATCGCTCCTCATCAGGGAAATACAAATCAAAACCACACTGAGATACCACCTCACGCCAGTCAGAGTGGCTAATATGAGCACATCAGAGAACTCTAGATGCTGGCGAGGATGTGGAGAAACGGGCACCCTCCTACACTGTTGGTGGGAATGTAAACTGGTACAGCCCCTCTGGAAAACAGTGTGGAGGTTCCTCAGGAAACTAACAATAGAACTCCCCTATGACCCAGCAATAGCACTGCTAGGAATTTACCCAAGGGATACAGAAATGCTGATGCATAGGAGCACATGTACCCCAATGTTCATAGCAGCACTCTCCACAATAGCTAAAACATGGAAAGAGCCTAAGTGTCCATCAACAGATGAATGGATCAAGAAGATGTGGTTTATCTATACCATGGAATACTACATGGCAATGAGAAACAATGAAATCTGGCCATGTGTAGCAACATGGATAGACCTTGAGGGTGTTATGCTGAGCGAAATAAGTCAGGCAGAGAAGGACAAATATCATATGTGTGCACGTGTAGGAGGATTAGGAGGAACTTAACAGAGGACCAAGGGGGAGAAGAAGGGCGGAAACAGTGGGGGAAAGGGAGAGAGGCAAACCATGAGAGACTCTTGAATGCTGACAAAAACTGAGGACTGGTGGATGTGGGGGGGAAGAGGGATGGGCATGGAGGAGGGCACTTGTGGGGATGAGCACTGAGTGTTATGTGGAAACTAATTTGACAATAAACTATTTGTAAAAAAAATAAAATAAATAAAAGCCTCGATTTGAAAAAAAAAAAACATTCCATCAGCTTGTAGGGCTGGTATATAGGTTTGATGACACATTAACTAGGATTCGTTTGAATTTTTGACTTATTAATTAATCCCCTTAGGATGGATTACAATAGAGGAGAAGAAAGGAGACTGATGTGAAGCTTGGGGCATTTCTTGGGCCCTGTGAGTCCCCTGAGGGTGGGACGTTAAGCAGCATAGAAACTAGCATATGAGAGCACCTGGGTGGCTCAGTCGGTTAAGCCTCTGACTTGGGCTCGGGTCAGGATCTCAAGGTTCGGTTCATGAGTTTGAGCCCCACATGGAACTCTCTGCTCTCTCAGCGCAGAGCCTGCTTTGGATCCTTTGTCTCCCTCTCTCCCTGCCCCTCCCCCACTAGTGAACACTCGCCCATGTTCTCTCTCTCTCTCTCTCTCTCAAAAATAAATAAATAAACTTAAACAAACAAACAAACAAAAAGGCCAGTCTGACTGTAGCCGAAGGAAAGAAACTTCCAGGCAAATGTTGCTCATTTCCTAGTCTGCTCATTCTGCCTATAGTTAGACTTAACAGAAATCTTAACTTTTTAATCCACTTAAAAGATATACTTAGAGATGAGTGAGCTGCGCCTGAAACCTTCGGCTGATCCCCAAAGGGCTCCTAGCATTCTGTGCAGAACTGTAATGCTGCAAAATCTTCTGCACCTTGAGCTGCCCTAAACAAGCTACCTTGTTACACATTGTGCCTCAACACAGCATATTTTTCTCAAATGCTACATATTTATCAAGTACACCATGTTCCTGGCACACTCCAGTCTACAATCTCCAACTTAATCTTTAATGTACAAGCCGTGTTATGGATTGGGTTTTGAAATGAACCATATAATAGATTCAATCACCAACATTTTTCTTATTAAGACAAATTAGCAGGGTCTTGATTTCCCCAGAATGCCTGGGTGCTTTACTTTCCAGCGCTATTTTTAATAACACTGTTTAGCCAACCAAAATTTAACCCTTGAGAATCCTTGAGTGCTACAGTCAATTAAGAAACTGTGTGTCACTGATGTTACAGTTCTGCTAAGAATAGTCCGCAGATGTGCTTTTAAGTAAAGAGGGATTTAAAAATAAATGTATTTGACAAGTTGCTGATCAGAAGCCTATATTTACCACAACCAAATTAGAACGGTATTTCACAGAAGTTGAAGTTTATCCTGGAACACTCATGAGGTGTGTTCGGACTTGACCTCAGAAGTCTTTTTCCGTTACTTTAGAAAGATATTTTGTCTCCTTTGGACCACATTTTTTTCTTATGACTCAAAAAGGACTTCTTTTCACATGGCCTTTGGGCCTCTGACCTCCCACATTGACAATTCATTGCCTAGTACAGGTCATCAGAAATAGCCTGGTCCTTAACATTGTTCATATTCCTACCAATGCAGAAGATAAAAGGGAAATTTTTTCTTCCTTAAAGCCAAATAGGTAACTTTACATAGCCCTAAATTAAATATTAAAAAATTTTTTTCGAATAAGATTAAGCCATATACTGTGGCACTTTTAAAGTTGTACACATTCGAATGGGTCAAATACTGCCACTTTACATCGCAGCAGTGATTCCAAATCTCTGCAATGGAGCCAGTTGTTTAAACTCCAGCATGAAACAGGAGGCCTCCTTCAGACAGGAAGTCTGTGCCTCTGGTCCCGCAAGGCCCCTTCTGAGCCTTCAGAACTGCCCGCAGCAGGGGGTATGCATCATCCTTCACAATCACGTGATCAGACAACCAGCCGATCTGAGCCTCCATTTTTTGAGCTCAATCCTGCATCTTGTGTAGAAGATTGCAGGAGAAATAGAAAACTATGGCTAGCAGACTGTATGGGGGGAAATAGTAATAATACACAGTTCGTTACACTATCACATTCAGTTGTGAAGCTATTTATCAAGGCAACCAAGTCAAGCAACTGTTCTCTGTTATACACACACACACACACACACACACACACACACACACACACACGAAATGGCTGGATCCCATACTTCTTTGGCACAGGGCAGAAGTGACCAGCCTGCAGATCGCTTCTCTTCTCGGAGCCCTCATTTCCCCATCTGCAAAACACAGGTGTTGGACTTGCTTAACATTATGGCCTGTCCAAGCTTTAGGAGCTGATTAGTCTAGAGACCATTGAAGGTCTGGCTGCTGCGACATCTGAGCCGAGGGTCCGTGCTCTGTGAGAGGGTTGTCCAATACATATGTCTGTGCTCAGCATTTTTCATTCATTTCATTGTTATTTCCACCATATATAGCTTTCTAAACAAGGGAAATAAATCTAGAATACACAAGTTATGGAATTGTTATTTCTGCTTAGAATTCGACACAGATTGAAAATCAAACATAGGTACTTCATAGTAAAAAAATTTTTGTAAAGGGAGTTAGTTATGCATAAAGATATTGATAGCAACATTCTGATATCCAACCTCAATCAAGAATTGAGTTTAGAAAGAAGCTTACCCAATTTGCTTTATTAAGGAAGGAGGTCTAGCCCAATTCAGATTTAGAAATTTACAAATGATTTTTTAATCAGGGTTCAGGAATAATACAGTCAGTTGTCTAGAGATTCTGTTCTAATCTCAAAGGTTTATAACATGAGTCCAAAGCTTCCTTTATTGTAATGAGGTTCCCAGTCACCTACAGGGTCAACATTAGGGCCTTGTAAAGAAAGCCCACTAGTTCCCCCAAATTATATGGATCTGAGAGTGTGAATGAGATGAGGAGAGGAACACTTGTTGAGTGTGTACTGTGTGACATGGACAATGCTAGTTACTATACATACATTTTTTAAAATTTATTGGAAGGTGGTATTTCATACTGGTAAAGATATGGGCTCTGAAATCAACTGTCTGAGTCAAAGCCATCTATACTATTCAATAACAGTAAAATATAGGCATGTTAGTTAATCTGAATATGCTTCAGCTTCCTCATCCGTAGAATGGGAATTTTAAATGATCTCTGCTTCTTAAGATAATTGGGAGGATTAAATAAGATCATGTGATATACTTCGATATACGAAATATGAAGAACCATGAGATCCCCTTTCCAGAAGCTAGGGAAGGGCAGAAATGTGATAAATGGAGTAAAACGGAAAAGGCCCTGAGTGTTATCCTAAGAGAAGCTATGATAGCTGGAGCAGATGAAGAGCAAGAGAGGTTGGCCCCAGAGCAACTCAGTGCTGGGACACTGAGGGCACATCACTGGAGGAAAAAGTTAACTTAAGTCTGAACTCAATTCAAGGGGGAACACCTAAAGCAATCCACCAAAATAGCTTTTCATGTTCCGTGAGCAGTGACTCAGAACAGCCTTCTTCCTGGCGTAAAGGTGAATAAAATATGGAAATAGGAAGCAAAACACAAGAAAGGATAAAAAAAGACAAGAGCTTCTAAAAGAAGATGCCAAGAAATGAGCCTGCCCAAATCAATTTAAAGAAGGGATCAGTGGTCTTCCATGCCAGGGAACATGACCTACAATACAGCTAATAAAAACTCTCTGGTAGAAAATCTCATAAAATGTTGGATGAAATGTATTTTAAAATATTGAGGCAGAGCTGAGCTGACAAGAATATAAGAACAAGAGAGGCTCCAAACAACAGGAAAGCCTGATCTGGAGCAGTGACTATAAAACTCGTTTTCACTCTGAGAGCATCTGTTACTCCCTCAGGGCAAAGAACCTGAATTTTAATGAGTCTACGTAGTGAAGAGGGCCAATCAGAGATCCTCACATAAAGCCAGAACCCCAAAGTGTGAGAAAACCAGAGCAGAAAGCGGGTACGAAATATAGGATATGATCTACATCGAGGAATTTGTGTGGCTTCATCTAGACTCTGAGCAGAGAAGCAAGTTGACTAGCATATTTGCTATGAGAACTTCCAACCACCAGCTCAATATGACATGGACATGGGTCTTAAATTCACATTACCTGTGGGACCTGAGAATCCTCAAACTAAAAATTTAATTGAAAGTTCCATGGATTGATTTTGTCCTCTAAGCCTTTGTCAAAAGGAAAACACAAATGCACTTTATATCCAGGCCTCAAATAATGCCCACAGGACATGAGGTCCCTCCTAGCCAAAATTCCCTAAACACACAAGAAAATAAGCCACCATGAGTGAGAGTCAGAGATTTCAGGAACAGATCTGCTAAGTCAGCAGTTAATGGAATTAATAGAACCAAAATGTAAAATAAGGATTTTCGACATTTTCAAAAAATGGAAGCATGGTACAGAAATAAGAGACAATCAGGCAAAGTAGGATCAAATAGAATGCCCAAAATGTTGAAAAATTAAAATTGAAATTTCAATGGATGGATTAAATAGTAGATTACATACACCCAAGGGAATAATTGGTAAAGTAGAAGAGGAATCTGAAAAATGCAGCACAAGGAGACAAAGACATAGAAAATATATTTTAGATGTTAAAGTGCATAGAAGATAGAGTAAAAATGGGTTACCATATACCTAATTGTAGTTTTAAAACAATAAACTAAAGGAAATTAGGGATAGGCAATACTGGAAGAGATAATGGCTGAGAATTTTCCAGAATTGATCAGATATGCCTATCTTCATATTCAAGAAGTCTAACAATAAGTCTTGAGCAGAATAAACAACATAGTGAAGCTCCAGGACACCAAAGAAATAGATATAAATAGTGGAATGTAAGGAGCCATGAGGCAGGGGTAAGGAAAACAAAGACAGATTATTTACAAAGAAATCAGTTTTAAGACAACTGGGCTCTCAAGAACAGAAAGGGAAGCCTGACAATGTTAGAATATCTCCAGAGTGGAGAGCGAAAAAGCTGTCAACCTAGAAATGTTTATCTAGTGAAAATATGTTTTAATACAAAGGCTAAAAAAAGACATTTTTTATAACAAAAGAGAAGTTTTAATATCAACACAACTAAAGGAAGTTATAAAATAGAACAAGAATGATTCCATAAAGAAAATGTAAGATGCACAAAGGAATGGTGAAAAAAGAGATGACTAACCAAATAGTGTTGGTATTAAATAGTAAAAAATAATGTCTTCTTTAGGGGATTTCAGATTTTGAGATAGAAATAAAATCCTGAAAAAAATAACAGCATATAAATCTGTACAAGGTGATCAGGCTTAAAAAATATGATGGTCTGGGGGGCGCCTGGGGGACTTAGTCGGTTAAGCGTCCGACTTTCGCTTAGGTCATGACCTCGCGGTTCGTGGGTCCGAGCCCCACGTCGGGCTCTGTGCTGACTGCCAGCTCAAAGCCTGGAGCCTGTTTCAGTCTGTGACTCCCTCTCTCTCTGACCCTCCCCTGCTCACGCTGTCTCTCTCTCTCTCTCCTAGAAATAAATAAAAATATTTTTAAAAAAAAATGATGGTCTGGGAATTATTTGAAAGGAAGGCAAAGATTCTGATTTAAACTTCAAGTTAAATATGCATGTTAAGACTCCTCAGGCAACCTCTAAAAAGAATATAAATAGAGTATATAACATCCAAACTAATAGTAAGAAAAATAGAGTGAGGGGGAGATATTAATCAATCAGAATGATATAAGAAAGGCAGAAAATGAAAGAGACAAAGTGTAGAGCAAAAAATAAAGCATAAATTATATGGTAGGGAAAAATATAAATATATTGAAAATAGCAATGATTGTAAATGGATGATTTAATCACCTGTTAAAACACAAGAATTTTCAGATTATTTTACAAAAACAACACTCCTAAAATTTAAGCACTCAAAAAGATTAAAGGGTAAAAATATGATAAAATTATATATACAGATAGCTGGTGCAATCATTCAATTATCAGGAAAAAATAGAAGCTTTAAGTAAAACACATAGCAATAGAATGTAATTACACTTAAAAAATAAATAAATCACCAGGAAACCTGAATAGTTTATAAACTTTAGGGATCTAATAATGTGCCAAAAAAATATAAGAGGAAAGATTTTCAGAAATATAAAAAGACATTGACAAATCCATCATCAAAACAGATTTTAACACAGCTCTCAGGAAATAATAGATGAAGTAGACAAAAATGAGGAAATACGTAGAATATTTGAAAAGCATTTTAAGCTTGAGCTAATAATGGACATATATGAAGCATTACACTCAACTAAAGGATACACCCTTTTAGAGTATACATGAATCATTTATGAAAATTGACCAATTTCTGACCATAAATCAGGTCTCTATATATTTCAGAGTTGGTTTTACACAGATAACATTTCTCTGACTACAAAATGATATAATTTTGTAGAAAATATAACTTAATAAGTATCAGTTTAAAGGTTTATATCTGAAAAAAACTAAATCAAACCAAAAACAACCATGAGTCAATAGTGTGAACTATAATGGAAACTGGAAAATAATTTGAGTGCAACAATAATAACACATTGTATATTACTGTGAGATATATCTAAGGCAATGTGTAGAAAGAAATACTAAATTTTAGAAGTGTATATTAGAAAAAGAAGAAAGACTCAAAATTAATGAATTAAGCCTCCAAAGAAGGACGTTAAAAAAAATGAATAAGCCCAAGGACATTAGAAAAAGATGAGATTATAAACATTAGAACAGAAATAAATAAAATAAAAAGATACCTGAGAGAATATTAACAAAGAAAACATTATTTCTTTAAAAATAATAATTAATTGGCAGACACCTAAATACTGATCAAAAATGAAAGAGGAACACACAAATTTTTAAAAGGAATGTAAAGGGTTATCAATATTTATGCTGAAGAGAAGGATATTGTGAATAACTTTATGCCTAAAAATTTGAAAACTTGATTAAAATGACAATGTTCTAAAAGTATCAGTTAACTGATTCAAAGATGAATAGATACCACTTTGCCCACACTAGGATGGCTAAATACAAAACCAAAAACCATAAAACAAAAGATAAAAAAGAACAGAGAATAACAAGTGTTTACAAGGATGTAGGTAAATTGAAACCTTTGCACATTAATGACAGGAATGTAAAAATGATGCAGTCACTTTGGAAAGCAGTTTTGCAGTTCCTCAAAAAGTTAAACAAAGAGGCATACCATGACACAACAATTCCTAGGTATATATCCAAGAGAATTGAAAATATACATCTACTCAAAAACATGTACATTAATATTCATAGCAACATTTTTCATAATAGACAAAAAAGGGAGGGAACATAGGTGTCCATGGGTTAATGAGTAGAAAAACCAAATGTGGTTTATTTTTTACAATGGAGTATTATTCCGCCTTAGAAAGGAATGAAGTGCTGATACATTCTACAACATGGTTGAACCTTGAAAACACCTGCTAAGTGAAAGCTACCAAAAGGTTACACATTATATGATTCCATTCATATGAAATTTCCAAAGGAGATAGACAGTGATTATCATGGACTGGAGCGAGGGGAGAATAGGAGTAAACGCTAATGGGAACAGTGTTTCTTTGAGGGACGATGAAAATCTTCTCGAATTAGATGGTAGGGATGGTTGCACAAGACTGAACTATACTTTAAAAGTCTATTGATTGAACTATATTTTAAAAGGTGAATTTTATGACATGTGAATTATATCTCAGTGAATAAGGGGGCTTGAAAGTCTGAATGTTCCCATGCCCACTAAATAGATTAAATGGTAGAGTCAAATTTTCTACAAAGTCAACATCGGGCTAATTTGGTTTCATAAGTGAATTCTATTATCTTTAAAAAACTCTTTAAAGGTGAGAAAGTGAACGCCACACAATTTATTTGATCATACTTGTTTAACATGTATCCATAAAACAGCGAAGAGATTGTGAGAAACAAAAATTATAGAACTTGCTTTTTCTTGAACATAGACACAGAGATCACAAACAAATATTAGTAAACTGAATCCAACAATGTATAATAAGATAACTCTCTAGGGTCAAGGATTAGTATCAAGTTAACACATTAGAAAATATGTTATTGTAATATATCACATTAACAGATATCAGATTAACAGAAAGACAAATATCTCAACAGATGCAGAAAAACTGCTGATAAAATTCACAATTAGTAGTGATGAGAAGAAAAAATTTCCCCACCAAAGTTCATGTTCAATGATTAAATGTTATTTTTAATTCCATAAGAAAAATAGACATAGGATTGAGAAATGAAAACAAGCACTGTGTATAGATTTATGATCTGTACATTTAATAAAAACACAAAAAATATATGGGCCAATTATTAGTTATTCATAGTCCAATAAAATTGATGAATATGAAAGTAACATGCAAAATTCAATTATATTTCCCTCCGGCAACAATAGTTAGAAAATGAAGTTCTCAAAAAGAGATTATATATTTAAGGCAGGAAAAAAAATCACAAAAAGAGAGTTATAATATATGTTAGAATTAAGAATCTGACTTCAGACACATTGAAAGACTTAGAAATCCATGTGGAAAGATTTGGTAACATAGAGATGTTATCCTCATACAATATATAGATATAATGTAAATCCGATAATACTTCCTCCTTGGTTTTGTTTATATACAAGCTAACTCTAGAATTTATACAGAAAAACAAAGTCTTGATAATAGTCAAAATATGACCAGACATGAAGGCTGAGAGAAAATTCTAGGAACTAAAATTGCAAAGCAATGCTGCAGGTTTCAATAAATAGATTAGTGAAAGAAAATAGCCCAGAAATGGACATATGCATATATGCATACCTGATATATGTCAGACTGTTCTTCATAACACTGGTAAAGGAAGGACTCTTTCTGATTTAGGAATTAAGTATACATATAAAAAATTAAAATGAACTTGTGCTTCATAACATAAAAGCAATTCAGGATGAATAAAAAAATAAAATATGAAAGGCAAAATTTTAAAAGCTTAAGAAGAAAATATAGGAGAAAACCTTCGTGGACTAAAGGTATGGATGAATTTCGCATAAAGATGCAGAAAATGGAAACCATAAAGAAAACATTGCATAAATTCAACTACATTAAAATGAATAACTTCTGTTCCATGCAAAGACCTCACAAAAAAGAATAAGACACGTAGAGAAGTGGTAAATGTTTGCAAGATATATAATTGACAAAGGATTAGTAGCCCAAATATATAAAGAATTTCTATAAATCAGTAAAATAGATGAACTATTTGATCATTTCACAGAAGAGAAGATACAAATTACTAATAAACTTTGCAAAAGAATGCTCACATATTTTAAAAATCACTAAACTACACATTAAAACCATATTCATCAAATTGACAAAAGTTTAAAAGTTACACAGTATCAAGTGTTGGTGAGTATGTAGAGTCATGGGAACTTTCATCCACTGCAAATGGGAATGTACATCATACTTTGGAAAACGAAAGTTTTGGCATTACTTAGTCAAATTTAATAGGTGCACCTGTGTAGCTCAGTGGTCTCTTGATTTTGCCTCAGGTCATGATGTCACAATTTGTGAGATCAAACACCCATCAGAGTCTGCTTAGGATTCTCTCTCTCCCTCTCTCTCTTTCTGTCTCTCCCCCGCTCATACATGACAGACCCTTTCTGTATGTCTGTCTGTCTCTCTCTCAAAATAAACATTGAAAAAAAAAGAGTTTAATATACACCTAGTCTGATGACTCAGGAATTCTACTACTATACATTTACACTACAGAAATTCTTGCACACGTATCAGGAGATAAGTACAAGATTATTCATAGCAGCAGAGTCAATAACTATGGCAAGTAACCTAAATGCCCCTTAATTGTAAAGACAAAAACTAAAAGTTGTAATATAATTATATCATTTTTATTATATAATTGCCATGAAAATGAATTAATAAACCACAGCTATATTAATATAGTTTTTAAAAACATAGCATCAAGTGGAATGGGAGAAGCAAATCACAGAAGGGCCCTAAACTCTGATTATTTTTCATACATTTAATTTTACATAAAGTGATTATATATAAAAGGCCCCCATTAATATGAGACTCCTACTGAACTAAAGAAGGCTTACTAAATATTTCTTCCCTCAAAGGAAAAGGCCTAGAAATCATGGATTCAACTTTCTGGCCTGAAATTATGTCTTCTAGGGTATATTTTTGGACCACGAACCGAAAGGGCACATGCCGGCTGAGGAGGAAGATTTGAATGGGATGCCTTCTCAAGTAACCTGTTGATTAAGCAAGATTGTCCCCAGTCAAGTCAGAAAGAATGATCTGCCCCTCTCCCAACACACCAAAACCAATTTAGAGAGTAATTGTTAATCCCAGGGAGGGTAGCAAAAACATTATTCCTGGTGTTTTTATTCATGTGGTTTGCTATTCTGTATCTGTCCTGCAAACCACACAAGCCCAAGTGCTTGAACAGAAAAGGCCCCAACTGCATGTGAAAATCTTTCTGAGAAAATTCTCCTTGAGCTGTCTGGGGCTTTGAACCATTTCTGTCTGAGAGTTGACTAATCCCAGTGAGCCAAGGGCAGATTACTGTCCTCAACCTTCAGCTTTTGAGTTTCTGTACTTTACTCTACTGTCTGTCTACACCCCCATGCCTGGCTCAGCCTTCACCCCAAATCTACAGCTTTACCCTTGGGAATGTACAGGATAGCTGGCCTGAAGGTCCAGCTTGCCATGACACGGAGATGCCTGGCGGGGGGCTTACTAATCTTGGGGCTCATGTCTACATGCTACAAGGTTTGTGGAGCCCAACATAGGCAGACTCAGCAGTTCCTCCAAAATTTTGGCACTGGGAGAATCATCCAAGATCTAGACTGAAATGGCCGGCTCTGACTCACCAATTCCGGCAGGAGATCAGTAGTAATTCCACTGGGATGGTCTTGCCCAGTAAAGCTGTGGGATAGTGGCTTGGCATAATCACCATCAAATACCTATTCAGTGACAACCAAGCCATTTGTCGGGCAGTACCTTCTGGAAGGGGATTCCTCTCCCTTCTGGCTTCCTTTAACTATCTTAGTAAATGACCATCTGCTTGGATCAATCAACACCTACAACGTGCAGGACAGAGAGCCTCTGAAAAGCAGACCCTTACAGAAGAGTATACTTTATTCCCCATTTATATTTTTGTTGTCAAAAACCTGAATTCCTCTTTTGTGAAAAATTGGAGAGGAAAAAATCTAATTTCCATTAACCTCAGAGAAAACCTTTAGTCTTTCACCCATTTTTTTGAAATGATGGTATCCTAGCTGGTTGAGGGAAAAAAATAAAGTAATGGTTAAAGCAGGGAATAAAGTCCCTAATGAGAAAAATTCACAGATAGAGACCTAAAGGGACCATCTATCTGGACAAGAGCTGCAATGATTGGCCAGTTATGAGACAATCAAAGCTAAATCTGGAAATGTGCTAACAGTTGAGGCCATAGAGCAAAGAAGAATATTAGAAACCACTTTATGTGGCAAGCATGGAAAGAGATATGACTTAAGCCACAGACACAGTGAACACCAAATCTGTGCATCAGGCCAAGATTGAAATCATAGAATACAGACCATGCACTCTTACCCCCAGGGCTCTGGTTATGGGCTGAGAGGGGAGGAAGTGAAAACAGAAAGTGAAGTAGAATTATTAAAGAAGGTTGGCCAAGAAAGAAAGGAAAGAACAAGACTCCACTTGACAAGGTTTTTGATAGGCTATTTTAACTGCTATGTTAGTATCCTTACCTACCATTATTATTCTTCTTTCATTGAGAGTTTGTTGGGTGCCATGAAATGGCCCCTGCCCTCCACTATCTAAAAGACAACCTCATAGGTCTCTCTTCCCAGAAAAGAGACTGTTTGTCAACAGCATTTTGCAGATCACAATAAAATCCAGGCAAGATACGTGTTTCGCCTTGGGATTTCTTCTTACCTGTAGACTTTTAAGAGACAGACAAACCCTCCTTACATTTCCATGTGTGTTTTCTCTTTAGCAAATGAATTGAGAGTTGGAGACCAGGGAATTTAAGACTTCCTTAATTCCACTTTGATGCTTGGCTTATTAAATTATCCGTTTTGAAGGAGAGTCACATTAACCCCTCAGAGCGAATGGCTCCCGTCTGTCAAACACTCTTGGTAGGATATCAGTCAGCAAGTGAATGACACTAAGCTGTCACTCTCACTCCTGAGACTGAGTCAGCCCTGGGTACAAAGCACGATGCCTGTCAATTTTGCTAAAAAGAACAGTAAAAGTAGGAAAAGCCAAGCCTGTACGATTTTGCAATTCCTTTCTTCTTTCAGTGTATTTTTAGGCTGGCAGACATCAGTTTTCTTTTCTATGCTTTATACATTTCTATTCATAAGCCTAGCATTACCAGACAATTTATTAAACCTCATTTTATTCATATAAATCGTCGCTGCTCTGGAAACGAGTGACTCAATAAAGGGCTCATGTTCCCATACACCTGGACTTCTCGCCAGAGCACAAGATGCACTGTGTGCAATTACACGAAAACCATTTTGTGCAGCATAAAATTTCATCTTGAAAATGGAAACATTTCTTTTGCAAGTCATCGATTGAAGGGATCATGGCAATCGAAATGAATCCAGGCAAACCCACGCTACTGAAATGTGATTCATTAAATTGAAATCTGCTCATCTGTGTGATGTCTAGCTCATAAGTCAGGTGCTTTTAATCACTGGAAAGATTGTGGTTTGGAGAGTAGGTTCCAGAAGGGGTTTGGTAACTGGTATATTTAACTTATTTACTTATTTTCATTAAGAGTCTGCTCTTTAATAAGATGATTGTAATTTCTGGTTGTCTGGTTTCTTGCCAGCATTTATTTTCATCACCATAAAGATCTTCCATATGGCCTACACAACAACCTCAACTGAAATGCAATGTGGCCAACCTAGTTCTCTGGAGTCTTGCTTCATGTGTTAGGGATGAGGGATGAGGCCAGATATGCATGCTATGTCTTGCTCATAACGTTATAAAGAGCCATGGTGAACCAGCCATGTACACAGATCAGGAAATCAGAGAGGGACAATGTAAGGATGTGCAACCACCTGTGGCTCTGTGATCAAGGGCCTTACAGACCCAAAACAATTCTTTGCATTGGACTCTTCTAGTAACTCTAAAATCCAACGTAATGACTTGTCTAATACATGAGTAATAAATAACTTGAACTTCCAGCCACAGTAGTGTTAAGAGCTCAGCCAACGCTCTCAGGGGAAAAACATGCATAAAGCTAGAAAAATTATGAAAACAATGTTTTAGGACTCTGCAAATTAACTAAAGGCAGACAACAAGCTGATATTTATTTATTCTTGAAAATTTTGTAGTGCTCCAGGTAAGGGCAGCGGGAGTCTGTGACCTTCGCAGAGAGATCAGCAGTTTTATCAGCCTGAACTTGGACATGGACCATCAGCTTTGGTGCCAGATCTGGGTGAGGGTGGGTGGGTAGAAATTCCCTAGTTTTGTCCACTACAGATGGCAAACTCAGTGGGAGACAAAAGAGGAAACCTGTAGCTTTTATAGGCAGAGGATGCAATCCTAGTTGGGACAAGTGACAAACCAATGAGAAATTAAAAAGGGAAAACTTGGATGTGAGAGACCCATGGAAAGATTAGATCCAAACATTCCTGGGCTACTGAGATCCAGTGTACATATGCAGTGAAGACTGGAAAGACCCTGGTGGGAAGTTCAAGTTAAGGCAGAGCTTGGAATGGTAGAATTCTCAATGTGCTTCCTGACCCACACACACATTGGTTAGCAGAAGGTAAAGCCTTATGATCTCTAAGTGTTTTTTCCAGTTTTACTAAAAAATGATTGATGCATAGTTCTGTATACAATTTAAGGGGTCCAGCATGATAGTGAGATTTACATATATTTGTGAAGTGATTATCACAATATGTTCGGCTAATATCCATCATCTCCTAAGGGTACAACATAGAGAAAAGAAGAAAAGAAAAAAAGAAAATATTCTACTTGTGATGAGAAGATTTAGGATTTACTCTCTAACAATGTTGTTATAGATCACACTATAGTGTTAGCTGTAGTCATTGTGTTGTACATTATACCCCTAGTACTCATTATATTCTAACAGGAAACTTATTTAAGTTTATTTATTTTGAAAGGGAGAGAGAGGAAGCAGGAGAGGGGCAGAGAGAGACTGGAAGAGAGAGAATTCCAAGCAGTCTCCACACTGTCAGCACAGAGCTCACACAGGGCTCAGTCTCACGAACCGTGAGATCATGACCTTGGCTGAAATTAAGAGTTGGAGGCCTAACCAACTGAACCACCCAGGCACCGCTCAGAAATTTGTACGTTTTGACTACCTTCCTCCAATTACCCTGCTCTCAGCCCCAACCTCTGGTAGCCACGTGTCTGATCTCCTTTCCTGTGAGTTGGAGGGAGAGTTGTTTGTTTGTTTGTTTGTGAGATTCCACATATAAGTGAAATCATACCACATTTGCCTTTCTCTGTCTGACTTGATAAGCCAAGACTGACAAAGAAAAAAGAAGACAGAAATTACCAAACTCAGAAGGAATAAAGGTACAGATCATACCAGAGATTCTAAGGAAATATTATGAACAACTTTATGATTAAAAAAATTAGACAACTTAGATGAAATGGCAAAATTCCTTAAAAGGCACAATTTAACCAATCTCTGTCATGAAGAAATAGAAAATCTGAATAGATCGAGTATATTAGTTTTCTATTGCTATGTAATAAATTACTACAAAATTGGCATCTTAAAGTGATATCCATTTATTATGTCAGTTCTGTGGGTCAAGAGTCTGGGTACAGTTAGCGGTATTTCCTGCTCAGCATCTCACAAGGCTGCAGTCAACATGGCAGCAGGGCTGGTTTTCGTCTGGAGGCTTGACTAGGGAAAGATGACATCTGAGCTCAGTAGAGTTGTTGGCAGAATTCATTTCCTTCCTATAGTATGCCTGAAGGCTCATTTCTTGTGAGCAGTCAGCTGGAAATTGCCCTTAAGTCCTAGAAGCAGTGTGAAGTCTCCCGCCATGTGGTCCTCTCCCACAACATCCAGCTTAATTTTTTTTTAATGTTTATTTATGTTTGGGGGGGGTCAGCAGAGAGGGGGGAGGGGGACAGAGGATCTGAAGCAGGCTCCATGTCGACAGCAGAGAGCCTGATGTGGGGCTCAAACACACTAACGACAAGTTCATGACCTGAGCCGAAGTTGGGAACTTCACCGACTGAGCCACCCGGGTGTCCCACCAGCCTACTTCTTTAAGACCAGCAACTGAATCTCTCCTCGGTAAGGACCCACTTCCTCTTTCAAGGGCTTTTCCCTGATTATTTCATGTTTATCCTTTTAAAGCCGTTAACCAACTGATTTGAGACCTTAATTATGTCTCCAAAATCCCTTTGCCCTTGTTCTTGTTATAACACAACCAAGCCACAGGAGTAACATCCTGTTAGATTCACAAACTCCCCCTCTCCCAAGGGCATGTGTATCTTGAAGCAGAAATCTTTGGAGCATTTTCTAATGCTTCCTACTACTTCAAATAAAGTCATTGAGTTAGTATTTTAAAGTCTTCCCACATTTAAAGGGACAGGTTCCTGATAGATCCCTTGTTGATGATCGAGAAAGAAATACTACCAATGCTACACAAATTCTTTCAAAAAACTCCAGGCAGGGGGGACACTCAGAATTCATTTTTATCAAGTCAGTATTATTCTAATATTAAGATCGACAAAAATATCACAAGAAAAGTACAGAATATGTCACATGAACATAAACACAAACCCCTTAACAAAATATTAACTAAAGTATGGACAATGATTAAGTGAGGATCCTTTTAGGAAAGGAAGACTAACCACATAATCATTTCAATTATGTGGAAAAAGTCTTTCGTTCATATCCAATACTCAATCCAGATAAAGTTGCTGTACTTGGGTTAACAGTATTGTACCTGCACTGATTTTCTGGCTTTGACAATGCCCTACGGTGGTATAAAATGTTATAATTGAACAAAATTTGATGTAGGGTGAGTAAGGACTCTCTCACTGTTTTTGCTATTTCCCAAAATAAAAAGTTATTTTTAAATTTTTTTTAAATTTTTTAATGTTTTTTATTTATTTCTAGGAGAGAGAGAGAGACAGCATGAGCAGGGGAGGGTCAGAGAGAGAGGGAGCCACAGACTGAAACAGGCTCCAGGCTCCGAGCTGGCAGTCGGCACAGAGCCCGACGCGGGGCTCGAACCCACGAACCGCGAGATCATGACCTAAGCGAAAGTCGGAAGCTCAACCGACTAAGCCACCCAGGCGCCCCTAAAAAGTTATTTTTAAAAATCTAGCACTGGTCACAATAAAAACTGTTAAGCAACTAGGAATAGTTCTCCATCCGATAAGTGTATATATAAAAACACCATAACTGATACTTAATGGTGAAAATTTCAATACTTTTCACCTAAGATCAGGAGCAAGACAAAGATGTCGACTCTTGGATGTCCATTTCTATTCAACATTGTACTAGCCAACACAATCAGGCAAGAAAAATAAATTAAGAGTATAGAGATTGGAAAGAAAAATTAAAACTATTCATTCACAGATGACATGATCTATATATAGAAAATTCTTTAAAATCTACCAAAAATATCTATTTAAACTGGTAAACGAATTTAGCAAGGTGACAGGATGCAAGATCCATCTACAAAAGTAAGTTGTATGAAATCTCTGTACCTTCCACTCAGATCTTTCCGTAAACCTAAGACTGCTCTAAAAAATAAAATTGATTAAAAAAGAATCAATTGTATTTCTAACTACAAGTGGCCAACAATTTCAAAATGATATTAAGAAAACTATTCTATTTATAGTTAGATTGAAAAATAAAATATTTAGGATTAAATTTAACAAAAGAAGCAAGATACATACACTGAAAGCTACAAGACATTCTGGAGAGAAACTTAAAGATGTAAATGAGAAAAGACAGCTCATTGTTGAATTAGAAGACATCGTTGTTAATATAGCAGTTCTCCCCCAGATTCTGTATGTGTAGCTTCGACTCGGTTCCTATCAGAATTCCACCAGGCGTTTTTCAGAGATATTGACAAGATGATCCTAAGACCTATATGGCAATATAAGACTTAGAATAGTCTTTATTATTTTTAATAAAGAAATACAAATTTGTTGAATGTGCATTAAGTTATTTTAAAACCAATCATCAAGGTATACTAATCTAGGGGCGCCTGGGTGGCTCTGTCAGTTAAGTCTCCGACTTCAGCTCGGGTCATGATCTCTCAGCTTGTGGGTTTGAACCCCGCGTCGGGCTCTGTGCTGACAACTCAGAACCTGGAGCCTGTCTCGGATTCTGTGTCTCCCTCTCTCTCTGCCACTCACCCACTCACACTCTGTCTCTCAAAAATAAATAAACATTAAAAAAATTTATTAAAAAGGTATACTAATCTAGAGAGTATAATAATATTGAGGTGAGGACAGACATATGGATCAAGGTAGTAATAGAACAAATAGAGTCCATGGTCAACTGAGTCTTAACAAAGAGACCAAGACAATCTAATGGGGAAAGGAGAGTTATTTTTGTAAATGATACTAAAACAACTGGATATTCATTAGGGAAAAAAAAATAAACATAGATCCTTGGCTGACATTAGACACAAAAACTAGTTCAAAGCAGAGAATAGACCTAATTATATGTGCTAACAGTATAAAACTTCCAGAAGAAAATCTTCCTGACCTTGGTTTAGGCAAAAATTTATTCAGTGTGGGGGACATCAAAAGCCTGACCCATAAAAGAAGAAATTTCTGGAAAGTGGGTTTTATAAAAAATAAAAATAAAAATTTTGCCCTTCCAAAATAACTTCAGGAAAATGAAAAGAGAAGTATAGGCCGAAATAAAGTATTTGTAAATGATGTATCCGATAAGAACTTGTATCTGGAATATATAAATAACTTACAACTTATACAAACGATCCAATTTTTAAAAAAATATTTTTATTTATTTCTAGGAGAGAGAGAGAGAGAGAGAGACAGCGTGAGCAGGGGAGGGTCAGAGAGAGAGAGAGAGACACAGACTCTGAAATAGGATCCAGGCTCTGAGCTGGCAGTCAGCACAGAGCCCGATGCGGGGCTCGACCCACGAACCGTGAGATCATGACCTAAGCGAAAGTCGGACGCTTAACCGACTAAGCCACCCAGGCGCCCCACAATCCAATTTTTTTTTAATGGGCAAATGATTTGAATAGACATTTCATCCAAAAAAAAAAAAGTGTATGAAGGACTAATGGGTACCTGAAAATATCCTCAACATCCTTAATAGTTAGGGAAATGCAAATTAAAACCACATGCCAGTAGAAGGGCAATAAAAAAAAAATTAAAAAAAAAAGGACCAGGAATTCCAAGTGTTGGCATGAATGTGAAGAAACTGGAAACCTTTTACGTTGTTAGTGGTGATGTAAAATGGTACAGTCACTTTGGAAAACAGTTTGGTGGTTTCTTGCAAAGTTGAATATATGTTTAACATATGGCCGAGCAATTCCATTCCCAGGTATCTTCCCAAGAGAAATGAAAATACATGTCCACACAAAGACTTGTCCACTAATGGCATTATTTATAATAGTTAAACACCAGGAAATGCAAAAGTCTACCAACCAGTGAATGCATCAACAAGATACAACATATTGATATTGAATACTATTTAGCAATACAAAAGGAATAACGACTGAAAGATACAAATGAACAATATGGATGAACCTCAAAAATATTGCAAATAAAAGAAGCCACGCACAAAAACTATCTGTAGTTCCAACTATATGAAAATTCTAGAGAACACAAAACCATAGAAACAGAGAGCAGATCAGTCTGCTCTACAGATTAGCCTGAGGCTTAGAGCAGGAGTGAGGACAAGCTGCAATTAGGCACAAGGGAATATTCAGGGGTGAAAGAATGTTCTTAAATTGGGTAATGGTAACAATTACACAAGTGTATCAATTCACTCAAAGTCATTGAACTGTACATTTAAAGTGAATGGACATTAACGATAGTACATTATACATTAATCAGGCTGTTTTAAAAACCAGGGGCGCCTGGGTGGCTTAGTCGGTTGAGCGTCCGACTTTTGCTTAGGTCATGATCTTGCGGTTCATGGGTTCGAGCCCCACATCAGGCTCTGTGCTGACTGTCAGCTCAGAGCCTGGAGCCTGTTTCAGTCTGTGACTCCCTCTCTCTCTGACCCTCTCCTGCTCACGCTGTCTCTCTCTCTCTCTCTCTATCTCCTAGAAATAAATAAAACATTAAAAAAAAAACCAATAGATATTCGTCAAAGAAAATGAAAATGGAAAATAAATTTCTTGACCCACACTCTTACTGTTCATATAATCAGTTACCACTGTGGTTTTTATTCTTCCATGTAGTTATGACATACCAGAATGTGTTTCATCGATTCACTACCATTGGACTTTTAGCTTATTTCTAGTCTTCCACCAATAAATAATGCTAAAATAAACATATATTTTGTTTGAGCATCTGATTATTACCTCTGGATAAATTCCCAAGGTTAGACTTAGTTACGCAATGTATGTGTTATTTTTCTACTGTTGTGGAACAAATTACCATGAACTTCCCAGGTTCAAACAACATACCTTTATTACTTCATAGATTCTATGGGTCAGGAATCTGGCAGGACTTAGCTGGATTCTCTTCCTGGCATCTCACCAGGCTGCATTCAAGGTGTCAGCCAAGACCACAGTCTCATCTGGGGCTCAGGGTTCTTTCCAAGCTTCGTGCTGTTGATGGAATTCAGTTTCTGGTGGATCAAGGTCTGTTCCTCAGCTCCGAGAGACCACCGGCCATTCTCTACCATGTGGCCAACTTCCCAGCATGATACTCTGGCTTCTGGAAGTCCATCCAACAGAAGGGCATCTGCTGACACTTCTTGTCATGCACCTCTAGACTCTTTCTTAAAAGGCTCACCTGATGGGGAGCCTGGGTGGCTTAGTCGGTTGAGCGTCCGACTTTCGCTTAGGTCATGATCTCGCAGTTCGTGGGTTCGAGCCCCGCGTCGGGCTCTGTGCTGACTGCCAGCTCAGAGCCTGGAGCCTGTTTCAGTCTGTGACTCCCCTCTCTCTGACCCTCCCTGCTCACGCTGTCTCTCTCTCCTAGAAATAAATAAAACATTAAAAAAAATTAAAAAAAAAAAAGGCTCACCTGATTAGGCCAGGCCCACTGAAGATAACCACTCATTTAGGTAACTCAAAGTCAAGTGATTGGCACCCTTCATTAGCTCTGCAAAATCTCTTCACCTTTGTCACATACTGTAACCTAATCACAGGAGGGCCATCCCTTATCTTTACAGTCCCACCCTCACCCAAGGGGAGGGGTTTGTACAAATATACAGAACAAGAAGCAGGAGAATTAGAGTCTCTTAGAAGTCTGCCCTTCACAAAGAGTTTGAACATCTATTTGTTAAGATTATGTTTCAAATTGCCAAATTTTCTGAAGAACATTTATTCCCCCGCCAACTGAACCCGAGTTTCCCCAGCACTGGATATTATCATTACTTTTCATCTTTGACAAAGACAGACAAGTAATGATGGCTTTGGGCCATTGGACCGAGGTTTGGCAACGAGAGAGTAAGTCTTGCATCTCTTCATTACTATTAAGATTATTGTTTGACAATTTTTACTTTTCCTTTGTAAAACACCATCCATTTATTTGTTCTCCTCTACGGGTAACTTTCTTTTCTTTTTCTATTCCAAGTTTTTATTTAAATCCCAGTTAACTAACATACAGTGTAATATTAGTTTCAGCTGTAGGATTTAGTGATCCATCACTTGTATACAACACTCAATGCACATCACAAGTGCCCTTCTTAAGACCCATCACCCATTTAACCCATCCCTCCACCCCTCCTCCCCTCCAGCAACCCTCAGTGTGTTCTGTATAGTTAAGAATCTGCTTTACGGTTTGCCCCTCTTCTCTTTTTTTATCCCTATGTCCATCTGTTTTGTTTATTAAATCCCACATTTGAGTGACATCGTGTGGTATTTATCTTTCCCTGACTGAGTTTTCTCACTTAGCATAATACTCTTTAGCTCCACCCACATCTTTGCAAATGGCAAGATTTCATTCCTTTTCATGGCTGAGTAATATTCCATACTGGGGAGAGGGTAACTTTCTGATACTTGCTTTGAAATCTCATTTTGAATATTAAGAATATTAATTATTAATGATCTATATAGCAAGTATTTTCTCTTGATATTTTTCTTTTTAACTTGGTTAGAGTGCCTTGCACCACTAGAAAAAAATAACTCTCATAATCAGACCTACTAACCTTTATAGTGTATTTTCTTTGTTGTTCTATGCCATGACATGTTTTCCTGAGTGTTTGGTTTCTAAAAAGAAAGGAGTCAGATGAGATTCCAGTTTCCATCTCAGATGACAGTTAGGAACTGTAGACTAGGGGAGTATCTACAAAGAGAAGTTTCTAATAATGCAAGACCCATCAGGTCTTCTAATTGTTATGTCAACCAACTCTTAACCAAAGGTGTCTAGGCAGACAAATGAATATGTCATTCCTTCCATAGGCTTCTCTTGGGAAATCTACATATTGGTCTGTCGTCAGTTCAGGACACCAGGGGTCAGCTCCATTTTTTTTTTTTTTTTCTATTTCTTGTCTTTGGGCTATCAAATTACAGCCTGGAGTATTTGAAAACAAACAAGGATGAGCTCAGCTTTAAAAATAAAAAAAAAAAAGCATTTAACCTGGTTCTTGAGTTTTTTCTCTATCCCTAAGTTTTCATTCTATATTATACTTAATATATCCATTTTAATCTGGGATCTAAAACTAATCTCATTTTTTAAAAATATAAAACATTTTGGATCACTAAGAGAGCATGACTTTCAGGCAAGATCACTTCTCCTTTCTGCATTAAAAGAAAAATGATGAAATGCTTGCTTGGCAGAAACACAATCACTTTATGATTTTTCTGTTAAAAACTAGCCTCAAATCCCTTCTTCATTTATAGATCAGTTAATCATAATGGAAAAATGCAAGTAAGTTCCTCAGGCCTGTCTTGAAGTCTTGGGCATTAAATTTCCTTCTCTATTAATAAGGAAGTTCAACTAGCTGATCTCTGAGGTCCTGCTCAAATCGAACATTTGGATTCTACTTGACGTTTGACTCCAGGTTTTCTGCTTACATTCTTTCTTTGTCCCTTTTTATTATTTTTTCAATATTTTTATTTATTTCTAGGAGAGAGAGAGGGAGAGAGAGAGAGAGAGAGAGAGAGAGAGAGAGAGTGTGTGTGTGTGAGCAGGGGAGAGTCAGAGAGAGAGGGAGACACAGACTCTGAAAAAGGCTCCAGGCTCTGAGCTGGCAGTCAGCACAGAGACCGACGCGGGGCTCGAACCCACGAACCGCGAGATCATGACCTGAGCAAAAGTCGGACGCTTAACCAACTAAGCCACCCAGGCGCCCCTCTTTGGCCCTTTCAAACTCCCAGCCTTGAGTCTTGCCTTCAGGTTCTCCCTCTGTTAATTTTTCAGATTCCTATTACACATTCTTGTAACATACCCCATTATCATTTCAAAGTGAATGTATCTAAAACCAAACTCTTGCCTTCCCTCCCAAACTTCTCGGTTTCCCTATTCCTGGGATTTGTTCCCCTCTCCTTGCAGACATAAAATAAGGGGTCATGTTTCATTGTCTTTCTCTCTCCGTATTTAGTCAGTACCCAAGGCCAGAATATTTGTCCGTTGCAATGTCTGTCTCCTTAACCTTTCCATTTTTACCAACATATTAGATCAAGCCCCTGGAATGTCATTCTAGAACTCAAGGTTGAGAATTCTTTATCTCTTTTAATGTCATTAATCCAAAACACTGTAGCCATATTGATATTCCCATCCTTCCCTTTTTAAAGAATGAACTAAAGATATGGCAAAGCCCCAATACAATATATGCAGGCTTGCTTTCCAAATGTCTTCCCACTGGCTTATACCCAGTGTCTGAGCCACCCAGAGGACTTGCTGTTTCCTGAATACATCTATATTTTGCCATTTTCCTGCCTTTTTTTTTTTTAGACAGAGAAAGAGAGAGGGCATGAGTGAGCAAGGGGCAGAGAGAGAGAGAGAGAGAGAGAATCCCAGGAGGGGCAGAGAAAGAGAGAGACAAAGAAAAAAGCAGGGCTCACCCGAAGTGAGGCTGTATTTACCCCAAGCTGGGCTCATGCTCACCCAATGCAGGACTCCAACTCATGAACCATGAGATCATGACCTGAGCCAAAGTCAGATGCTTAAAGGCTGAGCCACCCAGGCACCCTTCCTTGCCTTTTTAGTTTGATTTTGAATTCTATTTTCAGTATTTAAAGTTTCTGCAAATGTTTGGGATATCTACTTTAGAAAAAATATTAATTACCAACTTCAAATCTTTATTTCCATTCAAAAGGTCACTATTCTTTTCCTTGGGGTCAAAAAAGATATTACATATCAGTAAAATAAAACAGAACCAAATAGGCGGCCTGCGTGGCTCAGTTGATTAGGCATCCCACTCTTCATTTCAGCTCAGATCATGATCTCATGGTGAGAAAGAGCCCCACATAGTGGGCTTGCTTGGGATTCTCTCTCTTTCTCTCTCTACCCCTCCCCCACTTGTTCTAAATAAATAAATAACTTAAAAAAAATAAAAGCAGACACTGAGGGTTGAGTGTGTCAGAGTTCGATGAACCCTCAAGAAACTCTACTGTCCGACCCTCCACTGGTAAAGGTCAGAGGAAGGGGCAGATTTTTTTTTTATAGTTTATTGTCAAGTTGGTTTCCATATAACACCCAGTGCTCATCCCAAGTGCCCTCCTCCATGTCCATCACCCCCCCTCCCCCTCTGTCCCACCCCCATCAGCCCTCAGTTTGTTCTCAGTATTCAAGAGTCTCTCATGGCTTGCCTCCCTCCCTCTCCCAAACCATTTTCTGTTTCTCCTCCCCCATGATCCTCTGTTAAGTTTCCTCTGATCCACTTATAAGTGAAAAACATATGGTATCTGCCCTTATCTGCCTGACTTATTTCACTTAGCATAACACCCTCGAGTTCCATCCACGTTGCTACACATGGCCAGATTTTATTCTTTCTCATTAGGTGCTGATTACTGAGGCCACATAACAACCTGGGAATAAATCTTGGACCACAATTTAAACAATTTTCTGTAGCTCAAGGAACAATCAAAAACTTACTTTTCTATAGAACCTAGACCATTATTCTCTCAACAAATAGGTATGTGGTGCCTGCAATGTGTGATGTACTGGTCCTGGGAACATATAAGTGAAAAATGTTCCAGGAACACAGTCTAAGAGGAGAAGATGCATGCAGATGGACAGATGTAATAAAAGGTGACAGGTGCTGAGATAGAACTTGTGTATTGTTCCCACAAAAAGGAGATGGTGATCAGCTCTCCTTGTTGTGGCAAAGTAAAGCAGAAAGATTTCAGGGTTAAGGTATCCTCTGGGGCTCAGAATAAAAAGATGTGTTTACCAGGGTAGGCCAGCAAGGAAACAAACAACTGAAGACACAAAAGCATGAATTAGGTGAGAATATTTGGGGAAAACACAAACAAGTCAGAGAGTCTAAAAGTTATGGTCCAAGATACAGTATCAGAATTGAAACTGGAAAGCAAAGGGCAAGCTCCAAATTGTAAAGGGACTTTTGTGCCCTACAATAGAGCGTGGAATGATAATTACTATTGTTACTACATTATTATTAATGGTTATCAGTTTCTTATTATAATTAACAGATTCTAGTCAATGATCACTTGCTATGATTAGCGTAATATGTTATTACACTAACAGACAAAGAAACTGAGAATCAAAGATGAACTCATATGCCTAAAGCAATATAGCTATTAAGTATTGGGGAGAATATTTGATTAAGTCCACCTGATTTCAAAATTGAAAATGAATCACATTATAATCCATCTTTAGTCTGTGGACCATGTAGAACCATTAGAATATTTTAAATGAAGAAGAAATATGAATAGATTCTTGTCTTGGAACAGGGTTGCACCATTCAATACAGTAGACACTCGCCACATTGAACATTAAATAATAACTTAATAATTAAAAACTCAGTTCGAGGGGGTCCTGAAGATATGCGGGGTTAGGGGTTTGGGTTAATACAAAGCAAAATCCAGGCACAAGGCGGAAGGTTGTTAACAGCAGACATTAGGCACCACCTCTGTTTACCTAAACTGGTCTAAGGGACAAGAAGGACTGAGCAAGTAACCTCAAGGTCAATAAGGCGCCTTTCCTTTGTTAATTATCTCTGCTCCTGGCAACTTCACCCTGCAGCGGTCTGTAGCCCTATTTACCTATTTTCTTAATTTGGTCCTTCTTTCCTGTGAAAGCGGCTTTCTACTATTGTACTAAGCTGGGGGGCATTTCCGCCCTGAATACTTAATCTTGTTTATTTCATATACCTTTGTTCTATACTGGGGACTTGGCCCTGCTGTCTCTATACTGGGTTCTCTGCGCTGCCTTCTCTATACGTATTAACCTACTCTTGTTTACCCAAACTTGGGTGTGTACATCCTATGGCTTTCTAATACTTTATGCCTTGGTAACCCATCAGTGCGGGCTCAGGGAATTCCTAAGCTTATTCCCCACAGTTCTTCAGTTGCAGTTGCTGCATTTCAGGTGTTCAGTAGCCTCAAGTGGCTAAAGGCGACTGTACTGGACAGCACATCACAGAAAGTTCTCTTGGAAAGTTCTCTTGGTGGCTTGTAAGATAGGGAAAGGAATGTATAGAGTCCCCTACCTAGGATAAGGGAGAAAGTATTAGAGAAAAAAATAAGTCTCTAATGGTCCTTCCTCTCCCTTTGACCATCAGCATCAGATCACCCACAATCACTGAAGTATGAAGACCATTGATATACAGAAAGGGACAGACTTGTAAAATACGGTACAGAAATACAAAGAACTTCAGCCAAATGTGGAGTAGACATGGGTAAAATGAATCTAGGAAAACTCCAGATTCAAGGGAAAGATAACAAGTTTGAGTTTGAGTTCCAGAGAAACACTCAAGTATTATGACCTTGTTAGAAGTGTCAGTCTATAAATCAGGAGAAAATTCTGGAATAGAGATACAGATTTAGAGTCATCAGAATTCAGAGGGTGGCTTAGCCGGGAATGGATTGGATGCGTAGCTCTCAATTCTCTTCTTTGCACAAGTGATATTTCTTTCTTTTTTTTTTTTAATTTTTAAAAAATTTATTTCTGAGAGAGAGAGAGAGAGACAGCATGAGCAGAGGAGGGTCAGAGAAAGAGAGTGAGACACAGAATACGAAACAGGCTCCAGGCTCTGAACTGTCAGCACAGAGCCTAACATGGGGCTGGAACCCATGAACCGTAAGGTCATGACCTGAGCCAAAGTCGGACACTCAACCAACTGAGCCACCCAGGCGCCCCACAAGTGATATTTCTCTATGTGTCTGTAAATGCTGAGGGGTGTGTCTAGATTTAGAAGCAATTCTCCACACACTGGTTCCTTTTTCCTCCTATTCAGGGAGGCATCTCAAATGCAAATTTGGTCAGATAGATGTGACTATGTTCTATTCTTAGAAGTAACTAATTAACCTACCTTGTTGCTCTGTTATTACAACAGCTGTTATTATACAACTTGTCAAACAGGACACACGCGATCCTGAGGTGCGGATAGTGAAAGTAGGACAGTTGGAAGGGCTGACTTCCAACCCTCCGATCCTGGAGAGTGAGCTGCAGCCGAGGAAGCAGCCAAAGGGGCGGAGCAGTGGTCAGAGAGGTAATAGGATCGTGTCCCACTGTCTAGACAGGAGCATTGCCAAGGGAAAGGGATGAACGCTGCCATAGCCCCGCGAGACTGGTAAGAGGAGACCTTGATCTTAGCTCCTAGGCAATCATCATTGACCATTTTCTTTTTTTTTTTTTTTAATGTTTTATTTATTTCTAGGAGAGAGACAGAGAGAGAGACAGCGCGAGCAGGGGAGGGTCAGAGAGAGAGGGAGTCACAGACTGAAACAGGCTCCAGGCTCTGAGCTGGCAGTCAGCACAGAGCCCGACGCGGGGCTCGAACCCACGAACCGCGAGATCATGACCTAAGCGAAAGTCGGACGCTTAACCGACTAAGCCACCCAGGCGCCCCCATCATTGACCATTTTCATAGTCATTTCAGTAGAGCATCTGGGGACTATTTGGCCAATCAACTAAGAAAATCAAAGTGATCCAAGACAAAATGGAAGTGGAGGCTACAAGGGTAGATTTCTGCTTTGCACTGATCCTTGGTTATGATAGAGTCACTTTACATTCCTGACAGAGATTTTAGTGAAACAACTCTTCTGATTTGTATACTTTTTCTCCCAGGGCTCTGGCATAAATATGGCATGACGGGGCTAGTATACTATAAATAAAATCATTCTACCTGTTGATATTGATCCATTGATCATAGAGAGTGATTGGGTTCATCCTTCACCTAGGATTAGTTCTTTTCTAGGATTCGTCTGTTCCTTCCCAGTCTTGCTTGGTCTGCCCCACATATTTTAAAAACACAGAATCCTGAATCCCCAGAGTAAATATAGCTTAAACTTTAAAGCTGGGACAAGCTTTATTTTCTGTACAAAAATACCATTTGTCTGTTTCTTACAATGGACCTGGCCTGAATGAATCCTCACGGCCATCTTGTGAAGTAGGTAGGAAAGTATTATTAGGTTCCTTTTTCCAGATGAAAACTGAGGTTCTATCACTCATCTAACAAATATAATAAAATCCCCCTAATAAATCACAAAGCAACAATCCTATTTCATTTTATGAGTGTATTCATTCCCCATTTTTCCATGAAGGATTCCAGGTAAGGGTGTCTGAAATCTAATAAGAGAAGACCACCAAGACAAGATGATAAAAAGAACATAGATACTCAGTTGTTAAATCTTTGCAAAATTGGTATAGCTGAGCTTTAAATTTAGCTCTGAGATTTTTGGCAACCAAACAAAAGGCAGACACTGTCAATTATGCAGTTCCTATTTTCATAAAGGAGTAAGTGTGCCAGGTTTCCAGAGGAACCAAAATACCTCCTTGCCTAAGTTCTAGAAGGAACTTCAGGTCCACATCCTCACATAGAGGGCATTGCTATAAACAAAGGTAGCAAAATATTCATATGGGGACTTCTAATGACTTCCTTCAGTAAAACTTCATTTAAACCATTAAGTTAAAAACGGACTTTTCAACACAAGCACATGTACTAATTTACTGATCACTGAGGGAGAGTCACCACGTGGATACAAAGCCTCACATTGTGGGCTGAGTTTCAACATTCATAGTTGTAGCTAAATGCTATGCACTAATTAGCATGTATTCATGGAACATGCTCTCTCCTCATTAGAGCTAAAAATCAGGTAGTCTCATGAGGTGTCTGTGCACTTGTATACACACTACACACATGCGCACACACACTGTACTATTTAATAAGAAAAGTGCTTTTTAGAGGAAGAAACTAAAGCATTCTGAGGTTTTTTGGAAATGCTAGTTGGCTTAAGGGAAATGTCGTCTATTATTCTAAGATGTTCCTGGAATAACTATACATTGAAGTGACTAGAATACAGGCAAAAAATATATATATTTTTTTTTTGGCATTTAACTTATAATTAGAGCAGATCCTGAATAACGGTCTTCCCTGACTCCCAGGCACTAATGATCACTAACATTTTTAATTAATCACAAATCCCTCCTGGATGCTAATAAGGCTATCCCAAAATGGCCCCTTCCCTCTCATGAGGTACCAAATGAGCCATGTATCTAATGCTGTATTCATATATCTCATTAGGTAATCTATACATGGACACCCAGTCACCGCATTACCATAGAGCTCCCCGGCCATACTTGTTCTTCCGAAGCTGAAGATGTATATGCAGAACACCAGTCTGTTAAAATGCATTTAATGAACACCTGCTGCTGGCCTCAGACTTCTGAGGAAGGCACTGGTCCAGAATACTAAAGAAGGAAGCCGTTCTCTCTGTCTCAAGCAGTTTAAAGTCTGGTTGGGGAGTCTAAGCATAACCCAAGCTATGCAAGTAAAAATGATAACCTGAGAGCCTATAAACACACATGCAAAATAGTATAGTACATAATCAGTGGTCCTAAATGGCACACGGAGAATCAAAACAGCAGGTCAGGACAACAAGCACTGATAGACGAAGACTAAAGTAGTGACGTCATCCAAAAGTAATGCAAAATGGCACCCAGAAGCAGACAGCAATTTTAAATAGGACACTAGCCATGCCCTGGGGATGTGGGCAGGTGAGCCCAATTATGGTACGCACTGAGAAATTCCAAACCCAAAAATACAGATTGTCTTGTTTCACATCAGTGATGCATACATTTTAATGAGTGCTGATTTTACTGAGAGTGATTTTTTTAAAAAGAAAAAAAAGGCAGATTCCAGGATCAGTTTTGGATATTCTGAGTCTGTGGTTATGGGGCCTGGGAAACTATTTTCACAAGTTGCTCCAGGATAGAGTGAGTTCAGGCTTCCGTGTAAGGCCATTGTCAAGGTGTTCACCAAAGACCAGCCCATGTGTCCATAGGAGCGTCAGTAACAGACCTCACAGTATTCGTGACCACCATTAATGAGCCGTCCAAAGGAAGGGGTTCTAGAATGATCCTTCCAAATGTCCAAGTGCCACTCATAGCAAGACATTAATGACATTTTAACTGATGAAATTTCACACTAGACATCGTAAATGCACGTGCAAACATACGGTAGAAAAGCATTATTCTGTGATTCATTTACTAACCAGTAGATTTGACTGGATGATTATATGTTGGGTTTTGTAGAAAATCATTTAATTAAGTTATTTGAACTTAGAAAGGAGTATAATATAATATAAATTCAAAGGGTTACAATAAAATGGAATTGTTTGAGTTACGCTTGCTACCTGGTAATTTTCACTGAATGCGTTTTGGGTTTCCAAAAAAAATAATTTTGTGTTCTTCATTATTTAACAGGCCTCAATTAGATGTATTTGTTCTCTCAGATAAAATACTGTATAATATTCTGTGAAATCTCACGGATGCTGTTATTAATTATATATTTTTAAAAAACCTTTGCAGATATGAGATCTTCGTACCCAAGGCATTTTGCAACTGAATCATTAGTAGCCCTGTTCCAAAGAAACTCAAAAAACATGAGAAACTTACTAAGATTCTCAGAACAAATGAATATGAGTGGGAATTGACTACAGAGTCGTTCATTTAGATGGAGATAGACATTTATCACACATTCTCAAAGCATGGTGTTCTGTATTGTTAAGGAACACATTGCAAATATGGTTAGAGACCCAAACTCTGGACAGGAATCTGATGACTCCTTTTAAGGTAACTTTCTCCCCCCCCAGAATAATTACTCTTTATTATATTTCCATAATTTCAACTTAGAATTGTTTCCTAAACTAAGAAATAGAATAGCCTTTGGGAACCTGGACGGCTCAGTCGGTTAAGTGGCCAACTCTTGGTTTCGGCCCACATCATGATCTCACAGTTTTGTGGATTCGAGCCCCACACTGGGCTCTGAGCTAATGACACAGAGCCTGCTTGGGATTCTCTGTCTCCCTCTCTCTCTGCCTCTCCCCCACTTGCACTGTGTCTTTCTCAAAATAAATCCGTAAACTTTAAAAAAAGAAAGAAAAGAAATAGAATAGCCTTCAAATGAGTTTGCAACCAATGTCTGGGAAGCTAAAAAAGCAAAGCAAAAACAAAAACAAAACAAAGCAAAACACCTGATCATCAAAGAATTCTAAATATGAACGGAAGTACAAATCCAGGAAGGCCCAAGGTAATGTTGAGAGAGTGGATGGTATGGTCCATTGAGTTTGGTTGGGGATAGGGTTTCTGCAGCGAGGGGAAATGGGGCTGAAACATTGATCGAACGCACTGAGAAAGATTTAAAACCCAAACTGACCCCCTCACTGTAGCGTTGTCTGTGGAGGCCAAATGGAAACACCTGGAAGCAAAACAACACACTTCAAAAATGGGTCAAAGATGAAGTCTCACGGGAAATTTTAAAGGATGCATTAACCAAATTTCTGGGCAAAAGGCAGCCTTTCAGAGCAAGTCAGAAACCTCTAATAGGAGGAGAGCCCCAGCATGAAGCAGGGGTGCGGTGAGGCATTTGGAGTGCATCACCTGCGCAACGGGAAAATGAAACAACTAGTTGGCATCCAAGAGGTAAAAATCTGTAAAGTGTAAATCCATGTGATGGGGCTTCTGACTGTTGGGGGGTTCAGAGCCGATGGCCAAGAAAGAATTCTTGAAGACATCTTTGGTGCAAAAGGTGATTTTATTAAAGAAGAGGGGAGAGGACTGGTGGGCAGAAAGAGCTGCACTGAGTTTATTTATGGAGTTGGAGAAGGTAAAGCAAAAGGGAGGCCTCTAGAAGGATTTTGATATGCTAGAGAGGACTCCTAAGATACCTGAGGCCTTGCTATTGTCAAGCTAAGGTTGCTTTCCCTCTAGTCAGGCACTAACATTAGGATGGTAAGGAGTCTTGGAGAAATGTTCTACTCTGTATTTGCCTCAAGTATTTGTCAATGGGCTGCAGGTTATAAGGAACCTTAATTTTACCTTGCCTTTGTTTCCCATTTCACCAAGGAGGGGAAGGTGATGTCGGGAGCCTCAAGGTTTCCGAAGATGAGGCTGTTGATAAGATTGCCTTTTGCTTGTAGTTTACCAAGACATAGATGAACTGCTGGAGACTCCCGTTGATCTCTATCAGTTATCAGCTGTGACCTCTATCAGTTAACCATTTGTTTTTCCCCTTCCTTTGTTCTTGGGCAGCTGGGAGTGCCCAAGGAGTGTCACACAGATCCCATGGAGAGAAATGCTGCTGTTAGCTTTTGCCCTCAGCTTGCCTTATGCCCCCTCATCAGATGTCCTTAGGGGAATGGAAAAGGTGGGAAAAGATCTAGGAAGGAGTGTAGGCATCGATCACTGCAGGTGGGTGTGGGAGATAAAACATGGAGAGAAATCAGACACACTGGAATTGAATACGCAATTCTAGAAATGTGGCTGCAAAGAGAATGGCAGTAGCACATCTATTGACAAGGCAGAAAAGTCAAGGGAGGAGGGCTTTTTAAAATTAAAAGTGTTTTTAAAAGCACAGAAACAGGAGAGACCTGGCAAGTTTGTTGATAGAAGGAAAAACGTCTGGAAAGAAAGAAATTAAAGGTGGTTGTGAGAGACGGGATGCAATTAAAAATATGGAAAGATAACGGCGTCTGTGGGAAGGAATACATGAACCTTACAAGCAAGGATACATCTTCCAAAGGGGCAGAAGGAAGAGGAGATGCAGGCAGGGGTGAGGTCACTTGCAGGAGTGAGACTGGAACACGAAGGTCGCGAAGGTCTCATTTCCTCACTGCCTGGGGACTGGGGGCTCAAGGAGACGGAAGTTCAGAGCAACTGATCTTCAAAATGGGATTCCAGGAACCCTGGGGAGCACAGGGCATAAAGCGGGTGCATCTTGCTGCTTCCTCTTCACCCCCCACCAAGCCCTCCCTTCCTCCACTTTCTCAAAAATAGGCGACTCTCCCATCCATCCCATGCACTGCCTGGGTGTAAAATTCTCAGGTGCACAACACAAAGAAAAAACTCAATAGCTCCTTTCATTAAGTAACCAGATATTCGTTCCCTATCTGCCTAATTAAGGCATGCCTTAAAATAAAACGTGTGCTTAATACCTGTTTCTCAAACTGCCCTATATTTGTGATGTTTTGAGCAACTCTATATTTGTAATGAGTACAACTCTATACTTGTGGTACCCCAATCAAAAAGAAATGTTTTAACACATAAATTTTGTAGTCACACTAAATAAAAATAAATCAAATACTACATGCATTTTGTTGTAGAGAGATCTGACAGAGTGGTGACATTAAGCATAAAGGTACATTGAGATAAAATGTGGGGGAAGCCACAGAATATGAGCTCAAGAAATAAAAGGAATAATGTAAAATCTGTTAAAAAATACCTTTGTGTTTTTTTTAAGTGGGTAAAGCCAGGTGTCAAATTACCATAGTATTTCTATTATACTGGAATCATTTAAAGGAACAATGCAACACTTTTATTTTAAAGTGCCAACATTAAAATAAACCAGAAAGTACATACGTGTTAACTATTTAAATCTTTGATGAAAATTGGTAGGTCCATTTTTAAATGTCTGAGGATGTATGTAGATTTTCAAAATTCTTTTAGGATGGACTCCAGTTTAGAAGGTCGTTGCAGTCTTCTGGGGGAAATGAAAAGACATAAAATGATGAGATCAATAAGCAGAAATGTATGCCCAGTTGATGTTAAGTTGAATACCTTGTCGATCAGGTTGGCAAAGTTCCAGCATATTCTTTGGCCATGATCCATGTCTCAGAAGCAGAAATGAAGAATGAAAACAGCAATGATGGAAAATTGGATATGGTCGGATGCTTAATCAGGCCTCGAGTATTAACAAAGAGAGTTAAAACAGCTGACCACGGTATCTAAATCAGACGCAGAAGTAAATAAGACAGGAAGCAGGTTATTGAATAGTGTAGGTTGGTTGTGTCCTAATAGCCAAAGGTTGCATCAGAGTTGGAGAAAGGGAACGAGTGAGGGGTGCCCCAATTCCCAGCTTTTGCAAACAGAGCAGTATAGTGTAACAATCGGCCAGTGTTCAGCGGATGCATGACAAGGAGGTGAAGGAACCATACCTTTCAGGATACAAGGTAAAGGGGAGGAGCAGGTGTTAACAGGTGGGCTGGCATTGAACAGGACGTCATAGCAGCAAAGATAGGAAAAGGGTGTTGTTGGGGACAGCACGGACTTTCAGAACCAAAGAAAGAGTTTCATGTTCCAGAAGTGATGTGGAGGCTTGTATGGAAGATGCGACATCGCACACTCTATGTCAGCTGTGCAGAAGTGGAACTTTATTTTCTACATCTTAACTGGCTCAGGAGCGTGGACTTACATTGAAGGAAACAGAAAAAGGAAACAACAAACCTTGACCTCCCTCCTGCATTGCAACACAGATCCTCCTGTTTTACCACTTGGTCTACGTGGGATAAATAGTAGGTCAAATTCAGGATTCTTCTAGGAGGTGATGGAAGTTTCTGGGGTTAATACCTAGTACTGTCCAGGTGTCAAAAAAGAGGTGTCCGTCTGGGTAGTTTATTACAGCATCTCTTTCCATTTCATCTTGATGAATTTGCTATTAATTGATCCACACCAGAAGCCGAGTGATTCTCCCTACCTACAGCTTCGGAGGCTCAGGCACACCCCCATCCAGAAGCCAAAGGACTGAGAACACCAATAGGTCTAGCCACCACACGGCCAAGTGTGCTCCACCGTGGCTAACCTGGGACATGGTCTCGTCCCCTAGTTTTAGGCAGAAGGCAAAGCACTTAAACCCCTCTGGATGTCCTGGGGTCTTTCTTCACATACGCAGCCTTATCACATGCTGCATTTTCCCTCTTTGTGGTCTCAAATCTGGTCAGTCTGGCAGGTTTTGGCTTAGGACCATCTGAGGCACGGCTCCTTGGGAATCCAAATTACACCATTTCTCCCTCACATACCATCTCACAACTGAAAATCAGATTTCCCAAAAACTGTCTGGGAATCCAAAGCCAAGAATCTCTTAGTGTAAAGCCCAAATTTCCCCCCTGAGAACAGTGTGTGTACAAAGCTTTTGCTTCCCAAGTGGCAGAGAGCAGAAAAATTGTCCCAGAATGCCTAAGAAACAGGAACCTTTTCCTGTCTCTGAATGGTGTCTTGCTACTTTTGGGGAGGAAATCTCCAAGGGAGACAGGGACAGGGATTGCAGTGTCTGGAGTGGGGACTGAGTTGCCACCCAGGCATCTGAATGCTGGGGAAGGAGACAAGGAGACAATGAGATCCTAATGAACAGACCAAACCTGTTCTTCTAGGCTGAGGGCCCTATCACCAAACAGACATCCAAAGGCACTCAAATCCAACAAGAATAGAATGGAACTCGACTTTCTTCCGAAAACTGCATCTTCAACACCAAAGGCATGACCTACAAAAGAAATAATTGATAAGGTGAACTTCATTAAACTTGAAAACTCTGTTCTGTGAAAGGCAGTGTCAAGAGAAGAGGAAACAAGCCATAGGCTGGGAGAAAATACTTACAAAAGATGCACCTGATAAAGGCCTGTTATCTGAAATATACAAAGAACTCTCAAAACCCAATGATAAGAAATCAAACAGCCCGATTTAAAAATATGCAGAAGACATTAACAGACACCTCACCAAGGAAGAGGGCCCAAATCTAGATCCCCGACAGTACCAAATGCTGGAGCAATAGGAATCCTCATTCATGGCTGATGGGAGTGCAAAATAGGACAGCCGTTCCTAACGACAGTTTGGCAATTTCTCACACAACAACTAAGCCCTCTTACCATACAAGCCAAGCAATCACACTCCTTGATACTTATCCAAATGAGTTGAAAACTTATGTTCACATGAAAACCTGCACATGAATGTTTACAGCAGCTTTAGTCAAAATCGTCAAGGAATTGGAAGAAACCAAGATGTCTTTTAGTAGGTGAATGGATAAACAAACTGTGGTATATGAAGCGTTGGAATATTATTCAGTTCTAAAAAGAAATTAGCTACTGAGCTGTGAAAAGACATGGAGGAACTTTAAATGTATATGACTAAGTGGAAAAAGCCAAGCTGAAAAGTGTACAGACTGTATGATTCCAGCTATATGACATTCTGGAAAAGTCAAAACTATGGAGAAAGTGGAAAGATGAGTGGTTGCTAGGTTGGGGGCAGGGGAGGGGCTGTGAATGGTCAGGGCACAAGGGAGTTTCACAGAGGCAATGAAACTATTGTGTCTGCGACTACAATGATAGCTACATGTCATCATACATTTGTCCAAACTCACAGAATACACAACACCAAGACTAAACCCTAATGTAACCTATCGGCCTCGGGTGATGAATTATCAGTGTGGGCTCACTGATTGTAACAAATGTGCCACTGTAGTGCAGGACATTGATAGTGGGGAAGGTAGTGCATTGGTGGGGACAGGGGGATTACAATGGGAAATCTTTCAAACTTTCAATTCTTCCATGAAACTAAAACTGCAAAAATAATAATAATAATAATAAAATGTATTAATTTAAAAAAAAAAAAAAGATCTGCCTACTTCAATAATTACCCACCTGGGTGAATGCACCATTGGCTAATCAGTTTCCCAAGCCGAACATATATAGGCAATATACTTGATTTCTCTCTCCTAACAGCAAATTAATCACCACAGGCACCGGTTCATTCTCAGTATCTCTGGTATCTGTCACCTTCTCTCCATCTTTCTGCCTTTATTCTAGTTTGTATTTGTTCACTTCCCTGAATTACTGAACCAGTTTCTTAACTGTTCTCCCTGCACATTAATCCACTCTCTATAGTCTTTCTAAAACATGAACCCAGTCATGTCACAGCCCTGTAATGTCTCCCTATTATTCTCAATGTAGAGCCCACATGGCACGGTTTATACTCCACATCGTTGTCCCCAACGCTGTGACCTCAGGACAGTCTCTTGCAATCTATGCTCTGGCTCCACGGAACCTCTTTCAGGTCCTTACCACTCCCTTTTCCAGGTTTTCTCACAAGCATTCCCTGTTCCTGGTACAGGCTCCCAGGACTCCCCATCTCACTTGTCGATCCTTTTTTATATTTGGGGTATCAGTCCATCACGTTGCTCTCCAAGAAACAAGCCTTGCCCGCATCGTCCCAGTTCCTAAGAGGAAATGGAGACCCCACTCTTCAAGCAGAAGCTTGAAGTAATGCTGTGGGCATTACTGCTGCCTGCAGAGGTAAGGAACGCTTGCCCTTATCACCCACCTGTCCCCGGGGTCCTCCCCACCAGCTCGCAAGCCCCATGAGGACAAGAGTTGACATCAGCCCCTAACACAGTCCCTCGCATGAAGCAGAAGTCCGAAACTTGTTAAATAAAAAAATCAAGCAACCAGTGGAGGGATGTGCGGAAAGAAGGTGATGCAAGAAGAAACTCCCCTGCCCCCCACCCCTGGAGAGAGAGGATGGGAGGTGAAGAGAAGAATTGCTGCAGAACTGTTGCTGAGGAAACGACTGTTGGCAATGGCGGCGTGGAGTAAGAAAGCCAACGGGGACCCTGCGAAGGATGGATACGTGTCTAGTTCATTAAACACAAGCAATAATACCCACACAAGGATTAGCGTAAGCAAATGAATGGTTTGCTTAGCGTTAAGAAAATGGGTGCGAAGGGATCGCCAGACAGAGCTGAAAGGGTGTGCAGGACGAGAGGCAAGGAAAGCCTCTGGAGTCCTTTGAGCCAAGGAGAGGACTTGAAACCCTCCCCCTGGCCCCCTTACCCTCCCAAAGGCCGTTCTCCACTCTGTGCAGCTCGTGTTGCCTCTTTCCAGGTGAGCGGACACACTGATCCTCATAGCCAACAAGACGATCTGAGCCAAACCGAGATGCTTTCAGAGCATAACAGAATCAAGGGGGTTTCTGCACCCATGTAGCCTATGGCAGATTGCCTCTGTATGCTGAAACAGGACAGCCAGGGTGGTTACCATTTATTAGAACTGACTGCTGTATTCCCTGTGCTTTCTCTCCAATCCAATGGTAGGGCAACTCCTGGAGCATGAGGGAGGGGGGGTGACCTGCTGCTGTGGCCCCAGATGCTAAACAGAAGGAGGCACCTGGGTACGAGAAACAAACTGCTGTCCGGGGCTGGATCCAAGGCCATTTCACCTTAGAGTAGTCAAGCTGAGAAAACAGGTCAGAGCTACACAGAGGAATGAAGGAAACGACCTATTTTCTAACTGTACACAACCCATCTGGCTGGGGAGATCAGTGCCAAGCCTGCCTGAACGGAGAGAAGAGGCACTTCAGGTGACCATCAGACTGCCCCGTTTACACCTTATTTCTCCAAAACAAGTGACCTAAGCTCTCCCTAATCCCAGCCCTGCCAGCTCAGAATCCTTGGCCATATTCTTTGGTCTTCCATTCTTCTACAACAACCCTGCCTCTGGGAGCTAGAGCAGAAGTTACAAACCCAAATTTGCAACTCAGAAATATAATACCATCGCATGGTTTGTAGCATGAACATCAATAACATTTCAAAAGCCATGCGAAACTATGAGTTACCATGAATCACCTCTTAGAATAGCCAAACTCCAGAAGGCTGACCACAGCAAATGCTGGCAGAGATGTGGAATGGCAGGAGCTCTCATTCATTGCTGAAGGAGGGTAAAACAGTACAGCTGGTTTGGACCATGGTCGGCAGTTTGTTACAAAGGGAAATGTAGCCTTATCAAATGATCCAGCAGCCACACGTTGAGATATTTACCCAAATGGATTAGAAACTTATGTCCACACAAAAGCCAGCACACAAATGTTTCTAGGAAGTTTATTCATAATTGGCGAAACTCAGAAGCAATCAAGATGTCTGTCAGTAGGTGAATGAGTAAACCATGGAGCGTCCAGACAATGGAATGTTCTTTAGTGCTAAAAAGAAATGAAGTAGCAAGCAATGAAAAAAAAAATGCGGAGGAACCTTAAATACTTATTCCCAAGTGAAAAAAGCCAGTCTTGAAAATGCTGCCTGCTGCGTTGTTCCAACCATCCGACATATGGAAAAGGCAAAATGGTGGCCTCAGTGAAAAGATCGGTGGTTACCCAGGGGCAGGGGACAGGGATGAATAGGTAGGGCACAGGATTTTGAGAGCAATGAAAGCATTCTGACATTGTAATGGTAGATACATGTCATTATACGTTTCTCACAACTCAGCATGCACAAACCCTGAATGAACCATATGGTAAACTATGGATTTCAGTTAATCATGACGTACCAATATTGGCTCATAGGTTGTAACAAAAGTCCATCCCAGGACATGGTGTTAACCACACAGGAAGCTCGGGGTGGGGAGTGTTTATGGAAACTCCCTATACTTCTGCTCAGTTATTCTATAAACTTAAAAGTGCACAAAAACATCAAATCTGTTCATTTTTTAGAAGATACAAGTTAACAATAATAGTACCACCCTCTAAAAATGTACTTGTTGACTTCTCCACAAAGAAGGTTTCAGGTACTATCTGTTTTCGTGTAACTTCATTAATGTAACTTTAATATAAACTTGTTACATTTATGATAAAGACATGGAGATATTTTTGCAAAGTAAAAAACAGGGAGAGTTGAGTTTGAAAATTAAACCATGGGTCAAAGAGCTACCTGAAATGCATAGCACATTTCTTATACCCTTTGCATTTAGTAGGTGGGGTTATCTTTTTTTTTTAATTTTTAATGTTTATTTATTTTTGGGAGACAGAGACAGACTGTAAGCAGGAGAGGGGCAGAGAGAGAGAGGGAGACACAGAATTCAAAACAGGCTTCAGGCTCTGAGCTGTCAGCACAGAGCCCCACTTGGGACTCAAACCCACAAACCCAGGGATCATAAACTGAGGCAAGGGAGACACAGGATCTGAAAACAGACTCCAGGCTCTGAGCTATCAGCACAGAGCCAGATGTGAGGCTCAAATTTACAAACTGTGAGATCATGACCTGAGCTGAAATCTGATGCTTAACCAACTGAGCCACCCAGGTGCCCCGTTTCTGACTTTATCAGAAGCGCCCCATTTTTTTCTTTATCACAGCTTGTTAGCAATTTGACTATGAAGTGCTTTGGGGAACATTTATGGCGTGTGTGTGTGTGTGTGTGTGTGTGTGTGTGTGTTTGTGCGCACGCACGTGCATTCTGCCGGCAATGTGTTGAGATTTGCAATTTACTGTTTAATCAAATTTAGAAATTTTCAGCCATTATACTCGCTGACATTTCCCCCCACCCCCACTTTTCTGACACCCCAGTTACACATATAGTAGATAGCTTTCTATTGTTTCATAGGTTACTGGGGTTCAGTTTTCCCCTAGCCTTTTTTCCTCTCTGTGCTTCAGTTTAGATGGTTTCTCTTGCTATGTATTCAAGGTCACTAATTTTTATCTTCTTGAGGCCTGATATTCTGTTAATCTTATCGCTGTTCTTTTTTATTTCTGCTGTTGTATTTTTCATATCTAAAGCTTCATTTGGGTCTTTTTTATGTCTTCCATTTTTCCTTCATCATGTTCATATTGTCTTCTACAGTCCTAATCAAATTTATAATAGCATTAAAAAAATTTTTATGTTTATTTACTTTTGAGAAAGATGAGAGATAAAGAACGAGCAGGGGAAGGGCAGAGAGAGATGGAGACACAGAATCTGAAGCAGGATCCAGGCTCTGAGCTGTCAGCACAGAGCCCAAAGTGGGGCTCAAACTCATGAGCTGCGAGATTATGACGCTTAACGGACTGAGCCAACCAGGCCCCCCTATAATGGCATTTTTTAAATTTTTGCCTGTTAGTTCCAATATCTTTGTCATTTTGGTTCTGTGTTTATTGATTGGTATTTATCCTTGTTAGAGGTCACATTCCTGTGCATCTTCACATACCCAGTGATTTTTGATTGAATGCTGTGAATCTGAACTTTGTTGTCTTCTTTTGAAGAATGTTGAATTTTGACCGGGCAGGCAACTAATTTACTTAGGAACGAGACTGGTACTTTCTGGGCTTGTTTTTAAAACATTATTAAAGCAAGTCTGGAGGATGCATTATCCTAGGGCTAGTTGAGCCCTATTTTTTTAAGGAGCCATTCTAGGGTCTTTTCTCTATGCTCGAGGCACTTATTCAGGTTTTTTCATTCTGGCTGGCCAGAATTTACAGTCTCCTAGCCCCATATAACCTCTGGGGATAATTCAGCCTACAACTTCTCTGTGGTTTATTTTTTGCCTGGCTCATGCACATGTAGCTTAGTATTCAGCAAAAAAACCTCAAGGGGATGCCTACGCAGATTTCTGGAGCTCTTTCTCTGCATCGCTCCCTTTTCTCCAATATTCTTCCCCACAAATTCCAGCCATGTCAGCTTTCGTGAACACTCATACATCTTTCAGAGCAGCACTGTACTTGAGTTCCTCTTGCCAAGCCATGGTTTTAGAAAATGCCCCAAAGCAAAAAGCAAGGGAAGTTGGTGGTCTCACCCCATTTCCTACTTTTCTCCCTAGGATGTATGCCTGTGTTACCTGCTCATCAGTATCTGAAACAGTTGTCTACTACATTTTGCTTAGGTTTTTAGTCATTCACGGTAAGAAGGAAAATCCAATTCTGGGCAGTCTGTCAAAGTTTTATAAACTTACTTAAGTTCAAAGACTGTCTTTCTATAAGGCTATATTTCTTAAAATTGTGAGTACATTAAACATTAAGGATGATCATCAAGATCAATGAAACAAAGAGCAGGTTCTTTAAGGAGATAAACAAAATTGACAAACTTTCAGCCAGGCTCACTAAGGAAAAAAGAGGGCTCAAATAAATAAATCAGAAATGAAAGGGAAGAAGTTACAACAGATAGCACAGAATACAAAAAATCATAGGAGACGACTGTGAACAATTATACATCAACTGATTGGACAGCCTCGAAGAAACGAATACATTCCTAGAAACATACAATCTTCCAAGACTAAATAGTGAAGAAATAGAAAATGTGAATAGACTGATTGCTAGTAAAGAGATTGAATCAGTAATCAAAAACCTCCCAACAAACAAAAATTCAGGACCAGATGGCATCACTGTTGAATTCTACCAAACATTTAAAGATTTAATACCTATCTTTCCCAAACTCTCCCCCAAAATTGAAGAACAGGAAATTCTTCCAAACTCATTTCATGAAGCTAACATTACCTGATAGCAAAACCAGACAAGAGCAACACGCGTGCGCGCGCACACACACACACACACACACACACACACACACTACTGCCAGTACCCTTGATGAACATAGAACCAAAAATTCTCAGGAAAATATCAGCAAAATGATTTCAATGTACATTAAAAAGAACATACACCATGATCAAGTGGGATTTATTCCATGGGTGCAAGGATCACTCGACATCAACAAAACAATCAACATGATACACAATGTTAACAAAATGAAGGATAAAAATCATATGATCATCTCAATAGATGGAGAAAAAGCATTTGACAAAATGTAACGTCAATCTAACATCAATTAATTTTTTTAATATTTTTTATTTATTTCTGAGAGAGAGAGGTAGCATGAGCAAGAGAGGGTCAGAGAGAGGGGGAGACAAAGAATCCAAAGCAGGCTCCAGGCTCTGAGCTGTCAGCACAGAGACCGACGTGGGGCTCGAACCCATGAACTGTGAGATCATGACCTGAGCCAAAGTTGGACCCTTAACCGACTGAGCCACCCAGGCACCCCTAACATCAATTTATTTTATTAAAAATCACAACAAAGTGGGTAGAGAGGAAATGTGCCTCAACATGATAAATGCCAAGCCACAGCTAACATCATAATCAAGAGTAAGAGCTGGAAGTTTTTCCTCTAACATCAGAAACCATACAAGAATGTCATTTTTATTCAATGTGGTACTGAAAGTCCTGACCAGAACAGTTAGGCAAGAAAAAGAAATAAAAGGCATCCAAATCGCAAAGGAGGAAATAAAACTGTCACTATCTTTAGATGACATGATTTTGCATATAAAAAACCTTAAAGACACCACCCATAAGACTTAAAACTAATAAACAAATTCAGTATAATTGTAGGGTACAGAGTCAACATACAAAGTGGTGTGAGGTTTTTTGCATTTATATACACTAACAACAAACTATCAGAAAGAGGAATTAAGAAAGCAATCTCAGTGTTATTTGTCAATTATACCTCAGTGAAAAAAATTCAACCCCTATGCTTACCACCAAGTCTAAAACCAATTAACAATACTTTTTTACTTCTATTTTTATTTCTTTGTGTTTATTTGTGTGACAGAGAGAGAAAGAGAGAGAGAGAATGAGCAGAGGAGGGGCACAGAGAGAGAGGGAGACACAGAATTCGAAGCAGGCTCCGGGCTCTGTGCTGACAGTTCTGAGCTGTCAGCACAGAGCCCGACGTGAGGCAAGAACCCACAAACTGTGAGATCATGACCTGAGCCAAAGTCAGATGCTTAACTGACTGAGCTGCCCAGGCGCCCCTGAAACCAATTGACAATATTAATGATAGTTGTGCTAATAGTAACAAAGGTAATAACAGCTAATATTTATCAAGTTAAAGTTAAAAAAAAGTAAGAGTGCCCGAAATAGTAATACTACCATTTTACTTCTCTTAGCCACTGCCTTACTTAACTCTGTTCGAAAGATTCTCACCTGTTCCAGAAGGCAGTTCCCATTCCACTGAACTGAACAGACCTGAAACATGACACTATGTTCTTTTTTTTTTTAAATGTTTTATTTATTTCTAGGAGAGAGAGAGAGAGAGACAGCGTGAGCAGGGGAGGGTCAGAGAGAGAGGGAGTCTGAAACAGGCTCCAGGCTCTGAGCTGGCAGTCAGCACAGAGCCCGACGCGGGGCTCGAACCCACGAACCGAGATCACGACCTGAGTGAAAGTCGGACGCTTAACTGACTAAGCCATCCGGGCGCCCCGACACTATGTTCTTATTTGCAGTTCTGAGACGACTCACCAAGTCCTGTTTATAATTTTTATGTTGATGAAGCCATAATTTAAAGGATGTGTTACTTGGCCCATGTCCCTAGATTCAAAATAGTTGTATGACTTAATTCTTCAGCCTACTTACAAAAGTCCACAGCTCCCACTCAGGTGGATCAATTCATCATATTCTGCATTTTTTGTTCTGAAGTTTTATATATATATATATACATATATATATATTTTTTTAAGTTAAGTATTCAGTCTCAAGATTTCAAATGATATATTGATATTCAGTTAGATTTTAGGTATTTCACATGGCTTTGTCAAAATTGTGGCTATAACTTCTGAAGTTGTTCTGCTGACACGGGGGCTCATGAATTTGGTGAGCACTTTGCCTGCGCGGCCTTCAAGAGCTGTGTTACAGACAGAGCAGACGAGCAATGGGAAATATGCTGACCATAGCTCTTTAAGCCTGGCCAAGGTACGCTTAGATTGTGAGAAGGCACAGGAAGATAACATAGGCCAAGTGGAGATGATATTGGTTCTTCCAGGGAACTACAAACCACCGTAGGTATCCCTAACAGGAAGTTATTTAAATTGGGAAATGAAGAGACAAAATCTGGGTGCTGAAGGAGCAAAACATGGGAAATCTGGTGCTTTCCAGAAATCAGAAGCTCTGGAAAGCCATAGCATCCCAGAAGGACGCAATACTCCCCTGAGCCCACACTCCTCTCCCTGACACAGCATGTAGGCTCCAGAAGGCCTGAGATTTTGCTAATTCTTGCCTCTGCGGGAGTTCATTCTCATTGTCTGGGGGGATAGAACTGCTAGCAACTCCTGCCGTGGTCTGCAGTCACCTGCCAGGGCCAGAAATAGGGTCGTTTCTATTTTCTTTCCGCTTTTAATTAGTTGTGATTACCTCCTACTGCCTCCCGTGGACACCAGCTAGGCAGGGAGTCTGGAAAATGAAGTTTTCATGGGGCGCCTGGGTGGCTTGGTCGGTTAAGCATCTGACTTTCGCTTGGGTCATGATCTCACGGTTCGTGGGTTCATGATCTCGCGGTTCGTGGGTTCGAGCCCCGCGTCGGGCTCTGTGCTGACCGCCAGCTCAGAGCCTGGAGCCTGTTTCAGTCTGTGACTCCCTCTCTCTCTGACCCTCCCCTGCTCACGCTGTCTCTCTCTCCTAGAAATAAATAAAACATTAAAAAAAAGAAAAGAAAAGAAAATGAAGTTTTCAGGTTTCCATCCATAGTGGTTTAGGGGGGAATGTAAAAGGAAACCATGGGGGCATCTGGGTGACTCAGTCGTTAAGCTCCTGACTCTTGATCTCAGCTCAGGTCATGATCTCAGTTTGTGAGTTCGAGTCCTGCGTTGGGCTTTGCACTGACAGCACAGAGCCTGCTTGAGATTCTGTCTCACCCTCTCTCTCTCTGCCCCTTCCCCACTCACACACACTCTCTCTCTCAAAATAAATAAACTTAAAAAAAATAAAAAACAAAAGGCAAGTATGGGGTTGTGTCAACAGACAATATTTGTCAGTTTATTGGTCCCGCTGTGCCACCTAGTAAGTGGCAGTCTTCTCATCCATAAAATAACAATGATGGTAGCAGCTATATTCCATAAAGCTCTTAACAGTAAACCCACAAAAAAAATTATTGTATTTTTTGTTATTAATTGTAAATAAACAATAGAATGAAAGGCCAACCTATGTTTGGGCTGATCTTACAAACGCAGGCGGTAAAGGTAAAGTGCCCTTTACCCCACAGTACCACCCATGCACACAGTCCTCATTTTCTCATTCAGGGAGGGAGAAAATGAGGATGGTATTGATTTCCTGCTCACCAAGATATTAATTACTTACGGTCCCCAAACACAGTGTAAGTTAATGACCTTTGTATCCATCCATTCACTGTAAAGCAAGTTTTTTATCAAATGTATGTGTTCCCAACACTTCAAAATCACCATATGAGGAATAGTTAAGAAATAAGAAAAATGGCCTCAGGCATAGCATCGAGGTCAAATTAACCTGAGACTATGAACTCAAAAATCTTTACTAATAAATTAGTTCAGTCACTCAATCAGCACTCTCCTGCTGGCCTGCTGGCCATCGGGAACTTGGCCAGCAGTGGGAAGCTTGGGTAATGTGCTCTGTAAGGAACCCAGGGCAGCAGTAGGCATTTGATATACATTAAAGTAATAGTAATGAGGGCAATAAGTACTTGGTATCCTCAATGGGTAGAGCTGTTCAGGCTAAGGAGAAACCTTCTAAGCTCTAATGCTTAATGGATAAAGATTAAGACTCTGGAAACCTTTCCACATCCACCAGAATCGCTCTCTTATTTAGCATCTCAGCCACTTCCTGGACCAGAAACTGATAACATGAGTATCTCCTTAAACTAAAGAAGCAGCCAGAAAGAGACAGAGGGAGAGGGAAGGAGGAAGAGAGGGTGGGAGGGTGGAGGGGAGGGAGGAAAGGAAGGGAGGTAGGGAAGAAAAAAAAAGGAAAGGAGAAAAAAAGAAAACTTCATATTGTAGGTTAAAAAAAAATCAGCCTTTGGGGCACCTGGGTGGCTGAGTCAGTTAATTGTCTGACTTCAGCTCAGATCATGATCATATAGTTGGTGAGTTTGGGGCCCCATCGGGCTCTCTGCTGTCAGTACAGACCCTGCTTCAGATCCTCTGTCCCCCTCTCTCTCTGTCTCTCTCCATTTACTCTGTCTCTCTCTGTCTCAAATAAATAAATAAATATGAACTTAAAAAAAAAAGTATTGGCCTTTGAGCCAGCCAGAGACCTGGATTCAAATTCTCACTGCCCCTTTCAAAATAAAGGATCTTAAGACAGTCAGCCTCCAGAGCCACAGATTATTCATCTAAAAATTAGGAGCATTGATAATAATGCTTCAAGCTTACAGAGTGCTTCTCACATGAGTAATGTATCTTTTATTATAAAACCAGCCTGCAATTACAAGCAGCTCTGTATCATTTATCCTCTTTAAAAATGAAGACCAGAGAGCTAGACTCTAAAAAGCAATCTATAGGACTTTTGAATGTGATTTTGTATTCGACTATCTATGTGTCATACATACTTCAAACAGAATTATAATCCCAGGATGATGAAGTGGCAATTGATATAACAGGATTTATTCAGGAGATCTGAATAGTTGTAGGGGGAAAAATTAAGGCACATAGTCATGCCAGCCTATCCAACTCTGTTCTTCCTTCAGTGGATCTCTCTCTCTGAAAATGAAACCTTCGAGGGCTTCCCCAGAAATTTCCCCAAATCCCTACCTAAACGTTAAGTAGATGCTTTCATTTTCTACACATCAGAATAAGGAGACTGATTTCTGAATGCATTTCCTCCAGGAAAGTGTCTTCCTTCTCTTCAATGATCAGTGAAAGATATGTCGAAGCTCTAAAATCAAGATTCTGAATAGTATTTCCTAGATGCCAATTTATCAAATTGCTGTTTCTCTATTATTTTTAGTACTTAACTGAACCCTGAAAGTCAAATGAGAAATTGCCTATAAAGTTGTATGTGCTAATCAAAATATAATTATGAAAAAGGCACTAATAAGAGCTCTACAAAACTGCTGAAGGGGCTTTTTTTGTTATTTTAATATATTTTTAAATGGACCACAGTAATAACAGATAGGCAGCTTATTTGTTAGCGGGGATTTTTTCTTATTGATGTGCTATGGCTTTGGGGGGTAAGTGGTGTTTATTGAACGTTCATTACATGTCACTTCTATACTTCTGCTGTATTGAATTTCTTACCCTCAAAACAATCCAACGAAATAAGTCCTATTATTATCTTTATTTTCATCCCGATAGGGATGAAGATCTCATCTGGGAAAATGGGCACTCCATTCTTCTGCTGTGCAGGCCTCAAACGTTGGCATCATCTTTGATTTCTCTCTTCATTCCCACGCCCCGCCCAGTCCACTGGCACACTGCAAATCTGAAATCGTTACACTTCGTGGCTTTCTATTCCACACCGCACGGGTTATCCTGGCGGCTCCCTGTTAACGGGCCTCCCTGCTTCCTTCCTGTACCCCCACATCTAGTGACTGCAACAACCAAAGGGATCCCGAAGTCTCCCGCGCGGGCCCGCAAGCCCCGGCAGCCCACTGGGGGGTCGGTCCTCACCGCCGCGCCTAGTCGCACCCATAAGGCTCGCTGCACCTCGCACCGCCAGGGCAGGGCCCAGCCTGCGGATAACCCGCTGGTCTCTGTGATATTAACAATTTCAGCTCTGGCTGTGTCGAAGGCCTATAGCGCGGGTCCGGATCTCGGCCTCCGCTCAGCCCCTGGCCCCTGGGGTCCGCCCACCCTGCAAGCAGTGGTCCCGCAGGCCCCCACGCCGGGGACTGCGGGCGCCCCAGCTTCGCGTCCACCCCCGAGGTCGCCAAGCGCGCGCACGCCCCCAGCAACGCGCAGGCTCTGACCTCAGCCTGCTTTCAGGGACGGGGCCCAAAGCCTCGTGCTGGAGGCCAGTGGGAAGGCAAGACTGAGGCTTCCGCCCGGGCCGGGGACCCCACCTTCCCACCTACCTCGTAGCCACGGGGCTGCATGCTGGCCCTATCGCGGACTGTGCAGTGACCACTTCCTCTGTCTGTGACGTCACCACCCAGACCACTTCCCCAAGGGCTCTCTGTCACATGCCAGCCTGGGCGGCTTCCCGGCAGCCCCGAAGTCTCTATCCCCTCCAACCTCATTTAATTTTCTTCAGAGCACGTTCACCCTCCCGGGCCTTTGTTTAGTGCTTTCTCGGTCCAAACAAACAAACAAAAAAGTTAAGTTCTAGGGCAGCAAGGACCTTTCAGGTTTCACTCACTGCTTGCAAGTGGGAGTTCATGAATGTTTGCTGAATAACTGAATCCCCTTTATGTAGATGAGGACATCGAGAAGCAAAGATGGGAAGTGGCTGGCTTCCTGTCACAGCGCAGGACTCACATCCAGACAGTGTGACTTGGTGGCCCTGCTTTGGACAAACGCTGGATGAATCAAGCACCTTCCTAGGAGGCAAAGCTTGGAATAGACACTGGCGGTATATAAAGCCTCCACAAATTTATCTGCTGGTCTTTGAATCGAACATAAGATAAAAGGCCATCTTTTTTAGATGAGGAGATGTAACAAATAATCCTCATAATCCAGGATCTAGACTGACTTCTAGATCATACTTATGATAACTATAGGCACTAAAGTTAAATATTAAATGTGAAAAATATCAAACCACTGCGTGAATTGAGAAAATGTATGGGGAAAAAGTCACTTTGAAAATACTGTTAAGTTACTTGACATCAAGGAGTCATTATCGTTTTAATGCCTAGAGTATAGAGAGGTCCATTAAAGAAATGAGATATTAACATGTTCTTAAGTGAAAGCAACTTTCTTTCCAGATCATTCTTCCTACCTACCACGTGACACACCTCGGTTAGTCCTTGGGACCTTGGGGACAGGTTTTTCAGCTGCAGAGGGCTTCGTCTTTGAAAAAATAATGACTAGTAAAATACCTTTTCTGGTATTATTTTTTTGCAAATTTACAACTTAAGAATGTGAGAAGTATGCCTGCAGCATTTTCTGTTAGCAAGCAGAGAGAATTTGCAGCTTGCTCCCCACGTATGTGGGGACCGATTGTGAGCTGGCCCCTGAGACCCATCAGCCAAGGAGCTGAAACTTTCAAAGTTGGTGGGGAAGAATTCAAAGAAACTGATTGCATCAGTTTGATGGGGGCGGGAGGGGGGGAGGTTGGGGAGCCATCATGCGCTAATAATACTAATTTGGGCTCTATTTATTTACTTACACAGTGGTCGGCTAAATACCCAGCTGTTGCTCTGTCTTTAGCTCACAGTTCTCCTTTCTGATTTGGTTTTGTTTTGTTTGGGCTACAGCTGGAATTCAGGATGGAACCCAGAGATTTTCCTGCAGTTTATGAATTTACCAATCCCTAGTGTGCCTTCCTTGTTTCTATGTGAAACAGAACATGCATGTCTCTTGAAAATAAGAGGGAAGAAAACTAATAGCCAGTGTCAAAACTTTGATAATATTCATTTTCTTCTTTCGTATCTTCCGTCCTTCTAATCCAGAGTTCGAGAGGAAAGGTGACAGAAAACATGATTACTGCCCCAAATGTGTCCCTTGGATGCTCTGCGCTGCTGGCAGGAAGGGCAGGTGCAAGCAGCACGTTAGTCAGAAGTTTGGGAAAAGCAAATTAGGCCAAAAAACAAAGAAATGAGAACATTGCAGTGAGAAGATCAAAAAGAAATAATAAAACAGTAGCCAATGAGTTCCCTTGTTTTTCCTAGCTTTAATTTTTCTCTACATTTCTGCAAGCCTAAGAGGTTTTATCTTGCCCAATGCTGATATCTTGCCCATATTCCATCCCCAAAGGTCTAGTGACCTATTTTTTTTTTGTCTCTGAGATTGTCATCAAAGCCAGGTGAATGCCATTTGATGGCTTATGTTCCCAAGTTGACAAAATTTAATCGTTATTCTCTACACATTTATTAAGTGGCATCCATTGGTCTTCTAGATGAAAGACAAAGATGGCCAGCCTTTGTCTCTAGGATCTAATGGTTTGGCTCACTACAGTAGGCCTTGTGCAAAACCACTCTCCATGTGGTCTCCACAGGGACTCTCTGAAAGTTACAAGGTAGATCACCATTTCCCTTCACCGAAATTTGCATCATTTGTGGAGGCAAAAAGAAGGAGGAAACCAACATTTGCCAAACCCTCTGCTGCCTGACAGGCACGTGCTATGTGCTCTTGTATTTACAGTCTCACCTCTCCCTCCCCAAACCCTATGAAATTAATGCTGTTAACGCTATTTTACTAGAAAGAAAACTACAACCCCACGAGCCGTGGAACTGAGGAGGGGAGGGCCAGCCTTCAATTCTAAATCTAAACTGAGTCCCAAATCCAGCCTCTTACCATCCTACCTCACATTCCTACAACTAAGAACAGCTATTCACCCAACAGATGTGTGCCGACAAGCCAATAGAAATAGAAGGGAGGCAAGGCAGAGTTACACAGGTTTCCAACCCAAATACCTCCGGGGCCCTGCCCGGTGAGGAACTAAGTGAAACAGATGAGGCAGAACATCTGAGGGCTTGTCAGCCTAAAGCAACAAACTCAGATACTCAGATGTACTTTTTTAACAACCGCATGGAAACCTAAATATATATTTGGAGCCAGAGTTGATGCCCAATGTTAATGTGCTGACTTCTGCTTTAGCTATTCAGTTTAACTAGGAGCAGCAACTGATTGTTTCTATTGTGGTAACATACACAAAGCATAAAATGTCCTGTCTTAACCATTGTCGAGTGTGCAGTCCAAGCCGCTGAGCGCATTCACATTCTTCTTTGCAATGAGCACGCCATCCATCCCCAAAATGTCTTCATCATCCCAAACCGCAATTCTGTATCCGCTAAATAACAGCCCCCCCATCCCCCTTCCTCCAGCCCCTGGAAACCACCCTTCTGCCTTCCGTTTCTATGAACTTAACAAATCTAGGTACCTAATAACAATGGAATCACAATATTTATCCTTTTGTGACTGGCTTTTTTGTCTCCACATAACGTCCTCAGGCTTCATCCATGTTGTAACGTGCGTCAGAATTCCCTTCCTTTTTTAAGCCTGAGTTGTATTCCGTTGTGTGGACCCAGCACATTTTGTTGATACATCCATCCAGTCAATTATCAATTGCACTTTTGCTTTGTTCCACCTTCTGACTGTGGGGAATAATACTTCTGTGAACATCGGTACACAAATGTCCGTTCAAGAAGCCTGCTTTCAGTTCTGTTGAGTATATGCCCAGAACAAAACTGTTGGATGATATGGTAATTCTGTGCTTAATATCTTGAAGGGTTACTGTTTTTCATAGCAGCTGTACCAGTTAACATTTCCACCAACAATGCACTTGTTATTTTCTCTTTGTTTGTTTGTTTTCTGGTAAAAATCATTCTACTGGGTGGAAGTATATCTCAGTGGTTTTGATTTGTATTTCTCTAATCATTAGTGATATTGAATAACTTCTCATGTACTCATTGGTCATCTGCACATCTTCAGTGAAATGTTCGTTCAAGTCCTTTGCACATTTTAAAATGGATTTTGGAGGGGTTTGCTGTCAAGTTGTAGGAGTTCATGTATTCTGAGTCGTGATCCTTTATCAGATACATGAGTTGCAAATATGTTTTCCCTTTCTGCAGATTGCCTTTTCACTCCGTAGATGTCATCCTTTGAGGTACAAAAGGTTTACATTTTGATCAAGTCCGATTTTTATCTCATGTTTTCTTTTTTTTGTCTGCATTTTTTAGTGCCATATCAAAGACACCATCACAAAATCCAATATCATAAAGCTTTACTCCTATGTTTTCTCCTATGAGTTCTGTATTTTTAATCATTTTTATGGGGTTCATTTTTTTAGCTCTTCCATGTAGGTCTTTAGTCCATTTTAGATCATTTTTGTACATGGCATAAGATAAGGTCCAATATCAGTATTTTGCTTGTGGATATCTACTTTCCCCAGCACTTTCCCCATTTGTTGAAAAGACTGTCTTTTCCTCATGGAATGGTCATGGCATCCTTGTCAAAAAACCATTTGATCAAATTTTGAGAGTTTAATTCTGGGCTCTTTTTTCTATTCCATTGGTCTGCCTGTCTATCTTTATGCCAGTACCCAACTTTTGATTACTATAACTTTGTGGTAACTTTTGAAAGTGGTAAGGGTGAGTCCTGTAACTTTATGGGTTTTGAAGAGTATTTTGGTTTTTCAGGGTCCTTTAAGATTCCATATGAATTTTAGGATGGGGTTTTTCCATTTCTACAAAAACATCATTGGGATTGTGATAAGATGACAATGAATGCATAGATCATTTTGGGGAGTATTGCCACCTGAACCATATTAAGTCATGGATCCATGAACATAAGATGTATTTCCATTTATTTGTTTCTTTAGTTTCTTTCAGCAACGTTGTGTAGTTTTCAGTGTACAAGTCTTTTACGTTCTTGGTTAGTTTATTCCTAACTCATTTACTTTTTTTTCCAAACTATTATAAGTGGAAATGTTACCTTAATGTCATTTCCAGAGTTCATTATTAGTGTTCAGAAAGGCCTTTGATTTTTGCATGTCGATTTTGTATCTTGCAACATTGCTGAATTGGTGTTTTCTAGTTCCAACAGTTTGTGTGAGTGAGTGTGTGTGTGTGTGTGTGTGTGCGCGCATGTGATCTTTAATGTTTTCTACATATGTCATCTGTGAACAGTGATAATTTTACTTCTTCATTTCCAATCAGTTATCTTTTGTTTCGTTTTTGTTTGTTTGTTTTTTGTTTTTTGCTTAATCATTCTGTTTGAAACTTCCAATCCTATGTTGAACAGAAGTGGTGAAAGGAGGCACACTTGTCTTGTTCAGAACTTAGAAGAAAAGTTTTCAGTCTTTAAACATTGAAGTATGACGTTAGCTGTGGGCTTTTCATTATGTGGCCTTTATTATATTGAAATAGTTTCCCTCTATTCCCAGTCTGTTGAGCGTTTCTATCAGGAAACAGTGTTGAATTTCATCAAATGCTTTTCCTGAATCAATTGAGATGATCATGTTGTTTATTTTCCTTTGTTCTGTTAATGTGATGTTTTACATTGATTGATTTTCATATATTAAATCATTCGTGCATTCCAGCAATAAATACCACTTGGTCATGGTGTATAAGCCTTCTAATATGCTGCTGAACTGAGTTTGCTAGTATTTTGTGGAGGATTTTTCATCAGTAGACATCAAGCATATTGGCCTATAGTTTTCTTGTCGAGTTTTTGTCTGGCTTTGGTAGCAGAGTAATGCTGCTCTCAGAAGATGAATTAGAAAGTGATCTCTTCAATACTTTGGAAGCTTTCAAGAAGGACTCATGTTAATTTTCCTTTAAATGTTTGGTAGAACTCACCCATGAAACTGTCTAGTCCAGAGCTTTTTGTGGGCAGGTTTTTGATCACAGATCCAATCTTCTTACTAGTTATATATGTCTGTTCAGATTCTCTATTCCTTCAGGACTCTGTGCTGGCAGATTACGTGTTTCTAGAAATCTGTCTGTCTCATCTCTGTTATTCACTCTGTTGGCCTACGATTGTTTATAATGTCACTCGTAATCCTTTTTATTTCCATAAAATCAGTAATAGTGTCCCCACTTTCCATTCTAACTTTCATTTCTAATCTTAATTATTTGAATTTTCTTTATTTTTTTCTTAATCCTTCTGGCTAAAGGTTTGTCCATTTTCTTAATCTCTTCGAAAAATCAACTTTGGGTTTCATTGCTTTTCTTTATTGTTTTTCTACTTTCTATCCTATTTATCCCTGTTCTAATTCTCTATTTGGGTATGGTTTGTTCTTCTTTTTCTAGTCTCTTAAGGTGTGAAGTCAGATTTTCCATTTGATATTTTTCTTTTTTTAATGTAAACATTTATAGGTATAAATGTCCCTCTTTGCATTTCTTTGCTGCATTCCATAATTATTGCTAAGTCATGTTTTTGTTTTCATTTGTCTCAAGATGTTTTCTCATTTCCCCTGTGACTGCTTCTTTGACGCATAGATAGTTTAAGAATGTACTATTTAATTTCCACATATTTGTGAATTTTCTGGTTTTCCCTCCACTATCGACTCCTACTTTTCTTCCATTGTGAGAGAGAAAGATGCTTTGCATAAACTTAATCTCTTTAAATGTATTAATACTTGCTTAGTGGCCTCACAGGTGGTCTACCCCCAGGAAATGCCCCACGTGCCCTTGACAAAAATGGATATCCTGGGGCACCTGGGTGGCTCAGTCAATTAAGCATTCAACTTCAGCTCAGGTCATGATCTCACGGTTCGTGAGTTCAAGCCCTGCGTTGGGCTCTGTGCTGTCAGCACAGAGCCTGGAGCCTGCTTCGGATTCTGTCTCCCTCTCTTTCTGCCCCTCCCCAACTCACGCTCTGTCTCTTTCTATCTCTCAAAAAGTGAATAAACATTAAAAAAATATTTTTAATAAAAAAATAAAAAATAAATGGATATCCTGGTATTAATTGGGCAGAATACTCTGTGTGTGCCCTTCAGGTCCACTTGGCCATATTGCTGCTCCAAGTCATCTGTTTCCTTACTGGTCTTCTTGCTGATTGCTCAGTGTGTGATTTGTAAATAAAAAATGTTAGGAAGCCGAAGAAGATACCAAGATACTTGAAGCAATCTGTTCCAAATCAGCCCGTGTCCACCATGCATTAAATAATCTTCCTATATCAAAACATGTATATTTGAATGTTTGAAGCAACTTTTTCCAGGGCTGTCATATTGGTTATACAGTATATGCACTCTCCAATTATGGATTTGTGGATCGGCATTCGCTTTCAGCACACCAGAAGTTTCCATTTCATAGCCCTGGGGCAACGGAAGGCCAGAAGGCAATTCTCCTCCCAATGCGTAGCCCGTATTCCGACAGAGGATACATCCCGTGAAGGCATTAAATACAGATGCAACTAAACTGGTGATTTCTACCAGCCCACACAGCGTCCCAGGAGGGCTTGGTGAGGTGGTGAGGTCTCTACCACCCGGAGACCAAACAGACGTGCCTAAAGGGCTCCCAGTAGAAGTCACACACCAGCCCCAAGTGCCCCACCTACAACGTCCATCAGAAGAAACTGGTGCATCTCAGGCACGCACAGCAGGCCCGTCCTGCGGCAACTTGTTCAGTCCCTACCGGGCAGCGGCAATATCTTCGTGTCAAGACGCTTTTTCTCAGCATCATATCAGGAGCCTTGGGGATCTCCTAGGAAAGTCAATTCCTCATCTTTCACCTTGCACAGAACGCTGATTTTGTTCATAATCCCATCGTTTTTGCAAGGCAGAGATCAGTTTATGTGCACACCGGTCCGTTATCTGTCCTCTGTTGATACCCCTTTCCATACTAACAGCTGATAAAAGCTGGGTTCATGCACTGTTTGATTCAGATTGTGGGTCCATCCTGCCCTCAGTCTGTATCATTCCTTAGAGGAAAAGCACATATCAAAGAGACCTACTGTGTGTCTGAGCTGGCTTAGGTTTTTAGCAATTTTATCATGGAAACAGCAGCGTGTGAGCCAAGCCAGCATTTACCCCATGAGAACCACCAGCTGTGCCGGTTCATGACTTTGACAATATTCGACCGGGACAAGTATGACTTACTTGCATCCAACAGTGAAAATGATTTAACCTATTAATTTTTTTTCTTTTTTAATTCTCATCTTGAAACTCAGACATAAATTCCCATGCTCCAATAGAACAATAACATTTGCCCAGGGTTGTGCTGTCACTCTGTTTTATGATTATTCTCTGCTAATCATTTACTTATATATGTTGATTTTCCAACTACCTGCTTCAAGTCCTTTTTGTATATTGGTAGCCCCAGATTGTATAGTTCCCTGTATTGTACTGATTGAAAAATCCTGAGATGTGTATAATCCCGGAGTCTTTGTTGAGCACCCAGGCTTACATTTCTCTTAACATAGTCAAAATCACCCCATCCGCATTTTAGAAAGCTTAAAATAAATTATTCTGGTCCATTTTAGAAGATTCAGAGAGAGTGCTTTGAATCTGGAGTTGGAAAGTCCCTGTCTTGGGAAATTACTGCTCTTTTACTGCTTGCTAGCATACAAAATCCTAATTGAAAAACCTTTACACCTGGTGGTGACATGCATTTAATTTACTTCTGTCCTATTAGGAACATGTCTTGGTCAAGGAAGGAACGCATGTGGGAATCTTGATGATTTGTGTTTTATAGAGTCTGTCCCTGAGGCCCGGAGCCCCAGGACACTAATAAATAGTCCCAGAACCAGGTCATTTGTATCTCTTTATTATAGCCAAGAACGGCATTCAAGCAATACCTCAATTTAGGACATCTCCAAATTCAGTTCAGTTCAATTCAGTGCAATTTATCAAGTAATGATCAAGTGCACTAGGCACCTTCTGAGTCTCTGGGAGATGAATGAACAGAATTCAGTCTCTACCTTCATGGATTTCACAAAAAGAGAAAGGCTAACAAATAGCTTGAGAATTAAAATCAAGGTGGACATGAGGTGCTAAGGGAACAAGAAGAGGAACTTCCAGCCACCGGTGGAGAGGGGGACGGATCACTTTCTAAACAGAATGGCTCAGACATCACAGAGCAGTCAGGGAAACACGATGCAGGTCCAGGCCCAGATACTGGTCAAAAAACCCAAAAGGTACAACAGAAATGGATGATTAGGCTTGCCCTTTGTGTTCCCAACACTAATTCAGTGGCAGACCCAAGGGAGGCTAGGAAGATGCCCAATAAATTTTTGTGGAATTGAACAAATGAGCACGAAGGAATTTTAAAAGAAGCATATAACAAGTATTGGTCAGAGGATGATCATTATTTATTTATGGGAGTCTCTAAAGCGTTTCCACATTCAAGCTACAGACTGGTTTGAACTGGGGAGTAGTGTACTGACCTGATTTTGAAGTGATTCTTAACGGAAGCAGGCCTCCATTTTTTTTTCAATGAAAGGAGGTGACAGAAATTAGTTTTAAAGTCATCTTAAATATAGAAGCTTTGGGGGATCCACGCGAAATAGCTAAATGTCTTGCATACCGTTCAACTGAATTTAGTCACACATACCTATCAAACAAGATAGAGGGTGAGAAATGTTACCTTGTCCCTTGTCACATTGCTTCACCATCTGGGACAGCTGTCGGAGGACGGCCTCTCCACTCTTTTCACACTGGCGAAGACACTGCAGATTCCAGACAGGTCTAAGAGGCTCTCAGTAGACACAGTGTCATGTGATACAGGTCTTCTTCTCTTCCAGAAGGTCTTCATAACCGCTTACCATGTTGCTTTAAAAAGCTGTCGGAGAGGAAAATATCTTTTCTTTCTCCCCTCCTAAACTCTTGGCTGGAGCCCCCGTAGCAATAGATCAACAAGGGAAAAACATGCAAATATATTTAATAAAAGTTTTCCGGGGCGCCTGGGTGGCTTAGTTGGTTAAGCGTCTGACTTTCGCTTAGGTCATGATCTCACGGTTCGTGGGTTCGAGCCCCGTGTCAGGGTCTGTGCTGACAGCCAGCTCAGAGCCTGGAGCCTGTTTCTAATTCTGTGTCTCCCTCTCTCTCTGACCCTCTGCTGCTCACGCTGTCTCTCTCTCTCCTAGAAATAAATAAAACATTAAAAATTTTAAAAAATAAAAATAAAAAAATAAAAGTTTTCCGTGGAACACAAATCTTCCTGAGGAAATGAAGACTTAGAGAAGCGATAAACTTGAGCATTTTTAGGCAATGTTTAATGAAGATGGGGAAGTCATGGGGAAAATGTGATAAGGACCCAGGAGGTAGGAGCTAGGGGTCTGTGGGAAACTGAGGGAAACTTAGGAGACTCGTGTGTTCACATTCCTCTGGGATCCTCTATCTTCAGATGGTCCTGACCATCTTCAGTGGGAAGGAGGCTCCTTTCTTCCGGGGAGAGGAAGGGTGCCTCTCACATGAGGGTCTTCGGACCAGCTTCAGGGCGAAGCAGAAAACTCCTTTCTGTACCTGCTGTGCCTTGGAGTCTTTCAGCTTGACATAAACAATCCATCAAGGTGTCCTAAACCTGTGAGAGCGAAACCTTAATTGTGAACTCAGGCTTCCAGGAATAATTCTCAAGTTGAGTTAAATTTCTTGACCTCCTTTTTTTCCTCTTTATGTTTATGTTTTGCTTCTTTTTACTGTTTCTGTTAGTCTTATGACATAGGTAATTTCAAGCAAATGTGTCTTCCCCGATGGAATTTTGTGGCTCAAACACACAGTAACTGAGAGATCACCTCAGACTCTGACAGATCAGCTAAGAGGCAATTCCCTCTCTTAGGAGCGGGTGTTGTGGGGAAACTTGCCACTGTGGCATATGCCACATGGAAACCTGGTGTGTCTGAGCTGTTGAGGGGCTCTCTGTCTCTCAAAAATAAATAAAAATGTTTTTAAAAAATATTCACAATGTTCCTTAGTAATCTTTACAGGTTAAAAAGCACTTTTTAAAAAAAAAAAATTAATGTTTATTTATTTTCACACTCGAACTCACAGACTGCGAGATCATGACCTGAGCCAAAGTCAGACTTGGGAAGGACTGAACCACGCAGGCGCCCCCACAAAGCACTTTTTTTTTTTTAATTTTTTTTTTTAATGTTTTATTTATTTCTAGGAGAGAGAGAGAGACAGCGTGAGCAGGGGAGGGTCAGAGAGAGAGGAGTCACAGACTGAAACAGGCTCCAGGCTCTGAGCTGGCAGTCAGCACAGGGCCCGACGCGGGGCTCGAACCCACAAACCGTGAGATCATGACCTAAGCGAAAGTCGGACGCTTAACCGACTAAGCCACCCAGGCGCTCCTCCCCACAAAGCACTTTTAAAGCCGCGCGGCATCTGCCAGCCGCAGTCCTGCGAGCTAAGAGTTGAGTCTATTTACAGGCGGTTAAACTGAAGCACCCATGTGCTACGGGCGGAATGGCACGGCCCTCGGTGTCTCACCTGTGAGGGGTGAGGCGGTGCGGGGCTGGGGTGCTGGCAGCGCCCCCTGCTGTGAGGGATGCAGCAGGAAGGCGGTGATGGGGCGGTGGGGGCGAGCAGGCCGCCTTTCCGGCCAGGAACCCTTGAGCTGGGGCCTGGGATGCAGGAGTTTTGGGGGGTGGGGGAGCAGAGAGGGGCCCAGGCAAGAGAGAGGAAGGGCCTGAGGAAGTGAGGGAGCACCGACCAGAGGGGGTTGAAAAAGGGCGGGTTCTGGAAGAGTTTGCTTGCTTATCCCTAGAGGCAAGAGGCGGCTTGGACGGCTTTGCAGCGGGGAAGACGCCGGAAGGGAGGCGCGTCTAGCCAGTTCACCTGGGGCGCAAAGTGAAAAAGGCCCTGCAGCCCTTGCTGACCAGCTGCAGGAACAGCTGCAGACCAGGCCAGCGGGGAGAGGCCAGGAGGGGTCCTAAACTCGGGGAGGGGTGGGTGGGCATGCACAGGAGTCCCGGAGCCCAAACCCCCGGAGGCCTTCCTGGCCTGGGCGTGGCCCCTTGAACCTGCTGGCCGATGGCCCCTTCCCCTCCCTCCCCCCCCCTCCGCGGAAAGCCACCAGCTACCCTTCTCTCCAGGGCAACCTCCATCATATTATTAGCTGCTCCGCAGCTTTTCATCTCCGAGAAACACTCATCTGTCCTTTCCCAGAAGTGCCAAGCGTTTCACAGGGGAGCCTACACCAAATGTCACCCCCTCCCTTCCAGAGAGAGGCCAAAGGACACAGGTGCCGGCGCTGGAGGAGGGACTCGGGGAGGCCGAACCCCCCAACCCCCACCCTCTTCCCCCTCCCCCTCCTCCCCCCCACTGCTTTGAGCCCTTCGTGAACCCTTGGGACCCTCACAGGGTGAGGCCAGCCCAACCGTAAGCACGGAGACTGCCGGCTGCAAACCCGTGTCCTGGGGGCATTGAGTCATTTTTTTGTAAATCACCTAGAAAAGCATTTCGGGGTGTGAAAGTACAATTTATTGCTGCATTATTCAGTGGTCCCAGCAGCAAGCCCCGTCCTTTTTATTGACAGAGTAAAAACGAGGCAACCTGAAGGGCAGGACACTGGAAATTAGGGCAGAAGTGGGGCCGCCCCGCCCCCCATGCCCCTCCCCCGAGAACGGCCTCTCCCTGCTCTCTTTGAACCCTGCAGGGAAGCGATTAGACTCTGGAGAGTCTTAGAGCTGCATCCTGTTTAAAAAAGAAAAGAAAAAAAAAAGCCAGGTATTTTCAAAGTACATCCATTTCTGCCGAAATAGAGGCATGAAAACAGGAAAAATAAATGATCAAAAGCAGATAAATGAAGCGTGTGTGGCACTTCCCAAGGACCTCAACATGGCTTGGGGACCACCATCTCTTCTCCGTCTTTTTCTTTCTCCAGCTGATGGCCCCCCTGCCCCCTCCACCACCTCCTGCACCTGCTGCCCAGAGGGCCTGGGGTTCGCCGAGGTCTATGCCCTGACCCCCCATACGGACCCATCCTTTCTTGCCTACAATTCAAGAAAAGCCTTTGGGCCAGCAGCGTCCCTGGGCCCTGGGCCTTCCCCAGACCCGGCGGCAAGACCTGTCCCTGCCTCACACCTTCCTGCAAACCCTGACCCCGTTTCATCTCCATCCCCTCCTTCCTTCCAAGCATGTCGCCTCTACTTTACCAGCCTTTAATCCAAATAAAACGAACCCCTTATTTCACCTCGGTAAATAATACTGATTCTTTTGTTCTTCCTATTTCAAAGCAATTTTCTGGCCTAGCCTCCTGTCAAAAAATTAGTTAATATCTGTAAAAAGAGAAAAAGCTTTTTCCTGACACTGTAGGATTGTACGTCTTCTGCTCTTTCCCTGTCCCATTATTCTGGTGACGCCAAGCTTCTCCAGTAAGATTTCTTCGGAATCCAGATGTAGAAGGGCTGCTCCGCACAGGGCGAAGGTAGGAAGAAGGGAGTAAAATTAGGAGAAAAGCTAGAATTTGGAATGGTTAATCATGTTTGTAAAGTAAGTTTTCTGCTCGCAAAATGCTCTAGCGGCTGCGATTTCACTGATATGTGCTTAAGCCTGGGAAGAATACATACAATCAAGTGACTCGCCCAGAGTCACAAGGCTGGCAGATAATGTCTCCCCATCCCCACTGCTGCCTTGGCCAGAGGTCTGGCAAAGCCCCCACCTCTGCCTGGGGCTCTGAGCCCTTGCATCTGGCACACTGTACCCAGGGTCCTGGGACCGGGCTGTCCCCAGACACCCTCGCCACACCTACACCCGCTGGCGCGTGCCCGTCCCTTCCCGGGCCGTCTTCCCTCCAGGACGGGGCCTCTGGGCAAACACGGCTTCTCTCTCTCCACGCTCTGCTCGCCAGGGTGTAAACGCGAGCTTGGGAATAGACGTCTGCCTTCCACGCTGATCTGCGCTTCCCCCAGGGAACTGCGCTTGTGGCCTCAGGGCACTCTGTGTCACAATTCCCATCTTCCGGGCCCCTTCCAAGTCCTCTGAGCACGAATAACTATAAATGTGGGGGACCAGCCAGGAGTTCTCATTAGAGTTATCACATGATTCTAAACCGCAGGGGATCCGGGTTGTCACTGCCCTGAATCACAACCCCCCCTAAACAGGCCGGTAGCTGTCAATACCGGTGGTGCCAGCAGGTGATCCGCAGCGTGTGGGCCATCGAATTCTCACGCATGGCAGGCCGCAAAGGCACCTGGGACCATGAGGAAGGAGAGACAACTAAGGGTCCTTTTCAGTCGCTCCAGCTGGTGTGACTGGGTTTGCGTACAAGGCCCAGGAGCTTTCCACGGTCAAGGGCAAAAGAAAGCAGGGCGGAGACCAGCCTGAACCCATGGGCCACTTGCCCGCTCACTGTGTAAGAGCCACCTGCTGTCCTTGTAGTGCCCGAGAAGGGCTTGGGGGTGGCCCCCAGGCTGCTCGTCAGCTCACTGGGGGCGCACAGAGGTGCCCTTCTAGAGCTGGCTTCACGCCCCTGCCTCGTCTTGTACAGGGGTCACTGACGGCAAGACGTTTCCTGTAGTTCCTTCTGTTCATATGGCCGGCAGGTCACCCTGTGACCCCCTAACAAAGCATTCCCAAAGTCACCCAAGGTCCTGCGGTTGGCCCAGAATATGTCAATGTGTTTAGGGAAAAGGACTTTAAAGTCAGAAAAACGTGGGTGTAAATCTTAATGCTGCTACTTGTTAAAAATGTGCCCACGGGTTAGTGGCGCTGCCAGAAAACTAGGGCCAGTGGCCAAATTCAGTCCACTGCCTCATTTTCTACGTGTATAGGTATTGTCTGGGCCATGTGTCACCATTGTCTCTCCCTACAATGTCTAGTGACGGGGATCCTTGTGGACACAAAGCCCAAAATACTATCTGGCCTTTCGGCTAAATTTGCAACTCCCCCAAGGAAGATTATTTCATCCCCCAGCCTCAGTTTCCCCATCAGTAAAATGGGCAGAATCACTTACATCAAAGAAGTGATGCTGTGAAAAGTAAATAAGGTAATAAATGTCAGAAGGCCACACGGCAGTGATGGACATGTGTTGGGATTTTTTTTTAAATTATTATTTTAGTCTTGCTGTAGGCAGCCATTTCCCTCTTTGGTGGGTGGGAGGAGGACATAGCCTCTGTCTGTCTTTATCCTTATTTCCCTCTTTATTCTCTTCATTTTGCCCCATTTCACCCCCGAGCCTCCAAAAGAGAAAAATGTTAATAAAAAATAGCGTGATGGTTAAGAAAATGTTAAAGGGATAGAAAATAAACTTACTCTAAAGGAAGTGGCTCAGTTGGCTGGGCATCCAAGTGGGTAGCTCAGTCGGTTGAGCATCCAACGTACGTTCAGGTCATGATCTCACAGTTCATGGGTTCGAGCCCCACATCGGGCTCTGTGCTGACAGCTCAGAGCCTGCTTTGGATCCTTGTCTCCTTCTCTCTCTGCCCCTGCCTCTGCTCATGCACATGCTTTCTCTCAAAAATAAACATTAAAAATTTACAAAAAAAAAAAGTCAATCTTAGTGAACATCTCAAGTTACTTATTTTATGTCTCTTAAGTAGTAATTTCTAGGGGTGCCTGGGTGGCTCAGTCGGTTAGGCATCCAACTTCAGCTCAGGTCATGATCTCACAGTTCGTGGAGTCGAGCCCCATGTCAGGCTCTGTGCTGACAGCTCAGAGCCTGGAGCCTGTTTCAGATTCTGTGTCTCCCTCTCTCTCTGACCCTCCCCTGCTCGCACTGTCTCTCTCAGCAATTTTTTTAAAAAAGTAGTAATTTCTGTCCTCATTTTTATTTCCAATATAAATTTAATCATGCAATTTGTAATATTCTATAGAGAATGGTGAATTCTTGCCTTCTCCTATTTAAAGAATTTTTTCCCCTAGAGATAGCATGATATGTTTTCACATTTTCCCATGCAAAATGTTTGTCTTCTTGGGAAATTTTAATAAAAATTTAAAAATCATGAGATTCAAAATTATCAAATGGATGAGTCTATGGGAGATCACCTATACCTGTTTGTTATCAGAAGGAAAGAACTTTCCACACTTGTGAAAACAACCTTCTTTGGCTCCTTTCATAGTAAAAGGCTTTTTAAAAATTTCAGTTCAGCGTCTCCCTTATCAACCTTCCCAGCCTTACAATTTGCCTTGCAAAGAAGTTGAAATCCTCAGAATGGATTACAAGAAGTATGCATATCCCTACCAAAACTAAACATATTAAGCATTTAAATATTTTTAATCAGAAATATTACAAGGTTTAAGGCAGAGATAAATGGTTTCAGTGCAGGGAGATTTAGAACATCCAAGACTCAGTAGAGCTAGTGTTACTTTCCTTAAATACACACTGTTCTCACCAACGATCACAGCATAGAGTTGTATACATTTTTTTTTCAATTCTTGCATTCTTTCAATGCAATCAGTTCAATATGTGTCCAGCCAAGAAGATCTACTGCTTTTATATCTGTAACTAAGAGACACGTTCTAAACATGTGGAAGAAATGGAAAACCATTCTGGTTCTAGTTATTTTGTGACCATCCTACTCTCTGATCATATAATCAACTGAAATTGGTCAACATTTTTCCTTAGGTGAAGATCCAGGAAAACCAAGATGGCTGTGTTCAGTTCAGAAAATGTAAAAGAGAGAAAAGCATGGTTTTCCTCCTAGGTGCTCATGCTTCAGACCTGTTTTGTGATAAGAATCCAAAATGGGAGACTTCGTTCTCTGGAAAACAGTGTGGAGGTTCCTCAAAAAATTAACAATAGAACTTCCCTGTGACCCAGCAATAGCACTGCTAGGGATTTACCCAGGGGATACAGGAGTGCTGATGGCATAGAGGCACTTGTACCCCAATGTTCATAGAGGCACTTGCAACAATAGTCAAATCATGGAAAGAGCCTAATGCCCATCAAATGACGAATGGGTCAAGAAGATGTGGTTTATCTATACAATGGAATACTACATGGCAATGAGAAACAATGAAATCTAACAACATGGATGGAACTCAAGGGTGTTATGCTAAGTCAAATAAGGCAGAGAAGGACAGATACCATATGTTTTCACTCATATGGTGGATGAGGAGAAACGGAGGACCATGGGGGAGGGGAAGGGGAAAAAACAGTTAAGGAGAGGAAAGGAGGCAAACCATAAGAGAGTCTTAAATACTGAGAACAAACAGGGTTGATGGGGGTGGGGGAGAGGGGAAAAGGGATGATGGACATGGAGGAGGGCACTTTTTGGGATGAGCACTGGGTGTTATATGGAAACCAACTTGACAATAAACTATATATTTTTAAAAATGTTTTATTTATTTCTAGGAGAGAGAGAGAGAGAGAGAGAGAGAGAGACAGCGTGAACAGGGGAGGGTCAGAGAGAGAGGGAGTCACACACTGAAACAGGCTCCAGGCTCTGAGCTGGCAGTCAGCACAGAGCCCGACGCGGGGCTCGAACCCACGAACCGCGAGATCATGACCCAAGTGAAAGTCGGACGCTTAACCGACTAAGCCACCCAGGCACCCCGATAAACTATATTTTTTAAAAAAAGAAGAAGAAACAAAATGGGAGCCTTTGGCCTGGCCACAAACATGGTTGCCATAGGTCTGAAGGAGCAGATATGATGGGAAGGCTTTGGGAGTCAGACGCCTAAAGACGTGGCATGTTCCAGAGTCATCTACTTTTCTCCACGTTGGTATCCCATGAGCTTAGACGGTGAGGGATCTGTGATCTCTCTGCTCGTGCCGGGGCCTCCATGTCTCTGTTGCAGATACCCATGCCAGTCTATGTATGGTCATGGTGGACAAGGTTTGGAATCCGTGAATTCTGATGCCTGCCTTCATTGCTAATTACATGAGCTTGGGTACATTATTTAATCTTTCTTTGTGTCTCTGTTTCCCTGAGTGCAAAACAGCACTTGCCTCAAAGTGTCATCACGAACTTCAGATTGGGCAAAGGGTGTAGATACCTAGCACATCACAGTGCATATAGCAAGGACCCAACAAATGCTTGCTCCTCCTTTATTTGTCTATGATTATGAGCCTCGAGTGCACTAAAGAAACCATAAAGTGTCTTATATTGTCAACATTATGTTGTTATCTAAAATCCAATGTCTTGTTCATCGAGGGACTATAGCTTTAGGAGGAAAAGTTATCTTGTTTGTGATAAGACAGATAATGGTATGAATGGTTGAACGATAATCTCAAACTTCATAGCTGGGAAAGGTGGTTGTAAATCATCTGTTCCCAAGCTATTGGTGAGGAAATACTTTAAATTTCCAACAAGAATCTCTACATTGGCAAGATGAAAGAATGAGGTGAAAGGAAGGAAAGTCAAGATGTGTGCAATCAAGAGGCGCCGGGGCGGCTCAGTCGGTTAAGCGTCTGACCCTTGAATTTGGCTCAGCTCATGAGCTTATGGTTCTAGAGCTTGAGGTCTGCACTGACACCTCAGAGCCTGCTTGGGATTCTCTCTCCTTCTCTCTCTGCCCCTCCCCTGCTCGTGCTCCCTCTAAGTAAGTAAATAAATAAATACTTATTTTAAAAAGATGTGTGTAATCCAGATAGTGGGCAGAGAGACAGACAATCCGAGAGCAGCTACTGAGTGACAAATGTACCCATTTCACCAAATGATACACAAGAGAGTGACAGATGTCGGGGACCCAAGAGTCAGCCCCAGAATACAGATCAGCCCTTTGGGTAGACCTGTCCATCATCACCCACATGGATGTATGATGAGAGCAGGCGTGCCGAGGTGCGGCGGGACGAAGCAACACCCGGTGCTGTGGGCACTTACAAGGGACGGGTTTGGGGTTGGAGGCTGGGAAAGGCTTCCCTGAGGAAAGATGCTCACAAGGAGGAGTAGGGTGCACTGGAAAGAAGTGGCTTTTCAAGGGTGAGCCCAGCATTTGGTGTCTCCAGGAAGAAAACACAGTTTTACATCGCTCGTGAGGACAGACAGGGCCTCGTGTTCGGAGCCCAGGGAGGCAGGACCAAGCTGCGCCGGAGGAGATCAAGGGGCTGGGAGAGCTCCCAGGTCAGGCTTTCCCAAAACGTGTTGGTCACACATCAGCGATCAGTGAGTTCACTCACCGCGCAGCCCTTCCGTCTCGGTCAGGACAGGGAAATGCGAATTCAGAGAAGGGCGGACGCAGGACGATCCGGATTCAGCAAGGACTGGATAGATCCAAGGAGACATCCACAGGCAGGCGTCTTTGTCAGCTCAAGTCTCTTCCCTCGTGATGGATTCCAGAACTACTAAGAGCCCTCTCTTGATGCTGCAGGAAGGATATTTCCATTGTATTATTTCCTCTGTTTTTGTATACGCTTGACATTTCACATAATAATGAATGTTTGAAGTTAACAATGCAGCTGGGTTGTAAACACGGGCCAGTGGCCAGGTGTTTCCCTGAGACTGTCACCTTTGGCTGGCCTTCGGCAGGGGAAGGGCTGTGGGTGCCCTCCTTAAGAAAGAGGAAAGAGACAAGCTCATTATGTTTGTTGAAGGATCAAAGAATTAGAGTACTTGGTTCAATTCCCTGAACCTCCTACATCTGGGGAATTAGGCTATAAATCCTATGAAGCGTTCTCTGGGGATTTCCAAGAATTGTTTACACCCAGACCACAAACAACACGACAGGAGCACAGACTTTATTTCACAGTGTTTTGGCATCTGCAGCTCAGACTGAAATTACAAAGCAGCAGAAGAGGAGAGCAATGAAGAACAGTGCACACGTTTTGAATACCTCATTCTCTCTATGGTTCCAACTTTATATCTGGAATACTCTTTCTTCCTCTCTCTTGTTCCCTCCTTTCCTTTCTATCTTTCCTTCTCCCTTTCATTCACTCTAAGTGCCCATTGTTTTTTTAATTTTATTTTAACTTGTTTTTTTTTTAGAGAGAGAGAGAGAGAGAGTGTGTGTGTGTATGAACAGAGGAAAGGGGCGGAGGGAGAGAGAGAATGTCTTGCAGAGCCCAACATAGGGCTCAATCCCACGACCCTGGGATCATGACCTGAGCTGAAATCAAGAGTCAGATGCTCAACCAAATGAGTCACCAAGGCGCCCTTCCAAGTGCCAATTTACAATGTATGCCAGGCACCGTCCAAGGCACTAGAGGCTAGGAAGTTAAACAGGCAGGTACTTATCCTTACCTAAAGATCCACTCTAGTGAGCAATATTAAATAATTAAATTAAACCAAAATTAAGCAGTTGACATTAAAATTAAATAACTTAAAACACAAAATCAAACATAATTTTAGGCAAGGACACATCCTCGGAAGGAAGAGGTTGGGACACTTGATAAGAAAACATGTTCGTAGAGAGAACAAGTATACACTCAGGGGCCAGAAGTAGCCCCTCCTCGTCTATAGGTCCCCAAATCAAAACGGTTTTTTGCATTATAACATTCTTGAGGGTCTTATATTCATACCAGCCCCGTGCTTTCCATTCTTTCTGAAAAGAAAAGCTTAAATTGAGATGATAGAACTTTCGCCCACAACCCCCTCCCCTCCCCTAGTCCCTGTCAACCATACTAGAAGCTGTTATTTTATCCTAAATAAAACATAGAGATTTTTTTAAAATTTTTAATGTTTTTAATTTATTTCTGAGAAAGAGAGACAGCATGAGCAAGGGAGGCTCAGACAGAGAGGGAGACACAGAATCTAAAACAGGCTCCAGGCTCTGAGCTGTCAGCCCAGAGTCCACAAACTGTGAGATCATGACCTGAGCCAAAGTCAGACACTTTTTTAATTTAAAAAAAATTTTTAATGTTTTTTATTTATTTCTGAGAGAGAGAGACAGTGTGAACAGAGGAGAGTCAGAGAGAGAGGGAGATACAGAATCTGAAGCAGGCTCCAGGCTCTGAGCTGGCTGTCAGCACAGAGTCCGACGTGGGGCTCAAACCCACAAACTGTGAGATCATGACCTGAGCCAAAGTCAGATGCTTAACAGACTGAGCCACCCAGGCACCCCAAAATATAGAGATTTTCTACATCTGTGATTAAGAGTGCATTAGGTCCTATGTAGAGGAGGATTATAGGAAAGCAAGTTACTTATAATAAAAACACAGAGGTTAGCAGTGATGAATCCTTTCAATGGGAGTTCCTTGAAAGCAAATCTGGATTTGGAGCAAAGTCACAGGATTCAGAGCAGGGACAGGAGAAAACCAGGCAGAGCAGACCAGTGACACTGAAATAGAGTAAAAACCAGGCACAGCGGACCATTGACATTGAAATAGAATATCTTCCTTTCTTATTTTGAATTTACTTTGCATTTTCAGAACAGTGGGGAGGCTACATTTGGGCGATCCCAAACATTATTTCATTAATACAATGACATTTTAAAAAATAATTCAACTCCATGTCATGTTGGATGGCAGCAGGAAATGGGCAAAAAGACAGAGGGAAGAAGGGCAGAGCAGATGCAAAGTGGGGGTAAAAGACAGATTGACAGAAGGAGAAGAAAAAGAAGGAAGGAAAGGACACAAAAGAGACACGGAAACACCATTAGGGGAAAAGAAGTCCCTAGAAAGCAAAAAGCAAAAAAGAAAAATAGAAGAAAGTCAAAACTGTTATTCACCCAAACAACACAACATCGATTTCTATCCATTCCCTTTGAAATGCTAATTAGCTGACTAGCTAGTATCAGACTCAAAACCCTTATGCTGAAAACAATTTTTATTCAAAATGGAAAAGTAGCTAAGTCTTCCTCTAAAACACTAGTCTCTGAATTACTGTAACAATGTAACAATGTCTGCAACAATTCAAGTGCCCCGATCTCAGAAGCTAGAATCTCCTATGTTAACTTGGATTTAAAGAAAATAAATAACCAACCAAACAAATAAATAAATAAGAAGCTAGAAGCACCACCCAATCTTGAAGTTTTAAAATTCTTGGGGCACCTGAGTGGCTCAGTAGGTTAAGCATCTGACTTTGCCTCAGGTCATGATCACACAGTTTGTGGATTCGAGCCCCGTTAGGGCTCTGTGCTGACAGCTCAGAGCCTGGAGCCTGTTTCAGATTCTGTGTCTCCCTCTCTCTCTGACCCTCCCCTGCTCATGTTGTCTCTCTCTCAGAAATAAATAAAAAACATTTTTTAAAAAGCTTTTAAAAAATAAAATAATAAAATAAAAATTCTTGGATTACATTTCCAGAGGTGTTACATCCTTTAACAAATCTTATGCAGCTCAAAATGATGGAATAAACTGTCACTGACTTTCTCATCATTAAACTTTTTTAGTCAAAGTCACATCAGTTGTTTGGGCTACAGTGAGAAACTGGGGGTCAGCTGGACTCAGTTCAGTGCGCAGAGGTTTTCTGGAAGGAGAACTTCTCCTCTACCTTCTTAGTTCATTGTTTGAGGGCCTGCAAATTAAATTGGCCGATTAGCAAGACAAAATGCAAATGTAATTACATAGGTAATCACGTGTGTGAATATGTAAATTACCTATATCATTTTTGTCTGTACACGCGGGTTTTCACAAGGAAATGTGAATTGAGGAGGTCATTAGAATTTGGAGTTTATGTATCTTTTTTTATTTAAGCTTATTTTTGAGAGAGAGAGAGAGAGCAAGCAGGGGAAGGGGCAGAGAGAGAGGGAGAGAGAGGATCCCAAGCAAGCTCCAAACGGTCAGCTCAGAGCCCGGTGTGAGGCTCAAACTCCTGAACCATGAGATCACGACCTGAGCGAAAATCAAGAGCGGGACGCTTAACTGACGGAGCCACCCAGGCGCCAGGAGTTTTTATACCTTAAATAGGGGATGGGAAGGGGCAGAGGGATACTTCTGGGAGAACAAATGACTTCTTAAAAGTGGGAGAGATTCCAGGAACTCAAATGCCTTTGGCTCGAAATAATATCTATGCCACAGTGATTTATTCTCCATCCCTTCAGATGCAACACACCCAAAAGGCACATATTGTGAACCTTGGGGTCAGATAGCTTTGCGATACGGTATTTCTCAGTCAAGCTGCGTGCAAGACCACCTTCTGAGAACCGGGACAGGCTCTCCGGAAATCCATGTCCTCTCCCATTCTGAGAAGGAGAGCATAGAGGAGGAAGAATTGTCTACTTTCCAGGAGAAAGCAAGCACTGTCATCTACAGCCAGATTGCCTCCAGGTATCTGATCGCAGACACTGTAGGCCTGTGGGTTCTGGGGGAAATAATCAGATACACAGCTCTGGGGCTGGAGACGTCGAGTTCAGGGATGGTTTGCTGAGGACTCCGGTAGAGGGGAGGGGAGATGGAAGACTCAGGAAGGCGTGGAATCTCCCGGGGAGGGGCTGAGAAGGGAGGAGGCCCAGGGGCAGCATCCCAGCCGATGCCAGTATTTCAAGGATGAGCAGATAAAAATGGAGAAACAAGACACGAAGAATAGGAGGAAATATGGGAAAGAGACAGGTGGGGAGTAAAAGAGAAGAGATTCAATCAAGTGAAGGGCGATTCTTGAGGTAAAAGGAGGCTGGTTACTTGTTTGTGATCCCTGGGGAGGGTGCTCCTGCAGAGGAAGGGCTGGAATACAGAGACGGGATAACTGAGAAGGTCCTTTCTCCAGGAAGCAGGGGGATCGCTTTGGAGTAGAAGGGTGATTTTCATCAGAAACCAGCGTGGGGAGGGGCGCTTGGGTGGCTCAGTGGGTTGGGCGTCCGACTTCAGCCCAGGACACGATCTCCCAGTTTGTGAGTTCGAGCCCCGCGTCCTGCTCTGTGCTGACAGCCCAGACCCTGGATCCTGTCTCTCTCTCTCTCTCTCTCTGCCCCTCCCATGCTCGCGCTCTGTCTCAGTCTCTAAGGAAGGAAGGAAGAAAGGAAGGAAGGAAGGAAGGAAGGAAGGAAGGAAGGAAGGAAGGAAGGAAAGAAAAAACCATCATGGGGAAGAAACAAGGGAAGATAAATCATGTAACCTCGCCGAGGGAGACTTGATTTCACTTTTATAGAATAGATCATTGCAATAGACACAAGCTCTGAGATTTCATCACCTATTTTAACATTTTAATAAATATATAATCCCATTGAGTCCTCTGTTTTTGGAGTTTGATTTCATTGTGAAATTTTGTAACTGATATGTTATTCATTACTTTGAGAGAAAATACTGATGGACACGTTATATACATCTTGGGACAACTGAAGGAATCCGTATATTTTAATATCTTAATGGCGTGGGGGGAAAATACTGTTCAGTGTCACTTATGTAATATTCAGGCTTGGGAGGCATAACCTGAATCTAACCGTGAGGAAACAGACAAACCCAAAACAAGGAACACTCTTTTCTTTTAGGTACTGTACCTTCAGGAAAATGCCAATGTCACAAAGGCAAAGAAAGTCGGTGGAAATATCTGAGATTAAAGACAACTAAATTGATAAGACAACTAAATTCAATATCTGATTCCAGACTCAATTCTGTACCACACGGAAAAATCCTATGACGGACATTGTTAAAGTCAACTGATGAGATTAGAAAACTGATAGTGAATATGGTGGATTAGAGAAAAGAAAAAATGTATCAATGTTAAATTGACTAACGTTGACAAGTGCACTTGGTTATCTAAAAGGAAACCTCTATTCATAGAAAATAGGGTAAAGGGCCATTGTCTGAGTCCTTCTGGGCTGCTATAACAAAATACTACAGGCTGGGTAGTTTTTAAACAGCAGATATGTATTGCTCAGTTCTGGAAGCTAGAAGTCCAAGATCATGGCGCCAGCAGGGTCTGCTGAGAGCTATCTTCCGAGTTGAAGACTTCTCGTTGTATTGTTAGGAGGCAGAGGGATTTAGGGAGCTCTCTGGGGCCTCTTTTAAAAGGCACTAATCCCACCCATGACAGCCTCACCCTCATAATTAAAGCACCTCCCAAAGTCCCCTCCTACTAATATCATTATCTTTAAGGGTTAGGGGTTCAGTGTATGAATGGAGAAGGAGGTGTGGGAGGACACAGACATTCAGACCATAGCAGCCTGGATGCATGCAATTTACTCTCAAACTGTTCAGAGAGAAAAAATGGGGGTAGGGAGTGGGCAGTGATAAAGCAAAGGAAAGGCCATATGACAATCCTGGCGAAGAGTATATAGTTGTTCAACGTACAATTTTTTAATTTTGCAATTCTTCTGTTAAGTTTGAAATTATTTTCAAATAAAAAGTTGAAACATACGCTGTGAGCTAAAAGAGTTCTTAGAGTTCTGTGTGCCAGCACTGCCACTGTGCATCGGAAGTTCCGGAGAATTCTACTTGAATAATACTGCAGTCAGGGGCACCTGGGTGGCTCAGTCAGTTAAGCATCCAACTACGGCTCAGGTCATGAACTCCCAGTTTGTGGGTTCGAGCCCCGCATTGGGCTCTATGCTGACAGCTCAGAGCCTGGAGCCTGTTTCAGATTCTGTGTCTCCATATCTCTCTCTCTCTGCCCCTCCCCTGCTCACACTCTGGTCTTTGTCTCTCTCTCTCAAAAATAAATAAACATTAAAAAATTTTAAAGAGTAAAATAACAAAATAATAATGCAGTAAGTGCCTTACTGAGGGAATCTTCCTTGGCATTTGAAACAACTGAGCAGATATTACTTGTGTTGTGTAAAAAGGAAAAAATTCAGCACTTCATGGTGGTGTGAATTTGTAGTGAGGAATGACTCTGAGGTTGCCCGTATCTTCTGTTCAGGCATATTATTTGTTTTATAAAAATTAATTGCTAAACAGAAGAGGAAAAATAAAAACAAACAGGTAAATTCTAATTGTTGCTAAAGCAGAGAATGCATAAAGGGAGTGGTCATAAATGGACATGAAATTTGCCTTTGCTATTGGCAAAAAAGTTTACGTCTTCAGTTATAAGATACATTGAAAGCAAAGCTGATAGAAAATCACTTTTCTACTGCCAGAACATTGTCTTTAACAAGGTTCTGGAGTGTCCTGAAGCAGGCTGAATTACTTTCTTACGACATGCAATAAAAAGGGTGAAGATTACCAGGGAATTTGGACTAAGTGAATTTTCCAATTTTTACATCTGATAAATGATTTTATGGTGCTGCATATGTAAGGTTTGGTTTTTGGGTTTTTTTTTTTTTTTTACTATTTATCACTTCTTTGTATAACAGCCTTTAATAACACCCGTGAAAACCGGCACCCTGATGGTTCTGACTACCCTGAGTCCGCTCACACTCTAGCCACCTGCCCAACTATGCAGCCATCTTCCTGCAGGGGACCCTGTGCATACACGCAGTCCCCACTGTGTGGGGTGTGAAAAAGAAGGGAATTTCCAGTTCTGCAAGCTCCCATGCCCAAGGAATATGCTGTCTACTCCAGAACAGTCCGTAGCAATGCAAATTGTACAGATAAGGAGTGAGGTCATGAGTGGCTACTATGCCTCTCAAAGGGGTTGAAATTAATATGGCACAACCATGGGGTGCCTGAGTGGCCCAGTGGGTTAGGTGTATGATTTCGGCTCAGGTCATGATCTCACAGTTTGTGGGTTTGAGCTCCACGTCGGGCTCTGTGCTGACAGCTAGTTCAGAGCCTGGAGCCTGTTTCAGATTCTGTGTTTCCCTCTCTGTCTGATCCTCACTGTTCATGTTGCCTCTCTCTCTCTCTCTTGGAAATACATAAAACTTAAAAAAAAATAAAATGGCATAACCTTTTATTCTTAAATCCTAAATTGAAAGGAAGGGTGTCCATCTCAGAGTCATTATCCCATGACCTTTTATTTCTGGTTGTTGCACCTTCTTCTTTTACTAACTTTTCATCCTACCCTCTCTTTTCCAAATTTGCTTTACAGTTGATGTATGTGTTTTCTACCTCATAGAAATTATATTATCATTTTAGAAAATTAACAACCAAAGCAAAAAAAAAAAAAGAAGAAAAAAAGTTTTTAACGTAAGAAAAAGAAAAGAAATTATATTATTAAAAACTCCTTTGTGTTCTGGTCTTGAATTGACCTAGAATATTAGATAACTGTCCAGGAGTTACAGTAATGGAAGGTGTTCTGTGCTGGCCAGAAAAAAACAAAAACAAAAACAAAAAAAAACCCCTGGAGATTTGGAGTCAGATGTGGGCATTCTGTTAGCTTCACTGGGGGTGGATATGATAAGTGGCTGTTGGAAAATATTTTCTCATCAATATTGTCTTTCGGAGTTCACCTTACTCAAGGAGAATACGTAAGAAATGATTGTTGAGTTTGACTGTTTTTTCTATCGATTAGTGTACCTCTTTCCCACAAGAGTCTTTTTTTTTTCAATTCCTTTTTTTAAGGATCATAGACAACAAGATGTTCTCTATCAAAATATAAAAGCAGAGTACCAGCTCCATCGCAAGTTCTTGGCAATCTTTGTTTTGATTCTTCCATTCTAGCACAAAGACTATAGTGTGGCCTGGTTATGATCAGTAGTGGATCTGTGAAGAAAAGCCAGCAGGACTTGAAAACACAAACACCTATTCTCAGCCTTGAGAAGTCTTGTTACAGTTTGTTGAGTAGTATGCAGATTGACTAATGTTTCAGCAGCCAAGTGAATTCCCCAAAAGAGCTCTCTCCTAAAGGAGGTCCATGCATCTTCAGGAGGGCTCTGTCCATGTCTGGACCATTCAGGTGATGCTTCAGACACAGCAGAAGGGGCAAAAGTGGACAGAAATAATACAAGTTATTTTAGAAACTTGTAAACATACTTTTGGAGAACATACTAACTAAATGAGGTTCATAAAATGGTAGAAGCGGTTGAGATGATTTCTGTACAATCTTTACTCTATGAAAGAATAAGCAGTCATTCTTTTAAGGGAAATGCAGTAAGGAACAGACAAATGCTGTGGGAAGAATTATATTTGGGTTCTATTAGGACAAACTGCATACCAGGGACCACAAGAAACATTGCCAAGAAGGTTACGTGGATTCCTATTTGTGAGAAAGAGTGAACTTTCTTTTGTGAATGAAGCGTATTCATTCTTGTTCAGAAGCAGAAAGGTAAACCAGCTAGCCCCTCCAGTTTCTGGTGATTATTTACCCCTTTCATGTACAGAATCTCAGAGCTGCCGGGAACCTTGGAGTCATCCACTTTGTCCATGAGGACGCCAATTTAAGTGGTTGTCTAGAGTCATACAGAGTTGAAACAGCAACCCAGTTCTGTCAGCCTCCCCAGTCTGCACTTATTTTTGCACCACACAGAACTACCTCCTTAGTTTATTTCCAGCGTTTACACAGGGAGTCAACTCCCCACCCCATTTCTAGATCCACACCCCACTCTGGTTTTGAGTAGCATTCTCTTTGTACTTCATGACTTCTCCTTATGACTGGGGCCCACAGAGGACAGATACGAGGACCCCCATGAATATTTAGCCATGAACTGAAACTCAAAGAAATGAAGAGCTCTGCTGAGGTCACAGCTAGCCTGTCCCGAGCTCCCAGCTCCCCAGGACATTTTCAGGGGACAGCACTGCATCTCTGACATCCCATTGACAGAATGTCTTCCTTTTTGCCTTCGTAGGTTTCACGGCGGCAGCCTCCCTTGTGTCCTTGGCTTGGGCCTTGGCCTCCTACCAGAAGGCCCTCCGGGACTCTCGCGATGACAAGAAGCCCATCAGCTACATGGCCGTCGTCATCCAGTTCTGCTGGCACTTTTTCACCATTGCCGCCAGAGTCATCACTTTTGCCCTCTTCGCCTCGGTTTTCCAGCTGTACTTTGGGATCTTCATCGTCCTCCACTGGTGCATCATGACCTTCTGGATCGTACACTGTGAGACGGAGTTCTGTATCACCAAATGGGAAGAGATTGTGTTCGACATGGTGGTGGGGATCATCTATATTTTCAGCTGGTTCAACGTTAAGGAAGGCAGGACTCGCTGCAGGCTCTTCATTTACTATTTTGTGATCCTTTTGGAAAATACAGCCTTGAGTGCCCTCTGGTACCTCTACAAGGCCCCCCAGATTGCAGATGCGTTTGCCATTCCTGCGCTGTGTGTGGTGTTCAGTAGCTTTTTAACGGGCGTCGTTTTTATGCTGATGTATTATGCCTTCTTTCACCCCAACGGACCCAGATTCGGGCAGTCACCAAGCTGTGCTTGTGAGGACCCAGTCGCTGCCTTCACTCTGCCTCCGGAAGTGGCCACGAGCACGCTCCGGTCCATCTCCAACAACCGCAGTGTCGCCAGCGACCGCGACCAGAAATTTGCGGAGCGAGACGGGTGCGTACCCGTCTTTCAGGTGAGGCCCACGGCCCCGTCCACCCCGTCGTCTCGCCCACCACGGATTGAAGAATCTGTCATTAAAATTGACCTGTTCAGGAATAGGTACCCGGCGTGGGAGAGACACGTTTTGGACCGAAGCCTACGGAAGGCCATCTTGGCCTTCGAATGCTCCCCATCTCCTCCAAGGCTGCAGTACAAAGACGACGCCCTTATTCAGGAGCGGCTGGAGTACGAAACCACTTTATAAAATAGAAGGCCTTGGAGGAGCCACAACCTCCACATGAAGGGGTGACAGCGGGGCTGTGGCAATAATGAAACTCTGTCCTAGACTAGGGCGATGAGCCGTACTGCGCAGCTGCCTGCCTCCTGCTGGTCGCCTTTCCAAACAGCGGCTGAAGGAAACTCGGGAGCTCAGGAGGACTCCTTGTTGCCACCAGCCCTCCTGCCCACTCTCAGCGTGTCCACCAGAGGGTACAAGTATCACGGAAAATGTTGCCTCCGACCAATAGGGTGTTTTGAGGGCGTTAACTGATCTTTGCATAAAAATATATTCAGTCACACACACGTGCACATACATGCTAACACACACAGCACCAGTCCTCTGTCAAAATAGCTTAGGTGATTTTTCTTGATGCAAAACTCTGTTTCCGAATATAAAAACAGAGAGAGAGAGGAGAGAGAGAGAGAGAGAGAGAGAGAGAGAGAGAGAGAGAGAGAGAGAGAGAGAATATATCCATCAAGACTCCAGAAAAAAAAATAGTACTACTTAGAAAAGAATTCATAGACCATTCTCATTCGGAAACCAATAAATACCATGCGTGAAAATCCTACCCGACGGACAGCAACTTCAACCGTTGTTTACATGTGTATTAGAATCGAGGGAATGGTTCGTTTTCCACACATTTCAGGATCTGTCTTTTATTTTGAAGTTTCAGTTGAGAACATCCTTTCTGACAGAATTCCTAGGCAGCACATGTATGGCTTTTGACAAGACCAAGGAGCTCAATAAGTTTGCGATGTGAACGAAATGGTGATCACGATTCAGTATTCAGTTGCAGAAAGCTAATAAATCCACGAAGAGGAAAGCACGGGAAAGACACGGCAGAATGAGCGTCAGATTTCCCGGCCTGTGTGGCTCTCACTGGCATGTAATGCAGGGGCAGAGAGGGACAGGCTGATCTGGGTGTCACGAGACGTGGAAAAGCGTGGCCCTGTGTGAACATGGGCAGGTGCCACTCAAGAGCACGCCGTGCCACACCCTCCTAGTGCCAAACACTGTCCAACCACAGGACTGAGGTGCGAGTCCCAAACACCTGAGAACGAGTGGCCCGAGCCCCCAAACCCAGACATGAGAGTGCACCATCAAGTTCCCCACTGTGTACAAACTTCCCTCCCCCACCCCCAAATTCAAGGTCAAAGTGATGTGTCTTTTAGAGGCTTTGGGACACGTTTTAGTAAGTATGAGCAGACGATGCAGTGCATATGCTATGAGAAAACCCTTCCAAACTGATTGAAAGCTTACCACTAGATCCATCTAAGATTCGTATTTGAATCATTTGTAAAGTCGCACTCTTACAACAAACTTCCGGGTTTTAAATACCTCCGGACAGCAAGTAAACGTTCCCCGCTTTCTGTTCCCAGTGTCCTCGGTCATGGTGCTTTTTGTTGCATTAAAAGTGCCGGTCAAACTTTGATAGTATTTTTTTATAGTTGGTGCAGAGTGGAATAACTCATGGATTATTTCAATATTTTTGTAATAAAAAATATAGGGTATACATATAGGCATCATCACTTTTTTTATAGACCTGGAATCGTTTAAAATACTTTAAGCATCATAATTACTTGGGATGTCGGGAACTGGTCCACCAATTCCATCAGCCTGCCTCAGCAGATTGAGAACACCTGTCTCTTGGAAGATCACCCTCCTTTGCCATGTTGGTGCCCCCAGGAACCTGGCCAGGGGTGCTATCAGAATATCAGGGGACAAGAGAATCCGCTTAACTAGAAAGGGCTTGTCAAGACTGGCCAATGTTTCCCAGGATGTGAAAGCTGTAAATGATTACTTTCATCCATCCATTATCACACACCTGACCACAGTGGAAGATGTCTTAAACTTCCTTCCCTGGTTTTATATTAACCCAAGTGATATATTAAATATTAGTCCGAGTCACTAAATGAGAGAGAGAGAGAGAGAGAGAGAGAAAGAGAGAGAGAGAAGAAAAGGTCCGTCTAAATCATTCAGTTATTTGGACTGTCCAATCCACTTAAAATAGTCAAGTTCTAGAGCCACTGCCTGTAATGGGTGTGCTGTACAGAGACGACTGTCCCCGTGACATCCACAGGCAATGGCAGAGGGCTCAACCAAGGACTTCTTTTGGTGTAAAGCCCCAGAGCAATGCTTTAAAAAGAGATGATTTTTTATCAGTAGACATACTTTCCTAGTGCTCCATGATTTGATCCTCCAAGCAAGATTTCCATTCAAAAATAATAATCTTTTGTTTGGATGTGGAAAGCTTACCTAGTCGCCCAGGAAGATGCTCTTCTTGTCAGCGATCGGTGAAAACATTGCACCCCCACTGTAGAAGGAAAACATGATTATATTGGCAAAACATCTTCACCTTTGTGCAGGACCCTGAGTTATTAGCTTCCTTGTTTACAAGAAAACTTCTAAGGGATGATCTTTGGAAACTGAATGGCTCAGTTGAACTATACCTTTGATTTCATGAGTCAGTAACAGATTCCAATGATAGTGTCAATGAACAGAAACTCAGCAGACCCCACCCTTCCTCAATCATGTAAGTCCTGAGTTATTTCTCGGTTTGATCCCTCCTTTACCATGTTAAGAGTCAAAATGAGTGCTTTGTGAATACACGATGATGTACTGTGCTTTGTCTTGGAGGTTAAGAATGCAGTCTTAGGAGAGCATAAGAAATTTGCATTTTTCAGTGATTTCCCAAATACTATAAATACTCTGTTATCCGACATACTTAAAGAGTATGATGTTTTAGATGATCAAAAATTCTTGCTAAGGAAATGACATCTCCACCACAAATTCCAAACTTTCTTAAGATTACAAGAACGGAACACCTTTACCCCCTAGGAAAATCATGACTTAATCTTGTTTCCATGATCCAGAAGGGCACTGCACAGCCCTCAGACTGTATAGTGACAAAAATTGTTATTTGATGCTCGATACACAGATAACAGAGGGTTTAAAGTATTAGGATTTAAAGAGACGTTGTCAATGTACAGAGGAACAAAGTTTGATTTTTGAGTTTGTATTTTAGTTCTTCCTAAGATTTCATTTTCAATCTGCCACTCATTTTTTGCATTGGACCAGAAAATTTTCTAAAAGAAGATGTTATACATTTCTTTCACTTTCAAGTTAGCATTTCGAAATGAAAACTTATGTAATATTAAAGAATATACGTACCTTCGCAGACAGAGATGTTTATGTATTTGTGTGGAAGAAAACAAATTTTTTGCATGTAAGTCAAAGTTTGGTCCCCCATAATGACTATGTCTTTTAAATTCTCTTAGTCATTTACAGTGTCTTACTATGAACTGTCTAGTTCAGTACATCTAGTTTGCAGATAACTCAGTTACTATTCACTTCTGATAATGCTGTGAACCCCACAAATGAAATAAATTCTCTTACCGACTTGGCAAGAACATACAGTTCGAGTATTAGCACAATATAAAATACAAAGATAACCTGAAGGTAAAAGTATCATGAGATATATATGCTTAATTCCTAAATTCCCAATTTCTTTTGCTCTATGAATAAATGAAGTGATAGTACTGACCAGATACAAGTGAATGGGAATAATTGAAATCTTGATGACTGTTTTTCTAAATACGAGAACACACATATTTGTTTTATATATATATATTTATTTATATATTTTATATATATATATAACACATATGCTTTACACATATATATATGCACACACACAATTCAAGTAACAGAGAGGAAAGAAAAGAAGTATATATTGCCCTTTCATGTACATAAACTGGTATGTTACTGATACATGAACTTTTAGTTAAAAAGCTTTTTTCTTCTCCTTTTTAGCCCAAGCTTACAGTCCCTTGTCTATAAGACATCAACACACCTGAAGTGTTGTGAGAAATACCCAGATGCAATTTAATGCTTTCAGTCTCAATAAGCTGTATCCCTCCAAAAAGATTTCATCTCTTAAACAGCTGAATAGAATAGTTTTGAATCATTTCAAAGTTTCTTTCTCCAGACCGATTGAATTGAGTGAAGAAAAACTCTTGTGCCCTCACCAGCAACTGCAAAATTACACGGTTGCCTTTAAATGCACCAAATGCCATTGAGTGGACCAAGTTCTCCCCCAATGTTTAGACAAGGACCCATTTTTTTTCCCCTAATGAACCATTTTCTAGACTAAGTATGTGCTTCCCTGCAGTCTCTTACATCTTTGCCATTAGCCATTACTGTTTCTATATAAAGCTTGGATGATATGCCTGCATTTTTATGTTTCTAAGGAGAATTCCTTAAAGCCTGTTTAAAAATAGCTTAGACTGTCTTTCAGAAGTACGGCTCAGAGGATGGTTAAAGTGCATGGTGAAAACACAGCAGAAACTGAGGTGGTTGTTTCTATACATTCAATGATGGAAGCACATCAACTCATGTTCATTTATCTTCAGCAATGCAGTGCCACTTTGGAAAACAATCAAAATGATTGCTTTTGCCAGCCTGTGACTCAAAACACCCCCCCTTAACATCTGAAGCTGGGGCATTCCAACATGGCTCAGGGTGGGCCATTCCCCTCTATCGCCCACCCACCGCAGAACCTTCCCTCATGTCCAAGTCTCTGGCCCTGACCTGTATTGTTCTATGAAATGATCTCAACAGTTGGGTTGCATCTCCTCTGCTCACTCAGGCAGGCTGGACTGTCCACTGTAGAGCTTTCCCTGTGCACGTATGTCCTGTCCAGTTGCTAGCCTAGAAATGGGCACACAGAAAGACTCAGTTTGTGCCTGTGATCAGCAATCTCAACAGTAGGATTACTCATTCAACAGGAAGACTCCGCAGAATGTGGGCGGAATTGTATAAAAACACAATGAGCCATTTAATTTTGTTAATTGTAGCAATTAGGCTAGCTTGAACATGGGCTGTGCTCATAGCAGAAAGCCAAATGGAAGAAATGGCAAACAGCCATTTGCCCACAGAAATGAGGGGTTCAGAAACTCTCCCTTGAGTGTTTAAGGCATCACGTTGTTTGATCATCCATCTGTAGCTCTTTCTCTAGATTCTATAAGGAAAGAAATCAGACTTTTGCTACATTGCATGCAATGGTCTAATCCAGAAATCCAAAACTTTAGTCAACCTTTTGTGGCCTATGTTCTGCTCAGTAAGAGATGGTTTGATGTCCCTGAAGTGTCTAATTGTTTTGCTAAAATATTTTACTCACATAAATAGCATACTAACATTATATGTCAGAAACACTTGGCAAACCCAAATTTTTGCTTTAGTTATTTTTTTTTTACCCTTAGATTTTCTTACAGCTCAGTTCCTCATTTTGATGGTAACTTACCATGACTGGGAACTTGCTGTGTGCCCAGTGCTGGGCTAAAGAGCTTTACCCATGTGATTTCATTTAATCCACACAACCATTTATGAATTAAGTACCATTTACAGAACTTAATCTCAGCGATAACTAAACTTACCAAAGGTTCCCACAGCTAGGAAACAGTGGAGCTGAGAATTGAACACAACTTGTAACAATTTGCAACTACTGGAAATATTTCTAGAAGACCAAGGAATATTTTCCCACCAAAATCGATTTCTGGCTTGGTAAGCTTTCAAGAGAAACAAAATCATGGTCTGAGGATGACATTCTTCAAAGCAAATTTCATTTAAAAGTCAAAGATGTCTTCCAAAATGAAAGATTACAAATAAAAGCCAATGATAAGAACTGGAAATTGCTACCACCTGTAACTGAATTTTACTTCCACTCCCTAATTCATAGTAGATAAGTGCTATTCTTCCATTCTGGGCAACTGTTCTCCTCCATGACCCTACTCTACACTAAAGTAATAGATAAATATAAATTAACCTGATGGTTTTTCTATTGTATTCTATACATGTGCTATACTGTCATCTGAAAAATCACTAAATGCCAGTACTTCCTTTGACAGTCACAGAGAGAGAGAGAGAGGGAGAAGAAGGAAGGGAGGGGGAGAGGAAGGGAGGGTGAAAGGAAAGACAGATCAACAAACTCGTGAACTGACATTATTCTTTCCCATTGCCATAATTTTTCCTCTAAATTTTATGCCTTGCAGTTCACAGAATTTAACACTATTATGCCATTAGCTTGACCCATCATATAAATTGAGGACGTTTTCCTTGGATTGAAAGGTTAAATGTAAAGAATAAAGCAAATGTTCACCAACTATTTGGTGAACTTATTGTGATTGATCTGACTTTAACGTATGGAAAATACAAGCAATCTTCTTTCTTCCTACTTTGATAAGATTTAAGCAGATCTTTCTAAAGGGATCTTAAATTAAAAGTCACCAATCTTTGCAGAAAATAGCATCTAAAAGAGATCTAACACATCTAAGATGTGTTGTGGCAGCACATTCCTTTCATAGATGAGACAACTGAGGTCCAAAGAGATCAGGTGATTTTTTATAATCAAGATTTCTTCAATTATCTTTTCCACAGAGCAAGCAACACCAAGTTCACATTCCAGGAGTGGAATAGGAGTCTTCTGACTTTAACTCTTTTTTGTTCACCTGCACAGATTCTGTTTGTAAGATCTACATTTCATTCCATACCAGAGCAATAAAGAAACCTAGATTTCTCAATATTGCATGATGTTAAGCCTCATAGCAAACAATGGCCACACACAATGACAAACATAAGGTAACAAAATCAACATAAAGATAAAGCAACGATGGTTGACTATCTATGAAGAGAAACGTAATTTTACAATTGGCTTTTATGCCTCTCCAACACTGGATATTTTTAAATCGAGGTCACAAGGCAGCAAAAAGAATTTGAAACATGTTTTTGGCACATAGTACTTGATTCAAAACAATCATATCTGAATTCCTTTGAAGGAGAGGCATGATGGGTCACCTGGCTGGCTCAGTCTGTGGAACATCTGACTCTTGAGCTCGGGGTCATGAGTTTGAGCCCCACGTTGGGTGTAGAGAACATTCAAATAAATAAAACTTAAAACAGAAGAGATATGACATTAGGATGCCTTGAACATGTCTGAAGACTTTTCTTATAGGCTTCAGGAAACATCCTTCATTAGTGCATACGATGTTTCCAGCAGAGTAGTTATTTAAGAATAACACATTTCCAGACCTAAAACTCGGTTACTGCAATCTGAGCGGTTGATCTAAACCCATACTTCCCGTGCCCAGAAGAGCAACATTATAGTCACAGGTCAGGACAGCCAGACTCACCTCATTTGGATACTCAATGCTGGCATAGCACCCAGACTGAGTCTCTCCCCTGCAATATGGCCAAGTGGTTGGCTTTCCACAGATATAAGGGGTGTTATCATTTAAAGATAACTATTAACTGCCATAACTAATTTTCTGTAAGTGAAATCATTCCAGGCAGGGAATGCATAAACCCATTGGTCCCCTAAAGAGTAAAAGGAAAGAGAAAACACATATTAATTTTTATGAGCACAGAATAATTCGAAGAATTCCTTGGTGAGTCCTGTTAAGCATCAATAAAACAATTGACCTCATGATGGTGGGAGGTGTGGGGTGGGACTTCTAGGTTGATGACGCCAGGAGTAGTTCATTACTGTGATTGCTACTATTTTAGCCATTGCACCAGCCAAGAAAAGGATAGTTACTGACACGATGTTTGTGGAGCAAACATCATGATAATAAAACAGATCAACATCAAAGCTAATTAATCAACTTGATGCACAAATATCACCAGTCCGGTACCAACACAAAATGTTCTCTTGTGTTGTTATTAAAGCCTGTCACCTAATGCTGTTATTAGCATTTCAGAAAATGTAAGGTTTCGTGTTTTTATTATACTTCCATCTATCAAATTAAACTGGTGGCCCTCTCCTCTCTCTATAGCTTGATTTGCATTAAAATGGAACTAATCAAATTCTTATTTCATTTAAGTGCTACAAATATTAACAAATGGAGATGCTGGGGCGTTTGAGCTAATTTAATTTAACTGTTCTAGTGGCGTTCTGGTATGGCGTCGTCTCAAATCAACACTCTTCATTATTTCAAATTAATTCATTTATCAGTAAGTTCTACAACACCCTTAAGTGAGTTGAAAATATAGCTCAGGTTTCTACCATTAGAAGAAATTCCCATTTTGATTACAAACCAGCGAACATGTCTTAATCGACATCAGCATTTCAATCCTTCCTCATTCTGGAAAATGAGCACTGGCCTTTGGGTGTGTGGGGTACTGCTGTTAACTTAGCAATTAACCTTTGACCTGGGCTTTCTATCCCCCTCCACCTACACCCCTCCCCCCAACCACTGTGAGTTCTTATTCTATTCAAATTGGGAGCAATAGCACACTGTCCTGTAACCAAAGGAGATCTGTCAGCTGGTCAAAGAATTGTCATTTTATATCCTTCTTTCAAAGAACTAAAATAGTCAACTTTCCTTATTAAGCTGTCTAATGTATTGTACATAGAAAAGGAAATGGATCGCGGAAACGTGTTTTGAAGTCCGAGGTGAAACATTTCCCTTGGTCTGAATCAGAGGCTTGGTGCCCTGTGAAGAGGAATAAATCTCTCGCGCCACAAGAAAAGGGAAGGGGGACGAGCCAGTCACTCGGAAATGTGAGCCTCGACTGTCACAAAGCTGTATTACTGCTCATGGTATCGATTCCCTTCTTCTCTTTACAGAAACATCTTGGAACTTGTCAAGCTTTACTGAAGGTGATTTGCGTTAATTAATGCAACAGACCCTTGCAAATTCTTGATGTGTAATGGTGTAGCCAAGCTACCACCAGGGAAAATAAATCAGTTAGTGGAAAAGAGCACTTCGTGCCGTGCCCAGGCCTGAAGAGAAAGACCTCTGTGAACGTAGAGCGCTAATGAATTCGTGCTACCTGCTTCCTCATCATTTAGGCTATGAATATTCATCAGCTTCATTTGGTTTTGCCAGTAAGCGCTGCTTTGGGGGAAAAAAAAGAAAGAAGAGAAAGAAAGAAAAAAAAAGTCAATGGATTTCTGGGGCTTGTGTAGCTCAGAGAATAGGTACTGGGTCACAGAGACCGGTGTGAAATGGATACAAATCTCTGTGTGTTTGGAAATGAAAAAAAAAATGTCATTGTCATCTCTTTAATGACTGATCTGAGTACAGTGGCTGCCCTTAATTTGTTGAGAGTCCCGTGTAATCACCCACTTCTAAAAGTTGAATCTGTAATTCAGTTTCAGACGTAGAATCTGCATGGATGTAACTATTCAATAATTTGATTCCTGCCTTCCTGGGTGGTGACCTTGCAAGTTTCAAACTGAGGCACATGAGTGTGTGGCATTGCCCCCCGCCCCTGCTCATTCGGAGACCCTGCAAAATCTTGGTTACAAGTTATAAGATCATCAATTTGAGATTCTTGATTGCCCAAATGTTTGCTTCAAAAGAAACAGGTAGTCGCGTAATTAAAAAAATAAAAAATCAAGGTTCTTTCCCACTTGCTTCTCTGTTTTCCAAGAAGGGTTTGAGCTGTAAGGTAAGAACGAATGTACTTCAGATTGTAGTTCCAGTCTCCAAGAGTCTGGCATCCGTATGTTCTTTTAAAGTTTCTGTCTGACCTTTGGGCAGAATAATTTTAGCAGTGACCCCTAGGCGAAGGAGTGAAAGTCCTCAGATTGATCTGATAACCACCCTAACGGACACATTTTTAAAAAAGAAGCAAGCCTCCTTTCTCTTGTGTTTCAGAGATGTTTCTCCTTCCTAAGTGATCATCTTGGTGACTATCTCCAAGATGTGCCAAGAGCTACCGAACAAAATAGCCCCAGTAAATGGCTCTGGGAAAGTCATTTTTCAGAACTAGCTCTGGGCTCAAGCACTGACATTTCCTGGCAAAAGCTGCCCTCCCACCATGTGACTTAGTTTCAATTGCAAGGCAATAGAAACTAGTAAGTTGAAGAAAATGACAATTTCCCGAACTCCAAAGCCAAAATGGGCACAAAGCAACTCTGTAATGTACAAGGAGTTGGTTGACCATGAGGAACCCAGGAGCAATAAACATTGCTCTCAAGTAAGGCTCACGAGTGAGAGTGGCTGTAAGCTGTGTTGGGACAGAGGTCATTGAAGAGGATGCCTGCCATTGGCTCATGAAGAATATTTGCCTTTTTAGAAAGCAGGAGTTCATGGTCACCCCTGCTATTGCATAACCATGACGATAGATGCATCCATATATGAAGGGCCAAAGCAGAAGATAGAGAAGGTGGCAGTGGCTTCATGTCTGAGACTAACTCTATCTCTAAGGGATCAGCTCTCCTTGGTCATTGGTCCCTCTGCTGCTAGCTAGCTCTTCCTGCCAAGAGAACTCTGATGGATTATAAGATTAAATATTCAAAGGTGTTGTGAGGATTCTTGTATGTAGAACATGAACCATCGAATTATCCCTCATTTTCACAGCGACGAGATTCAGGGTTACTACGGCCTTACTCATCATCCCATTGTAAATAGCTCATGACATCATGAGGGCCTCTTGGTCAAATTCACTAAAACAGGTTTACACGTTCTAAGTCTGTGTATCTGTCCCCAAATCGGAAATGTAGCTTTTTGAGAATGATTTTCAGAATAATGGAAATGGAAAAAAAAAAAGTGGACAGTGAAGTAATTCTTCACCATACACAAAACCACTTAGAGTACCTACAGCCCTAAAGCTCTTAATTTTTTTTTCCTCATGACTAAGTTTCCTTTAACTTAGGGGCTTTCGATGTCGAATTTTCCAGATGATTGCTGAACCATCTTCAACTAAAATGAAGTAGACGCTATGTCATTGTGAAAAAATAAAGACTGTCCACATGAATGCAAATATCCCAAGGAAAAGTGAAGGAAGTCGCTCAAGGGGACAATTTGGTCTTTGTGACGTCAAACATTTGGATACTTGGGACAGTGCACATGGTTGAATGATACGGTTTTTCGGCTGGTTGGTTTGCTTACAGACAGAAAATGCTCAGGTGTTATAGGTAATGAAATTTAACTTTCTTGTGCAGTAATCTATTGCTGGTGATATTCTGCTGCTAAAAATCTCTTTGTTGTGCAAAGAGGAATAAATAATGCAGAGCAAATGTGATTTGATTTTCATTTACTTTGGGAAAGCACATGAATGGAAGAGGATTGGGAGGCCGTCCTGGGGGTATCCACATGTGATTGCCGCACAGACCTCCTTCAGAAAGGCAGTACTGGAGGCCCACCACTCGGCTCCTTCCTGCCAATGAAACTTTTTATTCAGCTCTTTTCCCTCCTTTGATCATTGCCCCTCTGCTGTTCATAGAATCTTAATCGTTGCACAAAAGTCTACTTGACAGAGAAATGTTCAAGGGAAATACAAATGCGTTAACTTTTTATTCTTCACGTAAGAAGTTTCCATTTTAAGGATTTCTTAGATCTTCTAAATAGAAAACTCATTTAAACTACTCGGTGCCATTATTTCATGGTGCATGTGGCGGGGTGGACAGAAGTAAAAACTGTTTTTCCCAAATGATACAAAATGCACAATGTGTTGGGTTTGGTTTATTGATGTCATTCTGATTGCCAAGGACTGACTGGTTATACATAGTGGAATAGTAGTTGTCTTTGTAGTCCCAGAAAAGAGGAAAAACAGAGAAAATATCGTCAAAGGGAAGTTCACTCTCCAGAAAGAAAGTTTGAGATAGTTGTATGACTCGTATGTGTGCTATTTGAGGACGTTTCTTTCCTTGTTTCATCTGACTTGGCTCTGGACTAATGGAGTGTGTGTATTCACTCAAACTGTGTGCTTACCTCCTTTTCTATTCTGAGGCTGGACAGGGAAACAGGCAAGTTATTCTGACCGATTTTCTCTTTGATGAGCTTACGTTGCGGAACTCGGTCCAAGGCATCGCCTGTAGGCAGGCACACGGGGCACTGAGGGGTGTTCAGCTATGCAAAGGGCATGAGAGCATTTCCAGCAAAAATCTAAATGTTTTGTACATATTTAGTATTTTGGTTGCATCAAATGCTACAGTTTAGTGCCAACTTAGAACGACTTTGTGGGGTAGGCGTTGCCCATGTCTTTTTTGGGTCCTTCTTTCCTCCCATCACCTGCAGATGTCTCCCCGAAATCACATGATGTGGCAAGGGCTTCCGACCACTGGGTGTCGCTGCTCTGTGGATGGGTGACCTGGTTTGCTAGCCCCACACCTATGAGCCCCTTCGGGACCACGGAGCTGCCACTTCCTGTACATCCCAAACTGATTTGGCTTTGCTTTTCTTTTTCCCTAAGATTTTTACTTCACCAAATCTTTTCCCAAATCTTTTTACTTTCATGTTATGGACAGGATATTTAGTTCAATGTTTCAGTCAACTGGCAACCAAGAGGCGGCAATCAATTGGCAACCACAGAAACATTAGGCATTTTGTTTATTTTCAGTTATCTTTTATTATGTAATAATTGAATGGAATTTATGATTTAGTAGAAAACTAAAAATCCCTGTGTTGAATATAATGGCTGTGGTAATTATACTTAAACATATTCCATGCAACAGTATCCTTTTACACTATGAAGTATATTCCCTTCTGGAGAGAAGAACATGGAAGGGCTATGGTCCAGCGGTGGTGGGGCCTTGAATCTGAGTCCTTGAGTCCTCCTTCCTGGTCGGTCACTTCAGCCTCAGAAACTCGCCCTCAGCCTCCTTTTTCCCACATGCAGAAGAGAGATAATCTTTATCTACCTACCTCATAGCGACATTATAAAGATGAGTTAAGTTGGTAAAGTGCTTAGACACTTGGTTACTGGTGATAGCACAAAGGAGACCTGTGTGCAGCCCGAAATAGGCAACGGGAGGGGAAGTGGAGGCAGCTTAGTAACACGACAGCAATAAGCCACCAAGCAGAGAGTCTGATTCATTGTTATCACTTAAGAGAAGTGACACTTCTTCTTCAAAGTTCTATGGAGAACTTTTTGCTTTTAATTATCAACTTTTTAATGAGAAAGATTCATTCCTTTCATACAAACATTGAGAAGCTTCATATAGATGACAGGTTTCCTCCTAGCCAAACAGAATTTTATGAAATATTTATTAAATACATCCAGAAGATTGGGCTCCTTCTGTCGCCTGAAGAGTTTGTATGCCTACTCCCCAAACTACATCTTCCAGAATGCCTGCGTGATACCCGAGTTCAGTACTCACGACTGCCAAGTGGTGATCTGGAATCCACCACCAGGAGGGAAGATTTTTAATAGATCTTATTGAGATTAGATTTTGTGTTGTTTCTGGTGAGATTCTTTTTTGTCCCTAAGACCCCCTCCCTTTACTACCCAACAAAGGAATGTAAGACCTTATTTATGCCTGGAACTTCTGAATTGGTTTATTTTCAGATTATAAATAAATTTTAAATTGTTCAGAGAAGTGTTGACACAAGGGCTTCAGCTATCTGTTGATAAACATGTATCCTTATGCATGCAGAAATCTGAGTATTCAACTATAGGACCCAGGAGATGGCAGGAAAACAACCACAGAAAGCATCCTGTACAACTCTCCCCAGAAGTAACCTGCTTTTTCTTACTTAAATATTTAGTCCTGATAAGAACTAGTGCTAAATAACGTAAATTGGGATAATAAATATTTATCATTTTTCAGTCACAGAGGTAATATTGTAAAGTAGGAGTAAACCCATTAAACTATACTAACAACTCAGGTAATGTTTTAAGGTTGTGACTTCACAAGGAAAAGTTATGTACATAAATACTGTCATTGTGCCCTAAGTTAATTATATTCCTTTGCAAAAAAAAAAAAAAATGCATGCTCTTAAAAACATGAACTAAGGTTTCAGAAAGTTTGTCTTGATAAATGGGTTTAAAATCATGTTGTGCCTAGGGCTGACACATTCAACATAATCTCTTCTGGATTCTACAATCTAGTTGTTACTGGTATAGCTTAAAATTTCACATTGGTTATACATTTCTAATGCATGGTATTAAGCCTTCTGGAGTATGAATTTAATTTAACCTAGGCAATTGCCTGATCCATTAAAAAAATGTTTATGTTGCAGCATCCAGACTTAAGACAAATATCATGTTTTTAGACTCGAAAGATGAGTATAGTAAGTGAGTCACAATGATTTGGCTCTCTCTGACTTTTTTCCCCCAAGTTCCACGCATCACTATTTTTCAAACCAAAAGTGCAGCAGAATACACTTGTCTCCGAAGGGAAATATCCATGTCATTCCTTTGTTTCTGTGCAAGAAAACTGAAGTTAACTGGACGAGATTCAGGGACATGCAAATAAGAAAAGGCATGTAGCATGTTCTGGGGGGCTGGCCAGGATGAGGGGAGTTGGGAGCGAATGCTTACAACAAAGGTACCAAACAGAACCTAAAAGTAGTAGCTGGACAACTCTTTGAAATGATGGAAATGAAATTCTTCAGCCAAGAAAACACGGGTGGAGAAAATGTGACAGAGGCTGTGCGTCTAATTACCGGGAAAAAGGAAATTTGAACCTCCCATATTTTACTCTCAAGGCTTTCCAGCCCATCTGAAACTCTCCAGAGTCTTCCCCCAAGTAGAAGGCTTTTTTAGAGAATGAATTTTTAGTGAAGATACATGAGTCTGTACCACCATGGGCCAGTCATTATATAATCATCACACATGTGATGATTTATAAGCGTATCTGTCAACTCTCATGTTCACTCCAGCTAATTCCATCCCATAAACATGCAGCAGAAAATTCTCTTTTGCTCCAAAGGAACGCCTGCCCACTTATTTATATCCAGTCTTATCCCTCGCATATCACTGTCACAAAACTTTCATATCTCGATGGTATGAGATGGTTGAAAAACGAAGCTTTCAGTAAACTGCTTATGGAAGGTCTCACTTGAAGCTTCTCTTCAGAGAAGAGGGCAGGTGGAGTGGGAACTTGGGTGAGAATCTTGTCTCGATTAAATTGTCTCTGCTTTTCTTCCCAGTTACCAGGCAGCTCAGTAGCTGGAGAGCAAGTTGATGGAAGGATGTGCACAGTGGGTTTTCCCCATTCTCAGAGCAAGGAGGTCAACCAGGGACCCAGAGGTTACTACACCTTTGAAACCAAATAGTACGTTGAATTTAGGGCTAAGACAAAAAATAAAAATGTTGTAGAGTACACGCAACATCATCCTATTGGTTTTTTTCTCGGTGTCTACCGAATCCCTTTTACAGTTTAGATCACAAGTTTCTAATAAGGAGAATTAACGCCATTTTCTGTTATGGCGTCAATGCACAAGTTGAGAAAGCATGAATTACAAGCAAAATTACCGGGGACGCAGACTTTGTGCTGACACCCTACCTAATTAGAAACAAATTGGACTTAGTATTCTGCTTTCATTAATAGCATCTGGTAAAGAAAAAAAAAATAGGAGCGTTTTGCTCAGCATTAAACCATTGCACAAAAGAAACCTGTTTCCAAATGGCAAGGATTTTTGCCGCTGACGTTTGTTCATCATCCCGCAGTCATTTTCAGTAAATAATTTTCACATCGAACTACCTCAGCTACCGTTCTTTCATTTAGAAGCGAGAAACCATGCACTTTGTGACCAATAGGTTTTTTTCATTTCAAATTTCAAAAGGATACGTGGTGCAAAGCAATTTCCCAAAATTTGTACGTGACACAAGAAACCCACCCTCGGTAGGTTGTTCCGAATTGTTTGTTTCCGAGTTAGATTGGGGTAAAAAGAAAAAAAAAATCTCGTTTCCACTGACCACCAAGGGAAGCTGCTCTATCTTGGGTTAGTTCGCCTTAAATATTTTGTGCTCCTTTCCCTGTTCAATTTTTGTTTGTTTGTTTGTGCTATTAAAGCTATCTCTGAAAAGAAAACGTTAACAGGTGGCAGACGAGATTCAAATAAGAGAATGGACCACTCATTTCTCAGCTCCCTGTTGTCAACTCTGCATGGCATTCTGATTGTGCGAAATTGCCATTCCTGTGCTCCTCTCTCCCACGCCCGTTACGGAAATGAGGTCCGAGCGACCCCATGTGTGTGTTTAGGGACCAGTGGAGACGCTTCCCCCAGTGCGAGCACAGGGCCCGGACCCGGATGACCACCTCGGCACTTCCTGTGCTTTTCCTTTGTAAACATTGTACAAATGTATTTGGAATTTTATTTGAAATGAAGAATTAAACTAGTTACTAAATTCTTTTCCTTCCTGTAAATATATATATTCAAGCTCCATGTATCCAAACATTCCTTTAGCGTTCGGATTGTAAGAGTGTCTTTATTGGCTGGAGGCCGCCGTCTCGGGCCGCGGTCCCACGTGCTCTAGTCGAAAGCACAGTGTATGGTGTATTTGATGTACTATATAATACCATAGTTATTTTGGTCTGTTAAGTAAGTTGCAATTTGTGATGACATGAAGTGGAAAGTAGTGCTTCATAATGAACAAATTTCCTTGGTTACATGATTTTTTCTTGTAAAACTTTAAAAAAAAACTTGAAATTTTATATATTTGGATTTTGTAGATTTTTTTTTTATTTTATTGCAACACAAGGTACCAAAATCATTAAATAAAGTACACTGTGGTCATTTTAACGGAAGTCCGAGTTCCTGATTCTTTCTAACTCGAGGAAGAAGGCTGGCCTTGGGGCTCTAAGAAGGGAAGGTAGGGGAGAAGGCCATATTCTCAGGCGTAGTCTCAGGACCAGGTGATTTAAACCTGAAAGTAAACAAAGTGACTTCTGTCAAATCTGAAATAAGTTTTAAAATGAAATTATAGGGGTGCCTGGGTGGACTCAGTCAGTTAAGCATCCGACTGAGTGCTGGTCATGATCATGACTTCGGCTCAGGTCATGATCTCATGGTTCGTGGGTTCGAGCCCGGCATCAGGCTCTGTGCTGACAGCTCAGAGCCTGGAGCCTGCTTCGGATTCTGTGTCTCCCTGTCTGACCCTCCCCCACTCATGCACGTGCTTGCTCTCTCTCTCTCTCAAAAATAAATTATTAAAAATTTTAAATAATTAAAATTAAAATAATAAATTTTTAAAATTAAAAAAAAATTTTAAGTAAAAAATTAGAAAATGAAATTATATCACTTTCTCGAATAGGTTTCATGTGTTCATTTCTGAAACATGCTACAGAATGATTCTCTACAACCACTATAAAAGCAAAGAGGTGTTTCAGGTCTCAAAGAGAGTGAAACATCTAAATAATAAACATTGTTATCTCTGAAAACAAGTAGAATGTATATTTTCAATGGTGTTTTTAAAATTTTTTTATATTTACTTGTTTTTGAGAGAGAGAAAGAGGCAGACACAGAATGTCAAGTAGGCTCCAGGCTCTGAGCTGTGTCAGCACAGAGCCTGACATGGGGCTCAGTGACCTGAGCTGAAGTCGGATGCTTAACTGACTGAGTCCCCCAGGACCCCATAGAATGCATATTTAAAGGGAAATTTTTAAAAAAGAAAAATATACCAGGGATATCTAGGAGGCTCAATCACTTAAGCACCTGACTTCGACTCAGGTCATGATCTCACGGTCCATGGGTTCGAGCCCTGAGTCGAGCTCTGTGCTGACAGCTCAGAGCCTGGAGCCTGCTTCGGATTCTGTCTCCCTCTCTCTCTGACCCTCACACACTTTGTCCCTGTCTCTCTCAAAAATAAATAACATTAAAAAAAAGAAACAGGAAAACATACCATCTTCCTGAATTAGAAAACTTACTTTGGTGAAAAATCCAATTTGCCTCTGATTAATCTAGAAACAGAATACAACTCAAAACAGAGCCATGAAGATATTTTATGAAGCCTGACAAAATTACTATAAAGTTTATATGGAAAAATAAAAGCACTATAATAATCAACTATTTTGTTTTTATCTAAGAGTATTGGTGGAACTTGCCTTCCTAACCTATTATAAGTAACAATCACAGTGTACCACCAGCACACGGATATAGTGAAAAGTTCAGAAAGAGAATCTGTATATACTCTATAAATGAATTTAATACGTGATCATTTTAAATCAGTAGAAAAAGGATGGTCTCTTCTGTAGATGCTCCTAGAATAACCAGCTCATCAATAGGGATTGAGGGCACCTCTTGGGGCACCTGGGTGGCTCAGTCGGTTGAGTGTCCAACTTTGGATCAGGTCATGATCTCACGTTTCGTGGGCTTGAGCCCCATGTCAGGCTCTGTGCTGACAGCTCAGACCCTGGAGCCTGCTTCAGGTTCTGTGTCTCCCTTTCTCCCTGCCCCTTCTCCCACTCATGCTGTGTTTCTCTCTGTCTCAATAATAAATAAACATTAAAAATTTTAAAAAAAATAGGGATACCTCTTACCTCCAAATCAGATCATACAAGTTAAAGAAATAGCCCTGAAAAAGTTCAACTACAAAAATAGTAGGCTACTGTCACCTGAGATGGGAAATTTTCCAAGTTTCATTAAAGAGAGAGAAAAAGAGAGATTATAATTGATAAGGAAGTAGGCCAAGGAAATACACACACACACACACACACACACACGGAAATATATATATGTGTACACACACACACATACATATACCCATTACATATACCCAAAAATTAACTGAAAAAAAAATACTGAACCTACTAAATTGGACAAATATCCTAAAATGTATATACAAAGATGTTTAGAACAGGGAAAATTGAAAAAAGCTATGGTATATCTTTATAATGAAATATCCTGTAACAACTAAAAATACTAACTTTTAAAAGGTCTTTTTTTTGCATTCAATAACAATATTGATTATTAAAACTTCATTTTGAAAGTAAAGAACAAGGAGGGGCGCCTAGGTGGCTCAGTTGGTTAAGCCTCCAACTTTGGCTCAGGTCATGATCTCATGATTCATGGGTTCAAGCCATGCATGGGGCTCTGTGCTGACAGCTCAGAGCCTGGAGCCTGCTTCAGATTCTGTGTCTCCCTCTCTCTCTGACCCTCCCCTGCTCACGCTGCCTACCTCTCTCTCAGAAATAAATAAAAAAGAAAAAATTAAAAAAGAAGAAAGTAAAGAAGAAGGAAGCAAGCGTCTTGGTAAACTGTAAACAAACACTCAGCAGCACATTAGAATCCAGCAAGCAGTGGCAGAATGCGCAAAGATTATTGGAAAGAGAGAATCGGCTCTCATTCGATACACAGCTACCTGAGAACGGTCCTGCCTGACACGCCGGCTGATCAGTGAGTATGAAATTGGCAACTGCACTAGGTGAGAATTGTATTCATTTGACAGGTTTTCAAAAGAAAGATGAGGCACGTGGGGTAGCAGCTGAGACTTTCTCTGAGGGATTTGTGCGCAGAGCAGGTTTACAAAAAGTAACTGCGTCGCAAAAGACTTTAGGAAACATCTGCATTTTCCAGACAATTAGAGCGAGCATTAAAGAAGACAAGAGACAGGAAATGGTCACCTTGAGAAGGAACATGCATGCAGGAAACCGGGACTCCCAGTGGAGGCGGGCAGAGGACCACGTGTTATCAAAAGCCAAGAATCAACCAAAAAATTTAGTTGAGTCGTCCCTGTCTCTCACATCTTCATCTCCAGTTCCAATTCTCTACATATGACCAAACCTGCCAAAAACTGTTCCCCTTGACCCTTTACATAACAGAAACCCTCACTGCCTTTCTATCTCGCCGACAAACAAGAGACATCGACTCTGGCCCTTCTCCTGAAAATCAGACTCCATCTGTATTTGCAACCATCCTTGCCATTGTTGCAAAAGACATCCTTACATCTTTTCCCGGAGCTTAAACCCACTGTGCTTTCTAAATCCATTCCTTTTCACTTCATTTATGGGGCATCATTCCATCCCCTCTCCTTGTCTTTCATAGCTTTACTGACACCATTTTCATTCTGTCTGCCATCAAACCAACATTGCGTGAGACGAAATCAAACCTTGAATTTTTCCCCTCTTTCCCTCTCTCTCTCTTCTTCTTTTACGTTTTTAATGTTTATTTGTTTTTGAGATAGAGAAAGAGCATGAGCAGGGGAGGGGCAGAGAGAAAGGAAGACAGAATCCCAAACAGGCTCCAGGCTCGGAACTGTCAAGATAGAGCCTAATGTGGGACTTGAACTCCCAAACGGTGAGATCATGACCTGAGCCAAGGTTGGACACTTAACCATCTGAGCTACCCAGGCACCCTTCTTTCTCTCTTTTTTTAAAAATTTATTTATTTATTTATTTTGAGAGAGAGAGAGTGTGTGAGAACATGAACAGGGGGAGGGACAGAGAGAGAGAGAGACATGGAGAGAGAGAATCCCAAGCAGGCTGTCAGCGCAGAGCCCCATATGGGGCTCGAGCTCACAAACCTTGAGCTCATGACCTGAGCTGAGATCAAGAGTCGGATGCTTAATCCACTGAGCCACCCAGGTGCCCCTCTACCCCCTCTTCTTGTCTTTCCCTTTTCCTTATTCATTCAAAAGCAGAAAAAAATAAGTGTTAGTTCCTTCAGAGTAGAGATCACATCATGGTTTTGTTTGGTTTTTTATTGAATGAATAAATGAATGTTATCAAAGAAAGATTCATAAAGTTCTTTGCAGCCTAACTGTCCTCATCTAAAGGCTGGTGGTTGTGGTCAAGGCTGTACAGAAATCAGCTAGCTCAGTGGATGCAACTTAGTAAAAAGTAAGATGCTGCTGCTACTGAATTAACTCCTGAAAATGTAAATAAGTTGCTAATTCACAAGTTCAATGGCCTCTTGGCTATTCTACCACTTGATTTTTCTGGCGGCAAGTAGGAGTGTGATTTCTCTTTCTACCTTTCTGTATTCGCCCTTTCCTCTCTGTGTGTGGGCCTTCCTCCTCTTCTCATGCTGAAATGCTGGTGATTCTCCATGCTCCTTTCTCTGCACTCTTCTCTTCCTTGAGACCTAGGAAAGCCACTCCTAAGGCTTTCACTACTCTTATATACAGAAGATTACTAAAAATATCCTTTCTGGGTAGGCTTAGGTATATAAAGCTCCTATTTAAAGAAAATAAAAGAGCATCTATCCCCCCGGATTTTAGAACCATTTATCATCAGATATGCCATTGGATATATGTTCCCATTTTCTTTTTGATATGATCCAAGAATGGATTTCCCAGAATAAATTGCCACACAGAACAGAACTTTTCGGTATAGTTATTTCACCACTGATTTTGGTCCAGTCTTTATTGCCTTCAAGAGAGGTATGTCAGGAAATGCGTAAGAGTGTTAGTATCATTGACCTTGGCTTACCTTTTTGGCCTCATACCCTGTGTAAACTCACTATGTCCATCTCTGTTGAGACTTATGCAAAACTAATGTGAACCTCAAGGCCATCAAGTATTGTTTGGTGAATCTTTCCAGTGAGTGAAATTTGAGATGTGTTTTGCCCCACCTCTCAGGAACTTGCGCTTAACAACTTGATATTCAGTTTTGGTGAACTGAATACATCCCGCTTCTTCTTATTCAACTCATATACTGGAAAGAAACATTCTATGTGCTGATAAAATTATCTTGCTGGCATGAACTAGGTCAAGCCTTTACAGAAAACCTACCCTCAGGCTAATTAGTCTTTGACTGAGTAGATTGATATTTCTAAATTCAGATAATTAATGTTGTAAAACATTCCTCTATATTTAAGCAATGCTTAAATATAGGTAGCAAGCAATGTATTCAATTATCTAGGATACAATTTGGTTAACTGGAGGGTTCATTAAGAAGTTATGTTAAACAAAATTATGATTCTTTGGGTATAGCACCAACTTTAACGCATTTAAGTTTTTAAAGTACTTAAGCTACATGATCAGACCTAGACATTTGAGACTTCCATCAATAATTCTTCCTATGTCAGTAGGTACCCACCACAATTTTCCAAGGGAAATCTTTAGCTTCCATGCCCGGCTTCCTTACTTCAGCCTCTGAGGAAGACAAAGTGACATTATATTCAGGCACAAGTTTTTGAATTCATGACAGGATATCAATATTAACTCAAATGCAATTAGCTGTTGATATATGGTTCTCCTTTAAAAATGTTGATATAGTGGCCCCTGGGTAGCTCAGTCAGTTCAGTGTCTGACTTTGGCTCAGGTCATGATCTTGTGGTCTGTGAGTTCGAACCTCGTATCGGGCTCTGCGCTGACAGCTCAGAGCCTGGAGCCTGCTTCAGATTCTGTGTCTCCCTCTCTCTCTATCCCTCCCCTGTTTCACACTCTGTCTCTCTCTCCCTCTCAAAAATAAATAAACATTAAAAAAATAAATTTTAAAAAAAGTTGAGATATATGCTACCAGTGTTCCAGGTTTTTATTATAGATTATAACCTTATAGTCTTTGCCACACAATAATTATCTAAAGTTGTAATGAATAAGACACATTAAGGATTATCTGAATGCATGCAGTCCATATCTTTCTCTGTAGCAGAGGTTACAAATTTCATATCTATGGGGGTCAGACAAGTAACATACACAGATGAAGCCTATGGCAAAAAGAAAACAAAAAAAGAGCACATTCCTTGGGGCACCTGGGTGGCTCAGTTGGTTAAGCATACGACTCTTGATTTTGGCTCAGGTCATACTCTTGGTTTGTGGGTTTGGGCCCCACATCGGGCTCTGTGCTGACAGTGCAAAGTCTGCTTGGGACTTTGTCTCCCTCTCTCTCTGCCCCTCCCCTGTTCTCTCTCTCTCTCTCTCTGTCAAAATAAATAAGTAAACATTTTTTTAAAAAGATAATGTTCATCATCTAAGGATAGTTACCCAAGGGCTACCTACAGGAAGGCAGGCCTTATGGTGCAAGATCTTCTAATAGTTCAAGAGAATCAAAGATCAAAAAATACTATAATAAATATATAATATAATATAATAATATAATATAATATAATATATAATATAGATTTTCAATTTGAAAAGCCCCAATATTTAATCTTTTAAATAATTCAAATAATTCCATTTTCTAAATTCTACATATTAAAAACAGTGTCTACTGACCAGATATGGTCTATGACAATCCTTCATGATCTTTCTAGATATACATTTATTTTTATTGTTTTTTGCTGTTGTTGAAATCCGATAGCTTGTAAACCTGGACCCCATCGTCTTCCCCAGCAGCAAACACTCTGAACAAACTGCCTTTTGGCGTTATGCCACTGGATCATTTTACAGGGTTTTAAGAAAATATAACAACACTTATCATTAAATTTGTTCTATGGATAACCATTAAGGATATTGTTCTCCAGGGGCACCTATGTGGCTCAATCAGTTAAGCACCTGTCTTTGACTCTGGTCATGATCTCACGGTTTGTGAATTCAAGCCCCGTGTCCAGCTCTGTGCTGACAGCTCAGAGCCCGAAGCCTGCTTCAGATTCTGCGTCTCTCTCTCTCTCTCTGCCCCTCCCCCTCTTGTACTCTCTCTCTCTCAAAAACAAATAAATAAATATATTTAAAAAAAAAGAATATTGGGGTGCCTGGGTGGCTTAGTTGGTTAAGCGTCCGACTTTCACTCAGGTCATGATCTCACGGTTTGTGGGTTCGAGCCCCGCGTTGGGCTCTGTGCTGACTGCCAGCTCAGAGCCTGGAGCCTGTTTCAGAGTCCGTGACTCCCTCTCTCTCTGACCCTCCCCTGCTCACGCTCTCTCTCTCTCTCTCTCTCCTAGAAATAAAAAAACATTAAAAAATTTTTTAAAAAAAGAATATTGTTCTCTATAATCACATGATGCCCTCTTTATGAGGCCCTCAGAAGAATTGTCTTTCAGATCTCAGTACTAAGGATAGTTATAACCCCAAATAGCACTTCTGTCCTAGGAATACTGTGAATCAAATGTTTCCCACTTTGCAGTGGGTCATAGAAAACTCGGAGATGCCTACCTCTGGCAATATGTAAAGGTACGCAGCTCTGTGTGTGTGTGTGTGTGTGTGTGTGTGTGTGTGTACACACCTCACACCTTAAGTTTTTCAAAACTTCTATATCTGTTCTCCACTGACTGTTCTCCACTTCTATTCTCCACTCTGAAAATTCCTCATTTTACGTTGTTTTTAACTTTATGGTGTGCCGGTGTCTTTGAAAACTGTCTCAGACTGGTTAATTTCCATATCTGAGAGCATAAAAATAAGCAAATAAAAAAACTAAATAGATTATGGGTGTTAATCCTTGGCATTGAACTGTCTCCCTGCCTCCACACAGATCACTTGGATTGTTTACCAGACTCCCCTCCTCAGTCTCCCCAGAAGCCCCTGAAATTCAACATGGAAAGTGTCAGGCTCCCATGGTCATTTAGTTTCTCTTCATTCATTCAGCACCATCATAAGTGGCTCATCAAGTTTAAGACCTCAGTGTTGTCTTTGACTATCTGCACCCTCCTCCCCAAAAGTCTGCCACTCATCATGTAATTTCGATAGTATTGAAATGTCTCAAATCTATCCCAGCTGTCCTGCTTCACATCTTTGTCATTTCTCACCTTAACCTATTAAATCAGCTCTTATTTCTCACTTGAACTACTAAATTGACTTTTATTCAAGTTCCCCAGGCTAATGATCCCTCTTCCAAGCCTGCATCTTCTAAGTAGCTTTAAAATATCTTGCAAAGAACTTTCAAACACACATCTAGCTGATATGTCTGGGCTTCACCCATCTATAATTATGAAATGAGTACATAAATAGGTAAATAAAAAACTAAGATGGGGTTTAGGCCACTTTCAGGTTTTTTCCCCCAAACTTAAATGACCATAAACTTTATTTTTTGTTGTTTTTTTAACATTTCAAAGTTTTATTTAAATTCTAGTTAGCTAGGTTAGACCACTTTCCATTTTCTTGTAGGATCAGACTTGAATCATGCTGGTCATAAAACTCTCCAGAAACCCGACAGTCTACATAGCAGTGTACAGATTGGCCATGGGGAAGCAAGGCATGGGCAAGGGCAGGGGGCATTCATGACAACCTCAGTGGAACAGAATCAAAACCAAGTCAGAAGGACACATGCCAGTAGCACTAGATCAAGAGCAAAGGTCAAGGCCACGGCCAGCAGGGTGGACTGGAATCACACTGAATTAGTGAGTAGGGGACTTGAATGTAGGGGCCTCCTGACAAGCCAGAGGAGGAACACATGTGCCATAAAGGAGCCTCATCAAGACTGGTGAGTTAGAGGACGGGGTGGGATTGTTCAATCCCAATCTCTGGACTCAGTAGGCAGAGAAAGTGGGTGGGACAAAAAGGAGCCATGTTAGAGGCTCTAACCTGACTCCTTCCCAAGTACCCAGAATTCCTTCCCTTGGGAGCTTCCCTCTGAGATACCAATTCTAGTCTTTTTTTTTTTTTTTTTGAGCTTATTTATTTTGAGGGAGAGAGGGGCAGAGAGAGGGAGAAAGAGAATCCCAAGCAGCCTCCAGCTGTCAGTGCAGAGCCCAAAGCGAAGCACAATCCCACCAACTGTGAAATCATGACCTGAGGTGAAATCAAGTCGGACACTTAACTACTGAACCACCCGGGCGCCCCAATGAAACACCAGTTTAAGTCTTAAAAGAACTGAGACAGTAAGATATAGAAATGGTTCTTCATTAAGGGCTTTTTCAAATTTCTCTGAGCAAACAGTGTTGTTTCTTTGGGAAGCCAGGGGAAAGCTGCTGCCCCAATCCTCCATAGGATCAGGTCAAGAGAATCAGTTGACCAGATGTTCAACCAGGACGTATCTTTATTTCCTTTTATTTCCTTCCAATTCATATTTCCTTTATTTCCTTCCAACTCAGGGCAATAAGCAATGATTTGGGTATGTAGGCAGTTGCTAAGTTGGGTCACTCTGACCCAGCACAATGGTGTTGGAATGCCAGGAGTGAAGAGCTGTCAAAAACCCGCTGTGTCCCAACCTCACCAGAACCTAGAAGAATATCATGAAAACATCATCAATCCATAGAACCCCTGTTTTGTCAGTCCATCTGGCCTGCAGCACAGAAGCATGGTATTTCGGTATTGCCTCTCATCATTCTCTCCCAGCCATACACTATGTAACAAATGGGCAATGGTGGGTTTCAGTGAATAGTACCTCAATGAACAATGGCCCTCCCAACTTAACCCTATTTCTTCATCTCCCACGAACTCCTCAGGTCACTTCAGTCTGGCTCCCACAAGTCCCCACAGACCTTTTAACAAAGGTCCAATGGGTAACTTTGTTCCTTTATTTGATCCAAATGTAATTGTCAGAACTCCAGATGTCTTCCTTGATTTCTCACACTTCCTTACCTCATCCAGCATCTGGTCAATTATCAAAGTGAGTCTACCTTCTAAATATCTCCGCATTCTGCCCTAGTCTATAATCTGCCTTAGATCGCTTTTCCAGGTACTGGGTATCCTTGTTTTTCTTCTTGTTTCAATCCAATCCATTTCACAGAGAAACCAGACTATCTTTCTAAAATGCAAATATGATCAAACTTTTGTCATAAAACTTCAGCGGTTCATCAGTGCCCTTAAAAGAACTTCAAACCACTGTGGCTTAGAAGGCCCTGCATAGTGTAGATGAGGGTAACTCTTTCATGTTCATCTCTCATGTTCTAGCCAAAATAAATTATTTCAGTTTCTCAAACAGTTCTTTGCCTGGAACTTTCCTTCCCCTTTAACTGTTCCCACTCCTGACCACCTTTAATGTCAGCTTCTCTGTGCACTCCCAGGAGCTCCTGGACCTGCCCCCGCATCCGATGTCTCTGCCTTCAGAACACTTGTCTCATATTGTCTACTTTCTTGTTATCTCCCCAAAAAGCATATAAGCACAACGTCGGAGACCATGAGTGTCTTGTTGACCATTCCATGTCCAGTGACTCACAGAGGGCTAGACACATAGAACACAAAGAAATTTCAATGCCAAGTTGTGATTCATGTTTTTACTCTGATCCTGTTTGGGGAATGCTAACGGGCTCATGACAGCACAGACATAGTAGTATTTAAGTTTGAGCTAATAAGGCTCAAGATTAGTAAGTGTTTACGTGGACTGAAAGATTTCCCTACCCTGAAGTTCAGAAAGCTTGGAATTGCAGAGTGCTGTCATATACGATCATCATTTATGAATATTTGTATCTTCATTAGCTCAGGCTGTTATAACAAGTAGACTAGGTGGACTTAGACAATAGATGCCTATTTCTTACAGTTCTGGGAGCTGGAAAGTACAAAGTCAAGGGCGTGGCAGATTCTGTTCCTGATAAGAAGCCACTTCCTGGCTCATATACCACTGCCTTCTCACTGTGTGCTCACATGGCTCTTTCTGAGTCTTAGAGAGCAAGAAAGAGAAAACAAGCTCTGGTCTCTTCTTTGAAGGCACTAATCCCATCTTGAGGACCCCACCCTCATGACCAATCTAAACCTACTTACCTCTCCAAAGCCCCACCTCCAAAGACCATCACATTGGTGGTGAAGGCTTCAACATATGAATTTGGGGGGGGGGGTGACACAATTCAGTTCTAACAATTTGTAACAGACTTCCATTCTCAGGTCTGAAATTCCATTCTCTTTTAATTGAACCTAATTAGATACATAACATTTGTACAGATTTCTTTGGATTAATACTTCCTTGGGAGCACTGCAATGATGGGCAGTTGCTAAAAAACGAAAGTCTAGTTAATTTCTAAGATAATGAATTCAATTGTTAAACATGTCTTTAACAAGAAAAGAAATTTAGGGCAATTAGAAAGTAAGGAAGTCTTTGCCAAAAACAGCAATTGATTTAAAAAAAAAGAAGCAGATAAAATAATGTCCTGGAAATGTTGTAACAGGTAAGGTATCTATTTCAGAGCTGCTGATCCCAAAATGTTTCAAATGAGATTCACCACAGCCTATGTGCTTCAGCATCAAGTCAATTTACTGCCATCACATTTGGCAAATAGCAGCTCCTTTATTTACAGATTGACTCTCATGATAATTTTTTTTAATTTTTTTAATGTTCTATTTATTTTTGATATATAGAGAGAAGCAACGTGAGCAGGGGAGGGTCAGAGAGAGACGGAGACACAGAATCAGAAGCAGGCTACAGGCTCAGAGCTGTCAGCACAGAGCCTGACGTGGGGCTCGAACCCATGAACCATGAAGTCATGACCTGAGCCGAAGTCGGACGTTTAGTCGACTGAGCCATCCAGGTGCCCCTGTCATGATAATTTTAAACAGAACCTAATATTCAGGGGTGCCTGGGTGGCTCAGTCATTTGACCGTCTGACTCTTGATTTTGGCTCATGTCATCTCAGTTTGTGTAATCGAGCCCCAAGTTGGGGTCTGTGCTGACAGCACAAAGCCTGCTTGGGGTTCTCTCTCTCCCACTCTTTCTGCCCCACCCCGGCTCATGCACTCTCTTTCTCTCCCTCTGTAAATAAATGAAAACTTAAGAATAAAAAAAAGAACTGATATTCAATGATATTTTGGAAAATATATTCATTCAAGTGGGCTTATAGGGAATGAATGCTGATTCCTGCCTTTTTCCATGCGAAGCAACTCTGGAAGAAGGACCAGTGAGGTGGGAAAACAGATGCATAAACTGGACCCTGGTGGGACCCTGTGGTTTGCCGCGGCCTTCATGTGTGTGGCTGAGTTCTAATGAGACGACAAGTGGAGAGGAGTTTTGGGAAGAAACCTGCACATGACCTCTATCAAAAAAAAAAAAACCTCCAATTTCTTTACTGCTAACAAATTTCCTCCTTTTGAGCATGGCCAAACCTGGCTTACCGATGCCTAGACTAAACCTAGAATTCTGTGCTTCCTAGTTCCTTCAATGCCCGATTTTCTCCAGGGACGACACCGCTTGGCAGGATGAAGGGTAGTCTAGCGGAGTGGAAGGCAGGGGTGGGGCGGGCGACACAGACAGTGCAAGAAAGGCACAAAATAATCAATGTCTGGTTCAACCTCGTCTCCCTCCCTCCCTCCCTCATCCTCAAGCCCCCATCACCAGCTCTGTTTCATTGATATGCATTATAGGCCGAGCTGGGTCTCTCCAAAGTTCACATATTGAAACCCTAATCCCTAAAACCTCGAATTTTGACTGTGTTGGAAGATAACCACCCTTAAAGAGGTGGTTAAGTTAAAATGAGGTCTTTAGGGTGGACCTTAATCCAATACAAGAAGAGGAAATCTGGACACAAAATTTGGACACAGCAAGGATGCACACGCACGTAGGAAAGCCTGTGTGAGGACACAGAGAGAAGATGGCCATCTCAAGCCACGAAGAGCGACCGCAGAAGAAACCAACCCTGCCGACACCTTGACCTTGGACGTCCAGCTTCCAAAACTGTGAGAAACCAAATTTCTGTTGCTTAAGCCAGCCAACTGTGTTTTGTTACAGAAGTCTTAGCAAACTAACACAATATGTTTAATCTAATCTTCCCATGAAACTTAATATTTTATCTTATTTTTTTCCTATTAAACAGCTTTCAAGAAGTTTGTTTTCAATCAGTTCTCATGGATGCACTCCATCACAGAGTTGACAACAGATGCAAAGTCCCTGAGGTAGAAGAGGGTGGAGATTTAGGAAACTACATGCAGCTCAGTCAGAGGCAGCCCTGGGATAAGGTAGACCAAGGCAACTCAACAATCCTTAAATGTGCACAAGTCTCCAAACACCCCCAGAGAATCGGAGCATTCACTTTTCAGCTGTCCTGTTCCACTGCATTCACACAACTGCAGTTTATGTCTATTACATATGTACATATGTTTTCAGTTATTGTTTCAAAAAAGATTGTGATCTGAGGCCTTTCACCAGCACAATGCACTGAATTGAATATCCTTATATCTTTACTTAGGACAAATGCATGTCGAAAATGCATGTGACTTCAATATTGAAGAGCAGTTACCAAAACATGCACTCTTATGAATGCACATCTCTGATTTATAATCAGGTTGATTGATTAAAAAACAAATTTCAGTAATCAGAAGGCTGGGATGCCCTGATAGTGAATGAGACACAGAGAGAGTGGAATGTCTAAACTAAAAAGAGTCAATCGGTCTTTTGAACACAGGGAGTCAGTAAAATAAAAGCTAAAGCTTGCCGAGGGTCTCATCTTCGTCATATGGTTGAACCAAGTGGGAAAGGGGTTCAAATACTATAAATAATGATTAATCCTTTATATTCATAGACAAATATATTAAATTTAAATATCTTCATGGGGCCCCTGGGTGGCTCAGTCGGTTAAGCATCTGACTCTTGATTTTAGCTCAGGTCACGATCTCATGGTTTATGAAATTGAGTTCATGTCAGGCTCTGGGCTGGCAGCAAAGAGCCTACTTGGGATTCTCTCTCTCTTTCTCTCTCTGCTCCTCCCAAGCTTGCACATGCACATGCTCTCTCTCTCTCTCTCTCAAAATAAATAAACATTTTTTAAAAATAAATAAAATAAATATCTTCTTAAAATTTAATGGGTAGCCACTTAGGAGAAAAAATGGACAACAAAATTCAAAGCGAAAAAGAATCAATGGAAAATACAACAAATGAAGAACACAGGACAAGATATCAAGAACAGGACCAACTATACAATTTATCACACAAAGTAATTATTAAATTTAATTTACCCACTGAAACAACATGAGAACCACCACAACAGTAAGTGATATGGAATTTGCAGAACACAGAACAGTGGGAAGTACTGATAGATGATACTGCACCAATGATAATAAAAGAAAGCAGAAGTGAAAGTATTAGCATCAGATAAAATAAATATATGGGACAATGAGAGATATTGTACATTGATAAAAATGTTCAATTTGACAACAAAATATATACATGCAAACAAAATTTCAAAATAAATCGTTAGAAATACTACAAAAAATATAAAATTCACAATCTGCCTCCCTCATAAATCAACTAATTTATGTAAATTAAAATAAGAAAGGTATTTGAACAACACAACAAAAAATTTTTATGAGTATAATTTATTGTCAAATTGGCTTACATACAACTCCCAGTGTTCATCCCAACAAGTGAACACAACAAAATCTGACCTTGCGAATTGAAGTGTACCAGAATACGCCACCCCAAAATATACCTCTTTGGCATATGGGTTACTTTGAGCCAAAGGCCACTGAGAATCAGCAAAGGAAAAATTCTCTATGGCGTTCCACTCATCTCTATGTCTGTCTTCTTGCCTGTGTTATATCCTTGATGATTCTAGCTTTGCAGTGAGCTTCGAAAGCAGAAAATGTAAGTCCTCTAACTTTGCAAGATTGTTTTGGCTATTCAGAGTCTCTTGAAATCCCATATAAATTTTAGAGTGGATTTATCTATTTCTGTATAAAGCACCATTGAAGTTTTGATTGGAATTGCATTAAATCTGTGAACTTCTTTGGATTGTATTGACATCTTAATGATATTAAATCTTCCAGTCCTTGAATATAGGATGTCTTTCCATTTATTCATCTTTAATTTCTTTCAACAATGTTTTATAGTTTTCAGTGTACAAGTACCTCCTTGGTTAGATGTATTCGTAAGCATTTTGTTCTTTTAATACTCCTGTAAATAGAACTATCTTCTTAGTATTTTTTTCATATTGTTCTTAGTGCATAGAAACAGAACTCATTTTTGTGTGTTGATTCTGTATCCTTCAATTTCACTGAATTCATTTAATTAGTTCTAATTTTTTCTGTGGCCTCATTAGGATTTGCCACATACAAGATCATGTCATCTGCTAATAGAGATCATTTTACCTCTTTCTTTCCAATTTGGATGTCTTTTATGTCTTTTTATTGCGCTGGTTAGGACTTTCCAGCATGATGTTGAAATAGGGTCCATCGAATTTTATATCTACTTCATAATATATCTGCTGTGGTCTGAATGTTTGTGCCCCCCCTAAAGTTCATGTTAAAATCCTAACTTTCAAGTGATGGTATTAGGAGTTGGGGGCCTTTGGGAGATGATTAGGTAACAAAGATGGATTAGTACTGTTATAAAAGAGCCCTAAGAAACACCCGTTGCCCCCTTCACCATATGAGGCCACACACAAAAAATGGCTGCCTGTGAACAAAGAAGAAAGTTATCACCAGACACCAAATCTGCTAGTGGCAGGATCTTAGACTTCCTATCCTAAACTGTGAGAAATAAATGTTTATTGTTTATAAGCCACTCACTTTATGGTAATTTGGTTATAGCAGCCCCAAATGGACTAAGACTACATCCGTGTTTTACATGAAAATAACATGTTCTCTGCTAAATTTTCCAATAAAATTGACACAGTAGAATGAGGTACTATGTTTATCCTGTGGCTTAATATATTGCCTCCAGCAGTATGCTGGAGGTTACAACTTCTGTTGGCTAATGAATTTTGATTAATAAATCTCTAGAATGCTATAAGCTTATTGTTAAAACATTGGTGTCCGGAAATTGACCTTGGGAGATCAGAACCATCATTATGCTACAGTCAGGGCACTTTTTGCCAGACACCTTCTTGTAAGACATTTATAAACACAGCTTCGCCCTGGCACCCCTCATTTGCCCCCACAGCTGTCAGGACCCCAAGCAGCAGACGAATAATCGTCTGTCAAATTTCCCTCTGCTTTTCTCCACTCCAAAAAATCTCTGTGTTTACTCACTCACCCATTCTTGGGATTTTACCCAAAGATTATTGTTCTTTCTCCCCTATATAGAAGTATAGTTAAATCTCCCTTATTAAAAAAAAAAAATCCTTCAATATGTCAACCCCCTCAAGAAAAGAAATGAGAAAATAGATTAAATATATCCCTGCAGACCCTAAAAACAAAATAAAACAAGCAAAAGCAATGAATATTCTGAGGCCATGATAATGTTTTAATATATATTACTGAGTCGCCAAAAAAAATCCTTTCTAAGCACTGATGAGGAAATATAAGATTTCAACATAAATAAAGAGAATATTTTGTTACTTTTAAATGGCCAGAGGCAAATCAGTAGAGAAAGAATAAGATTTTGTTAGTAACTTATAAGGCATAGGCCTCAAATGTTTCATGGATGCCTACAGTGTTTAAATTACAAGATTTTTCTTCTCCCAATTCTAAATATTTTACATGGCTTCCATTAACTTACAGAAAATATAAAATGAATAGACACAGTCTTCCTTCTTTTCCAGTGATTGACTCATTCTCAGTCAGAGGTAACTAATGGTGACAATTCTTCATGAATTCTACTAAATATTGTCTGTGCTTATATAAGCATATTTACAAATATCCTTTATTTACACAAATGGGATCATGCTGTATATTCTGTTCTGCAACTTGCATTTTAACACAGTAACATATTTTACTGACACCTTCCCAATGTCAATACATAGTTGAGATCTAGCACTCTTTTTAAACGCTGAATAGTATATTCCACTATGTGAATATATGATTTATTGGATCCATTGTTATTATAGATAAATGGATTGTTTCCACATTTTTGCTGCTATAAACAATATTGCAATATTTGTTCTTAAATATTTGTACTTATGTGTGCATTTCCTAGAAATTTAATAGTTAGATTTTAAATGTGGGTAGACAGTCCAGATCAAAAATCTTTTGAAAATGCACCAGTTTGTAATTTTACAATAAGGGTAATAGAATACCTTTGACCAGACATGATCACCAATCCTGGGTACTATTTTTTCATCTTCATAATATGGAGAGCATAGTAAGTTTTTTTTTAATCAAGCTCAATGATGACCTCTGAAATGGTACTTAAAAATACATTTTTTTCTAATTTTTTAAACGATTTTTGTGGGGAAGAGCGCAAGTGGGAGAGGGGCAGAGAGAGGGTTACAGAGGATCTGAAGCAGGCATTTTGCTGATAGGCTGACAGTACTGAGCCTGATGTGGGGTTTGAACTCACACACCATAAGATCATGACCTGAGCTGAAGTTGGGTGCTCAACCGACTGAACCACCCAGGTGCCCTCAAAAAAATTTTTTAATGTTTATTTATTTTTGAGAGAGAGAGATACAGAGTGTGAATGGAGGAGGAGCAGAGAGAGACGGAGACACAGAATCTGAAGCAAGCTCCAGACCTTGAGCCGTCAGCACAGAGCCCAGCTTAGGGTTCAAACCCATGAACCACAAGATCATGACCTGAGCCAAAGTTGGATGCTTAACCAATTGAGCAACCCAGGGGCCCCTGAAATGGTACTTTAAATACTCACTGTGTGTCAGAGACAAAGCAAAGATGTCCCCTTTCACTCTCAACATCACATCAGAAGTCCTAACTAATGCAATAAGACAGGAAAAAGAAATAAATGTTTTCTGATGGGGAAGTGTCTTAGTTTGGGCTGCTATAACAGAATACCACAGTCTGGGTATTCTGGTTGACAAACAACAAAAATTTATTTCTTGCAGTTCTGGAGACCAAAAGTCTGAGATCAGGGTCCCAAAGAATCAAGTTCTGGTGAGGACCCTCTTCCCAGTTGCAGACTGCTGTCTTTTTGTATTTTCAAATGGCAGGAAAAGAGCTAGAGAGCTCATTAGGGTGTCTTGTGTCAGGACACTGATCCCATTCATGCAGACTCTACCTGCATGAGTTAATTACCTCCCCAAAGTTTCACATCCTAATACCACTGTGGGGTGGCAGTGGGGGCGGTTATGATTTCAACATATGAATTTGGGGGGACATGAATGTTCAGTCTATAACAGGAAAGAAGAATATAGAACTCTTTGTTCACAGATGACATAATCATCAATGTACAAAATTGGAAAGAACTGACCAAAAAAACGTCCTGGAAATAATGAGTAATTATAGCAAGGAGCCAGGATACAAGGTTAATAAGGAGAATTATTTTCCTACATGCCGGCAATGAAGAAGGGAAATTTGAGATGGAAAACACAATACCATTTATATTCTCACTCAGAAAACTACTGTCTGTAGCACCATGCCCTGAGGTGAACTTTGCCACTAATGTTTTATTCTTTATAAGTTGATCTAGTTACTGTTACAGGGAAGTTTCAAGTTAAATTGAGGCCAAAGTACTTTTTTTTCCTTACAATTCAAAAATCATTAAGAGACTGACCTTAGTATCTGCCATCCAAAAATCCATTCAACACTTCTCTTACGTCAAAGTATTAAATGCTTCTTCTTTCTTTCTTTCTTTTTTTTCCCCAAAGGGCTGAAAAAAATAATGAGCCATTATATGTGCATAAGAGAAAGCAAGAAACATGCTCCCTTAGACACAGAAAAAGAAAACTATCTCTGACTGCATCTGCAGTTGGGACACGCCTTTAAAATAATTTCCTAGGGGGGCGCCTGGGTGGCTTAGTCGGTTAAGCGTCCGACTTTCGCTCAGGTCCTGATCTCGCGGTTCGTGGGTTCGAGCCCCGCGTCGGGCTCTGTGCTGACTGCCAGCTCGGAGCCTGGAGCCTGTTTCAGTCTGTGACTCCCTCTCTCTCTGACCTTCCCCTGCTCACGCTGTCTCTAAATAAAACATTTTAAAAAAATAAAATAAAATAATTTCCTAGGAAACTGGTTTATATTCTTTAGGCCATGCCTACATTTGGGCAATGGAACCAACACAGAATAGTCTTCCCGGGCACAAGTCACCATAAAAACTGCACAATTACACTCCTCAGGCCCTCAAAGCTCCTCCTCTTTTCCTCCAGGCACTGCTAGAAAATGTCAATAATTTAATAACAGCCCCAGACTGAGCTGTAACTCCACAATCCAAAGCCTAGTCTAGTTCTTTCTATCTTAACCTGAAAGAAAGAAGAAAAGGAAGGAAGGAAGGAAGGAAGGAAGGAAGGAAGGAAGGAAGGAAGGAAGGAAGGAAGGAAGGAAGGAAGGAAGGAAAGAAGGAAAGAAAGGGCACTCCACCTGTCCTTGGTGCCTCTGCTGTGGATTTACTAGACCGTTTAAATAATTTTAATAAAAGTTACCAGTGTACAGAATTTTCTCCTGCCAGTAAGCCTCACCCTCCAAAACTTGTTCTTGGCCTAAACTACATATTTGTTGAATCAACAAATAAAAAAATAGATGGACGGATGAATAACAGTCTGGACATCTGAGAGTTCCCCCAAACATAAGTTGAGAGGAACTCTAAATGTAAGAATGTTAAAAAAAAATGTAAGAATGTTTAGTGTTTTTTTTTTAATGTTTTATTTATTTCTAGAAGAGAGAGAGAGAGAGAGAGACAGCGTGA